>JAAWXA010000005.1:44433236-44798515 GCA_038090715.1 Florisuga fusca | reverse complement strand
GTAGTTCATCTAGATGGCCATATTGCATTGGAGGCAGTTAGGAAAAATGGAAATGTGGAATCACAGCTTCAACACTGCAAGGTCTGCTTAAAGCCTTATAGCTGTTTAAGACCACTATTTATGAGATACCAGAGTACCTGAGGAAAGAGATTATTCACCAAATACATTTTCCATTTGTTTGCTTTAGCTGTGGGTCTGAATAAAACATGCCTCCTGCAGAACTCAGTCATTTCTCAGTTTTGAGTTGTTTCCCTGCACAAACTCTGATATTATGATGTTGTTAATAGAATAGTGTATTATGGAAGTTTAAATATTTTAAAACCAAATATTTTTTATTCATATTAAGGTAATACTTGCATGGACTGTAAAAGTTAAAGCAGTCAAGAATGTTCTTTATCAGAGGGGCATCTTGGCCCTTCTACAGAGGTTTTTTCCATTTGTTATCTGAGTTTTCTCCAAGCAATCCCATTCCAGGGCCTTGTCCCTTGATGCCTTATACAGTGCCTTCCAAAGGCCACTCACTGCTAACTGAGCACTTGTATAACAAAAATCATCTTTCATTACCAAACTGGACAGCTACAATTTAAAGTCCCCTTTCTGGGAAGCAAGTTACTCACAGGAAGTACTTGAGAACACCTGGTCTGAATATATAGTTTTTTTGGCCCATGTTACATTTAGTCTCTAGTTTGAAAATGCTAAGATGTTTATCATTGACTCACATTTAAATTCAAATCCTGTGCTAGAGAGAATATTCAGATTATACTGCTGTGTTGCTCTTTTAGCAGATCTTCACCAAACACAGCAGAAGTTCTGGGTCAGTTGAAGTCCTATTGTCTACACTGGATTAAATCTTGAAATGTTAATACTTGAGTCTACAGGCTGGATTCAGTGGGTTGAATTCTAAGAGCTTTCTGAGCAGTGATTCTTCTACAAAGAAAATGAGCTGATTTCAAAAAGTATGCTGGTTATTGTAATATGAGAGTGTATTCTAGTACAGCAGACGTATCTGGTGGGTGTTTGCCTATGCATGTACACGTATTCTTTCTCTTTTCCAAATCTGTATATATACATATATACATATACACACACACACACACACACACAAATCTGTATGTATACATTTGTATATACACATGTTTATATATGAAGTCAGTTGGGTTCTATTTTTTACAAATCTGTCAGACTGTAGTTTTCTGCTTTTTTAAGTTTTAAATAACACAGACAGAATACAGATACAGGAGGTGCAAGTAAGATGCCATTTTGTAGTCACCATTCTGTACCTGGTTTTCAACTGTTCCTCCTCTTGTATCTGCCTCCACGTGGCAATTCATGGCAGGTGCATCACTGCAGGGGAGAGAATACTACAATAAAAACATACTTGGAAAATTATCTCCTGGATACAGACATTAGCATATTTGTTAATGTTGCAAGTTAATCATGTAGAAACGTATAATCAGAGAATTAGGGTTCCCAAAATTACAGTAATTTTCCTTTCAGGGCATCATAGGATTTTGTCCACCTGACTGTTTGTCTTTTATTTGTTTCCAAAGAGTATGCTTTACCTAAGAACTCGGTATCTTTTACCATCCACATTTCAAAACACATAACTTAGTATTTGTTCAAGTTATTACATTAATAAAGAATCTNACTATAATATGAATTTTTGTATATATAATATGCATAGTTATAACAACAGAAGTGCTATTAAAGTTTATATGTCTTTGAACTTCTTGGATGTTAGCCACTGAAAATGTTGGAGTAGAAACAGGTTTATGCATTACTAATTTTTGTGGTTGCTTAAACCTTTCTTCGAAGCAGCTGGTGTTAGGCATTTTGAAGGATATTGGGCAAAATGTTACATTGCTTCTACTAAAATTGAAGAGATCAAAAACATATAATGCTTATAAAGCACATCTGAAACTAATTTAATTAAGAAACTGTAGCTGCAAAAAAAGCAGTCATTAATAACAAAACATCAATCTGGAGAGCTTTCAGTGAATTTTCACTGTTTCAACTAACTCTGCCTTTTGATTAGTCTCATCACTGATACTGAAGTAAACATAACCTTTGTTTAAAAAAACAAAAAAGAAAAAAGTGACTGTTGCAAAGGATTGGCAGAATGTTATTGAGTTAGACCCAAATAGACTCCTAAAGAGTTAGATCACTTAAAAAACCTAATAAAATGTGTTTTAATTAAGCCAAATTCTCAGAAAATCTAGGTAATGGTAGGTTTTAATATATTTTATTATTGATATTATTATTAATAATAATGAAATAATGTCCTGGAAAACACTGGCTTTGAAAGCTACCCACTAGCCTGGTGAAAAAATCATCTTAAGGCAGTATGGCTAAGATGATTTATGTTTCAATATAATGTACAAAAGGACATGAAGAGGTTATTTTGACTATTGGTACAAAATTGATGAGGCTGATGCTACAATACTATGTACAATTTTTGTGTCTATGTTTTTAAGTTTGAATGTCTTTAGGAAAATTTGAGAATCTGAAAAGGGAACAGAGAAGAGTTAGTATTGGAGTTTGAAAGTGTAGTCCTTATAAAAACACAATCATGGCTCTGTCAATGTACTTTTCCAGAAAGAAGACAGAGAAGTAGAAAAGCTCATTTATTTATTTAATGGGTAGAAAATACCATCTGTTAAGGTATATAGAATATTTTGAACATTCTCTTTCCAACAACCTGCCTTTGTCTTCACCAAAATTGTTCATCATCTTAGTTTTTAGTAGTGCTATTTTCAGAAATGAAATAATTTAGAATGTCATCCACTATACTCATAAATTTCTTTTATCTGAAGGACAAAGAACATGGATAGTTGGGGGTGCACTAGAAAATGGTTTATTTATCTAAACATACTTGTTAGAATGTGAACTTTCTTTACAGCTTGAAAACCAAGAGATCAAATTGTCTCAGTGTTGTAGCACTTATGCCTTTGTTTTTTTCTTCTATAGAGAAGGTATATTTCTTCAATACAGTGTATTTCTTCATACAGGCTCTGTTTTCCCTCAGACCTGCCTGTGGTCCCTTCTTCCTCTCTCCAACCTTTACTTTGCACTTTAGGATTTCCTTTTGTTTTCATTCCCGTATTTTGTTGTGCCTACTATAGCAGCTGCATGCAAGAAAAAGGTGTTGACAGCCTTTACAGTCCTTCCTGATATTTTTAACATCCTGTCTCTTAATGTCATATTCAGGAGTTATTTTCTCTACTCTGAAGGGCTGCTTGCCTTCCATTTCATGTTGTAATGATTCCTAAGTAATTTTTACACACAGAAAAAAAATGAGGGAAAATGAAAGAATATAAGAGAAGTAGAATTCCTTCAGAGAATAAATGAGATCATTCAGACAGAATCCTGTGTTCAGTTGTTGCTTTTGAGAATGACCTAGTTGAACTTTTTTGGAGGTATTCCACTTCTTTCACATTTACATCTTCAAAAGAATCCATATTCAGTAGATAGATTAAAGATACACCTATGTAAATATTTTCTTCCTACCTTAAATTTTTGGCTTAGCACTTCCTGTTTTCCAAAGATAACATTTTCTTCTCACGTTCAAGAGGAAATGATTATTTCTCTCCCACATAGTAGGGGGCATGTGTGTTGAAGGAAATTTTGACTCAAAAAGTCAGACATATGGTGTCAGAAAATATTCATTATAGCTAGTTTAGGTATTATGTGTAAAGTAAATTTATTTTACTTTTGTATATAAAGTAAACTCTGGTGGTGCTTTGCCTTGCTTTAGTTTAAAGGTGGATTTTACGTTTGGTAGATTTTTTCCAAGTTTTCCAGTATGTGTATATATTTATAAATTATTGTAGACAAAGATAGTGTATATAGATGTACATGCATGCAGAGAAATATTTTAAAATATAAGTTTGCTTTGTTAATGCTGTAGCACCAGCAAAACCAGATACTTTATTTTCAGTTTTGTAAGTAAATTGATGTAAATGGTCAATTTTTGAAAGATATGCTTACCAAGATTAAGTATGCTTGTCATTCTGAAATGGAAGGGATAAGGCTTCAAGGAGTCTAAACATCTTTCTTCACCTAATGAGTAAATACTGTAGACATGTAGAAAGCTGTGTTAGCAAGGCTGTATTTCAGATTGATATTTCCACGTGAAGATAGATATTTATGTGTCCATTACTCTCTCAAGAGTATCTCCTTTGGTGAAATTCTCTCTTTTCTGTCACAAAAACATTTGTGTTTCAAAAGCCCACAAAAACATTATCAATAGTGGCACATCTGTTTTCTCAATATTAGCAACATTCTGCAGGACTACAAGTTATTTGTTTCTCAGAGCTAACAAAGATTTGTTTTAGGAGTTACAGGGTCAAGATCCAAAGTAAATTCAGTATGAAAGGCAATATGCAGAGCAGCCAGCATTTAGGACTGCACTTGGTTTTGCTAAGTGTATGTGTGTATAAAGTTATGTAGGTCACAAGCTGACACCTTGATAAGATTTGTATATTTCACTGTTGTCAGTTAATTCCTCATTTGAAATATATGTGGGACTTTATAACACATAAATGGGGCAATGGACTTGCTCTATTTTCGTGGTTTATCTAGGTTACCATATTCATTGGAGGCATTAGGAAAAATGTAATGTTTGGTTCTGTTAATCAAGGTCTGCTTAATACCTTATAGCTGTTTAAGACCACTATTTATGAGATACCAGAGTACCTGAGGAAAGAGATTATTCACCAAATACATTTTCCATTTGTTTGCTTTAGCTGTGGGTCTGAATAAAACATGCCTCCTGCAGAACTCAGTCATTTCTCAGTTTTGAGTTGTTTCCCTGCACAAACTCTGATATTATGATGTTGTTAATAGAATAGTGTATTATGGAAGTTTAAATATTTTAAAACCAAATATTTTTTATTCATATTAAGGTAATACTTGCATGGACTGTAAAAGTTAAAGCAGTCAAGAATGTTCTTTATCAGAGGGGCATCTTGGCCCTTCTACAGAGGTTTTTTCCATTTGTTATCTGAGTTTTCTCCAAGCAATCCCATTCCAGGGCCTTGTCCCTTGATGCCTTATACAGTGCCTTCCAAAGGCCACTCACTGCTAACTGAGCACTTGTATAACAAAAATCATCTTTCATTACCAAACTGGACAGCTACAATTTAAAGTCCCCTTTCTGGGAAGCAAGTTACTCACAGGAAGTACTTGAGAACACCTGGTCTGAATATATAGTTTTTTTGGCCCATGTTACATTTAGTCTCTAGTTTGAAAATGCTAAGATGTTTATCATTGACTCACATTTAAATTCAAATCCTGTGCTAGAGAGAATATTCAGATTATACTGCTGTGTTGCTCTTTTAGCAGATCTTCACCAAACACAGCAGAAGTTCTGGGTCAGTTGAAGTCCTATTGTCTACACTGGATTAAATCTTGAAATGTTAATACTTGAGTCTACAGGCTGGATTCAGTGGGTTGAATTCTAAGAGCTTTCTGAGCAGTGATTCTTCTACAAAGAAAATGAGCTGATTTCAAAAAGTATGCTGGTTATTGTAATATGAGAGTGTATTCTAGTACAGCAGACGTATCTGGTGGGTGTTTGCCTATGCATGTACACGTATTCTTTCTCTTTTCCAAATCTGTATATATACATATATACATATACACACACACACACACACACACACAAATCTGTATGTATACATTTGTATATACACATGTTTATATATGAAGTCAGTTGGGTTCTATTTTTTACAAATCTGTCAGACTGTAGTTTTCTGCTTTTTTAAGTTTTAAATAACACAGACAGAATACAGATACAGGAGGTGCAAGTAAGATGCCATTTTGTAGTCACCATTCTGTACCTGGTTTTCAACTGTTCCTCCTCTTGTATCTGCCTCCACGTGGTAATTCATGGCAGGTGCATCACTGCAGGGGAGAGAATACTACAATAAAAACATACTTGGAAAATTATCTCCTGGATACAGACATTAGCATATTTGTTAATGTTGCAAGTTAATCATGTAGAAACGTATAATCAGAGAATTAGGGTTCCCAAAATTACAGTAATTTTCCTTTCAGGGCATCATAGGATTTTGTCCACCTGACTGTTTGTCTTTTATTTGTTTCCAAAGAGTATGCTTATCTCATCATGAAGAATGTGTTCTGGCCAGAGTAGAGTTTGCTATACAAAGCTAAAAATACATGGTGCATAATTCCAGTTTATTTTTCAGTATGGTTTAGGTTGGCAGCATCCCCAACAAAAATGAAGATATATAAATCAAGGAAAAGTGAAAGAAAATAATGGAAATGTAACAACAGAGATTGTATTAGACACTGAAAGTCACAGATGTGGAAAGAAATGAAACCCTGTACTTATGAATTATGGGAATGATGCATTCAGCAATGTGTTATTCTCTTTGGTCAAAGCCAGACTAGTTTTAGACAACTATTCATCAAATCAGATTGGCTCTCAGCATAACCCTTTTTGGTTCTCTCTGGGGTCTGTATGGTAGGTAATGGGTAGGAAGACAGAACCATACTTCCTATTCTTTTGGCTTGTACACTATTTGTGAGCTTCTGAGTGGAGAAGGGAAGAAACATGAATATTTTCTATTTGAAAATTAATTCCTTTCATTGAAAATTATAATAATACTTTTATAACCAGAGTAGGTGCTTGTACCACTCATTAAAATGTTACATTCTTAAATAAACACTCTCTACTACTTTATGTGATGGCTACATGCCTTCCCATTTTCATACTAGTAAAAAAAAAATAGTGTTTTGACATCAGCTGCTACTTCACCAGCAGCTAGGGTGTTGATTTTTCCTAGCTGTTATTTTGGCTATTACTGCTTATTATACTAGCAGTGGTACCTTGAAAACCCAATCTAAATTTAAGCCCTTTTCCAGACACCCTACTGACTAGTAGTCAGGATTAAAAAAAGTAGATTCTCATTACCTCTGACAGCTTGCAGTCTGTTTTTAAGCTTGAATGCAATGAGTAGGTAAAAGAGTCAAGTACATTTGGGAAGGTAAGTTTATAAATCATAAATTAAAGCAGAGGTCTCAGTTTATTTTTTACTGATTTTCCAGCCACAGCATTTGTTTTCTAAATGCTGTTTGGATTCTTTTGCTTCCCCAAATTTACCCTTTAAAATAGACAGTGTCTGAGAGGCACATCTGTTCTAAAATTCTTATCTGTTACCACACAAGTTGCTGTTACATGGTGTGGCATTTATCCTTTTAGAGGATTTTCTGTTATTTTGATATGAGTGATGAGAAAGCCTAATGGATTTTTGCAGTGCTATGACACTGGGTACTCTTGCATTAAATAGAAGGTTATAACAGTCAGGAAATGCTATATATACTTCAGTATTAGTTATGTTTTAATTCAAGAGTCTTCCTTACCTTATTTGTATCTTGTGTAAGCCTTACAGATGCCTAATTCATGCCTACAGATGCCTAATAATTCATATGATAGATTTATAATGTACACTTTAGTTGTAGATGTCTGTAAAGATGTAAAGGAAGGTAAATTTGTATCTGATTTTTTTGGATTTAATCTAATTTATATATTTTCTAAGAAATATTTGGTTTGCCTTCAGTGGGGCTCACCTCCTTGTCTGAATAATACAGGTAATAATATGTTCTAACTTTGAAAAAACACAAGTTCTTGAAATTGAAGGATGATATTCATAATGTTCATGAAGCTGTGGTATGCCTGAAAAGCCTGAATAAACACCTTGATTATTTCTTACACTAAAAATCTGTTCTGTGTTGTAGAACTTCACAGCTTGTCTGCTGTGGGAAGAGGTAGATTCAGATGGACTGTGTTAAAGTTCACTTAGTTATCTGTAAAAATTGAGAGGCTGGGCAGCAGAAATCAATCTTTTTGAGACAGTCATTTGCTGCAGAGATGTCTGCAGTGTTGAAGCTGTGATTCCACATTTCCACCTCTGCTTACCCTGTGTCAGCAAAGGCAATATATCCATTTAATGAGCTGTTGAGAATCTAGATAATGCATTCAATTCAGTTATTATGATAACCATAAGGTACTCTTTTCAGTTGGGTTATTTAGTATCCATAACTTAGTTCTGGTTTTAGTAAATTGTCAGTTTTCTAGTGTGCCATTCCAAAGCTATCCCATGGAAGGTGGCATAATGTGCAAGAGGAGTGGAGTATTTTGAATTGCTGCTTAAAGTGTTTATATCAGTCACATTTCACATGAAACCACGACTGGAGAATTCCTCATTTTAACTGTTATTCTCCAACACAAAAAAACCCCCAACAAATCCAAAACCAAAAACAAACCTGTAGCTCCCCCCAGCTCCCAAAGCCTGTGTTAAGAAATTGACATGCATTGTGTGTTGCACTATATGTTTTCCAGATTATACCATAGTGCTTTATGAAAAACTAAAATAAAAGGGAAGGAAGGGGACAAAAACCTGTTATACTTCTATCTCGTTTCTTTCCTTTTGTCTAGTGGATACAAATAATGTGTCTTCCATTGCCATTTGATTATTTACCTTGTATAAGTCTCTACCGCCCACAATAAAAGGGAATAAAAATCCTATTTTATAATGTAAAAAGTGATGTCCAAGATCAAACACTGTTGCTTGGATGCACCTCTGTCACTGATTTGACAACAATGCATCAAGAAACAGTAAAGAATATTATTTTATGGATGAAGGCTTGTTGTCCACTAACTCCTGCATATTTTACATTTCCACACAAAACCACTTCCCAAAGTTTTTCCTTTAGTTTGTCCAGTAAAAGTCAGATATATTTCCTCTTTATTCTATTAATGGGGGTGTAAAGTGTTCCTTCCTCTGAGGTGCAATGGTGCCCTACCAATTTTTCAGCCTCTTACACTTTGCTATGAGTAGATCATAGCTCCTGTGTTTAGGCCTAACTTTAGAATTTATTTCTTATAAACAGAAAATATGTAATTTGAATGCAGTTTGTTTCTTTCTTTCCCTAAACTTTTTACCTAAAAATGGACTTTTTTTCATACCCATTTCTCAGTGAAAAGCAAAGCTAAGGAGCTTAAAAAGACTATTTTACAAGTTTGATGGTAGTTTTTCAAGGGACAGGATTTTTTCAGGGGGTTGGATTTTATATGTTGCATTTTTTTTTTATTTGGTATTTTGAGAGCATTCAGCACATTCTTCTGCTGGCTTTTCTTGATTTTCCAACAGGAATCAGTTATGTACTTCATGGTGTCCTTTCAGTGCTCTTCAGAGCGCTAAAATATTAAATATGTTGAATCTTGAACAATAAAAAAGTTAGATAAAGGAAGGAAATCTATTGATCAGTCAGCTGTTTGGCTTGAGGAAAAAGGCTTGGGAGATCTGAGTTGTGAAGGGGATTTTCACAAAGTTGTGGAGTGATAGATACCAATGCTCTGGCTTTAAAATATGTTAATTTTACTGATGAGAAATATCGTTACCTAGATCTATATTATTTTGTCTCAAAGATCTTCAGGCCCATGAAGAATCCAATTATAGAATCTGGGACCTAGAATGTACACCTGAATTTGTAATTAAACAAACTAACAAAAGCCCTTTAAAAAAATCACTTAATTGGATTAAGCAGTATGCATGGGGGAGTGAGGGGGAATTGTAGGTTTTGTTTTTCTGGACACAAAATTTTTAAGATGGAAAAAATTTGAATCAATTTTTAATGAGATATAGTAACAATGTTTAAAATAAAAATACTCTGGAGGTGAGGGAAGATTTATATATAAAAATGCCAGAAGGGATTTTTTCTTGTGAAATACCTCAAAAAATATAGATTTTTCTGACCAGCTCTGTATGGAGACAGCTCGTGACCCTACTACACCTAAGCAATAATCACAGAATGTGTTTGTTTGGAAGAGACCTACAGAATCATCCAGTCCAACCTTTGACCAACACTCTAAATTCACCACTAAACTATGTCCCTAAGGACCAGGTTAATCAATAATATTATGAAACAAGACTAGAGGCATTCCTTCCATCCCTCACACCATCAGATTGCTTGTTATTCATATGCCCTACAGGAAAATCAGTCTTCAAAATCCTCCCAGAAACATAAAAACCTGTATATTTATTTTTATAGAGAGCAAACAAATATGTAATAAGATGAATGACATCATGTCCACCCCTGGAGGTTTTTAAGATGGGACTGGATGTGGCACTAAGTGCCATGGCCTGGTAACCACAGTGGTAGTGGATCAAGGGTTGGACTTGATCTCATAGGTCCTTTCCAACCTGGATGATTCTGTGATTCTGTGACGTGCTAATACTTTCTAATGGAATGCTGTGCACAGTTTGGTGGCCTAGCACTGACTACATATCAGTATGGCATATACTGAAATGCAGAATGATGTCAGATCACTAGTTCAACCTGGAACTACTTGTTAGCACAGAACTTCTGATAAGCTAATAGGTATAGACTGCTTCCAAATGCAGCCAGTTTCATGTGAGCTAGCTTAACTGTTTTACCAGGGTGTTTCAGTTCCAGGATTATCTTCCAAAAATCTGAACCTCCTCTAAATGACTTGTCTAAATGCCAAAATGACAGAAGCAGAATTGAATATGTCTATTCCTGGCAGTTAACATAGCCATTACATAGCCCATTTTTCCTTATTTTAATGTGCCATTTAAAAAGTTTAGAATTACATTATTTTCTAGAAGCTAAAAAAGGGAGAAAAAACCCCCATCTAATATTCAATTAGAGCCTCTTACAATATTTGGTTATGCTCCAAATTCCAGCAGTCTACAGAATCTTAGTTCCCAAATTTTAGGACTTATACTCTGTTTCTCTGCACCTGATTTTAGCTACATGAATTGGAAAGCAGCAAAAATCTTTTCCATAAGACACAGGAGAGTCTGGATGAATTGGGAAGTACAACTTAATTGTGAACATAATTGCATTTCTTGCAGATAATTGCAATCGTAAGTCAAGCAAGACAGGTTCTCACAGCTGGGTCAAATTTTTAATTTTATGATCTAAATTATTAATGAGAATATTTCCATAAGCTTCTTTGCCTAAAAATTGACTTCATAACAGAGAGGGCAGCTGGTCTTGTCTTCTAGCCTTTGTGATTATCAGTGGTAATCAGAAACTCTTTTCCCATAAATGTGCTTTTCTTATGCCTCCTGACATACCTACCATATATAGGTAATGAATTACTTACAAGGTTTATGAAGTAAAAATTGATTTGATGGGATCTATTTAGATGAAAATTAAATTAGGCAGTGCATGTAGGATTTAGAAACATGAAGGGTTAAATGGAAAGTGTACACAGATATAATATAAAGAGTTTCTGTTTTTTTTGTTTGTTTGTTTGTTTGTTTCAGACTTTTTTTAGTGATTAAATACCTTGAGATTCTTGAAAACCATATTGAGTCAATTATGGAAAACCCAGTGCAGGCTGCTTTTCACAGAAAAGAAGACAATGAGATCAGTACAAGAATGCGTAATACTATTTTATAGCTCAGTAGTGTTTCCACATCTGATAGACAGACATGTTTAGCACAGTATGTCTTGTGACTGATAGAGTGCTCATAAAAGGGGGATTTGAGGCAAGTGGTGAGGGTGATTAGGACTGTAAAGATTTTTATAAGAGGAGACTGAAAGGCTGAGATTATTTATGCAGAAGACAGATTGCAAACTTCTATAACCTGCCTCCTAAACAAAGATTTAAGAGCATATCCAGTACCATCAAACAGAATAAATTCAAAACAGATAAACAAGATTTTATTTATTTATTTATTTTTAAGCTGAAACATGAAGAAATGGAAGGATTCAAGGTCACAAAGACCTATATTCATAATCAGTTCTAGGCTGGCATGGTTTAACCTTATCAAGCTTGTTGACTATTCCAAGTAATTTATTGTTTTTAATATCCTGTATGGGTTTTTTTTTTTAAATTTGGTCTGTAACCGTCCCAGGGACAGAGGACGATAAGCCTATATTTGCCTGTATCCTTCTTTTTCCTCTTTGTGGAGGTGGACATGATGGTTATTTTTTTCAGAAGTCTTAGCCTTGAGAATTACACATAATGTACTGTCTGTCACCATGAAGCCCTATCTTGCCTGACTTCCTCCTCTTGTGTAGACCCAAAGTCTAAAAGCCACAATCTCCCACAATGTGCCTACTTGATTGTAATGTCACATGTTCTAAATACATGTAATTTTAATGTAAGAAGTCATAAGTTTATAATTCACATTCCATTTGTTGTTGTAGAGTACAAAATTTGAGCTCTTTTGCTCAAAGGCCACTTTGTCAGAAGTTTGATTTCTTTTTCTGATTATATTTCCCCCTTTTTGTCCTCCAGGTCTCTCTTCTGTGATTAAAGTCCTAGTAAACCAGAAAAAACCCAACAACTCTGCTAAGTGAAGGACAATTAATTTGAGGTTACTTGAAAGCTCCTATACAAGTAGTTGTTAAAATATGACATGAAATTGCTGCTTAGAGTGGTCTCGATATAGAGGCAGGAGAGTAGTGAGAGACAAATCACAAGGGTTCATAAAATATAGTACATTTTTGATCACTACAATAAACAGGCTATACAGTCTTGCTCAGTGCAAATACCTGTGGTAGTAAATCTACCAGAGACTGCATTGCTATAATGAAGGAAAGAGGCTTCTGCAGTCTGGCAAGATGATAAGACTAGCTGGTAAGAGCTTGCACATACCTAGAAGTCGTTAGGGTGTAAAATGGTGGCAAAATGGTTGGTGTAAGTCATCTAACAAAGAACAATACAATGAAATTAAGGGAGAGTCTATCAGGAAAATATCTTATTGTCAAGATAGGGCACACTACCTATTGGAATGTGAAGAAAGCCCATGAGCTGGAATTATGAAAACCGAACTGATGAAAACATTAGAAAATTTTATCATTCCCATAAAAGCAGAGAAATGAAGAGAATGCCTTTATGAGGTTACACATCTCTACCATCTTCAATGCTCTGCTACGTAGTCTGGAGCCATTACACTGAAATGCCTGAGGAAAAGCTGCTGATTTCAGTCAGGGTTGATCAAGACCTTAGCAATAATACAGACCATGTTTGTCATAGACATTTGTCTAGGAGCAAAGGTGGCAACACACAAGGAATGCCTGTACCACAGTGCAAGGACTGTGGGAAAACAGGTATTCAGTAAACTTTAACTGTGTACAGAGAACTATAATGTGCTAGCTGAATATCTGTTTTCCCTGATATGAAGAGTTAATTAGTTATACTGGGGAGGGGATTATACTAGACCATCATGGGAACATTGTAGGTTTATATATTTTTGGTTAATTTTTTTGTCAAATAGGCTATTATGCTCTATATTTGAAAATGTAGCACATGTTGGTTTAATTTGATTTTCCTTGTCTCTCAAGATTGGTTTTTGTTTTTGTTTTTTTTTTCTTTCACTCAGATATCTCACTTATGGAGCCCTCAAGTGTGCATGGAGCCCAACGCGTTCTCGCACAGATTATTGCTTTTCTGATGAAGAGGTTTCACCACACTAGGCGAGGCTGGAGAGGAAGTCTGTCAAATGTGCTGCTTCCTGTCCTCTTTGTTGCGCTGGCAATGGCCTTGTTTAGTGTGAAGCCACTGGCTATTGATTATCCTTCTCTCAAGCTGACACCAAGACTTTATGACAATGCAGAATCCTTTTTCAGGTAAAGGCCTCATCCATCATCATCAGTATTCAGGGTTCTGGGACATTTACTCTTGAGTTCTCATATTATAAAGACTATTTGCTTCCCAGAAAGTATAATAGGTTACTTTTACAATGGCTGTTTATTTTTCAAATGCTTATTTGTTTTTTATGGATTATTACGAGGGAGACATAAAATTAGAAAAGTATTATTCAAAGCATTTTGTGAAGGAAAGGCTAAAGACTTTCGGCCAGTTTGAACTGAGTAATCTTTTCAGTACCAGTCATGGCCATTTATAGGTAGAATCCTGAGTGTATTTAAACAACCCTTTGCATGCTTCATTTTATTTTATTACTTAGGTCTGCAATGATTTCCTCAAAATAATTTTCAGGTTTGAGAGTGTCACACTGTATTAACAAAGTCTGGAGCCCTCCTTATTTAGCCACTAGTTTCCACAGGCTCACCTTTGGAACCAACTGGATTTATGTATTAATTTATTCTTAATGCACAGTATCTATAGCTCAGCTCTGAAATATGCTGTATCAAGTACATATCACATACAGATCACTTCCTCTGCTGCCCAAATACCCAGGTGTCTTTGTAAATGTAAGATGATGCTATTTGAATTTTTAAGTGAAATGTAAAAGCACTTTAACCATTCTAACTGTTAGAAATGCATGCTTATAAAGAGGAACATGGCTATGAAGAAACATGGAGATTTATTTAGCCATGTTCAAGTATAGTTCTTGAAACGAGATCACTTTGATGTTTTGTTAGGTTTCCTATGCATGAATTTTATAGTTCTTTAATTACTTGGTAAACGCATAGGATCTGGAGCCTGAAAATTAATAGAACTAGACATAGTAGCATGTTTGTTAATGTATCTGTGTTTCTTTTTGTTCCTTCACACCACCTCCCCCTGCTGTGGTCCACTTTGAACAGTATTGAAGACGATAACCTCAGCGACCTTTCCCACATCCTGCTGAGATATTTCTCTGACTGGGACCACACATGCATGCATTCAAATCAAGGGTAACTGTGATTAACTTAACTACTTTCTTTAGCTGTAAATTGTAAATATTGTAAGTTCACTATTATTTTTCTCTGTAACATGGACTATCTTAAGTTTTCTTGCCAGCATGAGGTTAATGACAAATCTGTTCTGATGATGGACCTGGTATCCAAGTAAAGTCTATAAATAGGCTTCAGTGTTAATGGTCTAGTCCAAATTCCCCTTTAAATTCAAAGACAGATTTCCAGTGAATTTCAGGAGGATCTTGATCAAGTCTGGTGTCGTATGAATGCAGGCACAATAATAATTACAGTATTTGTTAAGAAGCATTCTAGATTTCCAAATTTAAGTATACAGAATTATTACCATGCTTACCTTACCTTGCTGCTGCAGGTAGTTCATGCTGCAGGCATGCAGTTCATTTGTTGCTTTACTTTTATAAATACTTTTAGTGAATCCACTTTGATACAACTGAGTAAAATTGATATGGCTTTAGATACATCTGCCACTGTGATAAAATGCTAAGAAGGTGTTCAAGTTACCTTGTTATTTGTTGTATTTTTTCTCTTAAGTAAAGTTTCTTTCATTTAATGGCTGTTCCTCTTGTTATATTTATTCCCATTAGAAAAAATAATTCATGTTGGCTTATGGAATCTACGTCATACAATGATTCATGCAGATGTGTGGCTGAGCAAGAGGTATGTAATTTGATATTCACTTAGGTATTTTAAAATTATAAGTGTACATGCCCAATAAATTGAATGTTATTTCTGGAGGGCTAGAGAAAGGGATGAGGAAATAAGGCCTCAGAGCACTGGCTTTTTTTGTGGCTGGAGATTTCCTTCTGTTTCATCTGATGCTTGGGCTATTTGTTCTGAAGTCTTCAGGGAAAGAGTCTGCACAATTTTGATGCATATATATGTGTGTATGTGTGTGCACTAGAAATTACTGTAGCTTGATCTGAAATAATAGGAACCAGAGATCGTTGAACTGTTCTCAGTAGATGCAACTTTGCTTTAAATATGTGATAGGACTTTGTTGACAAAAAACCACAACCTAATGTGAAACAAAGTTAAAACATAGCACCTCCAAAATATCTGGAAGATTACCAACTTTTAAAAGACGGGGCAGGGTGATCTCGGCCAATAAAGCTACAAGGAAATCTAATTTACTATGAGATTTAATTGTTAGAATTTTTTTTTCATTTGGATTACATATTTGAAAATAAAACAGTGTTTAGGGAATTAAAGTATTTTGAAAAAGGTAATCGATTCTGACCTCCTTGACTAGCAAGTTTTCCTGCTGACTTATTCTAAGGTTGAGTAATAAACAAGAAGCTGAAATTGTCTGAAGTGACAAATATATTTTCCTGCATAGGACTATTCCATAAATTAAGTTCTCCTTCATAAAGATATAAATACTCAGAGTAAGAGTTGCCTCTGAAATACAGGAATGAAGTTTTTGGAAAAGTGGAAGGAGGAAACTAATTTTTATTTGCTGAGCAAGGAGCAAATTTGCCTCTAATACTACTGACATGTATATTTAAAATATGAGAATCTTAAGTAAAATGGGAATGGGAACTTGCATATGGAGAGGGCCACCGACCATGAAAGCTCAAAGGAGAGAATTTACTTAACAGTGGAGGCAGAACCTGTATCGGTGATCTGTGGAAAACCAGAATCTCAAAATGTATTTTCATTTAAAATTGATATACATAATGTATTTCATAAAGCTTCCAAGATATCTGATCATAAGAGCTGTCTCCTTTTCTTTGGTTTTGAGAATATCCCACCAAATCATTAGAACACATCTTTATTCTTTTCTGCAGTTTTAGAAGCATATTGCATGAATTAGAATTTTGTTTTCAACTCATACTCACCTGGTGCCTTTTTTTTTTTTTTTTATCACTTTTGCCTTTTGCATTATTGTAAAGCTTTCCAAACTGATACAGAGATTTTTATGTTTTAAAACCAAAATTGACAGGGTTGAAAGAGAAATCAAATATGGTTCTCACATCTAGGAGACACAATTATTTGAGATGCCTTATAAAGGTAAAACCGTACATAATATATTGAAAAGTTACTGCAGATGAGAAACATAATTCTGGTTGAAAAAAATGCTTTAAAATCTACATTAGAAAAGCAAAAAATATGGCTAAAATTAGTGTCCTGGATTTTTAAGAGTGCTGTACTTATTTTGTGTTTACTATTTTTCAGATGTGCCCAAGTTTCAATACCTCTGCTCCCTATGTGAAAAATAAGAAAGGACATATTTTGTATAATCTTTCAGGGTTCCTTGTGGAAGAATATTTAGTGAGGCTTTCCAACAAAGCAAGGTAACGTTAAAATATCAATCCTTTTTTTTATTCTTTGTGTATAAAAAACACAGTCCTTTCTGATCCAAAGCATAAACCTATGTCACTGAGATTATTTGGGTTGATTGCTTTTATAGTTTAGTAGTTACCGAGTTGTAGAGACAGGCTAAGGTGACATGGAACCCTTTCCATGGTCACTTCTCAGAACTTCCTCCAGCAGTTGCATGATAATTTCCTGGTTCTTCTTGCCGCACAGAAAATTATTTCAGCATCCCACAGAAAGAAAATGTATATGCATATGCCAATCAGATCAACAGTATAGTTTTCATTCCTAAGAGACTCAATCAACTCAAGATGGATATGCTCTAACTAATCTTTTCTTCCAACTAAAAGCGCTGGTATCACTCTGGAAAGACTTAATGTGCTGTGATACCAGCCACAGAGGCCAGAATCTGCTGTATATTTAGGGTTACTTACCTGCCTTTAATGCTCAACCACTGCTTTTGACATAAGTCCAAATAGTAGTCTGAGTATGATTTTATCAAGGAGAAAGCATTGGTCATTTATGCATTAAAAAATTAAAAAGTATCTGTTTTATTAAAAATAGAGGTAAAAGTCTTAGAATGAAAGATTTCTGCTGGGATATGAATGGAGTAGGAAGGAAGCAAGCTGTTTAAAATGTTTCTGAAAGTCAGTAGTACCTCAATTGGTTATAAATCCCTCTGTTGCTCAGAGATTTCAGCTTTCAGAAAGTAAAAATTCTTATCTGAGGGAATCCCTTTGCCAGAAAAAAGAAATAATGTTCACTTGATTCAAGTATGTATTGATCTCGTCCTTTTTACAGTTAAGTGTATTGTTAGGGGTAAAGTTTGAAAGATAAAGCATTAATGTAGATATTACCACTTTACCATTATTTCAAGAAAAGAATGTTAAGTTTAAGGCAGATAATTTGTTATTACTTTATGTTCCACTAGCAGATATGGTGGTTGGTCTTTTGGAGGGAGGAAAGGATTTGAACTGCAAGAAAAAAAATTGAATAACACCAAATTTAAGCCTCTGGCTAAGGTAAGGTTTGCATGTATGTGGGAACACTTGTATGTACATGTTGCTTACTCATTCAGGCTCCAGATGTCACAGCATTTAGCAAAAAATAAATCATTATAGAAAATCCTTGCCTTTAGAAATTGGCACAAAACCTCTGTCTACTATAGCCCAATTGTCTATTCATAGTTCTTGAAGTATTCTCCTGTTTTCTGGGGAACAGTTTTAAATTACTCATATGATACAGCTTTTTTTTGTTTGTTACTTTTTCCTTTTAACTTATTTCAGAGTCTCACCTTTAAAACTTTTTCACTTTTTTAGGTAGTCATCCAAGATATTAATTTATTTTCTTGTTTCCTACAAAAAGACAATGTCACAGTTGACAAAAGTTCACTGGAGGTCTCAAAATTTAATTATCATTGATGCTTTTTTTCATTCCTACAAGGAATATTTTGCTACACTTCTCTCTTTCCTCTTCCTCCCTCCCACCAAAAACCAAAAAGGTAAAGATTCATCTTCTAGCTGCATTTGTTATGCAGCTACTTCTGCATAACAAACATACCATCCTATGTTTATAATTAGTTTTCAAATATGACTAACTTTCACTTTTTATCCTCAAGAAGCAGAAGTGTGCCTTGCTGAAATTAGTCAGGTTGTGAAATCTGAATCTCTTATTGACAGTAGATTTTACTGTCTGGCAATGGCACACAGAGCCAGTGTTTTCCGTCTGGAGCCACCTCTGAAGTCAGAAGAAGGATTATTCTAAGCACAATTGTTTCTAAGCACAAAGAGCTTTTCTTGGAGGCGATTTGGTATGAACTGTAAGCATACAGTATTTCCATATGGTGAAAACTTGGAATGGGACCTAGAGGCTAGCAGGCAATTGCAAGAGATGTTTATTTTGCTTGGGAATGCTTTGAAAGGTTATTTTGAGATCCATTCAAATGCAGACCAGTAATGAGTAGAGGAACAGCAGTCTTGGAGGAATATTGAAGAATATAAGTGATGGTCTATTTCTGTACCTGAGGCAAAACAGATTTATTAAGAGGAAGCTGTGGATTTTCTAGATTCCAGATTATCATATGAAAGAAAGATGCTTCTGCCTTTAAATTTTTTAATTGTGATATAGAAACTGTATTTCATATGCTCTTATAAACTAAGAAAAGGATTATTGTAAATAAATTCTATCTCAAAATCCATTTTGGGACAAAGGGTTAGAACAAACATGTATAAAAACAAGATACAAATATACTCCATGCAATATCATTTCACCTTTAGTTTTGCACAATCATTGCCTATTTTCCATGCCTTTTTCATGTAGTTTGCTTAAATTCCCTCCATCCTAGATACATACATTATATATATTTTCATGTCTGTCATTTGTGATCTCCCTTCTACCTTCAGATTTCATATACTTTGAAACACCAGTTCCATTAGTCCTTCATTAGAAACTTGAAGTCTTAGAGGACTGCAGTAACGTGTTTTTCTGACTGCTGGTTTTTTGTCCTATGTATCTTTAATCATTTTTCACTCATTTTGACATGCCTGCACTGTGGTTTTTTTGTCAGAGTCCTTTTCCTAAAATATCTTTGGCGTAGAAATCCACCTGCCATCAGCACAGGGATAAATTATAGTTCTACTGTTAGTAAGTAAGCTTCATATTTCAGACCCAAAGAAAACAGTAGAGTAGATTTATAAAGGGCACTGTGTTATCTAAAATACCTCCTGGAAGTGGCTTTCAACTGATGCAATGTCAAATTCTTGCCTTAACCTTTCAGTAATTAATGACCAGACTTTTACTTTGACCTTTCAAGCTTGCTCATGAGACAGTGAACATACCATTTACATAGACTTGTATGAAAGAAAACGAGAAATTTGCATTTGAAGAGACTTACTGTACGATTATGTCCATTTTTTGAAAATTTTTGAATAATTATGCATTATTCTTCTCCACTGAAAGAGCCAACAATTTTTCCAGTTCAAATTAAAAATACCTATTCTGTACGTATTTTACTTTACCGAGTCATGCCATGCTGTATATACTGCATATATGGTATTTGCCTGCACAAAGAGAATGTGTAAGTGTGTATGCATGGGAGCCAAGATGTCAACCACACGGCAGATGTGGCTGAATAGATGCACAGATTATTGACATTCATTGATGATCACTGCTTTGTTTCAGAAGCACAAATCCTCCTCAATTTTTTTGTGTTTTCCTGACTGTATATTCTTTGATTTCCTTTGATAATGTGGCTAAAAATTGTCCCATAATGATTTCATAGTGTTTGTTGTCTGTAACATAGTTAGATAAACATAATTAAATATAGGAACAACATGTGGTAATTTTAAATAGTTCCAAAATGCAATTTTTACTGTTTACATGGCTTTCTGAAGCATTTTTTCAGTCTCTAAGACTGGGATTTGGCAGTTTGGTATAGTAATAGTGAAAGTGTCCAGAGGAAGCTGCGTCTCTCCAGCCTAATGCCCCTTCTCTCTTTCTGTCATGAATCCAGTCCAGTAATGCTCCTTACCTTTTTTCTTGATTGGCCATAGGTTAGTTAAAATGTCAGTCTAACATCATTCTACAATATTAGTGGCAGGTAAAAATGGCATGGAATAATGGAAAACATGTCTTTACAGAATTTATATCTAAATGTGGTGAGGACCTGTGTTTTTCCTTGGGAAGGAATTTTATCAGCAATGGACAGGAGATAAAATAGTGTAAACTAAACTGAATCATCTTAATATATATTTTTCCCTTGCTGATCTCTTTTCTGCCCTCTGTAAAAAAATTACCTGTGTGATACAAGAAATGTGTGAAAGATATTTAAGAAGGAACTACTGTTTTTCCTCTTTTAGTTTTTATCTTTGTCTTTTTATTTAGAATAAGCCCCATGACTTAAGAAAAAAAAGAGCTTAAAATATTATCTATTGAAGTGAAAGACCTCAGATACTTCTTTTGCCAGATTATAAATAATTAAATACCATGGCTTCAGTGGGATTGTTTCCCGATGGTTTGATTCGGTTACATAATGTAGCTCAAAGAAAAAATTTTAATTAATGAGTGGGATATTCAAATGTATTGTTACACACAATACTTTATTGTGGGGCTTTTTTTGTATTTTCATTTGAATATCGGTCACGTTATTATATTTCTAAGGCATTTTGTGAATACTTGAGACCTTTCCCCTGCTTCAGTTAAATAAGGATGTGTTATCAGAATTTTGCTGTATTGATTTCTTAATTGCGTGTTTTGTTTTGTTTTTTTTTTATACAATGAACACAATTGGACTGGAGTTTCTTTATGCATGTGTAACTATTAAGCTCAAATCTTTTTTAGAAAAAAAGATAGAATGCGAAATGAGGGGAGGGGGTTGAAAAAAACTGGCTGCCCTTGTTTGTGTTTCTTTGCTCTGGTTGCTGTTTGCACAGGAGATAAATCAAGAAAAAGTTTTGCAGTTTTCCTCAAGACAGTTAGGTTCCTTTTCACTTAATTTCTTTAAAGAATTCTCTCATTGATCAAAAAAAGAAGATATAGTTTGTGCAGTACTTTGTGGGACATGGACTGGAGGAGACCAAAAGAGTTAGGTATGAGTTTGCAAAGGTAGAAAGAATCTGGGATTTGTTCTTTTATTTCCTTAAACTTTGGGACATAAGATGCTGTTGAGATTTCAAGCAGTTGCAAAGACCATGCAACTGGTCTTAAGATGGGTAGAAAATGTGAATGATAATGCAAGCAAGAGCAGTACCAGACCAAATCTGCTTACTTTTTAAATAATGACAGCGTATGACAATGAAGATTCAAGGGTAAAAGGCATAGAAGTAATCACAGAGAAGCTCAGAGTGGTTGAAAGCATGGTGTAGGAGAGATGAGAAGAAATTGAACGAACCATTAGAATGTTGTAGACCTTGCCTCACAATGGGGTACAATATAGTGATCCAAATGAATAAGTAGTCAGGAAAATAAATCAGAAGAAAAAAAAATGTTAAGAGAGGGAAACAGAACTGAAGATTAAACAGCTTGCACTGGGAAATATGGAAAAGAATGCAGCAGAAAAAGCAGTTGGAACCTATTGTTCACGGATTGTAGCTGGATACTGCAAGAACCTTTCAGATCAGCGTTTTGCTTCAATTAATTTTTAATTCACAATTTCCATTCTCTCTTCCAGGTGTGGTACAACCAAAAAGGTTTCCATTCACTGCCATCCTACTTAAATGAACTCAACAACTTCATTCTGTGGCTGAATTTGCCTCCTAATGTGGACTGGAGACAGTATGGTAAAAGTCTTTATGTATTTTTTCATATCTTTTGAAAAGTAGTTTTAAAATAAACTAAAATAATTTTAAATATGATATTTTTTCTTAGTATAAAGTAGGATTGCAGAATCACACATTCCCTGGGAGGATTTGATGGTGGAATTTTAATTTAAAAAGAAAGTTTATTCGGGTGAAGCACGTAGCACAAAATTAGGTAAAATTTGAATTTACAGCTCATTATACCATATGAGTTTCTTACAAAGCATATACCTGTGGAATAAGTCTAGACTGGTTCACTGCACTTGGGATGTCAGCCTTTGTGAAACCACTGCTTGGGCTTGCTTAAATGGAGTGATTACTGCACAACAGAGTATGAATTTGTAACTTCTTGGTCACTTTTCTCTGTCTCTTTATGTAAATGCTGAGGGTAAACTCAGAGTATCCTGTAAATTCACACTGCAACATGATGTTCCTTGGCAACCTATTACTCAAGGAACAAGAGGGGCTGGTATATCTTACTATTGTACAGAAGAAAAGAGGGATTACTACATTTGAAATCTGAATTATCTGATTAAGATACCCCTAAACGGTATAAGGGTGAGTTAAAATAAAACTTTACAAACTGACTATTAGAAAAAATTACCGCAGCCAAAGATTTGCCTGTTAAGATAGGTGAACTTTTAGGATGTTGAAATCTACTTTGAAAACTGGGCTTGATGGTTTAGCCTAATTTCTGTCCATTCCAATCCCTTTCATTGTTAAAGTTCTGTTGAAGAGGAAGTAGTTTTGTTTAGACAAATTCAAAAAATAGCTTATGACCAGTTTTAAGAGTTTTGAAAAGATGGAATGGTAGACTGTAATGGTAAAATTATTTTCAGGAATGAGGGAGAATGAAGATGAAAATCAGTGAAAAGGGGGAAGGAATCCTGAGTATCTGAAAATAGAAACTAATTAAGAAAATTTTCCAGAATGTCAGTGAAAAAAAGAATAGCTTTCTTTCAAGATGGCTGAGGTTTTATTTTTCTAAATGAATTATGAGACAGAATCAAAAGTGATGCATTTCTGCAGAAAGTTTGAATGAAATGAAATCAGGTATTTTAATGAGAATTTTTAGTAGAAATCATTTTTAAATCAAGTTTCCCTGTGCTTCCTGAGTCGTACTGATTCTAGCTTGTTTTCTGCAGCACCAGATATCCATTCTGGAACTTAAACATTTAAGAACCATTCCTTTTATATCTGTCATAGAGAATGGGGGATTTACCATTCAGATTACAGTTGGAGAAGCTTATATTTGTCCCAAGGATTGTGAAAATGTTATGTGTTATGTTTCTTGCTTTACATAGAAGCACAATAAGCAAACCAGCTCTCAATAAATATTTGAAGTCTTTGATTGTCATCTATACAAATATGGGCTTTTTATAATATTTGTAATATTTTGTCAGAATATGTTGGCCAAGTTTCTGCAGATGTAGAGTTTATGAACTAGAAAGCAGTTTGTTTATGTGAATATCTATTGGACACGTGCAATAAAGATGAACTGATCATGCTCTTGAGACATAATGCAGAAGGACCTGTCAGAGAATTCCTAGAAAGTCAAGTTGTCTACCTATCCATATGTATGTATTTTTCTGTGTACACACACACATATAGGTGTGTGTATATATTTGTTTTTTTAAAAGATCAACAGTTTTCCAACATGTGGGCCACTTAAGCTCAGTTCATTTTCATTTTTAACTGTCTCATATTTAAGGATGCTCCTCTGACAAAAAAGAGCTATTTATATGCTTTTCTTATTAAAGCATTTGTATGCAGTCCTGTATTTTACTAGTCTGAAGACTACATAATCTTTTTTTTCAACCATGAAATCTCCCTTTTATTTTTATTTTTTGTTTTCCTCTTGCAAAATCTGTTTTAATGTAAGGTGATTTCTGAAATATTGTTGGAAGCTGCTGTGAGAAAGTCTATCAGGTTGCTGTAAAAGTCTAGCTTGTAATTCTGACTTGCATTAATGCCATGTTTTTTCACAAGACACTTTTTTCCTGTTAACAGAACCAGTGCTTCTGTATGACTTTTATGTGACACAAAAATAATTTGACCCCATAAAGGAGAGCGTGGGAACTGTGTTTCCTTCTCTCACAAAAAAAATACATTCTCTTTTTACTCCAAGGGATTTAGCTCAAGTAGGTAGAAAATTATCATGGATGTAAACAGTGTAGCAACTATGACAATGACACAACCTTGAAAGAGGTCAACAGTTTATTTCAGTGCTCATGGAACTACCAGAATCCTTTCAATTAGCAGTTATATCCTGTGGGTCTTTTTTGAGCCTAAACCCAGCTTAGTTCTCCTGAGTCCTCTGAAGGATGAGGTAAAGGTCCTTACAGATGATGTGTTTAGTTCAACCTGATTTGCTAGCAGGGACAGACCTTAGCACTTTCATCAGAGAGCAGTAGTGCTGGCCCCAGTTTGTGAAGATTGCTTTTCATAGAATCATAGAAGGTTAGGTGTTGGAAGGGACCTCGAAAGGTCATGGAGTCCCACCCCCCCTGCCAAGGCAGGGTCACCTACAGCAGGTCACACAGGAACACATCCATATTAAAAAACACATTTTATCTAATGTTTTTTCTTCAGTCAAGAGGATACAAGGAGTATAGTTTTAGGATTTTTTATGTAAGTTTGAAGGAAGGAGTTGTACCCAAAATAATAGGAGACATATCCTAGCATGTGATGATTTACATCCCAAGATATGTATCTGTTGAAAAAAAACCATGAAAAAAATTGTCCATGGTTTTTCTTGTGTCCAAGTCAGTCTGAGCTACTGACTCTTGATGATTCTGAGCAGGAAGGAGTGGTGAATGATAGGTATTTGGTGATCAAAATTACTTAATTTTTATTATTATGTAACCTGATCTTTAAATCCTTTCCTTGCAAATGGATTTATCTTTTTTTCCACCCATGTGGAATTATCAGTAAGCTTGTCTGTGATGATGCTTGTAAAGTTGCCATGTTTTCTTCTTGTAATTTTCATGTAAAGAGTGGTATGGTTATCGAAGAAAATGTGTGCACCAGCTCGAGGTGCAGATAACTTCTGGCAACAGATGTTAGCCAGATTGATTTAAGTTTATGTTAGTTAATGGATCAGTTATCTATTTTAGAACAACAGTTCAAGAATACTTCTTGTATGAAAAAAATAAATTTTTTTCACCATGGGGGTAGTTATCTATAGTTTCATAGTCCCATAAGTCTGTGTTTCTGGTTTTGTTCTGTGGAAAAAATCAAACTCATCTGTCTTACTGGAAAAGAAACCAAATAAATTTTGTTTTCTAGTGGGTTATAAGTTCAGTGACAGATAATAAAATGAACATATTAAACAATATAAAATAAGCTACACTGTTCAACAGAGAAGTTAAGACTTTTTTTTTTAAGCAAAACTCTTAAGCTCTGACTGGTCTTCAAGACTACTTGGATGATGTTTGTCTGTTTAAAAAAATCTTTCTGAAATGCTTCCTTCCTATAATTAGATAATGTGGTTTTGAGAAAATAGAAAAGTCAAATAATGAAGGAAGGGGACTAAAAACCTAAAATGCAACATTTTTTGCTTAAGCTTAAGCTAAAAATTCTGCTTAAGCTTAAGCTAAAAATTCTGGTCAAGTATTTTTCACACCTAATTGTATAAAACTGGGTCAGAATGTGTTACCGAATTGGAATATAATGAAGTAACTGTTACCTGCTGCTTACTTCACTATTCAAAGAACAGAAATGTATCAATATAGAGAGTCCTTGAGTGATGCAGCTACTCCATCTGAGGGCTTCTGTTTAAGTAACTGATTTTTAAAACCTTTCATACTAGGGCTCACTGTAAGCATTCATTACACCATCCTCATTTATTTTAGATTCAGTTCTTCAAAAGACCTAAGGGGATTGACACTCATTTTCAGATGAGTTTTGGTGGAAAGTGACTGTATAGTTTCCTGATTGCTATGCAAATTGTAACTTTAGGCCTCTTTTCAAAGGAAATTTTGAAATTACATTTAGTAGGAACCTTCTTAACCATGTCTCGTTACTGAAAGGAAAGTAAAATAGAAATCAATGAGGTTGCTGCAAGTGAAATTCTCTATAAAATGTAAGTTGCAATTTTAGGTAAATAGTGATGTTGCATTTTATACAAACAGAAGCACTGTCATAAATTTTAAACTCCGACAAAGAAGAATTTGTAAAAAGTATATATATATATATATATATATCTTTGTATGTATATATATTACCTCAACTCTATACACACTTTTATTTTGCTCTTCTTTATTCTAGCACAAAATAAATTGTCTGGAATAAAGAATTATCTGGTGTTCTGTTCAAGTTTGTAACAATTGTGATATTTAGGATCAGTAATACAGATCCAGATTGATCTCTATACTCAAGACAGTGTGCTAGGGGATAGAAAGAAGAGAGAGTTTACAAAGAGTGTGAAGAAACAGGCTCAGACACTCCCAAAATACAGTGTAGAACCATAAAATATACATAAGGACATCTCTGAATAGTCTATGATGGTGGCATACAAACTTGAAGATTTTTGAGATTTTTTTCCTCTAGATCTCCCCACCCTATGCTGAAATCATACTGCTGGGTTCATATCACTGTCCTGCTTTTTACTGTAAAACCACTGATTTTATAATATCTGGCTATGTGTCAAGTTGCAGCCAGGCAGAATATACTGAGCTACCAGTGCTTCATGTTCTTCATAACCTGCAGGAAGAATAATCCCGAGTCACTAGGACTATGCTAAATTGCATGTGACCTGGTTTTCTGACAGATGTTCAGGTGGTTTAAATATGAAATGAAAGAGTACTTTCTCTTCAAGGTACAATTTGCAGGCTGTTAATAAGATGTTGGTATGGGGAAAGGTGCCTTGAGTTGCCCAGCTTCTGAATAGCAAGGATTTTTCCTAGTACATCCAAGATGCTGTTGATTTCAAATGTCCGTCATGTGGACACATTTTTATTTTTCCTGTAAGCTGTCTTATCCAGAAAGGAAATGGATAGTATATTATTCTAAAAAATGCCATAATGCTTATAACATCTTATAAATAATTTATTTCACCAGGTTATGGATGCTTTTTTAACATATTAGAATCTAAAATTAGTTTAATCAAGAACAATATAAAGAAAGGAAATTATGAAGAAACTAGAGGTATACAATTAATAAAATTAGTTTAATCAAGAACAATATAAAGAAAGGAAATTATGAAGAAACTAGAGGTATACAATTAATTGTTTATTGCCTCTTTTGCTATTAAGCATATAGCATGGAGCTTCTAGTAGCATTGATGGTGTAAGTACTCTCCCTCTCACACCCTCACAAGAAAGCTGGGTAGTTCATGGAATTCATAGTTACACTGTGAAGATTTGACTGCTTCATTCCTCTTTTTTCTTTACTAGTATGACTTTCAGGATGGGTAGAAATGTCTTTGTTTCTCAGTTGTGTAAGATAATTCTTTCGCTGAGCAGTACAAGAGATAGCAAGTTAGCCTTGAAAAAAGAAAAATTAAGAAAAAGAACACATCAATAAACGTAGTTGACTATAGGTGAAAAAGAATGAGGAAAGAAAAAGAAATTTCTTAACTTAATACCAGCTAAGAAAATATATTACCAAAATAACTTGCTACTTGTGGTCCTTGTTGGGATGGACATCTGACTTAATTCCTTTTCAGAACTATACACTCACATTATGTGTCAATTAACATGTATACAGTCATGTTTCTTTAAGATGTCCTTCTCTTTGCCTCCATCTATTTGGGGAAATGGTGCCTCTCCTGTCCTAAACTCTTAATTTTTGCCCTGGGCAAGGTTAAAAGGAGCTAAGAAAGTCTTGGCATCATGGTGTTCACTTCCTGTCTGAATCCAGCATTAAAACTCTGATAGAGTATAAGGACTTGCATGGGTACCATTTTTCCTGTTCTTTAATTAGTTATACAGGGTTTGGGAATGATTGGAATTGGTGACTGTCACTGTTTTTCACCTGTGCCTCTGAAGAAGACTGGATTTTCACTGTAAAAGTTGTGTGACCAGTTCTGTGCCAAAGACATAGATAAAATGTTTTATGACAACTGGGAAAATTCTGGTTGTGATTAACTCAGGGGAATGTAATGACAGTCCATAGGATGAGGAAGAAATATTTTTGTTGAGAAATTTATGAAAAGGAGTAGACAGAGTTACAGCTGAATCATATATTTACTGATATTGCCTGTCTTGTTTTTTCCCTTGTGAGGACTGATTTGGTAAAATTTGCCCTGAAGGCTTTTCACATGAGGCTTGAAGATCATAGAATCATAGAATTTGCTGGGTTGGAAGGGACCTCAGAGATCATAAAGTCCAACCCTTGATACAAACCTTCAAAAGATCATTGCATGAACAACATCTACATCTGTTTAATAGCAGCTTTGTAATTTAGAACTTCTTTGTTTATTTGTCATTTATAGTTTTTAAGTCCTCAGAGAGGGTTTTTAATTTTCAGTTTAATGAGCATCATTATAGCAGCTTTACATAGTGAAAAAAAGCATGTACATGCAAGAAAGCATTGATAAATATATTTTAGGTCATATTAACAGTTGTATTGTGATAGAGATATATGTAAAGAAAGATGGCCTTAGTGGTTAGGAGAAATTCAGGAAGGGATAGATTATGGTAGTACACAGAAGATTTGGTGGTTTTTTAATAAAAAAAGTAAAAATTCATATACTAACAAATAGCATTTATCAAATTATTTTGTTTATCTTGCTTTTGGAAGATAGTTTATCATTTACAACTCTTTATGTTCAAGGAAACTTTTTTCTGTCTCTGAATTAGAAACCAATTTTTTTGTTTTATATAAATTCATCATCTATTTTTGGCAATGTAGGGGAGGAAGAAATATTAAAAATGCAGCAAATACAGAAGACCCTCATGCTCCAGACTAATTGAAAAAATTTAAAAAAATGAATGAAAGGCAAATATTATATCTAATATATTGCTAGAATTTTGAATTCTAGCACAGTGCTGAACTTTACTTAATACAATCATAGTCTGGTAAATTGTAATTCAGCACCCCCGGGAAATTTAATCTCAATTGAATGTGTAAATTTTCAAAACCACAATCCTTTGTTTCATCTATATAGTGCGCATAATTTCTTATAGCTAGAAATTGACTATAGAAAGTTGTTACGGCTTTTAAGAAGAGTAATTATTTTTTACATTTCTTCCACTGAAAGAAATTCACTACAATTTGCTTTTTGATCAATATTGTATGATACAAGACTGCAAGGAGCATTATGGTATTTAATGTTGTGGGTTTTTTATTTCCCCCATCAATTATCTCTCTTCCACAGTCTTTGTTCTGTACTAGAGAGCTAACATGATGTGTTTCTGTTTATGGATGCCAAGTCAACTGCTGTAAACTTTTATTTAATAGCAATGTAGTACCCTGAAAGTTTGGTTAATTTCCTCCTGGCTGTGCACCTAGGAGATACAGACAGTGGTGATTTCAGGAGAGAGATTGTTTCCAGATGCATCAAATATTCCTGAGCAGAAGTTAATTCTTGTAAAATATTTGATGTGACTTTTGATCTTTTTTACATTTTGCATGTTTCATTAAGTCCTTGTGGTGTTGGTTTTTTTTTTTTTTTTTTTTAAAGTTTCAGCAGTGCAGGAGAAATTCTATAAAATCTGTTGATTAAGTTCTCAAAATGCTCAAGTGGGAAAACCTGTGTTTATGGACATGAATCCACTTGCACAAGAAATTCTGCAAGGATGAGTTTATAGCTCTGTTTTTGCTAGTGCGTATTCTTCTCACTCAATAAAGCAAATACTTGATAGCAGTAGAGCAATGGGATATGGTTAAGATCTGCCTGGATTAGTTAATAGAATATAGCAGAGAACCTTCCTGCTTGGTCATCCTGCAAACTGCCCCACTACTGGACACTTTATGGATAATAATTCTCTACTACACTCCATGTGACAGGTTTACCTGTCTCACAGTTGTGTGAAAAGGAATTTGAATCAGTAGGAGCTATAGGTCTTCAAGTCTTGGCATTTCCTGATCATAGGCAATATTTTAAGATTTGTAATCTAAAAATTATACCCCTTGAGCTGGAGCAATTTTACTGTAGGATTTCTGCCATCTGAAGCTTCAGGGACAACAGCTTCATTAGAACATTCAAATTCTTGATCATGATGAAGTCAAGACCTTGAAAACTGTGGGAAAATTCTCTGAAACTAGAACTTGGCTCATAGACATAAAAAGGAGACCTGGAAGATGCAACTACTCTTTGCCAATTTAGCTGACCACCAATGAGTACAAGAAAACTGCTTGTTTTAGTGCTTCTGAAATTACCAGGATTCCTGTTTTCTAAAACCTTTTCTCCACTGTAATTAAGTCTGGATATCAGATTTTTTTTTTTTTTTTTTTTTTTTTTTTTTCTAAAGAGATCTGAAAATAAGTTCAGATGAGTTTCAGTTTGTACTGTAAAAATCTGGTTTAATTCAAGTTTTGGCTACTGATTTCCAATTCAATAGGAATCCTAAATATTTATGAAGTAAAACCATTTTGACTTCTAATGTGAACACCTTTATTCAACCTTTGGAAAAGCCTGGAAAGAAATTTCTGGGAATTAAGCTTTTTCTATCATGCTACTTTATATAAATAGAATTTATCAAGGCTAATACTTGGCTCTAGTGGGAAAAAATAGTTTTCTTTGATATGCCTGTTCTTGCTTCAGAACAAATAGTAGCTGCTGTTTAAAAAATTATTGGTGTAAAAGAAAAAAAAAAAGAAATCTTTAAACTGTCCCTCTAGGAAAATGAAATTGTTATGGTCCCATGTAACATTAAAATTTATTTTTGTTTTGGATCCACGAAACAAAGTCCAACTGTAGAAGGGTCGGATGCAAGCAGACTTTTATTTGACAATTGACACAGGCAAAATTATAGAGTCAGGCAAAACAGGGAGAGAGGAAAAGAAGATATAAGAGAGAGAGAGAGAAAAGTGGAGAATAAGGTCAAGAAAGTGGGAAGAAAGAATGAGAGAGAGAGCGAGTCACCAACAGGGGCCCAGCTGCCCAGAGAGTTTCTTCAAGATGTTGCTGATCCTGGACAGGGTCCAATGGGAGATGGCAGTGGGTCAAGAGACAACAAAAGAGCCACAGCATGGACAGCCACACATACCCCTGAGTTCCTTTTGTTCCCAAGGGGCAGCTGTCAGTCAGATGCCACAGAAGCTAGGTCCATTGGCATCAGAGCATTGCAGACAGGCTGCCCAGAGGGGGGGATTTTCCGCAAAGGGTGCAGTCCCCAACCCACTCATCAGTTCTTATCTCCTTCCAGGTGTCACCCCCGTTCTTCTTCGGCCAGGCCAGGTCCATTAGCATCAGAGCCATTGCAAACAGGCTTGCCTGGAGGGGGGGCTTCCAGCACACAGCTCTTATCTCTTCCCAGGCATCACTCCCCGCTCTGTTCCAGCTCCCTCAGTCAGGTACCTCAGCATCAGTACAATCAAGGTGGCTTCCTCCACCCTGGCCAGGGTAATGGTGCCTGGATGGATGTCCCAGCATTGAAGGCCCTCAGAAAAGGGGCCTAAAGTTCTAGGAAAAGGGAACTAAAGTTCTTAGTTCTTACCTCTTTCCGGGTGTTTCCCCCTGCTCAGCTCTGGCCAGGCCAGGTCCTCCACCCTAGCCAGGGCTATTCACTTTAAAATTGTTCGAGTCAATTTCAGATCAGTGAGGTCAGACTCTCACAGATATGAAAGACTGTGATTAGCACATGTATCTATCTAGTAGTGATGAATCAAAACCTTATCAGCTTGAATCTTCTTTTGATTGGTTAACTACCATCGGGCTTCAGTGTACAGATTTTACCTGTATTTAAAAAATCTTTACTTTGTTACAGTTTTGTGTATGAGTCATCATCCTCTTCAACTTTTTACTACATAGGGACTTAGATGTTCAGATTTCTTTGACTTGAAACAAGGAATAAAGAATTAAAGGTGCAAAAATAAATGTATAGATATACTTGGTCAGATTGCCCCTGTTACTGGAACAAAGATATTTTTTTATCTTTATACAGATGCACTCTAATGAAACAAAAATTGTGTTCAATTAAGTAGCACCCTGCAGAGTCTGTCTAAGGCTATTAACAATTTATTTCTTTGCCCAATATACTGGGAAATTTATAACTGCTTAGTTGTTAGGATGGGTTATATTTACTTTTTTTTTTTTTTTTTTTGATTGGAAACAGAAGATATTTCTTTATGTACTCTAATCAGTCCTGGTTTGATCTCACTGGAGGTATTTCCTGGCGATATGATGTTGAAGTGCAGAAATATGTCAGGAAGAATCAAGACCAGTTGGAGAGCAATATTTGCACTGAAATATTTTTTTTTTTTTTTCTTTTCTTTTGGCATGGGGGCATTTGGCTAAACAGCTTTTCCCTGCAAGCCATCAGCAATCTAAAAATATTTTTAGAAATTATAAAAAATAACAAGTACATCAAGTACATACATTTCAATAACAACATAACAACCTATCTTATTAAAAAAAATAGGAATATGAACAAATTTTACCTTAGTTTTTGTATTTGGTCTCTTCTGTGATGTAGGTATTGTTGATGTGTTGAACCTATTTCTGCAGTTCATAATGCAAAGAAGCAGCTATTATGTTTATTCAATAGATTTTGGTGGATCTGGGCTCTGGAAATCACTGAACAGAAGGTAGTATTTGGTCTGGCAGTTTGGAAGTTGACCTCTTTCTGTTGCTTACGAAGAATTTAGCTTTTTATTCATCTTGTATACTAAGGAGTCAAGAGTGTACTCCAGAAACTGAAGTCCTGATGTTGTATTTACTATTTACTATTTAATAATTTAGTTTCTTTTCATAGGGATCACACTCTATAGCCAACCATATGGAGGAGCCTTGCTGGATGAAGACAAAATGTGAGTAAACTCCTAAAATATATAACACCTGCAATGAGCAGACAATTGAAACTGGTAATTGAGTAAGCATGTATATTGCATGCAATAGATGTTGTGACCTGACAGATGCTGTTCATTTCTGAGTGAAGCATTTTATCTAGCCTGGTGCTTATATATCAAGTCTACTGTTTATACCGGATGAGGTTCCATTATTTTGTAGATAAAAATACTGAATTTACTCTGACTGCATTTCCCAGAGTGTTTATGAACAGGTCATGACATTTTTCAAACATGCTAATTTTTTTAAATGATAGTCAAATTTTTAAATTTAAAATTTCTGTGGAAGGGGAAATAATTCTAAAAGTTTCACTTTACCATCCAGGTTCTTTAATTAAACACTAAAAGCGTACAAATGTGGTGTTTTCAAGTGTCCTACTGTCTAGTGCTGCTTTGGTAAGATGTTGGCCTTGAAAACATTTGGCTTTGGTGAGGGTACATTTCCCCATTGTGTTTTTGTTATGTGGTTTTCCTTTGTACCCTAGAATGGAGAATGTCCGCCAGTGTGGGGTAGCACTGTGCATCATGCTGGGTTTCTCTATCCTTACCGCATCCATCGGAAGTGCCATAGTGAAAGATAGAGTATCTGGCACAAAACGCTTGCAGCACATCACAGGCCTGGGTTACAAAACATATTGGCTTGCTAACTTCTGCTATGACATGGTATGTATCGTTTGGGGCAGCGTGTGTTCAGGTGCAAATTTAATGGGTTTGGCACAAATGAGCAAAAAGAAGTATTGTCACAAGACATGTGAGTAAGATTTGAATTGTGCAGAGTAACAGCTCTTGATTGACATGTTAACAAACAATGGGACACCTTTCCTATTTTAAGGTGTCCTATTTTAAGGTGTATTTTAATGCTGTCAGATAAAATTCCCTAGCTCAGGGATAGTGTTCATTTGCCAAAGCTGAACTGTTAGGTAAATCGTGATAATTTTAGGTGCCTGCACTATTTTACAAATACAAGTAGCTGGCTAATCAATCGAGACAGAGTCTTCCACACAATGGTTCATAGCACAAGTTTTTCTGTTTTGAGTTGCCACTGGCAAAATCTTCCAGACTACTGGAGAATCATGAAGAAGTTAGTCAGCTACATCAGAGGAATGATTATGGTTTTCCATGGTGTATAATACGAGAGATACTCACATCTGGTAACTTTTCTTTCTGGCAAGATAGCACAAAACATTGTTTATGAATTCCACACACAGAATGACCCAGATCAGAAATGGGTGAAGTCCTGAATGTTTATTTTTCTCACAAAAAGTATTTTCTACCATTTTTAACATTACAGATAGTATTGTCTGCATGCAGACAGAAAATAGAAATAGGCGGTGAAATAGAACTGGCTTTCTCAAGTCACTGGTAGTCCCTCATCACTGATTTTTTATTGGCTGTGTAATGGAGTTTGTTTGGATTCCATTTAAGCATGAATTCCTAAAATTATCTTCTAATAGCTTTTTCAAAGGTGACTCTTTAAAAACTAAAATGAAAAATTAGTCTATTATATATGCTGCATATATGTCTGTGTTTGTATTTATATATAAGGCATACATATATGTCACTTACCAAAGGGCTTTTCCATCATTCATTTATGATAAGGTTTGCTATAGAATCAGTTGAGTGTTTGGTAAGAAGCTGAGATTTCTACTTCTAGGAAAGGGATACAGTTACTGTTTTTAAAGAACTAGAATGATGCGTGCTGATAATTCATGTTTCAAAATCCAAATCCTTGGATTGGAAGGTTGGTTTCAGAAGCAATAGTGAAAAACTGGGGTTAGCTGGATTTTTCAAAAGTAAAAAGATCTGTGGCCCTGGAGAAGGGAAAAACTTTCTGCACTCTGTTTAACACACTGAGGCATGGAAGGAAGGGTTGGGATCTAGTACAGGCAACACAAACATGAACTTAACTGGTTAAGAACAGAGAATTTTTGAACACTCTCTATTCTCATTCAGACTATTTTAAATCTGAAACATTAGACTTCACCCACCTATGCTTGTAATCAGGATTTTCACACTTGAATACGCTTGAAGTAAAAACACATTTCTTCTAATGTTTTTTACTTGGCCGGTCAATCTTTGTATTCCTTTTCTGCTGTGTCAGATAAGAGGTCTTGGTTAAAAACTCAGTTCATCACTAAGTTTCTCCTTGTGCAGCAAAGTCTGCAACTCATAATTTTCTTCCAATCTTTTCCTTTCAAAGTGTTCTCACAATTCAGCATAGTACTGCATGATCAATCATGATCTGGGAGAGAACAGACGCTGCTTTAAATGCTAATTGTGCTGCAGATCATTTGGGGACACTGAACACACAAATATATGAACTGTCAAATTCAAAATCCCTCTATATTCTAAGTACTACAGGCTCTGTCCTGTATTATTGGTAGAATAATATTTATTAGACCTTCAGAAGTATTTGATTTATGAAATTGGTCTCATAAGAATCAGGCTGTTCTTAATGTGTTTAAAGACGTGAATGCTATTCTTTACTGTGTTCAACAAATGGAGAGTGTGTAAGCACAGAAAATTTCATGACAAACAGAGACTGTTCAGATTATAATTGTGTCACTAGAGGGGCAAAATGAAGGTTGTTTTATTTGTGCGTGCCCAACTTTTATAACACATTATGGTTGCAGGTGAGATGGTGAGATTTTGAATAGTATTTGATGTTTAGAGTTATTTATTTATTTCTAGAAAAATGTACCAGGTTTGTTGAAACATAGTGGGTCTCAGGTGTTTTGGTACTTCTCTACAGTATTTCTTAAGCAGCTCCAGGATAGCAGAAACATAAAACTGTGGAGCGGTACAGTATGATCTTTGTGTATATCAGTGAATAAGGTATACTGTCAGCAAGATGAAAACCTTACTTCTTTTTACATTTCCCTTCATTGTCCTTTTCTCTAAAAAAGCCTGTCTTCCCATTGTCAAGGAAGTGAATGGTTTGATTTTGAACAAGTTTGCATTGTATTTCAGTATGAAAGCCCAGTTTGAACAGTAAGGATGTTGTTCTTCTGCACTGAATATTTAGTTAGACCTGCATTCGTTGCATTTATTGCAGTTGCATCTCAGAGTCTCAGTTATATTGGCATAAGGTTAAATATTGTATAACCAGAACGAAGGCAGTCACTACCCTAAGGAGCTCAGCTTCAATCCACAGATTGGGCAGACACTGGAACTGAGCCCATCCTGCCATTGCTACTTGCAAGCAGAACACATTTCTTTTGAGCACTTTGACATGAATCCCCCATACCAACCACATCCTTCCCCCTTTCAGTATTTAATTACCATTACATCAAGAGATTAAACAGAGAAAATGCTTTTTCTGTGGCCTAACGGCTATAACTCTTCTAAATATTATATCTGTTCCCATAAAAAATTATCATTTGCTTCATCAGCACATATAGTTCATTAAAATATCTTTTAAAATGTATCCTTACCATTCTCCTATGACTGAAGCACTAATCAGTGAAACTGCTATTTCTGAATCCAAGACTATGTATTCACAGTAAAATCTGATGTTTTGGAGCAATAGTCCCATATGGACTCATTATCTGGAAGAGTTAGCTTGTTAAATGGATGTATTGGAAAGGTCAATAGAAGTGGAACTAAGGGGAATATTTCGTATTAGGATTTTTTCAGTCTGTCTCATGTGTATATGTATAAGAGCTCTTCTGCCTAATTCTTCCTAATTTATTGCATAATTTTATTGTAAGTATGGAAAAGTTGATTTGTAGAACCCTTCTATGCTAATCAAGTAAGAGCTGTAAGAGATTCTCACCTGCTCCGTGCCTTTTTTCTTCTGTTTCTAGCTGTTTTACATGGTTCCAGTCACTCTGTGTGTTGGTGTTATTAGTGCCTTCCATCTATCAGCCTTCACTTTCCGAAAGAACTTGGCAGCCACTGCTCTCCTGCTGATACTCTTTGGGTATGTGACTGGAAATGCTCCTAAGGAGTTATAGCTTGTAAGAAACAAAACAGAAACCTTTAGACTTGGTTTGTACCTGCTGCTGAATGCATGATTTTCTCTTTTTGGAAATGATTATGATTCAGTAAAAGATAGTGAGAGAAGAGGCTGAAATGTGAGTTTGAAAGTTGCTCACAGAAGGTGGAGGGAGATTTGTTCACACATTAAAAAAAACAAACCACAAAATAAAACAAACAAAACCCCCCAAAACAAACAAAAAAACCCCAAATAAACAAAACAAAAAATGCAACCCAAAACCCCAAACCCAACAAAATTAAAACAACTGGAAGTCTCTTAAAAAATATTCATCATGTATAACAGTCATTTGATGATAGAAGCTAATTGCATGTTATCTTCCAGAAAATGAAACAATAACAACAGTCAGGTCATAATTTCAGTACTTAGCTATGCAGAATATCATAACAAAGAAAAGGAGTAGCTGACTTTTAGTATTTATTTGTTTATTTATTAGTACTAGCTATTTCATCTAGTTCTGTAGAGTTCTAAGAATTTGTATTTCTACTGAGAAGTCTGTCCTACAGGTAGTATTGAGCTGGCTGGAGATTTCCCTCCAAAGAGTAGTGTGGGAAAGTCCTCCCATATCACCTTCTTGCCTAGTTTCATGTGAAAAAAAAAGTTATAAAAACTTAAATTAGCAGAGGATTAATTTCTCTATTGTAACAGGGCTTTTGGGCCCTGAGCTCATTCAAACTTATGATCCATGATCCATCTATTCTGTTCTTTTAACTGTTCATATGTTCAGTCAAAAGTAATGTGAGAAATGGTGAAGGTGAATAGCTATAGGATAGCATTCTGAGAAGATGTTTTTTCCTTATCTCAAGAAACTAATGGTTGTTATCTTTGTAGGGAGTAATGCATAATTGAAAAAATGGATGTTTAAATAAAGAAATAATGAATTATAACTGTTCCTTAAGAGAATCACAGGGAAGGAAAATAGAAAGGACCTTCTGTAAGATCAGGACATGCTCCATTCCAGGAAGAATCTCAGATTAACATTTAAAAAAAAAACTTACTGTATTTCATCTTGAAATTGTTTTCAAGATCTCATGCCTCCAAGAACTCCGTTTCTGGAAAACTCTTTCAGGATCTCCATAGCTGAATGTATTCTTGAAAATAGCAGCCTAATTTTATTTGGAGCCATACTTAAAAATTCTTCCTCATCAAGCAACTTTTGCAAGCCCAGACTAGCCAAGTCCTCACTAGTAAAAAGGCCCTCAGATAATTCTATTTAGCATGTTTCAGTTTGAGCTCATCTTTCCTGGGCATGATTGGCCACAATAGTGTGTAATATTATAGATGTTATGATTCCAGGGTCTTGTAAATAACTCAGGTGAAACACCCAGAGTTCATGCATTTCTCCTCTCTGTATCATTCCAATTTTCCTTCTCCCTCACTCTGTGCTACTACCAGTTGATTCCTTCAAAACCAGAAAATTCTTCTCAGTCTTAGTGAAACAACTTCACTAAACCTCATCCCTGTTCTTTTTTGTCACCTTTACAACTATTGAATCCTTGCAGTTCAGTTGTTGTCACCCTGGTATAACAATAAGCAGCTATAGAGATGTTAGTCAAGCAGCAAATGACCCATACAGTACATACTTACATACCTGCTGAAGTCACGATGTCTTTTTTTTGTGATGTGCTGTAAGCTTTGGCCCTGCTCCTACTCTCAGGTGCTGAAAGTTACTCAGGCATTGCTTTAACCAAAATGTTTCATAAAAATTTGGCTATTTCAGAAGAAATAATCTTTGACTGAAAAGCAGGACTGTTTTCTAAAAATTTTTTTTGGTGACTGCAGGTGCCTTTTAACCATCTCAGCATAATCCTTCTTGTGGTGTTCAGCTTTGGCTGACATAACAGATATTGTAGTGATTTTTAAGAAGAAGGGCTGTGTATTCTATGTGTATTAACATGTATTAAAGACACACTAACTGTGGCCAGTATGTTTATTGTATCTCAGGGATTCTCTGCTAAATTTCAGAATTGCCACTCTTCCTACTCAGCCTAATGACTCTGTAAAATGTGATGAATCTTATTGTGGTCATTTTATTCTCCACCAGTACTGTGCATGTTATTCTCATTTTTCTACATTCCATAATGCATTTTTCCCTCTAAAATTTTATTTTTCTCTTCAGGGCACACTTTTGCAGCATTTCTAATCTAGAATAAATGTAAAAATACTGCAGTTATATGAAAATGTTAAGCTATCTGCCAGAAGGGTGTGTGCTTACAAGAGTAATCACAGTTTCCTAGTGTGCTACTTTAAAAGAGGTTTTCTTAAAAAATATAATGGTATCTTAACTAAACTGCATTTTATGCTTTTTTAACTGACAGCAGAAGTGTTTTAGAGTGCAGCTGCTCTATGCTCTCTTATGCTTACAAAATAACAAATTACAGATGAAGCTGAAGGAAAAGAAAGGGAGAAATGTAGGTGTGACTGGTAGCTACTTTAAAGGCAGCATTTGAACATCAGACAACTTTAGTATTCTGAAGGTGTTACTCATTTCTTAGTATCTATAAGCAAACAAAAATTTGCTTTCATTTACAGCAGAGTAAAAACACTCTAAATCATATCTCTTTCCTGAGTTGTTTCTGAGGATGGTGTTGTCTTCTATTTACAGTATTATAATACAGAGCAGCACTGAGCACAATGTTTTTGGTATGTGCTGGAGAGGAAGAAATGAGTGTGTGATTAAGACAGGCAGGAAGGATGCTGAAAAGTTTACTGTGATCATGGATACTTGAAATCTTCATTTGAGACCCAAACATTAACATTTAATCTTTATATTCTGAATGTCCCTATGACTTCACAGTAGGATTTGAACATTTTGTTTCTTAAGGTAAAGGATCTTGGCATTCTTATATGGAGAAAGTTCATCTGTGAACTACACAATATTGAATTTTAAAGGGAATTTTATAGCTCATAATCTAAACTACTGTTTAATGCAATGAAGAAGTCAATTCACAGAGTTTTGGCTAGTTGCTTTTGTATTAAGCAACTGTTAGAACAATTATGTATGTAGATATTAACACTTTATAAGTAGTTATATATGCAATATATTGATATATACTACATGTATACTTACATACGGTAGTGTTTAGTGACACATATGCTCCTGCAGTCTGTATACTGTTTGTTTGATAGATATGTCTTACACTATATTCAGTGGAAAATAAATTTCCTTTACATGCCATTCATGCTCATTAAATTCCCTGGACTTTTTAAAAATCTGGATAAACAGGTTTATACCCTTATACAGGTTTACCCTTTATAAAAAAATAGGAGTGCTCCATTTTGTCTAGGCACTGTTTAAATTTCTAGAGTCAAGGGTTTCTTCACTCATCCTTTAAAGATTTGGTTTGAAAATTATGTAGCCAGACACATGATGTCTTACTGTCATTGTGCTATGAAGAAACTATGCAGTAATTTTTGATGGCTACTACTCTATTAGCTGGATAACCTTTTTTTAGTTAATAACAATACTAAAATGATCTCTGTAGAATTTCAGCTCTCATATATCACTGGCACAAATATTAGTACCGGCTCAAGGATTAATGCCTTTTTCCTCATTTTTCTTTTGTTTTCCCCCCTTTCTCTCATTTTTTTTCAGTCTTTCCTTCCTCTTTCTTTCATTTTCTATGAAGGCCTCTAAGAAAAGCTCATTGCTCCGTACCCATGCTTCAAGGTCAAATATTTGTTTTTAATTCTGTCTCTGTGTAAGAGGCTTTCTAAGATTCATGGGTTTGCAATCATTCAGAAATTCAAGGGTGTGAGCTTTCTAGAATAGTGCAAGTAAATACATGCAGTTGATATATGCAAAAATGGATCATATCTGCCCATAACATGGCAAAATTTATCTATGAAATCATAAGGTAATTTGATAGAGAAATATATCCCAAATTTGTCTTTTCTTCTCAGGTTGTTAAAAGAGTAGTTTGCATATGTAAAAAATAATGATGGCTTTTATTCTAGTAAGATAACTGCTTCTTTTTCTTTTTGAGATGAAAACCTAACTTATTTGTGATAATTTCCTTTCTTCAAACTTTCAGATATGCAACTTTACCATGGATGTATCTTGTATCTAGATTCTTCTCAAGTTCAGATGTAGCTTTTATTTCTTACATCTCCTTGAATTTTGTGTTTGGCCTGTGTACCATGCTGGTGACTCTCTTACCTCGTCTGCTAGCTATAATTTCCAAAGTGCAGGTCAGTATAAAACTCTTGCTTTGTGTTACTCATAAGCAAGATGTATGCACACACGTGTTAAACACTTTCCTCTCCTATACTAAATTGCTTGTTACCATCTTGAATTTTAATTTGTTTATATATAAAAAATTACATGGTAATAGGGGAAAAACAGTGTTAATTGAAACCTTGACATTTTCCAGACCATTAAGTTGTAATTGGCACATAATGGGAGCTGTTCTGCTCCATTGAATAGATCATATGTGTTGTAAAATGTTTTTGAATAATATTGACATAAGAGATAAGCTGCATTTTTCTGGTATGCAATGCACTGTGTGAATAGTAATGTGCATTGTGACTCCATGTATGTAATTTTCATTATTCAAAATGGTACTTAAGCAACTGAATGGAGAGAAGATCCAGAATGTGTATGAATATCCATGCCTATACCAGGTTAAAAATGTTTAAAGTAAAATCTGGATTGCGTGTCACTCAAATTTGGAGGCAGATTTAGTGTTGACTTGGGTTTAAGTTGGTGATTTAGAACTAATAGCATTCAAATATTAAAACTTTAAGAAAAATAAAATCATCATGGCAACATATGTTTTGTTACTGTCTGTGAACCTCAACTAAAGAGCCCTAGGCAGTCTAAAATAAAATATGGGATGAACCCTCTCCCAAAATAGCTCACAAAATGTTCTTCTGAAATCTGTTCACCTTGAGTAAGATTTGGATGCTGTATCCAGATTGGTAAAATGTGCTTAATATGCTGTTGGAGGAACCTAATTTTCCTTTTTTTTCCTTTTATTTTCCTGCACCCTTCTGTCCCCTATACCCTTTTCTTGCTGAATCATCATACAGACTTTCCAGAACATCTACAACATCCTCAAATGGGTCTTCATCATATTCCCACAATTCTGCTTAGGCCAGGGTTTAATAGAGCTTTCATATAATCAGATCAAGTTTGACCTGACCAGCAACTTTGGAATAGATTCATATGTGAGCCCCTTTGAGATGAATTTCCTGGGCTGGATTTTTGTGGAAATGGCCCTGCAGGGAACACTACTTCTTCTTTTACGGCTTTTTCTTCATTGGGATCTCCTCCACAAAACAAGGTATGTTACCATTTTTATTCTGCCATAGTGGACACTGAACTAGTTTTTAAAGAAAGGAAGTGGTGGACTCCTTTGAACACCTGTGGGTAACTATTTCTGATAATATAGTGTGCCTGAATTTGTGGAAACTGCAAAAAAAACCACAACAACATCCCCATAAAAACAAGCAATAGAAGTAGTCGCTGTTTCCCTTGGGTTTTAATGAGTTTTGATAACCAAGCTTTAAGGGACTGCAACCATGGAAATAAACAGAGTTATCCAGCATACAGCAGTGTCAACTTTGCCATGTGTCATTTGTTGTCATCTTTTGTTTTAGGGCTCAGTGTTCAATCAACAACATAGTTGGCCCTTCAGAAGATATTGATGTAGAAATGGAGCGGCAGCGGCTCTTTGGTGGAAGAACTGGTAATGATGTTCTTCTCCTGTACAACCTCAGAAAGTGTTATGGAGGTTTCAGTAAGAAGAACACAGCTGTGGAAAGCATAAGCTTGGGAATACCAAGGGGAGAGGTAAAAAGGTCTTTTTTTTCTTATAGAAAGTAGAACTTCATTATGAACAGTTGTTCAGACATACTCAAGATGTCTGTAGCAGCAGAAAAAGTTCAATTGTAGTAATTTCTGAAAATCAAAAACAGGATAAAAGCAGAAGCTCTGGTGCTGTTTAAGAAGCAACTGGTCACTTAGTTTTTTGGATTACAAAGTCACCACAGCATTATTTTTTTTCTGCTTGCTTCTCTTTACTAAGTTACTGCTTTATCATCTAACAGGAAAAAAAAAAAGGTAGCATAGTAGTTCAATGTCCAAGGAAAAAGCAAAGAATACCTAGCTGAATTGTAAACTGTGGAGTGAATTATGAATTTGTCACAAAGCAAACTAGAAGTTGCCATGCTGAAAGCATCACAATATATTTTAGTATAGGATATAATACACTAATATACTATTTTAATAAACTGAAATTTAGAAATTCTGGCAATCCTAGAGGCTTTAGAACATCATTTTTTCAGGTTTTTATTTCTCATGATTTTGAGCCTTTTGGGAACTGCAGATATTACTTGCAAAAATACTGACATGGAAAAGACTTTTCTTGGTTGCTAATAGCAAACCAGAAGACATGAGATGCTAGTGTGTGGCAATGCAGATACAGTGACATCTTGCCAGGTATAGATCAGTTGCTAGGTAACCAAAGTAACCAGGAGGATATTATTGTTGATTGAAGCCTATTTATCAATAAGAAAGTTCATGAAACAAGTACTTGAAAAGTTATAAAGTGTTATATGTAGACTTAATATGAATCCTGTCCTAGCTTAAAAATATATACATTAAAGCTAGGGGCCTAGAATAACTAGGTTAAAAGTCAGTGTGTGTCTTGGCTGTTTGATGTTCATTTACTTGCACAGAGTGAAGTAGCTCATGAGAATTGAGAAATATTAACTCTATAGACTGGTAGTCAGGGGTCTCAAACAGGACTCAGATTCAACCTATCATTTACTAACAATATGGATAAATTAGATACTGGGCAGTGTTCTAAGTGGAGGGCTAGAATCCTAAATAAGACATAAAGGAATTCAGGGGTTATCAAAATATTATATGAATGGGTTTTTTAAAAAACTGTTTTCCATGGGTAAGGGAATTTGTGCCTACTGTATATCCATATACAGCATATATACAGACTTATGATAGAAAATATGAAAAGGGGAGAAACCACCAAAGAATTAATATTACTTGCTTCTTTCAGCATAGCAAACTGATTGCTTATGGTCCTATTTTTGGTCTCTGTTAGTGTTTTGGACTCCTGGGAACTAATGGAGCTGGGAAAAGCACAACGTTTAAAATGCTGACTGGAGACATAATCCCATCTGCAGGACGTGCTGTTATCAGGACTCCTACAGGGTAAATAACACAGGGATTGATCAGAATATTGCTAATTGACTATGCCAAAGATCAGAGACCCATCATGTCTTCAGTCCTTTATAATACACTCTGAGGATCTGTTCCATTCCTTTTAAAATGTATCTTGCTTTATTGTTATTTCTCTGCAGGAAAGTTCTTTAGCATTGTTTAATTCCTTCTGACAGTTCTGTTAATTGAGAATAAACTTGTCTGGTAGTAAATTAATAGACTCTAGAAAGCCTTGATGTACAACCTTTTAAAACTATAACAAAAATCTTCACATGCACCATGTGCAGTTGCTTGGGCATATATCCCCCATACTTATCTGAAAAGGGAACCTCAAGCAATACCAGCAGTTACATGTAACTAAACTTGAGAAAACAACACCAAGTCTGGGAGAAGAGATTTATGTAATTCCTGACTTTGTTCACTTCATATTTTGGTAGCTGCTGTTAAGCAGGCTATGCTGCACTGTGTTGCTGCACAACTGAAAATCACTGGGGGGCAAATTTCTTGACTCTTCTATAGGTAAAAGTCTAACCACGGCAGGTCTGGGGAACCCTCCCACAATCATTGAAGAATGTCTAAAGTTATGCATCCCAGTGATTTTTAGGTGGCTTGATTTGTATTTACACCTGAAATAGAGGAAGAGGGATATCATGCTAAGACGTGTTCTCCATTACTTCAGTTGTAGACTCAGAGGCCTGGTATTCCTGACACAGAGGATGAGATGAGGGTAAGCTGAAGAAAGCAGTTGCTGACAGCTGCAGACCATTTTCTGGTCAGCAGATCTAGGCTTCTTGAAAATCTAGGTCATTAAATATCTTCCACAGAGACATTAGCTCTGATAGTGATTCTTAATGAATAAATTGGGCATCATCTTAGGTGCAGATCCCATCTCTGCTGGGTTTGACTGGAAAGAACAGAACTTCTGTCCTCTGTGACCCTGAAAGGACAGGATACTGTAATCTGATGGATCCTTATGATACATTCTTCATGATCAAAGAATGAAATGACTATGCAAAATTATTATTATAAATCTTGGAGAAATGAACTGATGTACCTCCATGCAAAAAAAGCCTTAATTCATAATAGTTCTTAACTGTGCTTGAAAGTTCCTGTTTTAAAAAAATAACAACAAAAGCCTAAACAAAACCCTACGTATATTTTCCTGATTTCTATTGTAATAGTTTCACTGACTTTGAAACAAAGCCACAAGTGTCTCTTTGAGGCAGGTGCATGAAAAACAGCCTTTAATTTTACAGGACACCTTTTGCAGCTTTGGAGAACACAGGGGACTAGAAATGGAAGATGAGCTTTTTCAAAAGTGCATTTTGAATTGCAAAGTAGAATTTGGGGATTTTCAGCTTAAAGCATCCTGGAGGTTCATGAGTTTATATGGAAAGAGCCTAACACATTCACAATCAAGTTGTATTCAGGGAGCTCCTTCTTGCTTATAAAAAAAAAAATAAAATAAGGAAAATGTACTTCTGAGCGGCAACTGCCTTTTTAACAGGGCAGAAGAACAGATTCACATCTTCAAGAACTTTTAAAAGATTTATTTGACTTTAGGAAAAGCTGAAAGAAAACTGTTGCTGTTTTCCTAACAAAAGCTAAGTAGAAAGGAAAAAAAAAAAAGCTGTATGTTATGTAACAGTTTTCAATATCACTGAGATTCACAGAGGTGTTATTAAGTAGGAATGTTTATTAAATACTAGAGCTAACTTTATTTCTTCTGCAAATCACATTTTACTTCCATTCTTATTTATGGGGGTATTCCTTTGGGAAAGGGAAGGCTTCTGATCTGTTTTTATTAAGCTTTTCTTTTTTTGATGAACTAAAAAATCAAATAGACATTTTAAAAGCACTGTGTGGCTAAATTTTTAATCTTACCATTTATATGGCAAACGTACATTTATAGTTTACAGGTTGAGCAGACCACTGAAAACTTGATTGCTTTTTTTATTTTTATATTCTTCTGCAGAAAATGTTCTTAAGCACCTACTAGCCTTTGCAATCCCATTCTGGCTGTAAATGTGAGGTGATAAAGATAGTTCAGAAAGGGAAATAATAGGAATTTATCACCAACCACAGCCAAGCTTGTGAAGATAATAGCAAAATATGATTGACAGGGGATTTTGCCCTTTTTATTAGTTTGTGTACCTCATTAACATTGCCATTATCATTGACATATCTGTCCGAATGAAACATAAAACTTATTATCATATAGAATGTCTCCGTATTAGGGATATTTGCAAACCCAGTATTAAAGAGTGCCAAAGAAAGAAGCAGCATTCAATCAGTTACTTTGGAAGATGTGGAAAGAAAATATTGATGTTGAAGTACCAGCAGTCCCTCTCATCAAGGGTAAAAGTATTAAAAGCAAAAGGGAAAATGGTTAGAAAGGATTTTCATAAAGGTTACTTACCTGTATTTACAAAATATAGTGCTATGAATTATTAGGAGACTCCGGCTTTTGAACAATATCCATACAAAGAAGTTGTTGAATATGCAAAACATTTAACTGCATGGTCCACTTGACATTTAGAATATATTTTGTGTTCTCTGTTGCTCTACAAATGGACTCACATCGTCTTATGCTATCTCTAGTGCCATAACTACATTGCCACCAGTGCATGAGCTGGCTAATTAAATTCTGGTGTATAAAACTATAAACAATTTTGTTATTACTTTTTCTGACAAATAACTTGAAGATATAATGTCTGTATTAAATATATACTAAGAAAATCTGATACTTAAAAAGTAGTAGAATTAGGAGAATAATGTTCTTCATACTCTTTGAATCTCTGCTGCATTGGTGTATCATCAGATGGTGTACATCTGTTCCACCATTTTTCTTTAATTTTTTTAATGTATAGTATAGATTTTTAATGTACATTGTACATTTTTAAAACATATATTGTTGACTCTTTGTTTTCTTCCCCTTTCCATATTTGTGTCTAAAGCTTTTTCAGTCACTCTATATCATGAAGCCTCCCACAGCTTGGAAGAGAAAGAGTCAAAATCCTTTGACACTGTCAAAGTTTCCTGTCAAGATCAGTGTAAAATAACAAATAATGTAACTAGTGGTTTGATTGCCTTTTTGGCACTCTCTGTTTTGCAGTCTTTGCCTTTGTGGTTTGTTGAACAGAGTTGGCTTTAAGTTCATACTTAGAGCAAAGACTGTCTTGCAAAGTCTCTCTTTGCTCTCTTAGACCAAAGTCTCTCTTGCTGTCTTCTTCTCTGAGAAGAAACAGATGAGCTGGGTATCATTGTGTTCAGATGTTGCCCTACTGGAGCATTTGACAGTCTTCCTCACATAATTAATTTATCTCCCATGAACTTCCATCTTCCTTCTGCATGGAGAGATCCTCCATGGCAGCAGCTCCTTGTCCTATTTGAAATGTCAGTCATCTCAGCTGTTGGATTACAGTCATAGGACCAAAGAACTACTCTCCAAAGAAGGAAAAGTAAAATCATTCTTTATAGCTGAAACTTGGAGTCTTTTGAAAGTTATGATATTCATCTTGATAAATAATTAAAAATGTATTTCAAATAGCTTAGTTTGAAAAGCAGAATAAATTTACATAAATATAATGGCTAAGATAGCTGTTTTTACACTGTATATCAGTATAATTAGTTTAATTATAATTAAGCTATAGTTACATTCATTATATTTTAACCTTGATTTTTACATTAATTGAGCATTAGTATGCATGGAATTGAATGTTCAGTTATGAGTACAATGGAATGTCTAACTACTTTTGCAATTTGTAAATTTATACTTAATTTTGCCTAATTAATTGAATTTATCTCTCCTCAGAATCTATCATAAGAGCTATATATATATAATTACCTTTATTTTAGCTGAATTCAAAACTTCAGAAAAAGTGAATCAAAGTGCACAGTGAAGTCAATAATAATTTTTTTCCAAAGCCAGCCGTAAGTCTGATATTGAGGGGCAATAAATAATATAATCACAGAAAGTCTCATGCTGGAAGCTTAGAGATCATCTACTCCAAACTTCCTGCCATGGACAGGGATATTTCTCATCTAGACAAGTTTGCTCAAAGCCTCATCCAACCTGGCTTTGCACACTTTGAGGGAGAGGGCATCCACGGCTTCTGTGGTCAATCTGTTCCAGTTGAATTCTCTCTGGAAACTTGAAACGGAGGTGTACCTTTGAATATTACCCCACAGCTACCTGTAAGCTATGGAACAAATACAAACCAAACCTAGTCTCTATAACCAGAGGAATTAATTGTGTCTACTGTTCTATGGAGAAGCCTGAGAGGGCTTGTAATCTGTACTTAAATGTTCTTTCTCTCTTTATTTGTAAAATGAGCTGGTTTTTTTTTTCTTCCTGTATGTTCTTGTGTTTATAGGAATGGCCTAGTGAGAAATGCTATCATGCTGATAATAAAAAGGCAGAAAACTAATGTCTGTTTTTCTGCAGCTTGAGAGGAAAAAAAGCAGCATTTTGCTGCATGTTAATCTATATTTCAGAAAATATTACAAAAATATATTTCCATTTTTGTTCTGATTACAAAACATATGCAGATATTTCTTAAGGAAGAAGAGGATTATAAATGAACATATGGCATCAGAATTATTTTTTTTGTTTATAAAAAGGTAAATTGTCTACAGTATATCATTTAGTGAAAAAGTTCTCTCGTATCATACCATCACTACATGCAGCGTTCATTTGATTTAGACCCATGAAAATGAAATCTGAGAGATTAACTGAATTTCAAGGAAAATAAATTTTCAGAGATGAGGGCAGTGTTCTATTGTAAGATATGTAATATAATTAAAAATTATGCTGTGTTTTTCTTTCATCTATTCTTTCAATAGCTTATGACCTGGCTAACAAAAGCTGAAGGATGAGCTCCAGCTTTTTTATTTAGAAATTAGTGATTTGCTGAGGAAGGAATAGTCATTGTGCTATACATACCAAATAAGTCTCAATAAAAGACTATAATCCTCCTATGCCTTTTTTTTTTTTTTTTTCTTCTTTTTTTTTCCTTCTGGTTAGATTGTTTTCTGCTTTGACAGATAGAGAGATGGAAAAAAATTGGGTCCATGAGGCCTGTAATGAATACATTAGCATATCTTTATTAATGGGGACTCCAAGTGTTCAAGGTCAGCACTAATGGATGAAGTTGCAAGATAAGAACCAAACTGAATAAAAATATTAAATGATCTGTTCTCACTGTACTCTTCCTTAATGAAAGCTAAAGGTCAGTGGGTGTGATACTGTTCATCAAAGACTGCGTGCTTTATGGGAGGCACAACACTAAAATATCTCTGAAGTTAGCACTGAGGGAGCTGATGTGATTGTATTTCCTGATGCAAACTAATTATTGTCTAATATAATTCTAGCAGAAAAACATTACCTGTCTGTTACTTTTTGCAGTCATGCATACTTATTTTTTGTTCTTCATGGTATGGACCCTTCCAGACTAGATGTTTCTATCCAGCTATAGGGTTCATGCTGAGTAAACATCCCTGAAAGTACCCCTGGGTGTGATTTGTTCTCTTGTGACTGAACTTGGCATATTACCAAAAAGCCCAGTCTTCTCTTTCTCCAAAGACAGCAGCTGCATCATAATGAAACCTTGTTAGTGTGCCTTAATCTTCCTACTAGAACAAAGCTCAGACACATCTCTCTCTTCATCAGCATCCAGATAGCATTTCACTGTGGATAGTGTTTCACTTTGTTAGCACTCATTAAAAAAGGAGTCCAATGCTTCTGACAGGTTATGCAAAAAAATCAACATTAATCGATCCATATCTTATGGTAGAGTTGACCCTAAAGATGTTAAGTTTGATTTAGATATGGCTGGAAAATGAACTGATAAGAACTATATACAGATTTCATTTAAAATAACCTATAAATAGATATATTAACGAGTATGGTACAGTTCTGGTATACTCCTCTTACCCCTATCATTGCTTTTGTTCTTTGCTAAGCCTTTGTCTAGAGAGATGCCTAGAGGGAGTTAACTTCCTTGACATCATCCAAACCTGAAAAAATACAAAAATTTTATATCTTTGCCATTAAGAGCAAAGGACTATTCTAATTAGTCCCCAGCAAAGTTCATCATAATCATGATAATTTATTTTTTGATAGCATTAAAATATATTTTGATACTGTGGTTCATTATGTAAAATGAAGAATTTGTGTTTGCTTTTTCTCCCCAGGCTCCTGGATCTTTTTAAAATGAGATACATATTTACATTTTCACTAGTGCCGGTATTCTTAGATCCTACATTTAGTACATTTAATTTGTGTCTAACTGATTAATCATATATTTAGTTCTCTTAGCCAGAAATTTAGAAAACCACGAAGGGGATAACCATTCTGTTGCTCAGAACCTTTTAAAACTTTTTCTTTCAAAGTTCATATCTTATTATCATTAAGTATCTTAATTTTGACAGGTCTTTTCTGCACATGTAAATCAGCATCATTGAATGTTGAATTAAATGTTGGAATAAATAGGATAGATTTAGAGTCATTATGGATAATGAGACACCCTTGCAATCAAGCTTGTTTCTTAGCAATGAATATAATTTCAAGTAATAATGCACAGCTACAAAGTGGTGGCCAAAGTCTCTTAAATCTGGATAATTTTATGCTATCTTCCTGTATTGTTTTTTAACCTACCAGGCTTTGATATTCTGCATTTTGTTTGACTCCTGGTTAGTGAATGCAAGCATGTGCACAGACACACAAGGAATACATAGCAAAATTTCCCTCTCTGTCTCTCATCTACTGCCCGTTTAGTATTGAATGTGATGCATGCAGTATGGTTTTGTAATACATCTTGCAGCAAGTTCTACCAAAAAATGAGGGAGGTAAATCTGGTAAGAATTAACTCTCGTAGATCTCACCCTGTGTTGATCTGTTCCCCTTGACATTCACACCATTAGAAGAGTGATGCATGGGTGACAGTGCTGATCTGAAAGGGACAAAAAGCATCTGTGGCATGTGGGTGGTACCATTGTAAAGGATCACAGGGAAGAGATTCAAACTCATTTACCTATGGAGTTGAGCATTAGTGTGTTTGTTCTGAAGACTGTACACCAAGGGTGAAACCCAGGACTGTCTTTTTTAAAAACAACATTCAAGTCTTTGGCTATTTCTTTAAACAGGTCTGAAATGGATATACTGTCTGCTGGCTCTGAAGGAATTCTCATTGGCTATTGTCCACAGCAAGATGCCCTTGATGAACTTTTAACTGGTTGGGAGCATCTTTATTATTACTGCACACTGCGTGGAATTTCAAAACCAGATATCCGTAAGGTAACTATCCAGAACTGATTTTCAGGGGGAGCTAAAGCCAGGCTGGATTGTATAGTTTAGTAAACAACAGTACTTTTATTTTACATGAGAGAATATCTAATTTTTCATCTTAACAGATTTAGTAAAAAAATTTTTCATTACCACTACTTTATTTAAACAATATGGATTTTTTTCTGCCAGTTCAAAACAATAGCATCACTGAGGATAGTAAAATAACACTAATGAAATGAAATACCAGGCACAAAAACTCTAAAGAAAATGAAATTAATGGCTCACCATCTTCATTATAAAACTTAGAGAACTGTAAGGGAACATCATGTGTTCTGACTCATGCATCTCTGAGAAACCTTTCTCCAGAGGTGGGATTAAATTCTGAAACAATCAAAAATTGTTGAATTGTTATCTAAATAAGCCAAATATTTGGGTTCTGAGATGTCAGCTGCCAGCACTCTGATAGTAAATGTCTTAAACTTCACAAGATGGTGGCTGCTTTCAAACTACATATTGGTAGCAGTCGCTAAAATATTCCAGCTGCCATACGAGGGAATTGTTCAAAGAGCTGGGCAACACCAATAGATTTCCATGCTGTGCCTTCAGGGTGTCTCTCTGCATGTGCATATGTAAACAAATACTACTGCAAATGTTGACTGCTGTGTGTATTCAGTGAGGAGCCACAGGGGTAACATGGCTTCATATACTTTCTCTGTAGATAATGTGAGAATAGTGTTCTTTCTGAAATGTCTGGCATTCATAAAACCCATATCAAATGCAGAAGTTTATGAATAATTGGTGTACCTAAGAGCTTCCACTTTATGATCAGATCCAGCTATTCCCTATGCAGTTAGTACACAGCTATTCCAATGGCACTTCTCAAAAACGTTTTGGGGAACAGTTCTTCAAATGGTGTGGTAATTCCCATATGTGCCCTGCTTCAAGTGGATCAAAATAAATTCTGTGTTATTTAGAGATGAATTATGTCACTGTGGTGCACTGGGAGAAGATAACTGCTGATCTTCTGATTATCCTGGGTGTTAGATGATGTAGGTGTAGCCTTAGACAATTCTTGATGGGGAACCTTCTGTGCCTTAGTTTCACATTTGCAATACAGACTGTTCTTCCTTTCAGTTGTCCTATTTTTTTGTCTTCATAGGTTGCAAAGCAGACTTTGTTGCCATATGTTTGGAATCAAGGCATCAAAGGGTTTCTGCAAATAATGTTTAGCTATTATGGTTTACCTTCTTTAAATACTGAAATGAAGGTCTCTCAGAGGAAAACAAATGTTTTTGTCGGCAGGCTCTTCTGACTATGTGGCACTGATGTCAAGTGTTGAACAGCTGCTGTGTTTCCACTCAGAAATGGCTATTGCCCAGAGAAAGTGTGCATTTTAGTTGCTTATAGAGAAAATAAGGCCTGGGAATGCTTTGGAATTGCAGCTGTATGGAAACGTAAGCTGTTATTTTCTCATTCCCTCTTGCCTATGATGCAGCACTTCAAGCCTGCCTCTGGATGTTTATTAGGGAGTGTTTATGCAAACGTGGTAAATATTCTAGAGAATATATTCTGGAGAGTACATGGTTTTGAAGTGGAAAGCAACGTACATTCACTTCATATTTAAATAAACTAGCAAGCAGACAGGTGACTTGCAGGATGTGCTGCTGCTAAAATAACCTATTGAAGCACAAACTTCAAGGATCAAATCCTTTTCTAGACAGATTTATCAGCAGCAGGAGCTAAGTGCCTGACATAAAGTTGAGTGCACTTAATGTTCCAAAACAGTAATTAACTGGATGGGAAAGGAGGAGAAAAAATGGGTCATTTGCTATCAGTGTTAAGCTCATGTAATGTGAAGTTATACTTTACTTTCCAAACTGCTCTGAAAGTTTCTTTTTGATGCAACACTGGAAAAATTAGAGTAGAGCTTTTCAGCTCTTCAGACCGATACTCATTTAACACAGTATTTTTAGTTCTTATTTTTGTTTCTTTAATACATCAAGTTTCAATATGTCAATTTGCTCCAAAATACAGGATAAAACTTTTAAAAAAATATAACATTAAAACAATGTTAAATTATCTCTCCCATTTGCATTAAAACTTGTGTTTCAAACCTGAAAATAAGCTTCATCAGACATTCAGGGGCAACTTCTTGGAATGTCAGAATAATTTGTCTTTACGATGACTCTCCAGGAAGATTTTTACACTGACACTGGAATGTCCTTGATTTCTGTACATTTGTTATAAATTCTATAGCTGCAGGAAACAGAAATATGTGAATTCATTTATTCTTTGCATGCATGATGTTTTTTTGTTTGGTTGGTTGGTTTGTTGGGGTTTTTTGTTTGTTTGTTTGTTTTTTAATCCCAAGGAGAATCAGTGTGTATAGAAAAGTAGTATTTCCCCCTACAAAGTTGACCATGAGTACACACTTTCCTAACATAAGAAATCTAACAATTCCGAGTTTACTCTGAAAAAGAACGAGCACTATTTGGTATGGAATTGATGAGTTATTGTAATTTAGGATGTTCAAACTATGCTTCATTCACTTCGTCAGAACCTGATACTTTCATTATCTCTTTTGGAAGTGTATAGTTATTCTTAAGACCACTCTAGAATTCATCCTATGCTTATTACATTTGTACTAGATATGATACATATTTTCAGTACTAGGTCAGGATTACTTTATGAGCGTTTGTTCAAAATAAAATAGAAGAATAAATGCATCATATTTATTTTGTCAGAAATAATGCAAAATTAACACAGTGACGCATACAGCCATTCCAGTCAGAATAGACATGCTATCACATTTCTGGTCTTCTAATGGATCGAGATTTTGCAACCCTCAAGTTTTTCTGGCAGACATGCTAACTGATAACTCTCAGCACTACTTAATTTTTTATTTGATTATTAATGGTAGCTATAAAAAAAGAGTGGAAAACGATTAGCATTTGCGGTTACATAAGTAGCATCACTTGCTCCTTTTCAGTGAGGTAGATCCCTAGTTTAAGTGAGGTTCCCTGGCTGATAGAGGACACCATTCCTACTCAACCTTCACTCCCAGGAATATTAACACGTGTGCAAAAAATCAAGTTACTTTACTGCCTCTTCTGGAATGGAGTCATTAGGAAAGGCACAAAGTATTGGAAAATCTGAATTTACACACTGAAGGGCTCATTCCAATGCCTTTTCCAGAGGTAGGGGAACAAGTCCAAATTTTGGGAAAAACAATTTCTGCTAAATATGTTCAAACTGATGAGAGTAAAGTATATAATTTTAAGCAATACTGGGATATTGTTAGCTGTGAAGTCTGGTATAATCTGTATTGAATGAGGGGAGGAGGAAGGAGTGGGTTTAAACACATTACTACAGCCATGAACATCTTTATGGTTCAAATGCACTCAAGATATACATATTTGTGTATAACTGTGTCTTTTAATTTGGCCTCAATGTTGCCAGCTTACTAAATAAATTGATGCATCTCCTTACTCTTCACTGCTGAAAGTAATTGAAACCAGAAATAGAACATCGTGATTAATATGACAAGGAGAGAGAGAAAGGTGCTTGTGTATATACCTCACATTCCCTAAAGGAAAGAAACCATTAGAATTGTAAATCTCTTGCATAATTGTGTGTGTCTGTTTAAAGATTTGTCACATGTTCAATTCTGAATTTAGTTTAAAGTACTTTAAAAGGATATTCATTTTTACTTCATAGTAAATCATAGAAACCCCAAGATACCAGTGGTTATACAGACAAATGAAGTTATAATGAAGATATACAGGCTCTTCCACAATGTACCTATCACATAACATCTCTAACTTCATGCAAATGAGGTTTTGGTTCCTTTTTAGGTCATTTTAGTGCATCTGAGACTGTTATTACTGGAAATCTTGACATACATTAAAGAAAAAAAGAAAAGGAAGAATGAGTTCTGTATTATATTTGCTGAAGCGTGTTCTAGAGTTCTCCCTGGAAATGTAAGGGTTAAGAAGGACAGTAGGAATAGGAGGTTTTTTAGGTGCAGCTGGTAAATGATTAGGAGTAACAAAGCTGGCTAATACTACCTTTATGTTGCTGTTGTGATCTCTTCTAATTCGATACTCTCTGGATACTCTGTTGAGTTAGAAACTGGCTACATGTCCAGGCCCACAGAGCTCTTGGCAACAGAGTTAAATCCAGTTGGTGAATGGTCTCCAGTCATGTTCTCCAGGGCTCAGTTTTAGGGCCAGCCCTGTTCAATATCTTCATCAGTGATCTAGATGAGGGCATTAAATGCTTCCTTAGTAAATTTGCAGACAACACCAAGTTAGGTGGGAGTGTTGATCGGCTCAAGGGGAGGAAGGCTCTGCAAAAGGATGTGAAAAGGCTGAACCCATGGGCCAAGGCCAATAAAATGAAGTCTAACAAGGCAAAAAGTCAGGTCCTGCATTTTCATCACAACAACCCCATGCAATGCTACAGGCCTGGGGAGCAGTGGCTGAAAAGCTGCCAGGCAGACCAAGAGTTGGCTGAATATGAGTCAACAGAGTGCCCAAGGAATCATGTGTATCAGGAACAGTATGGCCAGCAGAAAAAGTGTTTTTTCCCCTGCATTTGGCATTGGTGAGGCCACATGTCAATTACTGTGTCCAGTTCTGCGACCCTCATTACAATAAGGAAATTGAGGTGCTGGTGTGAGTTCAGAGGACAGACAAGATAGTGAAGGGTCTGGAGAACAAGCCCTGTGAGGAGACACTGAGGGAATTGGGAATGTTTAGTTTGGAGGAGGCTGAGAGGGGACCTTACTGGTCTCTACAATGACCTGAAAGGTTGTAGGCAGGTGGGTTCTCAAGTGAACAGCAACTAGAGGAAATGGCCTGACATTGTGCCAGGGGAGGTTTAGACTAGATACCAGGAAGAATTTCTTTACTGAGAGAGTAGTTAGAAATTGGAATGGGCTGCCCAGGGAAGTGGTGGTATCCTCATCCCTGGAGTGTTTTAAAAACCATGTAGATGAGGAGCTTCAGGACATGTAGGTGATACAGATATTGATAAATATATATTTTATTTGGGGTGGTAGATGTTGACAGTTGGATGTGTTAATCTTAGAGGTCTTTTCCAACTGTGACAATTCTGTGATACATTTTGCACCAAAGAAGCACACCCTAGATATATAGCCAGGTTGTGGTTTGTACTGGAATGACCTGCAAGGCTTATCTTGAAAGATCTGCACATTCAAAGTAGTGGCAAAGTGGGTACTGTGAAATTACTCCCACCTCTCTCTTTTTACCTTAAGTAAACCTTATGCTGCAAAATTCCTAGAATCCTTTTCAATTCAAAATCAGGAGATGGCATAGTCATGGGTACCTGCACTGAAGGCTTGAGTATGTACCAGATAGGTGGAAAGATTCTATGTGTGGAACTGTAGATCTTGCAAAGTCAGTTCTTTTTAATGTTGCTCCCTACAAAGAGCATTATGTTAATACCTGATACATGATTCAGTCTCCTTGGGGGCTACAGACTACAGTAAGGCTTAGTTTACTCTAGTGTTTTTTCTCTCTGGTGCTATTTGCTGGGTGCATCTGGCAGTGGTGAATAGAAAAATTGCTGCTGCATTTCTTGTGTTCTTTTATGAGGTCTCTCTGGATGGTCCAGCAGTGATTGGTGATATAGGTGGAGCAAAGCTCTTGCTAGATTTAAAATTCTCCAATATTTGAGTGAGCCTTGTACATTAGAACTGTCTCTGACAGGTAAAGAAAGGCCATAGAGGACAGCATGAACACTGTCTCCAGCTGTTCTTATGTGCCTGTCCAGCTTACTCAGATCACACATACTTGTTTAAACAATTACAACCAAACCAGCTAGGGTCAGTTGTTAGAAATGTGTATTGATTTAACTCTAAGTTACCTTTTGTCTATAAGAACCTTTAAATCCTTGACCTGTGATTTGATTTTCTGCAATATGAATGTTTTTGTGACTGATATGGAATTTTGTCTCCTGCTTTTGAGTCACTAAGATACTTAGTCTAATAAATACCAAATAATGAGTTAAAATAAGCAACATTTTAGATCACTGACCCATCAACATGCAATGAATGCAAATGTGTGTTACAAGCAATGACAAAGTTAAATTTTCTATATAAGAAAATCCTTATTCTTTCTGGAGAACTGAGGGGTCCTGAAGCAGCTTTTTTATGTCTGGGATTCAAAGCTAATAACGTGCAGTAAATGAGGGTAAGTAAAGAAAATACATGTAAATTGCTTAATATGGATGAACAGAGTGTTCTTTCTAGTCTAAGCACAAAAAACACCTAACCTGGATCATCTTTGCTGACCTTCAAATTTCTAAACCACAGGTTGCAGAGGACCTTGTTAACCGCTTACACCTCAATGCCCATGCTGACAAATTGGTGAGAACCTACAGTGCTGGCACAAAGAGGAAGCTCTCTACTGCTGTGGCTTTAGTTGGTAAACCCCAAATACTCTTATTGGTAAGTAAAGGTAACACTGTGCCTATGATAAATAGCTCCGAATTTTGTTCTTGTATGTTTCTCTAATAATTTAGGAAGTGATTGATAACTGGGTGTAAAACTATCCTCTTTGTTCTGCTGTATAAACATTTTATTTTCCATTACTCACAAAAATAGTAAGTGAAGTTGTTTTTTTCTTTTCTTTCCTTTTTAAAAATTTTATTATTTTTTTTCCCTTCCTCATTGAGGCAATCAGATGATCAGGGGAAAAGAGGGCCCTAAAAGTGCACAAATGCAATTGTTTTATTCCATGGCCCAAATGGATATGTAATTTTCTTGAGGTTTCCTTTTGTAGAAGAAGAGAAAATAATTTAATGTAAAATACATTAATGCTTTATGTATTCTCTGCTTTGCATATAACATTATAAAAATAGATATGAACAGTTCTACTGTCTCCTTTAAAGATATTATTTTAATTAGCACTTTGGAGCTGGTGTTATTAATTACTGACACAGAATTTTCAGGATACTCATATTCCTTGCTATGTCATGCTTCATAAATTTGACTGTTTCTTATATTTTTGTTGGATTCACAAATCACACAACTGACCTAATACTCCTGAATTATATTAATTTGAAGAATTTATTGCAAATAATTTTTTTTGCATTTTACTGTTCACTTAGGTCTTCGGCTGGCTTTTCCAGCTTAAACCATGTATTTTGTATTCAAGAGCAAGGAATTTGAAAGCTGCATCGTTATGACACCACATTTTCTATCTTATCACTGCCTATTGTTTCACCAGAGAAGACTGAACAACTGTTTCTTAAGCCTTGGCTTGAAGTTCAATAGTGGAACAAACCTTTCAGAACCATTGGGGGGAATCTGCTTTCCCAGAGTTAGGGGGGGAAATATCACTTCCAGTAACAGATTGCAGGCTAAATGGAACCAGATAGAACTGGTGTTCTCAAGGGGTTCATGTTTTGGAAGATGAGTCACATTTTGCTGCTTCCAACTTCCTATCATCACCTCACTTCAGAGCTGAATTATTTTATTTACATTTTATGCTTAAACTGACCCCAGTTCAGTTAGTAAAAGGAGGAGATCACCTTAAATCAGTACTTTCTCCTTATTTTAGAAAAAGCTCCCACTGTTTTCTAATGTTTTTATGACAGCATGCTACTGCAAGTATCTTGCTTCTTGCTGCAGGGCACTGACTATTGCATATGTAATGACAAGAGGAAAGAAAAGTACCTCAACATTTCAATTTCTTTAAAACATTTAGTTGGGTTTAGAAAGCTAGCAGATTTTCAATGCGTTGTTCAGCATTTAAAAGGCTTTTTTGTGTGTGTGTGTGAAAGCAAAGATACCAATATAAGCCGCTCAATCTACTCTAGATTACATTTAGGATCACAGGTATGAGTTTAGGTAATAGATTGTGTTGCTTTGGTTTTATTGCTTTTTACATTCTCTTTGTTAGCTATCCACAGATAATAGATTAAACTGAGTTTTTTAATCTCTGCCACTGGTAACTAAGCACCAAAATAAGCATTAGATTGGATGTTTTGTTTGCATCGGGCAACACTGACTGCATTGTTACTTAATCAGGTGGATTCTTTCCACCATGGGTGAGAGTTCCTGTTGATGGCAAGAGGAACTTTGTGCAGTCCCAAAACATCTCTGAGGAGAAGGACTTGGGGGTGATGGAACAGAGACAGGCACCAAACTCCCAGAAGATGAGGAAAAACATCTACAAGTCTCTTCTCTTAAAAAATTACCTGTGACTAAACATAGATATTTATCTACCAGTAGTATCTTTATAAGTAATATCATACTTACTATTTTATTATATAATATATGAAGGTTATTTATATATAAAATATTTAATAAAAAGTGCCTTCTATAAATTTAGAAATGCAACTGTATGTATTAAAGCAAAAAACCCAAAACAACAAAACCCTGATCAGGGTGTGTTTTATTTGACCTCCTGAAAATGTAGATTTTCGTAGAGAAAAACATGATTTTATTGTGAACTTTGTTAATTCTTCATGCTGGGCTGGGTCTGTGGTATGTATTTCCCATGCACCTGTATTGTAATTTTAATTTTTCCTGTAGGATGAACCCAGCTCTGGGATGGATCCCTGCTCTAAACGCTACCTTTGGAAAACCATACTGAAGGAAGTTCAGGATGGCTGTGCAGCTGTGCTGACATCCCACAGGTAAAGCCCTTATCCCAGCAGCCAGTGTTCTTTCCCCTCACCTGCTGTCATTTAAGGGCAAAAGAACATATTCTGAAAACATGCTCATCCTGGTGTGAAACACGAAATAAATCTTGGTATTTTATGGCAAATCCTTCCTGCTCATGAAAATTAAACTTGTGTAAATCCTTAATACTTTCTATATTTAATTTTCAGGGATTAGAATCGCTTAAGGGAGTGCAGAACCAGGAAAAAAAAAAAAACGATTCAATGAATTCTTCCTTTGTTACACTCTTTGTGTTCAGTTTTGCAGTGTCTCTACTTGCTTGGAACACCATTTATGCTTTTGCAGTTGCCCACTTTACAAATTCTTACAAAGGGAGGTGAGAGTGGAAAACCCTCTTCTGAGTTCATAAAGCATTCTGATTTTGCATCAGTATATGAAAATGCCATGGCATTCTAAAGACAGGTTGCTCAGCTATTCTCTGTATGTTCTACTGGAAATAGAAGGAGTGACCCCATCTTTTTAGAAGAGTCTACCTACATTAAACATCTTGTCAGTTCTCTGATATGCTCATTGTTATCTCAGTTTAACTGAAGAAGCATCAATACTGTTTTGTGACATCTTATAATAAAATGGAAAAAAATTCAATGTTCTCTTATGAATGCAGTATAGTAGGTATAACTATATATAAAATGGCTTTAAGTGAGGGAGAGATCATGAAAACATGCCCAGGGAGAACAGAACTAATTAATTAAAGCAGCGATGTAACATTTTGGCCAATTAGAGATTTGAAGGATATGTGAATCAATAAAAAAATACAGCAAAATTTCACTCAGTATTTTCTAGATATTAGGTTTTTTTTCAGATGTTCTCAAAATCTGTTTGTTGTCTCTCCACATGTGTGTTAGATTATTTGTGGAAAAAATGCTGTCAAAATTTTCTAGTATCCTATTTATGGAAGTTCAGTTTTGAAAATAATATGCCTGAATTTGATTCCCAAGTGCTTACTAGCTCATTTACTTAGGGAACACAACTTTTGCATTGTAAAGTAAATTGAATGGTTTTCAGGAAACAGACAGCTTTGACTTTTCAGTCCAGATTAAGAACCCTTCGATGTCAAACACCAGTTAAACAGAAGAGAACTGTGGTCTCATTACTAATATACTGTAAACAAACAACAAACAGAATCCATCAGATTGTTACTAATTACTCATTTAGCTCTACAAATGAATGACTTGGAGCAGATATAGGTACATTGGTAGTGTAAACATTTCATTTCTAATTAGTAAGACATGGTTGTGCCAGGGTGGAGGAAGGACGAATTATTTTACACTATTTATGCTCTTTGCTGAAGACCATGTGAGATTTATTTGAGATTCTTTCAAAGGCTGCTTCTATAAGTAATTTTTCTTATAAAGTGCATCTTCGTGCATATCAGAAAATAAGTGCATAACATGTAGTGATGGTTGTCTGCATGAAAAATAATTTTTGAGGTAGATTTATTTACATTTAAGAGACTATGTGTAACTTGTGTTTTAGGGTGTAGGAGTGAGATTGTATTAACTTTCTGTACAGGTCTGAATTGTGTTAATTTGCCACAGCTGAGCAGTGTTGCACCAAGAGGAGCATTAGGAGTTACTGTAGTCCAAAGGCTCAGCTAACTTACTGATCTGTGGGAAGATATGTTAGTTAGCTCTCTCTCCCCATCTCTCTCAAATATTATGGTTTGGCAGTCCTCACCATATCCCTGTCCTATTTTAAGGATATTGTTCCTAGGAGGGGCCTTAATACTCCTGCTTGTTCAGTAAAAGCATTTTGAGTGGCACATGGCTGAGACACAGAGGACAACTCTTGTTTAGCTGTCTCAGAAGGACTGGGAAGAGCAAGCAGTGAATTGCAGGAATATCAGACTGCTTGAGATGATGGATGTGTCATAGAATCATAGAATATTTTGGGTTGGAAGGGACCTTAAAGATCATCAAGGTTCGGCCCTACTGCATGGGCAGGGACATCTTCCACTAGACCAGGTTGCTCTAAGTCCCATCCAACCTGGCCTTGAACACTTCAGAAGAGGGAGCATCCACAGGCTCCCTCGGCAAGCTGTTCCAGTGTCTCACCACTCTCACACTAAAGAATTTCTCCCTGATGTCTAACCTAAATTTGCCCTCTTCCAGTTGGAAACTTCTACCTCTCATCCTGTTATTACATAGCTTTGTATAATGTCCCTCCCCAGCTTTCCTGTAGGCCCCGCTCAGGTACTCTATGGTTCGCTGGAGCCTTCTCTTCTCCAGGCTGTACAGTCCCAACTCTTGCTGGCCTTCATAAAAGAGGTGCTCTAGCCCTCTCATGTCCTATGTCTAAAGCAATTATTTGGAAGAACTTTCAGAATTCTGTATACTATGGAGAATGACATTTCTGTGCAAAGCTTTACAAATCAAAGTTATTGTTTATCATTGGAAACAGCTGCATTTAATGGGATCCTGCATTTCTCTTCAGCTGCATTTTCATGACCTAAATTCTGTTTGGACTGTAGAGTTTTGCATCTTTTATCCTGCAATCTGGCTAAAGGTAGCTACTTCTTATGGGTAAGTACAACAGGCAAGCTGAACACACGTCATTCTTCTTCCTTTATCCTTTATCTCAGAATGACTACAAACAGATATTACCGGGAATAATAGAGCTCATGGCTCTTGCACTCAGTGAGATTGCCTATCAGGTATTTTCCTCTGGTAATAAAACCTTTGTTGTATGGCCAGAATTGTCCAATTAGTTCTGGATGAAGAACATGAATCCTGTTTTAGGGCTCTCTTCTAGATGTCATGTACTAATGACTTTTGGTATGGAATGACTAGGGTTACACTTTAGACCGTTGCCTCTGAAGTCAAAGGTTTTGTCTACCCATCTTTGCAACTGCACAGATTCTTTCCATTTTAATTAAGGTTAGGTATAAATAATGTTTTGTGTTTTCACTATTTTTTCCCCACTTTATTTTGTAGTATGGAAGAATGCGAAGCCCTCTGCACGCGGCTTGCTATTATGGTCAATGGAAGTTTCAAGTGTCTTGGTTCTCCCCAGCACATTAAAAACAGGTATTACTTGTCAACATCAAACCTTCTGCAGCTACGTTCAATCTAAGTGCTGGCTAGACACTTTAATAGTGCCATGACATAAATACTTACAATGGCTAAGCACATCTTTCTTTTCCTGCCATCACTGAAGTTAAAAAAAAAGCCTATTAGGATATCTTAGCAATCTAAATTGACATACAGCATTGCTAAAATGGTTCTAGTCTTCAGTAGTAATTGAAAGAGACAGATCTGTATCTAAAATGAAGCACTTCTGCATTTAACCTGAGAAATGCATTGTGAGAATTCAACATCTTGAGATGAAATACTTTTTGGTTCCTTGTGAGGTTTTCTTGTAGCAGGAAAAAGCACTTTTTAACAGGTCAAAAGCCAGTAAGACAATGTATTTTGAACCATCTTTGTGTCCTACCAAATTTGCTGCCAGATGCAGATATTTATGCTATCTTTTCTGCATCCTTTTCCATGTGCAGATGAGCATCTCTCCTGCTTGATCACTGCTAATGAATAAATTTAACATCTGTTATCGAAGATGCTTACTTAGAGGACAGGTTCAAACCACCCTAAATGAAACAAGATCTGAAGCCAAGGGGAAAGGTGATGGCAGCACTTACAGCTAGAACATGTACATTCAGTAATAAGTAGAATTTTAGTGACACCTGGATAGTCAGCTGTGTAAAAGCAGGACCTTAAATCCAAGGAGCAAAGCTACACTGCCTTGTGCTCAGCATTTAGGGCCCTTAAATTCAGATATATTTGACAGTGTAAACAAGCTCTACAGACATGTTTTGGAATTGCTGCCTGCCACAGGTATAGGACAGATGTTATCTGTGTTTCAGATAACTTCTTTTTCCTTGGGCCACTTATAGCTTCCTGTCCTTCCCTTTGGGCAGAAGTATAGGACCTTGTTTGGCAGCTTCATTAGCATGACAGGCCCAATAAACATTTACTTTACAAGCTCTCTGCTTCCAATTTTTTTTTTTTTTTCATCATGAAAAACTTTCAGCTAGAGACCATACAAACTGGATGGGGAAGAAAATGAGGTCTGCATCTATATTTCTGATTTTGCTGCATGATCATAGCCAGCTTTGTATGTTTGCATAACTTTCTGAGAGGAGTTGCCTCAATTTCTGGAAGCATGGGAAAGGAGGCTTTCAGCAGTTTCTGCTTCTTTTGTATCTAGCTCTTTGTCTTTGCTGTTATCATTAAATAATATCACATATCTAATAAATACACTAATTGTTAGGGGACTAACACGCCCATCACCTCTGTATAATTCATGTTCCAAATTTATTTGAAGAATATTTCCAGATACATTGCCATGCACCTTATGGAGGACTTCTGCATCTTCATGAGATAGGAAAGGAGAAGAGAAGCAGGATTTTAAAATTTATTACTCCAAATAAAACCCGAGGAATAATTTAGTTTCATATTACTTTCATCTTTTCATTTTCTCACTTTCTACTTCTGCTAGAACAATCTCACAGTGAAAACCCCACCACCTTACACTGTATTTAACAAAACTGTTCCACAAAGCAAAGTAAGTGAAGCAAAGCATAAGGAAAACAAATTTTGATGCATCTCATTTAATCTAAATTTACTGTATTACAAAAATCATTCTTTCATGGTGCTTTAGCGTGTATGTGATGAATCAATATGCTAGTGATTATAGATATATAGATATAGATATAGATATATTTAATATATCTATTATATGATGAATATAACATATATTATTATATTACCATGCAAAAATGGTACTAAAATAAATTAATGGGGACCATAGTTGTGGATTACAGTGGCTTTTTCCATTAGATTTTAGAACTCCTTTTCTTTTATTTTTTATTTTTTTTTAATTTCCTCTTATCTGTAAGCAGCTCTTGATATCCTTTAGTCTGTCTTCAGTTCGCTCCTCCAAATCAAATTGAACAATTATTTAAAATCAAGTACAAGTGACCTGATCTAGCTTTGAAGGCTGCAAGAAAAAAATGAAATCTAAATACTGCAGGAAATCTTGAACTGAAGAAAACTTCCTTACGGCTTTTATTAATGACAGAGTGAGTCTTACGTTGTAAAAAATAACAGTAGGAACATGTTTTGATACTGCATGCAATACCTGTTTCAAGAATTTTTTTTCCTCTTTTAAATGTAGCTGCATCCACTAAAATGACTTTTTTTTTTAGTTCCTTTCCTGGAGATTTTGTCTTGACGAAAATCTTCAGAATGGTTTTATTTGCTTTTCTTTTAGTACGATTCCAGCCTAAAGTCAACATTGTGATCATCTTTTCAATGGATGCATGATGAAGGCTTAATGACTCTTCCTTGGGGCCCTTTTAAATTTGCTTCTCTGCTGCAGTGGGAAGTTTCAAGGATTAAGCTTTCTCTCTCACTACTCTCTCAGCCCTTGGCAGATGTGAAAGACCATAATCTTGGCCTGAACACAGCTTTGTCAGATGGCAGTACAAAATTCTGCTATGAAGGGTATGGGTAAGCTCCAGGAAGATGCTAATGTGAAACATAAAAGCTTCATAGGGATATAAAAAGTGACACATGCTGCTTCTAATGTGTGAGGCTTGAGTCATTTTTCCAGCTCTTGGGCAAGCTTGTTACAAAATGCTCCTCCAAAAAATGTCTTCTCGCTACAAATATAGGGCTTTGGGTTTCTGCTCCTTGCTGTTGAGACCTGAATTTATTTATGCATGTTTAAGCATATTTAAAGTACCCTCAAATGTTTCTCAGTAGAATAACAAGTGTTGAACTTCTTTAGAAAGTCCTTTTGTTGCAGGTGGCAAATTTCTGAGTTTTGCCAAGAAAGGTGCTAGCTGGAAAGAAAAAACTGAAGAGCAATTTCCAAAAAGTTAGCATCAGCATCTTCTTTCTAGATGTAGTTTGTATGATATGGATGTTTTATCAGTTGTGCCCATTAAAACCTAATTTCAGAAGACTTCTGCCAACTCAGTCAATTACTCTAAATTGTGAATGGATTATATTTAAATGGTCTCTCCAGTGTTCTCCATTATACTTAATGTTTTTTTAAAAATTCACAGAAGCATTTCCATGTTAGATACAGCTGGCCAATCCTTTGGGAGCAACATTTTGAATACTATCCTTCATTCCAGGGCCATCTGGACAGACTTCTCATAACTGAAAAACCCATACCAATTTTTCAAGTGCTGGACACACATCAAGTCCTTGTTCAAATTTTATCAGCACACGAACTGATCAAATTATCCAAGAATTAATTCATTTGTTATAGCAAAGTTAGAATGGAAAATGTGTTGGCAAGCTATTTACACTTTGCCTTTCTTTTTAAAAGGCTGAGAATGTTTTATTGTTTTTCTCAAACTCATACATAGATCCCTTAAATAGAAAAAAGAGGTCTGAGTGTAAAGATCTCATCAATATTTCAGACTTTAGTGGAAACAGAGTTATCATACTAACAGATATACTAGCAGTAAATATTTTACATGCCATAAAAATATAGAAGTGAATATAAATTTTATTCCTGTTGACCAGAAAACGAATTCCTAGAAATAGCTATTTCTTTATCTTCCCAGAGGAAAGCTTGAAGAAAAGCATTCTCACAACTTGAAAAACATATAGGTTGGGAGATCAGAATGAACAATAGCATTGCATTCTCATAAAACTTTGTGTAACGTAAATTCTGCTACACTGTGCATATGCACTACAATGTATTATTTTTCTTGTTTTATACAATCTTTGCATTTTTCCACAGGACACTCTATTATACTTGTCAACACGTTCATTCTATGATCAGCAGCTAGTTAAGGTTTCATATTCTGTTTTTTCTCTAGTATTTGATCTTTACTAGACATTTTTCAAACCTGTCTCTAAGTACAATATTATCAGCATCAACTGGAGCAGTGCTTCATAAATATAAAAATCTGTGTTTTCTTCAATACTTCTGGGAAACTGGATTTGAAATAATTATTCCCATTTATAGAGGGGTAACTGAAGCGTGATGCTAAAGTTAAAAGGGTTTGGGTAGACAGCTCGGGCAGTTTATGGCTAAGTATTTTCCATTTGTTTAACACTGCATTCCAAGTACAGTGCCTGCCTACTCACTGTAGCTCTGAGTTTTTCTGAAAGTACTACAAAATCCTCCTGCAAACTGGAGTTCTAGGCCTCAAGGTGGGTTCTTAACAAGGTAGGAAAGTAGTGGCAAAAAATGTAGTGTGAATTACCACAGATCACACAGGTGTACTGAGATGGAAAGGTAGGATTTCATTCTCCACAGCTGTACCAGGACCATGAAAGACTATTTCTTTTTCTCATCAATCTTCTGTCTTATTTGCAATATTTTCTAGATTTTTCATGGAATAAAGCTACTTGTCTCAGCAGGTATCCCCAGTATGTCTTGGAAAGCACTCATGATAGGGATTTCATGAAGAGATGCAAAGTGATGATGTAAAGCTTATTACATAATGGAAATATACCAGCGCTTTAAATTTTAATTCAAAACTGGTCTCCATTCTAGCGCTTTTTAACAAGAATTTAACTTTGAAGTGTTGATAAGGCCCTTTTAATACTTTTAATGGTGTGTAATATCCTGGTTTTTTTGGTTTTGGTTTTGTTTTTTTTGGTTTTTTTTTTAAACACACCATACTTAAAAAAAAAAACCAACAAGTTCACCAGAAAACATTGATAGAAATGCCACGACAATGTTTCTTCTTTCTTCTTTTTTCATTGTTGAGGCCCAGAAAGTACTTTGAGGAAACCGTTTTGGTTCACTGTAGGTTCTACCATCAGCCTTGTACAGAATTATAGTGCTGCTGTTCCTGTTTCTCTGGGAATGAAATATGCAAATAATGCAAGAGTAACAGATCTCTGGTACTTGCCTATATAGGCAGACCTACAAGCTCATATACAGACAGATTTTGGATGTGCACATATATAAAAAATTAACAAGATTTTTTGAGTCTTACCACATATTTGGACATCATGCCTAAGCCCTTAAATACCTTCATTCAGAGAGCTTGGCAAAGTTGTACTCTGCATTACTTATGACCTGAGGCTATCACTGTTATGACAATGATATAATTGCATATTGAAATTTACTTTAGATGGCTTGATATGAAAGCCTGGAGTGTATGTGAACAAATAGCACATGTACTTGAACAAGTGTTCCATTGTTTTAATAACTGTTCTCATGTTTCTATTGGAAAAATCATAATAAATTAAAAACAATTAAACAAAAACTATGAATAGTATATGGAAGACAGTTTTCATGATTTATTTTTAATGTTTGTTTGTTTGCATCTACTCAAGTTTATCTGTTCAGCAATACAGACGTTGTTCTGAATAACTGCATAAGGAATTAGCATTTTGCAACTGCTAGTATATTTGCATTTGTTTGTAGCATTTTTTTAAAAAAAACAACGATTTCAATTTTAATAACATTTTTTCCTTCATAGATATTTTTGGCTGCCACTTAATATATGAAATAATTACATTTGTATGATGTATGCTTTTAAATAATTTAATTTTAATCTTTATTTCTGCAATTGTTTTCTAGGTGTTTTGTTTTCAGTCTTGTTTAAGTTTTGTTCTCTTTGTAAATTGTACTAGTGTAAGGGGAATGACCTGAATCTGTACCCTGTGCTTCATCAATCATAGTGGAATAACTAAGTTAGATGAAGTCTATTCATTTAGGCAGATAGAACAATATCTTTCTGAAAGTTAATATAAACTAAAGCAGAGGGGCAAATAGCACAGTAACAAATTATTTCCCCTCTTTGATTTATGACATTTATTTTAAAAGATGCAGTTCCTTGCAGATATTAAGTGCCAATGTTCTCTTTATTTATTTATTTTTTTTTTTACTTCACTATCCAATGTCATTTTGAAGTAATCTTTTGATCAATCAGACTAGCACATACATAAAGTATGCATGTTATGTTTCCACCAGTAAGCTTTTTGGGACCTGTAATTTTTTGATGTTTACACTGACACAGCCCTGGGGTCTGATCAAAGACCCATCTAGCACAGTATCTTCTCCCTGGCAGTGGCCAGGAGGGAAAAAGTACAGGAACAAGATAAGCACGTGAAGTTACTACTTTTCCACATTACTCAACCACTTTCATCAATTTGTTTCTTAGAGTCTTCCAAAGGCCCGGGTGGTTTTGCATCACTTCCCTGCTCTCCCCACCCCATGAATTTCTCTAATCTCTTATTCAACTTATAACAAATTCTAGCATCCAGAACATCTTATGTCAATGAGTTATGTGGTTGCCCTATGTGCTATGAGGAAAATTATTTCACTCCACTGATTTTGCATTGCCTTCCTTATAATTTAAATTAATGCCCCCTGTTCTTGCATGAGAAGCATGGGAGAGCAAAGAATAATTCCTTAGTTATATTCCTTAGGTCACTTATGATTTTGGACTCTGTATAAACATCCTTCTACCACCTCCTCATCTCTCTTCCATGCTGAAAAGTTTTAGCCTGTTCAGTAATTATCAATATGGAAATTGATTCAATCCTTGTTGTCATTTTATGTTCCTTTTGTTCTCTCGTTATGTGAACTGTTCAGATAGCTTGAGGACCTGTGTAATTAAAGGTGTGGAGTTCTTGAATGCATTTTGTATTCCTTGGTAAGCTCATGCTTCTACAGCTGATGCTGTTGTTAATACTCAAGTTAATTACTTTACAATCAGTCTGGGAATTTATATTTTAGTTTCAGTCTCATGGTGGCATTTTAGTAGGTAAAGCACTCACTAAATAATATTCCCAGAACTGTTAATGAGGTCAAAGTCAAGCCTAAATAACTAGTTTGACAGAGGGAGAAGAGGAAGGATAGAGGAAAAATTCTTTTTTGTCAGAATATGTTTTTGTGTGTTTGTGCACACACAAATAAAAATGCAGATGTTGCTAAAGTAACCTGGTAGAAAATTAAGAAGTGGTAAATACCTTTGCTGAATGGCTTTGAAGAGATGGTGATTCTTTTGCAGCAGACGGCTGCTGAACAGGTGTGCTGGCTCAACTTAGGCCATATTAATGACTGTGTTTCCCTCAGATCTTGAACTATCATGTACTAAAGGTTTAATCCGAATAGTGCTGATCAAACCAGTATGCACTTTTCTCTGTAATTCCACTTTGGGTTTCTGAATTAATTATATTGTCTGGATGAGAGAGAAAAAACAGATAAAAAATGGGTCAGCTCTATTTCTATTGCCTTAGTTCACCACTGAAAGCAGCTTGATGTTTATAACACGGGGAAAGGTTTATTGCTGATCAGCTTACACTATATGGGGAGCTCTTGTACTAAAATGAATTATATAATCAAAGTATAGAAGCATCATAATTTGACTTGCCAAAAGAAAAAAAGATATTTTAAAGCTTTTTATTGGTACCATGCTGGTGTTTATGCCATTCAAATTTTAGTATTAAAACAAAGTTGCACAGACTTCTCTGTCTTTGCTAATCAGAATTTTGATTCATCTTTTTTGGAAACTTCATGTCGTATAACAATTTCATTTTATAAGACTGGTGAACTTCTCCAGAAGCCAGCACTTTTTTCAAACTGTAATTCAATGGTGGCTGTGTAGAGATGCCAGAAAACTGATCAGAATCCATGATCTCTTGTAAAATGTTGCCTCAGGTTGGTTGTCAACTAAATTGAACACCCTTGTTAGCTATACCCATGTTTGTAACATCTTCTTTTATTGTCAAATGTATTTTTCCAGGGATGATGCTATGCATTTAAAACATTTAATTAGAGATCTATTATGCTTTAGTAAATCATTGCAAAGCAAATGAGCCAGCTACTGCTTTGGATTCTATCTTATTCTTAATCTCTTTGGTGTAACAGCACTGTTCATCTGTCAGGTCACACTGCCCAGTGAATATTTAGTACCCTGCAGCTTGCATCCAGTAAGGTTTAATTTATATTCAGGGACCAACAAATAGGACACTGCCTCAGGAGTGTTTCTTCTCACTCCATTTCAAGCAGTTCAGTGGTTGTATTTTACCACAGTAAAAAAGAAAAAAAAGACCAACCAAAGACCAAAAAACTCTTTGGTGCAACTTTTTGTGGAAAAGCTTCCTCTGCCATACCTTAAGTGAGCAAACTATGGTTTCATTCTATATAAATAAATAGGTTTATTGTCTGAGAAGATCCTTGGAAATTTTGAATTAATGTGAAATTATTAATAAAGTAAAATCTACAGTCTAGAATTTATTGTGGTAACTTGCCCTGCTCTAAAATCAGTAAAGACTTTATTGCTTTATACCAACAGACTTTATGATCCAACACAAAATAAAAGTTAAAGTCCTTATGCTGCTACACGTGTGTTATAGATGAGAGATACGTGTTGTTTCATGAGGAGTATTTTAAAAGCTGGGAGATGTCCAGACAGTGGTTAAACTGAACATATAATCAGGATAGTGCTTTCAATTTTCTGTTATATTTTTGCTGGCATTCTTCAGACATTTTTTTCTGTGTTGGAAAAGGGCAGTATCATAGAGTATGCTGTGATATATACTTCTGCTTTGATTGCCTGAAAGTGTGCTTCATACCTGTCAGATCCAGTTAACCCTGCTACTACATGTTGTACACAGCAAAGATATGGGAGAGGAGGTTATTGGCAGGAGGGAGTGATACAGAGGATATGCATTAGAAACTGAAAAACCAGAATAAAGGATTTGACAATGAGTAATCGTGGAGGTGGAAAGTGAAGAAAAGGAATGATGGAGTGAAGGATGTGGGAGTGGTGGTCAATGAGAAGGTGGGGAAAATGGCAGGTTTCTAGGGGGACACGGGCAGTGAAATCTGAGCTCCCTGTCCTTCTACCAGCTCTACCTTTCCATTGCTCAGCTGGCAACTGGGAACATCAGCAGCAGAGGAAAGCTGCTGTGGCTTGGCTCCTGCTGATCTTTTTCCCCCAGCAATTAATCAAGATAGTGAACCCAAAAGGGAGGCTGTGTTGTGGCAAAGGAGGGCTGGGAGGGGAGGGATGCAGCTGTAGTCCTGTGTCGCCTCAGCTGTTTGCCAAACTCTGCCCATGCACCTTGCTCTGGGAGCTGGGGCACCATAACTTCCATTGTTTAAGTGGTGCACGTAAGAATACAGTTGCCATTTCAGTGTTTATGGGTCTTTCACAACTTCCCCAACTAAATATTAGCAGTGAGTAAATCTAATAAAAAATAATGTGTTGGCTAGATTGCCTGTACTTAATTTTTATTGCATGTACATTGAGAAAGAGAAGTTCATTTCCTAATTTATTCTGAGACAGACTTTGTGGCCATAGAGCTGAAGAAAATTCATTAACTTTGCCATTTCCCTAAATACTGGTATATTTGCCTTTGTGTATCTGTAAAACACAGTTGTACTCAAATAATGCTATGTCCCCATTGATCTAATTAGAAAAGTTATAGGAAATTTTTTCTTTTATATCTGTGATGGGTAACCTTCACAGCCTTTTTCTAACTATTCCAAGCAAGATAGCAATTAAAGAATAACTTCTTTAACTTAAATTCAGTATATTGGATAGTGAAACATCCTACTGTAATGAAAACATAGGCATAACACAGATTTCTTTGTTTCTGTTTGTTTCTAACTTAATAAATTTCTCCTTGAAATTCTATAGTTCAGTAATGTAATACTGAAATAACTGTGATAGTACCATAGGCATACATGATGATTTTTGACATCAAAAGAAAGTCAGTTGAAGAAAATATTCTGCCTTCACAGCATAGACAAATGAATTTACATTTCTGTGTATCATTCTCAGGTTTGGAGATGGCTATTCTGTCAAGATTTGGCTTAGTAAAGAAATAAACTCTCAAAGAATGATTTTGAACTGTCTACAACTGCATTTTCCTGGAACACAGTTTAAGGTACAGCTCAAACTCTTCATCATAGTATTTGTTATGTTAAAAATGTGTTTGAGGATCCCTTTTGTTTTCCTGTAAAGTAATTGTTAAAAATAAAAATCTGAGTTGTGATACTGATTAGATTAAGTCAAAACAGTGATGTATGTAATGTAAATAAATAGGCTCTTTCTCTGAGTGAAAATTTCCTTTTGCTTTCATTATTGATGTAGTTGAACTCACTTTTGTGTTCACCTGAAGTAGACTGCAGTGTAGTCACTGAGAGAATTTGTTTTGATTGCTTTCTGATAAGGTCTGGACATGATAAGACTGTTTTTACTGAGGTTCCTTTATTTGATGCAAAGCCTTACAAAAGACATGTAGTAATTACAATCCAAGAAAAAATACTAAAGCCTTTTTTTCCCCCCACTTCCTACGTTTAGGAAAATAATCATACAAAACTATGACTACCTTAGATTTGAACCTGTTTGCGCATATATATATACATATTTGTGTGTGTTTGCTCAGCCTTTTCCCAGATGGCTTTAAAACAGCACTAGTGTTGGAGTAAAATCTATAACATTTGTCCTAAATTTATGTATCTTTTATGAAATTAACAAAACATCATCTCAGAATGAGATGTACATGCACAAAATGTGTTCTCTTAGTATGAACCGTTCTTTGTGCTACCAATGTAGACAAAATACGTTCTTGTTTAAAAGCTCATATTATTGTTCAGTCTTGTTTAATATTCTTTAATCTTGTTTAAAAACTCATGTTAGTCTGCAATGAGAGCTTACTGAAGCCAGACTGGTTAAACAAATGTAATTTCATCATCATGTGCATTGACTGATAACTGTTTTTATCATTTTTGCTTGTTTTAAGGCACAGCATCTTAACCTTTTGGAGTACCACATACCACGAAGTCAGGGATGCTTAGCAGAGCTTTTCAGAGTCCTAGAGAATCACAAAGCTTTTCTCCAAATCAAACACTACTCCATTAGCCAAACAACACTAGAGCAGGTAAATTTCTCTTTTTCTTTTTCTTTCTTATCCCCCCTGCACTCTTCTTTTTTTCTTTTTTTTTTGTCTAAACATGATGTGTATTTTAATTATTGATGTAGTAGAATACTATATCAGTTGCTGGATTATCCATATATATGCACTAAACCAGCAGTTCCAGGCCATTTCACATCTACAGTGTGATTTCATGAACCCTACTTCTTTTAAACTAAAAGTGAGCACAGTAAAAGTACCACAGTAACCTATACATTGGTACCTTGTGGAAGCATAATCAGTGCTGAGATGCACCTAGATCTGTGCTGGATGAGAAGGTGGCACTGTGAACTTCCACCTCCATAGTCCAAAAGTAGGGATCTTACCAATGTCCTTGAAAAGGCTGAGCCAATCTCTGTCTATTACAGTACGCCTTAGCCTTCATAGGACATTCTCCTTTTAGAGTTTTCTTTTGCAGTGAGTATCATGTGCAAATTAGAGAACAGTGGAAATGCACAATCAGACAGAAGAGATCCACTACTAAAGGCTGTGAATACTATCTGGGGAAAAGGAAGAACAGACTGATGGCAAGGATGGAATTTCTAGGTGGCTGTGATGTGCTATCATGTCTTCAAATGTAACTTCTTATCTGTTCTACTAACTGAGAGTCACATCTAGTAAAAATTTAAATTTTCTATGATGGTGTGAACTTATTCCTTTTTCCATGTGCAAATCATTAATCAAGTTTTCTGATCTGTATTGATCTATTAACTCCTTGTAAATTATTCCTTCACTGCACGGCTGAATATAAGGTAATTTCAGCCTCTTAATTGTTCAGGGATTATACACTCAAGCTTACTTCCTCTCCATTATTCATTGTGATTCATCACCTCACTCACCTACCATTGTTTTCTCTCCCTGGCTGTCAGAATTAAACAAGAAAATAGTTCTACTGAATAACAAACACCCTTATATTGCATTAAAAGATTTTTTTTTTACACATGAATTTGATCAGTTGAATCAAGAATAGCCATCATTCCCCCTATGTTCTTTGCTGTCAAATAGTTGTGATTAAAGAGCAAATAAGCCTTTCTGTAGTAAAAGATGATTAAAAATAAATCCAAGAGGCACATTATTTGTCGAACCCCTACTCTGCAATGTTCAGAATTATACTTTCAACTTGAAATATCTGGACCCTCATCTGTGATAATTATTGATAGAAACATCAGGCTTAATTTCCTTAGATATGTCATTTCAAAGCAAATTAAAACAATTGTTTCCTACTAACTTGTGCAGCAGTAAAATATAATTTTCATCCTTGAATCAGTAAATCATTTTACCGCTATTTTTATAATTAATCAACCCCTGCATTAGCTAGAGAGGTGAAGAGGCATTATTGTTAGAGTTTACAAGGTAAGTGTCTAGAGGGGCTCCCTCAGCATAAACTATTAACTTTTGTGTTACAAAAGCTTTGTAAAGCAACTGAAAATTATCATCAGCTCTAAAGTTTCAGTTCTATTCTGCTATTTTGAAAACCCCTCCTTTTTTCATGTCTTACAGGTATTCATTAATTTTGCTACACAAGATCAAGGAGTCTCACATTCTTCTTCGCAAGAATCTCCTGTTCATCCTGACCACCTGCCTGTCTAGGCTCAGAATAGTACACAGCCTCAGCAGCATATGTGTCTGTATGTCTGTGCATACATACCTGTGAATTTGGCATACAGAAACTTTTCACCTAGTAACAATTTGTGTAGGAGAAACAAATAACAGTAGCAGATTTTTAGTCCATAGTGACACCAGTTCTCAGTAAAGCAAGAGACTGGTTACACACCAGACCAAAAATCTGCCAGAAAGTATTGCTTTTTAATTAACTGGTATTTTATATTATAAATGGCCTAATCAATTAATCTTTGCGTAAAGAAAAAAAAAATAAAATTAAAAAGGCTGATCTGAACTGTCACAGTGCATATAAGATATTTTTGGTGGTAGTTCTACATTCCTTTAAGTAATCTCTTGCATGCATACTTAGTATCTAATTTTACATGACAAGGCAAATAAAACCCAATGTATGGTAGAAAAATCTAGGCTATAACCCAAAAGTTGTATTTAATAACACAAAGTGAGAGCCTTTTGACTTCCGTATTAATTCAGTTCTGTGTTGTGACAAGCTAAATTAGCCTTTTTCATTGCATAAAGGATGCACTGTATTCCATAAGGTTTTATGTTAAAGAAGTGATTAGTGTACTAGTCTGCCTCCCAGTTATCTTAAGTAAATTTAACAAGTTTCATAAATCATACTTGACAATGAGTTTTCCCTTGTGCTTTCAAGTTGTTCCTGAAGGAATTCTCAAGTATCTTTTTAACGACATTTTTTCCTTTTTCTCATCTCTTTGTTCCTTCTTTCTTTTTTTTTTTTTTTCTTCCCTTTTCCAAAGAGAATGTCAATTAATATCAACATTTAATTACTAAAAACATAGGTATTTGGGTGGAAGAAAAAAATGAAGCAGAAATTCTGGAGTAACTGCTTCCTCTTCCAAAAGAAATATTTGGGGCTCCTGTAAAAAGTAGTGGGTGCCATTTTTATTGTATTATGTTCTATGATATTTGAAATTTTAGGACTGATGACTGATAAGATAATTGCTGCAGTCTAATTCTGGAATGGGCAGAAGAGGAGGAAGTTTACTTTGAGAGGGAAAAAATTGATTTTAAATAGACATTTTTTTGCAGTGTTCTGCTCTAATTGCCTGCTGTAGGATGATTAAATATAAAAAAACCACATTTCTGTTCTAGACTTTGTGAGGTGACTCATAAGGCTGTTTCTTGAGGTTTGAATTGCTGGTGTGGTTTTGGCCCTATACGCTTTTTTAAAGTCACAGCTCAGGTGACCTATTTCCCTAAAGGGGAAATCAAATTCTAGATTAAAAAAACCAAAACAAAATGAAGATTTAAAGATTTGGTCTGCATGTATGTATGAATCGGAGTGGGTGAGCTTGTGAAATTGCTTTATCATTAGAATGTCTTGGTTATATACAGTCTGCTGCATAATATCAGAATTTTGCCAGGGTCTTCAAGATCCAAAGCACTGAAGAGCTATTAAGCCTCAACAGTCACCATCCTGGTAGAAATATCATGGAATGGTGGGATGGCCATATTTGAGATGAAACCAGTTATCTTTAATTTCTGCATGAGGCTAGGAGTCAAACATTTCAAGGTCCCTGGTCAGAATAAAAATGGTCAGTCTTACAAAGCAGAGTGTGAAAGTAGAGAAAAAGAAGCCAGATGCAGGAAACTTGGGAAGAAACAGAGGTACGCTAGTATGGAAATGTCCTGCTTATTTTCAGAACCTTAGCATGAAAGAAACTTAATGTATAAGGCACATCCAAGCATCTTAGAGTTATAGTTTGAAACCACTCAGCAGAGGAACACTTCTGGAGCTCTTGTTCAGATGAAAAAAATAGAAGGTAATGAATGTGCACAGAATATGTGTACAGTTGTTTTTTTTTTCTTTTTTTTTTTGTGCTATGTGGTATGTCTAGATATGTAAATTGTTGACATATTATGGATTGGCTTTCTTTGTTTGGTTGTTTTTTTTGTGTGTGTGTTTTTGTTTGTTTGTTTTATTTTGTTTTTATAAACTAGTATCTCTCAAACATCTCAAGCACTTAAAATAAAGAAATAAATTTAGAGGATGGGTTGGGAAAAGGAGCTACTGCCAGCTTTCAGAGTGTACGGCAGCTGAGCAGAAGGTCCCATTCATATGATATTGTGACAAGAGTATCTATTCCTGCTAAGGAAATGTGCCAGGGATTTGAATTAATAAAGCAGTCCTACAACTTGCTCAGACCGAGGGAAACATAAAGCCTTATAAGACTCACGGTGGTAAGACTGAAAAACAGAAGCTTAGCAGAATGCTTAGAGAAAGGAGCTTTGTCAAGGTTTGGCTGTGCAACACTAATTAAATGTCATTTTTTCTGATTAAAATGTGAAAGATTATATTATTTTAAGAGATTAATATAGTCAATAAGGTTTACTTCAGATTGAAGGTTGAGTAAATTCAGTTAGCAGTGTTTTCTTTTTTTTATATTGCTTCATATGCATCTCAGAAGGCCCAATTGCATTCAGGCAAGTAGCAAACAATATCTGTCTACCGGTCCTTTATGGCTGAAGAAGGTCAAAGTCTAATTGAATTCTAGTGTACTGGGTTCTGTCTCAGAGGAGGTTTTTCTCCTCCTTGACTTGCTGCATTCCTGAAGTATGTAAGAAGAGTGAAGTATGTATCAAGAAGAGTCTTGAAGATTTTCTGGTGTACTTATTTATTTATTTTAAAAATTCCTAAAACAAGACTCTGGACAGATAAGGTAATTTATTTGCTTGTTATGAATGAATCCTTGAATTCACAAATCACAGAGACATCTCTCTTCAAACAGCTCTGGTTCTTGAATCAAAGGCAGCCAGGTGAAGATCTTAAACAATAACTTCTCCTGTGAGATTTTCATTAGGAAAGAATGGTATTTCAAATGGAAAATTTTCTCGACTATGAAAATGTACTCTTCACCCTAAATATAAACTAGGATTAAACTCAAAATTAGAAAATTAACTGAATATCTGAAATGCTTAACACTGAAACTGGAGAGATGATTTTTGTTCTTTTTGTGGACTATTCCACTGTGTAAGTCAAAAGAAGGGCTTCTGTTACCCATAGAACAGATTTTTTTCAGACCCTAATTTAATCTCCATACAAGTATAGAAAGAGGTGGGCGAAGATAAACTGTAGGTCTGAAATTTAAATCACAGTGGAAGTGGAGGGGTGGTGGTGGTCATGAACAGGATTGAAAAATTCATGCATTTTCACTTTGAATCTGGTGACAAATTCCTGTATAGATTCTAGTCCTGAAGAGGAAGAATGTATTACTCAGGTTTGGTTTACCTGTGAGAGAAGCTAAATTTCCCTTAGCATACTGGAATAAGTGCAATATGATTTCCAGCAGAAAAACTGGGTTCCTTTTGAGCTTGTATGTCCTTTTGAAATTTCAGTCAACAAGGTCTGAAGTATCATAAATTAGGGAATCAAATCTGGCTCTCCTAAATCAGTCTAAACCAAGTTTAGGTAAGAATATTGCTTTTCTGGTCTTTTCCTGCTAAGTAGTAAAGCTGACACTTTCACTGATTCATTTTAATATGATTTAATCTTTTTATGTCAACACTTCCAATTTTTCTTCTAAAGAGCAGGGAGATCAAAACTAGCAGTGCAAAGATCTTGCTTTAAGTGATTGAGAGCTGAGTAGGTCAGACAGCTTTCCTGAGACCTATAACAACTGAAAAGAAAATGCTTCCTGAGTTGCACACTAGATATCTACATTACAAATAAAATTGATGCTGCAAGTTCCATGAAGATGGGCAGGAGGTATGGAGCAGAAATATCAGCGAACTCATTCTTGCACAGAAAACAACACTCAGCTTCTGTCTATGCACAAGGTACTGCTGTATGACTTAACAGGTGAATTCTCCATGCTGAACGATGATGTGGGTCACTGAATTAAATAAAAATATTTTCATTAATTAGATTTTTCTATCAGAGTGAATATTCCAGCATTGTCTTCATGCGTATGACTACATGGAAAAACATGGGGTAAATTCTGTCTCCTTTCACAATTTGTAAAATCACTAATCAGGCACATGCTGTAGAAGTTTGTGCATTTTTTAGCTGAGGCAGATCAAATCACCAAGGTTCATATCTACTTTCCCACAGAGTACAAATGGAGAAAAAGGAAATATAAGCTATATAAGCAAATGATCAAGTCAATAGGTGGGATTTCCATATGCAACTAATTTGTTCCAGTTTTAGGACACCATACATGCATAATTTTATTGCCTGTTAGGCTACTGGTGCATGCCCTGGTCAATTTAAAGATCTGCCTTAGGATTTCGCTGACTCTGAGGTACCCCTCAAGAAAAAGATCCTCTAACATGGTGAGGTTTAAGGTAAGGATCAAACAGGAGTCCTTTCACCCTCATATGGAGGCAATAAATTCTAGTTTATAATTAAATGTAATGAATCTGATTCAAGAGAAGTATCAGAAAAAACTTTTTACTTTAACTTATGCTGAAATAGAGTAATTGCAAAATTTATTCCATGTAGAATTTTGACACCACTCTTTGTTCCTGATCTATGGATTTAAAACTTTTGGAACTTGATACAGCTTCTGATAATTGTGATCGCTTGTAGAATTTTTTTCTTTAATTTTATTCAGAGCTAGTTCTTAAGGCTTTAATAATTATAGTTGAGAACTTGAGTGAAGGACTATGTGTCATTTATTCTGAATCAAGTGGAATATGTGTTTAATGATCTAGCTGAGAAGTTGTAGTCATCTAGCACTTTGTAGCTTATGATAATTGTCTAATAACAAGAACCTGAAATTGTTTTCTTAGAAGTCTGTTATTATGAATAATTCTGCTAGCAATGTGTGAATCTGTAGCAGGCTGAATTTAAAGGGTATTCTGAATATATGAAAGGTAAGAATCAAGGTCATGCACAACATTTGAAGTGTTTATTTTGCTAGAATTTTTCCCCTTCCAAATTTAACTAAGTGATTAGAAGTGGCACTTGTCAGTGGCCAGCTAGTCACTGAAAATGCTTCTTCATGGCCCAGAGCTGACACTTGTTTACATGCCCATTATTGAGACAACCTTATGGTCCCATTTTAGTTCTGCCTTTTTTGCTAACTGTGTGTTTTATGTGAAGAGGTATTAAAAGTTAGTGCACAGTGTTATATTTTCAAGTCTTTGCAAGCTGTGCTATTAGAAATAGGTTTTGTAGGTGTTCAGAAACTGGGTGGTAGACGCTGGCACAGGTTACCCAGGGAAGCTTTGTCTCCCCCATCCCTGAAAGTGTTCAAGGCCAGGCTGGATGGGGCTTTGAACAACCTTGTCTAGTGGGAGGTGTCCCTGCCCATGCAGGGGGGTAGGGACTAGGTGATATTTAAGGTTCCTTCTAACTGGAACCATTCTATGATTCCATATTTTTCTTGCATGATTTTCTACTCACTTGCCTCCCTTGCACCCTGTTCCTTAGATCTCACTCATGTGGTCATGAATTGGATTTATTCTCATGTGTATGATACTTACAATTAGGTTAGCTTTAATATATTAAAAATTTTACATCATGCAGCCTTTTATCTCAAACTTAAATTCATCTTCTAATGCAGTTGTGGCTTCAGATAAGAAGTCAGGGAGGTGACTCGGCTTTAGGAGGATGAAGAGGTGTGATCCAGTGTTTGTGAAAGAACTGATTACACAGCTACTATTAAAAGCTGACCAGAGGCTACAGTTTCATTATATAAAAAGATGTAATAGAAAGGAATAAAGGGCAAAAGACCAGTGGCATTCAATCTCTCCAAACGTTAACAAGCTCTCAATTATTCATTTGCAATTACAGTTTACTGAATTAGATACATGAAAAAAAAGTTCTCTCAGGAAAATTCTCAACAAGGATGTTGGAAAAGAAAGGTTAGAGAAGGCAAACAATGAGAGTTCCATGGCTTTGAACTTGTTCAGTAAATTGATTCAGTGTTGTATTTTTTTCCATCTATATACTTTCCCCTTTCTTTGACTTCTATACCTCACACCTTCAGGTGAGAGTAGCGGGAGTACTAAGCATCTGCTGTTTGTCTGAGATTAGGGACAGAGCCTGACAGCAGGTATCTAATGTTTCTCTGTGCCTGAAGGGTGTTTTTCTCTAGAAAGTGGAAAAAGCCCTCTTTTTAACCACTTCAAGCTATGGGTCTTGAGAAGAATCAGAAAGCTGCTTGCTGTGAGCTTTGCTCCCTTATAAATGCCTGCAACTGCACAGATATAGATGTAGCATAGAAACTGCACATGTTTTTCAGGAAGGATGAGATTTTGTCTGCATCAGGGATGCCTTTGCTAGGATTTCGCTCCAGTTTATTCTTCTTTTAATAGGATTTTATCTATGAATGTTTTCAGTCTTTTTTTTTTTTACCCCAGCTTGACTATGTGTTACACAGATCTTTAAATACACCACAACTGAAAGAGCCTCAGCATCTGAGGGAACAGTAGTTGCTTTGCCTTTTACTCACTATATTGGTTGCCAGATCTCAGTTGTGAAAAGTTTTCCCTAAATTCTCTTTGTAGAGAATACTGAAGAGCTGGGAATTTTTCTCTTTATCATTACTCCTTAATCACTACAGCATTTTCTCTACATAATTTTGCTCTGGGCTAGCTTAAAGACTTTGACAATGTCTTTCATCTGTTCTGCTCAGTAACTTAGTGTCTTTCATTAGAAGGTGCATCAGTAGGTATCAGGTAGAAAGCACATAATTAGAGAGTATTTCCTAGTAATGTTCAGAAGAGCACTAACTCTTTACAAACATAAGGCAATATTCAAAGAAAGCAAATTTTGAGTCTATTTGAAGCAACACTCAAGATTCAAGGGTGGGAGTCAGAGTAAGTTTTGCTCTATCACTCCCATGTACATTGTCTATGTGCCTGATCAGATCTAAGTGCCAGGGTTCCTACATGCTGTTACAATAATTGCAGAAAGTTATGGAGGGCTTTTGGCAGCTAATTTTCATTGATAGCTCTAGAAATTAAAGTTATACTTGATTTCATGGGCTGTGAAAATATGACAGTTTGACTATCAGCTTTTTGTCATGTGTCTTTGGAAGAGGTGAAAAATGTGCATGTCTCACAGAAAGGTCCTTATTGACACAACCAAGAGCCCAAACAGTAAAAGTGTCTCAAAAGTTATGGGAAGGTTTTAGGACTTTTCCCCTGGATCTGAGCAGAGTTGGGAAATCTGCTATAGAATAAATTGCATCTGTTCAAAGTTTGAATCTTCTGAGGCTGGAATAGGTAGGGCTGAGATTACTAGTCTGACTGGTGTCCTCAGTCCTGCCCTTCTGAACTAAAAGGGAATTGTACAAAATGTACAAAATGCTGCAGGTGACCCCAGTTGCTCCAGCTCCTGCCTCTGTTGCTGAGCAGTATATAAAGTAGATATGATGCTGTTTTAGATCAGTTTAATATATGGTGACATAAAAACAAAGACTATAATTGCATGTGGCCCTTAGGTTTTAATGGAGCCCAGAGGGGGTGTAGCAGTCCAAGTCTGAATTATATTATGACAGTAAGGTCTAATGGCAATAGCCATCTCAAAAGGACAACACCTGCTGAGAAGAGCCACTAAACTAGGTGTAAATTAGAGAAATGTCTGAAAACAGTAACAGTGTACTGGGTTGGGTTTAGTCTTAGGGGTTTTGTTGTTGTTTGGGTTTTTTTAGGCGGTTTTTGTTTTGCTTTGCTTTGTTATACCCCCTTAATTTTTTCATCTTCTTCTTCATATATACATACATTGTAAGGGGGAAGGTGTGTTTTGTGTTAAGTAGGGTTTGTCGGTGTTTGGGGTGGGTTTTTGTTTTTTGTTTTCCCTCTGGGAAAGGAGAAGGTTGGGAGAATTTGACAAAGAAAATATTTGCAGCTGTGAAATTTTTCAACTGGAATAGATCTTTTAAAAAAATATTAAGTCTGTATTTTTTTTCAGTCTATCAAATAAAAATTACTCTAAAAATTAATCATATATGTACCTTTGAAAAGATCTATGTTTTTTAACCTACAATTTTTACCAAATAAACACTTATTTTGGTAATAGATATCTTAATGATTATTGCAATTAATTTACTTATATGCATAGAGATTCTAGGCTTTTACCTTGTAAGTGTGGATAAAGTATTTACAAATTTTAAATAAAACTTCATTTTCAGAAACCATACTGTATTCCATTTTCTTACCAAAACACAATAAAAGAGAATATATTAACAAGTATGCAGTAGGTAAAAGGAAATACATTGCTAGTCAGATATGAATAACAGATTAGAAGAATCTTTAATTCACTTTAATCTTGCTTTGATCTGAAACTAACCTATGAGAAACATTAGCGACTAGGAGAAAAGAAGGATGACTCATTTTCTTGATTCACATTGAATTGATTTTGTAAAGAAAGGAGTATGATCCTGTTTATTGAGACAGATTTATGTGAGCCCTTTAAACAATTTTGAGTTTATTTCTCAAAAGGTAATCTGTGTACCAAAAGGACCTATCACTGTATCAGTGATTCAGCTTAGCTATGAAGCCAAAACTTTCTCTGGTATTCATCATTATGTTACAGTTTTTCCTTCTACATTCTTAAATCTGCCCTCCCAGACTTAGGCACATATCATGGTGAAGAAAATCAAAGGAAATTAAATTGAGGTACACAAGTGAAAAATTTCACCCTCTGATATATATCATTAAAGGATGTGACTTTTGATTAGAAATTGGAACTTGCAATAATAGTTACATATTAACGCCACCAGTGTCTATGACAAGGTTGATACAGTAATTTGTAGATGTAGAAAAAAGATTAAATTTTTGTATTTAATATCGTTTTTATTCGAGATGTTCCTGTGCATATTAAAAAGAGCTTTTGAAATTTATTTGTGAACTATGAAAAGGAAAGGCTTTGCTCTTCCCCATATCAAATTTTGACAGTGACAGGAAGATTGTGCTCATGCAGCAGAAAGGACTTCTTGCCGCCGGCAGAAGTCAGTCTGGAAAAAAAATACAAGTGGTAGTTTTCTAGGGTCTGCCCATGTTTTGATCACAGAATAATGTTCTCCATAGTAGATTCTACATATGGTAATACTATAAATACTCCTGCTTATCAGGAAGCTAATTAACACAGCCTTGTCTTTCTAGCTTGCTATTTTGGCGCTTGACTTGTTCCATTGAAGCTCCTGGAAGCAGAGTTGTTTTAGGCAGTTTGAAGATACAGGAAGCGTGTGTGCCATGCTGTGTTCATGTTTTGGATCTTAGATTTGCAACTTTTCTTTTTAAAGATAAAGACAAACATTTAAAAGGTTGTAGTAGTGGTGTTTATGGAATAATACTAATTCGCTGCTTGCTATCTTGTGCAAGTCTAGCAGCACTGCTTCTCATACACAATCAATTTGTTCAGGCGTTCATTAGTCAGGAATATCACCACCTGTAGCAGGCTACAAGTGTTAATGAGTGGAGGTGTGCTTTCCTCTTAAGCTTAAAAAATTCTTCAAGCTGACAGTTGCCAGTTTTATGTATTTGCACGATGATGCAGACAAGTGGCAAACTACAACAATAAGACTTTTTTTCTTTGGTTATAGGAAAGCTTATTTGATGATCACGACTTGGTTCTGTGAAACCAATGTCTAATTAAAATGTGCTTAAAAGCAGCTTTTCTCAAGTCCAAATATTGCTCTTTCTGCGAAAGATCAGACATACTCGTTTGAGTAATGTAAAATATCTTACAACAGTTTGGATTATTCAGCATTTTGCTAAGGTGAAAGTTTCCGTTTCAAAGTATTGCCATAATAAAGTCAGTCTCGGTCCTATCTCATGAAGTCACTTTGGTTGGACGTCATGGGAAAGGAAACAATAATAGTCTGCTTAGGGCTGGGTAAAACTGTACATGGCTTCTTGGAACACTAGAGGGAGCAAGAAGGCAAAGTTCTTGAAAGAGCATCTGTTTCCTTGGATGTTGAATCTTTTGACACTTGAGTTTGCCATGTTAGATTGGGAATTAAAGCAGAATCTATTACTTTATTTCATCATTAAAAATAAAAAGAAAACCAAACCAAACCAAAAATCACACCGATCTCTGTTTACATGTGAGGGTTTTTTTGAGTTTTGTTTTGGTTTTATTGTTTTTATTTTACTATTCCAGCTTTTCTCCACCTGTCACCCCCAAATACTACTAACATTCTCCCCCCGGCCCTCCCATTTTGTTTATTGTTTAAGGGATTTTTTTATTTTCATATCTCAGAATGCAAAGTTTGTGTTTGTCTAGGCTATTGCTAACAAACTGATTGTGATGGAAGCCAAAGTCCTTGTTTCTCCTCTCAGACACCCCTTTAGGCAAATGTTAACCTGCCAAGAGCATGTGCATTCCAAGGAGGATTTGCAAATGAACTAGTTGTTTCCTGTGAACAATATTTCCTGACCTAAATCTTTATGCACTAAGAAAAAAACCCACAAAAGCATAATGGCACTAAGAGGCTATTACAGATGAGAGGATATTTTCTGTAGTTTTCCTGATGCCTACTCAGATTAATATTAACTATGTCTAGACTATGATAATAAATTCTGTCGAGAACAGCATTTCATTGATTATTCACAGGACTGACCCTGTGCCTATAAACAGATGTTTTACCAAAGTGAATTAGCCCACCTGATTGTTCTTCCAAATAAAAATCTGCTCATAGTCTTGGAAAGTCAAAGACATTTGGGGAAATACTCAAATTTCACTATGTTGGATGTTACTGGCTGATTCCTACTGGGGTTTGTGAACAACATTGCTGGTACTATGAATTGTAAATGCAGCCCTACAATATTGAAAAACTTGTTTTTTGTGTGGCATCACAAGCACCATGACAGTAAATAAATTCAGGTGTTCTCTTTCCTATTTTTTTTTACCTGTATTTCTAGAACTTTTAAACAATGCATTGGATAAATCAGCAGCTAAACCATTTAGAGGTGTAGCTGATGCTTGGTCTAGGAAATCTGCCCACTAACGTATGGCCTGAGGCACCTGTGAAGTTACACCCACCCCTCAGGACTATGGGGAGCTGGGGATAGGCAGATGGCTGCAGTCCTTGCTAGAAGAATACTGTAAGACTTAGAGTATGTGTAGCAGGTGGTACCCAGTACAGAGAGCTGGACTGTCTCTTCCGCTTATAGAGAAATGATTTGTTTAGACTCTACAGCAGTGTCAGCAGGAGGCAGGACAAATTCCCATCTTACAGTTGCTTCTTCTAAGGCTGAACGTGGCACAGTTTTTTTCCCTTATCTGAGTCATTTACACAGGAGTAGCCACTTCAGGACTTACATGTTGACTGTATTGGCTCAGCTTTTGCAATGTTTCAGCTTAACATAACAAAAATATGATAATCAGCAATGTCATTCCTCAGTCATAGGAGTAATGGTAGCATGAAAACCAGCATGTAGTGAGATGTGGAGTTCTCTTTAACAGGTCTCCATTGTGTGTAGACAGTATCTTTCGCTTCAATATTTGTGCACTTGTAGCTCTGTTGTTACAGCTTCTGCCTTGCAATTAAATTCTCAGTTGAAAATTAAAGAAACCCCAAACCAACAGTCATCCCATTGTATAAGCTTGAGTTTATTTCTTGACTGTATTTGTTGATATCTTTTTTACATCTCAGCTTTCTTGGTCACTATTTTTATACTAAGTAAAATTAAGTCAAATTACACTAGATGATGTTTGGCATTGCTTATGCCAAATTTCAGTTACTTTAATTTATCACCAGCAGTTTGTAAGGGGGTTTGGTAACTTCAGTAAGTCCACTGCAACCAACAGATTTCTTTAATTGATACTGATGAAAAAGGCAGATAGTTTTTCTTTGACATGCACATAAGTTTGCTCTTCTAGTCCTATTCATAACATCCTCTGGTTTGTAAGCTAAAGTCCCTGGTAGCGATTGGCTCTAAATTATCCAGCATTTCTTCAAAACTATTGCTTAGTCATCTAATATTTTTCTACTGTTGCTATGAACAGGTAATATGATGACATGATTACATGTTCTCACTACCTTGTGGCATACTTATTCAACTTAGATGTGTTCCTTTGTATGATAACAAAGAGACTACTAGTAAGACTCTGTCTTCTGGTTTTGTTGTAGACCATGATGTGGTGAAGCAGTGATCTGCTAAGCAAGGTCCAAGCACATTCTCAGTGACTCCTGTGGCAGTGCAAGAGCTGCTGAAATGATGGGATCAAGCTTGCAAACAGAAATCTTCTCTGAACTGGCAATTCTTTCTTCAGGACTCTTCCTTGGCCTGATTCATGTGCTTCCACTGCACATCCTTTAGCACTTTTCTCTAACTGCAATTTAAATACTTATTTATAACTATCCTTTTTTATGAAACAAAACTTTGTTTCAAAATCAGATATGAAGTGTAAGTAAGAGGTTAGGTGTCAAGAGGACCTTCGGAGCCTGACACAAAACTTGAATTATTTTTGAAGTTTGACTGAGAAGGTAAGGCCAGAAGCACTACTGCTATTACTTAGTGAAAGCTCTGTACTGAAGTGTACTCCTCCCAGTGCAGTCTAACAATGCAATACAGCTCCTAAAAATTAATCTAGTCACTATAGATCCCACTTTATGAAAATATCCCTCTTGAAAATAATATTGAAAAGGATATTTAATCGTAATACTTAAATCTCATTGGAAACAAGAGAGCTCAAAGCATGCTTGAACTTTTACGTGTGCTTAAAGTGTTTCCTTAGATTAAAAGGACTTAAAGTTCACCTTTGGATGGTTACCTAGCTGTATCCAAGACTCTGGGGACATTTACTTCCATTCTCTGTCCCCTTGTGATGTCAAAGTTGAGTTGTGCAGACCACTGCTGTCACAGGCCCACAGGCTGTGGGCTGTACAAGAACGTTCTGATCATCCCATTTGGCTTCCTGCAGGTCAGATCCCAACTTCTGCACCAAGCCCGTGGCTCCTTGCCGAGTCAGAATAGATCATAGGGAACAGAAGCCACCTGTTTAGTGGAGAGTCAGTCATACTGTTGAGTAAGCTCTCTCAACAATTACCTTCTGTGTTAAAAGCACAAGATTTTTTCTGAATGTGTTTAATTTTTCTGCAGGTTTATTTTCTTAGCACCATAGACATACCTTTCTTTTCTTTGCTGTCTTCCATTCTTTCACAGTCCTGAAGCAGCTAAAATAATAGCTTTAATTTTCAATATTTTTTGTTTATTTTCAGTTTTCTTAGTGTTTCTGGGATTCTAACTATTCTAAAGGGCAGCTTTTACAAATGTTTTTATACTATGCAATTTTTTCTCTAAAACAGATCCTGTCTTCCCTGCAATTTTCCAAATGAATTCATTGGAATCATTGGACAATAATTCTTAGATGAAATAGTTCTCAAAGTCTTTAAATTATCCAGTGTATTAATAAAAGAATCCCTACTTGAACATGCAGACACTAATTCTTTCTTTAAAGCCAGAGAATATTTTTTCTTTATGCATTTTCATTATATTTTAATTAAATATTTTTTCATATGAACAGGTTTGATTTTTTTTAATTATCTATTTCTCACAGAGGAAAAAGGAACCACGTTTTATTTTCTGATGTTCTGAATATAAAAGAAAAATAGAAAAGTTCTCAAATATCCTGGTATGAACTCATATCAGTGGTTAACTCTGGAGTAATTTTACATCTACATAAATTGAATACTAGAAAAGTCTGAATATAACAGTTGGGAGAGGGAGGAATAAGTAATAAAAGTTGAGACAGTTGGCATGATCATATGCCCTCAATTTATTGCTTCCCTACTTGTGATAAGGACCCGTAGGAGCACTAAGTGAGTTGGATCTATTGGGTAAATTACTTCTGTGTTTTTGTAATCCTTTTATATACTTAAAAAGTCAAGATTAAGTGAATGTGGCTTCTTAAAAATGGATAAAGTTTTAGCTCATCATATTGATATCCCAGATATGCTGCTGTTTTGATAACTGCACATCTATTGTCAAAGGCTTTCAGAAAGAGGAATTTAGCCTATTTTTTTCCTGAAATAATTCATCCTTCACAGTCTCCACTTGTATAAAAACTGCAGGTGTTTAGCACTTACTAAAAGCAGGAAACTCATCTGTGATTGAAAAAAGAACATGCTCAGCCTTTTTATCTCTTTACTGTATTGAACGTTTTGTCACAGACTTCAAAGATCCAGCCCAGTGTCCCTCCTTTTGAGTTATTGCGAGAGAATGGACCAGCTCTTGATTCCTTTTATAGATATATAGCTGGATACATAGGTTGGATTAGCTTAGTTCTGCTTGAAAATTTGACATCAGAATTGCTTTCTTCCTGTAACAGCTGTCTATGCCAATCTGGGAAATGGATAACTTTTCACTTAAGGAAGACCCTCTCTTCAACAAGATAGCTATTCTGTGTGCTCTCTTTTGATGTTTGAGACAATAGTTGAGTATGTCTTTTAAAAATATTACTTCCTTTGCTGCCCCACTTTGATATATGAAGGGATGGAACAGAAGTGAGTGAGAGGCCAGCATGTTAAGCACACAGCACCCTGGAGAGACAGCATTGCTGCTCATCCGAAATTCAAAGCCTTTTCTGTTGGGCTCAGCTCATGGAAATGAAACATGTTACTGCCAGTCCCAGGATAATGTAGGCTGCAGTGTTTAAGGTGTTCACAAGGCATTAGAGAACACCTTTCCCTTGAGCAATACGCAAAATTTCAAATATGGAACTACCCCTGCTTTCAGATGCTTTGTCATCCATCACTCCAGATGAGCACTATTTGTCATAGAAATAAGCTTTGGTTTTATTTGCATCATACTTAATCTGTCTTAGAACATGTTTCTAACACTAAGGTCTGCTGGCATGTGCAAGTAGAAAGATGTGAAGCCTACTCTAAGATGGTCAAGGCCTCAAGTGCAGATGCACGTCTTCTAGTGAAAAGCAGCTGCTATTGATGAAGATTCTGCAAGGTGGGGGTGAGGTATTTAAGGTGAAGAATAGCTTTGCCACAGCAGCTGGATTTCTGAGTGAATAAACTTCAGGTGTTGAGATTTTCTTGTAGATATGAAGTCTTCTAAATGTAGGCAGGGGGGTTGATATGTAACAATATTTTTCCCATGTTGTGCAACAGACTGTTAGTTACTTTCTACCAGCAAAAAACAGAAACACAGATAACTATTCTGTAAACAATACATACCAACTACCTGGACATTAAAAGGCAACAAGCAATTTTTCCTGAACCCTGTTTTTGGCATCAAAGAAAGCACAGAATGAAAAAAAAAAAGTGCTTTTACTAAAAAAAAATAAAATAAAGTTATAACAGAATCATTAGTGTTTCTTTCCCCACTTCTATTAGAGTCAGTTGCAAATACCTTTGATCTGTCAATTTTCATTCCAAAGCTCCTAAACATCATCCGATTAGTATAACATCTAACTAGCAAAAAAAAGCTCCATAGTTTGAGTTTTCTTTAATGATAACAAATTAAAATGACAACACACTGCATCATGTTTAATACTTTAATGTATTAATTTTAAAAAAAAAATCTTAACAAAGAAGAGATACCTGGAACCATAAGTTTATAATTTCTTGAAAGTAAAAGTTTGTCTTGCAATTAGCAGATTAGCTGTCTGGCTATAACTGAAAAAGAACATCTTTTATACATTTGTAAAGTGAAACTGATACAGTACTGATGCTTGCAGATAACTTCTAGTCACATCAGTCCTTTTAGACTGTGACTTCGTGCCTATTTTTATCATAGTTTACAGTGGACTATCCTCATAGGAAGTTTGGAACCAGTGTTCAGGTCTAATGCTTTGAGGATCTTCTGTCTTATCAGTTTCACTTCAATAGTTTAGTAAATAAATTTAGAGTTCTCAGTGGCCTCCCCAATTCTCTCTCCAGTTATTCTAGCTAGAGTGGGAGCAGTTACACTGAAGATAAGTGAGTACCTAAAGGGGAAATGGAATCAGGCCTGGCATGCATTGTACTGGGAAGACCTGAAACACTTGTCTTCACTAGTTGATTATTGGAATGTATATGCATCTGCTAATCTTTAATGTGGGATTTATTAAAGCTAAACTGAGCACCCTGAATTTGGATGATCAAGTGTATGCTTGTGAAACAACTTGTGGACCCCCCTGACTAGCTCTCCTTGTGTAAGTGTTCTCTGGCTTCTACAGTTTTTACAGATTTGCACAGTTAATGTTTTTGGTGCATTTGGGCACCAGTAGGTAGGTGGTATGAACAATTTAAGTTTCCTTTGGAGAGATGAAAATTAATTTGCTAATAATTTTGCCTATCTGTGCTTAGAGCGTTGGAGAAAATAAATAAATAAGTAAAAAACCCCATTACTTTTAAAAGAGCTTCTCCATCAAATTTGTAATGATACCATGACCCTTCAGGTATTTAATTTACAATAATTATGGAGGAGATTCTACTTTGAGGTTTCACATGTGAATTAATTGGACAAAAGGCAGTGGGTATGAGCTATTAATTTACTTTCATGACCCTCATTTCCTAGAATGGTCATCCTCATACCTAAAAATGTCTTGGAAGAAAAGATCTTCCTGGGATTAGCAGTTTTGAAACACTTGGACATTTTGGGTATATTCAGATCACTTCATTGGCCTTCAGCTAGGACATTCTGAGTAGCTTATGTATTCCATCTAGACACCTACCTCTTTTCTCCAAATACCAAGATCTTAGATTCTGAATTGTACCAAAGCTCCTTTCTAGAACATTATGGCGTAGGAGCTTACTATTTCTTATTTTGCAGCAGCTGCTTGGCTGCTGTGACTTGTGCATCTGGTTAGCACTGATGCTGTACTTATGTTGGAGTCTTTTTGCTGCATCTATAAAATCTTTGCCAGGAATATGATACTGAAAATAGCCAAAGAACAAGTAAGTAAAGAATATTGGAACATGTAGTAGAGAAAACACACTGATCTCAGAGATGATTAAATGAACAATTTTACTCCTAAAAGAGTTTTATTCTTGCTCTTATCATAAAAGGATACCTTAGAAATGCAGTTCTACCTTTTACAAAAGGGTTCATAAATTCAAAACAGAATCATTGAAATACTAAGGGAGGAACTGAAGAAAGATATATTGGGAGATTGAAAGGGTTTTTTGGCATGTCATTACATAGAAGTGTGATTTCAATTCAAAATGTTGTCTTTTTATATAGTAAACAGAATGTTGTGTTGCCTTGTAGAAGTTTATATATGAAAGTTGTTTGAAAAGGAAAAATAAACTTTTGAAATGCTAAAAATTAAACCATCTCATTAAACAAAGGTTAATACCAAAACAGACTCAATAACATGAAGATGCATGAAAGATTTAAAGCTGCTATGCCTGTGAAAATGTTTTGCTTCTATGATGGACATGCTCATAAAGAAAATAATAATTTTCTGTTCTCTCTGAAGAAAGTACCAATTCTGACAGGTGTAAAGTACCAATTTGGACATTAATTTCTCATGTCATTTTTAAGAGGGTTGTTGTTGTTTGTTCTTTACGAACAAAGCATTTTAAAAGAAGTAATCAGGGCAATTCTAGAGAGTGATGCAGCACGAGTCCTTCCTAAGGTAAGCCTGATAGTACTGGCTGTCATTCTCCAGTGTGTGAATTAGATATGAGCAGTGAAGGTGCTCAGGGCCATCCTTTTGCTTGGACTTTCATTTTTTCTGGCACAGGTCAGGACTGTATGTAAGTCCTGCATTCAAAATGGTTTTATGGTTACAAAGCCAAGAACTAAGGAGTTAAAGGAGGGTTCCTTTGTGACAGCAATTTAGCACTTGCATGTGTGAATCAGGCTAACAGAGATCAAACCTCAATAAAGTAAATTTTGGTAGCACCGTTCAGGTCTAATGCCTTAAAGCTCTCTTGTCTTTTAGTTGCTTTGTATTTAATTGATTATCTGCCTGTCCTAGACAGGGATCTCGTAGAATAGTTTCTAAGGGATTGTGTCATGAAATAGTTGGAAAGACAGTTCCTACTATAACAAAAGACTTAGCTTGTGGTAAAATTACTGACTTGTGCATATTGGTAAGAGGACTGAATGTGTCAGTAAGAATCACAGCTCCTAAATTCTTATAATACTATGATTAATCAAACAGGGAATTACAGATTATTTCAATCAGTTTTGGCTGAAAAAAAGAAAACAGATATTTTGATGCCCAAAAAGCTCATTGAGCAGATTTTAATTTTCTGGTTTTGTATTTAATGACTTTCTGACTCAAAGTCATTAAATGCTGAAAAAAAAAAAGAAAAAAAAAGAAAAAAAAAAAAGGTATAAAAACGAGAGCTGTTATACAGCTATGACTGCCCAAAAGGTGATACCAGGAACCCTCAAGGTACCATCTCACTATTGCAGGCTCAGCACATCCCCTTGGCTTCCCATTTCTTTGCTCCAGACTTCAGTAAGGAGTGGAAACACTGATAAAAATTCAGGATAAGTGCAAAAATGGACTTCTAGGTATATTTTGGTTCAGCATTCAAAAAATATTTATTCAGAATTAGACCTTTTCTGAAGGTATACCCTTTCTAGTTATATGGCCATGGTAATGGAAGAACCAGTGACAGCTGAGAAGCAGTCAGATGTTTCTTACAATAGACTACTGAGTTCTGCTGGAGGGAGAATTTCAGGGGAGAGCCTGAACAAGAAAGAAGATGCCTCATAGCCTGCTGTGGATAAGAAAAGAAGACAGGATTTATATGTGGAATTTTTTTCCGTGTATTTGGTTTAAAGGGTAAAACTATACTTGAGAAGGCTTTAGATGAGATGCAAATCTCTTTCAGACTGACAAACTTGTTTGTGGCAGGTCCTCTGATCTTTTTAGATGTATGCTCAATGCAGCACAGAAGTGCAAAGCAGATGCAAACGGTAACCTGTGGGTGTCAGCTGGTGTTTTCAGACTAATTACAGCTAGAGCAGATCTACTCAGATCTACTCCAGGCTTCAGCTCATTATCACCCAGCTTTCAGGTCTAATAACTTTGTGAGGTACATAACCACTATTTGTTTTCAGGGTACTGAGGATAAGTATTTGACGTATTAGGCTGTTTATGTTAAGTCCCACAAAAAATCATGATGAGAATTTGTGAAGTCATCTGTAAGCCTTCACTCTGAAATGCTGCATTGCTTTTCTCAACTTCCTAACAGTGAATTCTTCCCAGTCTAAATCAAGTGGTGTTTTCTCTAAGTTGATTCCATTGCTTTTCTCTCCAACCCTCCAAATCTCCTAGTGCCCTGATCAGCTGAGCTTCAAAAACAAAAGGAAATTAATGACACTTCAAAAGGGCTTGTGATATGCTATATATAGTATAATTCTGTGGAACTGTTATACCAAATGCAGAAAATAGCCATTTCTCTTCTTCCCAGTTTAGGTTGAAGCTATAATGTAAATTGTGATATTTGTGTATAGTGTAACTTTTATTGCCGTATAAAGACAAATTAATACTCTATGCTACAGAACAAGATCTGGTACTGCCCTATGCTTTGATAGAACCCAAGTTAAGCCAACATTGTGTGTGCTGATTCTCTAGTTGCTGCTGCACATCTCTGAATTACCAGGACAAAACCCAAACCCAACAAAACTTTGAGTCCCTGCAGAATCCCATAGTCCTCATTGCATAAGACTCAGGAATTATCTGAATTTGCAACAGTGCAAGTATATTTGATGACTAGCCATTTTAGCAGTAGTATCTTTTTAACAGAATTTTTGCATTACTGAAAAAAAACCCAAGACATGCTTAAAAAATCTGTCCCCTAGTGCACACAGGATATTTATTGCCCAAAATATTTGCAGTTGAAACATACTGGTAGTTACGACTGGGCATTATTAGTCCTTTAAATATGAATGCACAAATAAACCTGAAAAATCATCTAAATTTCAGTAAATTTTGTGACACTACTTGAAAGTGTAATATTTCTCATAAAGTGTACCAGTGACCTCAGGCAGCATACACACAATACGACAAAGAAAGTACTTAGATTGAACTGAACAAATTCAGCTTAACTTTAGTTGTCGTATTTTTTTTCATTCAGCTAATCATCCTTCCTCTGGGCTAATTTTCTAACATTGCTCTTAATTTGCTCTCAACAGCTGTACTTCGAGAAGGAAGAGACACTAACACATAGTCAGATTTTTCTCATTTATTCCTTTAAATGAAGTTAAAGAAACTCTCAATGTTAAGGAGTGAAAAATCTAGGGAAGTGTTTGCATTAAAACTCTGCTGGCAGAAACAACTGTGCCTCTGGCATTGAAGGTTGTCTGCGTGTTACTCGATTCTCAGTTGCTCTAATAGACTGCATAATTTCTTCCTGTTGAAGTGATTGTGTAAGGAAGCAATTTTATTTTGTGATACTCTCACATTTAATAAACTATTATTTTTTTAATGTACTGCTTTTAAAGTCTTATCACAGTGTTATCAGTGTATTTAAAAGTATTTTGAAAATACAAAAGCAAGGAAAGAGATAAGACTTTCCTTGTAAGATTATTCTATACTTACTTTCTATTCTTTGGCACTAACAGAACAATTTCTATTCTTTTGCTGCTTTTGACTTGGAGGGAGGCACCTACAAATGGGATTGGCTGGTGCCTGTTTTTCTAAGCATCTGGATCTGAAAATGCCACCTGAAATCCGTCATGAAAAGGAGAAAGGACATTTCTGGGAATTGAGTGACATCAGGTTGGGCCACAAAGTTATAAGGTAGAACATAGATTAGTGTCCTATTTCTCCTGCTGTATGTTCTGACAAATGCATACTTTTTTAAACCTTCAGCTAGATTTCTTACCAATTCAGGTATTTTTACAGAATCACAGAATTATTGAAGCTGGAAAAGACATCTGAGATCGTCAAGTCCAGCCTATGACCTAGCACCACCACATTGGCTATAACATGGTACTAAGTGCCACATCCGGTCTTTCTTGAACATCTCCAGGAATGGTGACTCCACCACTTCCCTGGGCAGTCCATTCCAATGTCTGATAACATTGTCTGAGGAAGTGATTCCTGATATCTATCCTAAACCTCCCCTGTCACAGCTTCAGGCCATGACTTGTCCTTTCATGTGTTCTCAAGGAACCTTATAAATACCAAGAGGAGGAGATCTCTTTATTTCAGTATTATGGCAGCTCCTCCAAATAATGAGATTCTTTCTCTTGTCTTCCCTTAAATAATTTCTTTAGCACATTGTTCTAATGCATACAACCATATTCTTGAACTGACAGTTTTTACTGCATTAATTTTTTGGCAGGATCTGTGAATAATTCTTCGACATTGAGATATTTTCCTGTCTAGATTTTTTGTTTTGTCAGTGTAACAAGATGTAAAATGATTGCAAGATGGTAAATAATTTTTGGTTTATAAAGATGGTAAATAATTTTTAGTTTAACACTTTGTATATGCAAGAACAATTGGCAAATAATTATGCATATTTAAAAATACCCAGTGGAAATGTGGGCACATTCAGAGTGCTCTGATTTATGATAACCGGCTTCTTAAAAGCAGATCCATCAATTCCTGTTGTTATGATCCCAAGAGAAACTGCCAGTGTAGCTGCAGCTTTTCTGTATACAGTTGGGTGCTCACTATTCCTTATATTCATGAATTTTTGTAGTCAGCAACAGAACAGAAAGTGAGTGCTGGCCTTTTACAGTTTTTCCATCTTGAAAGTGCATTTTGTGCTGCAACATCAGCACTGGGCAGAAGGGGAAGTGGAAAGTTTTCATCTTGTTTGAAGAGACAAGCAACATATCAGCTTATCCTGCTTGCCAAAGAAACTGAGAAGTGAAGACTCAGGAAGACAAAACTGATAGGAGGGAGGAGAGGAAAGTTTGTAAAAGCACAGCAGTTTGATACCCAAGGCAGCACTATGAGTGATTTATGTTGGTATCTTTAATTTGGGAGAGTTTAAAGCAAAATAAAGATGGAATACAAAGACAGGAATATAAATAAGGGAACGTCTGAGAACACTGATTCTGTTTGCTGCTCACTCCTGCTGCATTTTATGGGTCTGGTAGGCCAACATCTCCTCTCTTAATCTAGGTAGAACCCTCACGGTGTATGGGGTCATAGGGTGAGCTCTGGTTTAGGCTGAGGGGTTTACTTTCTGGAAGTGATAATGTTTGTATATGCATCTTACATAAAGTTTTAAATATCAACTCTCAGTCATGTCTGTAATGAGAGAGAAAATTATTAAAAAAAATATTTGTATATGTATAAATCTCTCTTCTGTATTGTGACAGGATGTATTAAAAAATGTCCACGAACAACAGAAACAGAAATGTTTCTTAAAAAAAAACAAACAGAAAATTTAAGATTTATTCTGAATACCAAGTATATTTTATTTGTCAAAGTTAGACCAGAAAAATACTTTTGTAACTATCCCCACATCCATGCCTCAGACACGTACACATGCGTACAAGTAGAACTCCTCAGGATTTCATTGATTCCTGAAAGAGTCTGACAAAATATGCTGATGACAAAAAGACTTCTTGTTTGTCAGATATGCATGGGTGTGTAAATATTTTGCTGGCATGTCTGAAGGATATTTCAGGTGTTGACTGCTTGAATTAAGGCTAAGATGGAGGTGGAGCTGGCTAGTTTCTCAGAGGAGGAAAGCACTCAATATTTTTCATACTCCTTTCAAAGCAAATCTTCACAAAGAGTTTTGTTCATGTGCATGAAATTACAGCTAGTTGTAGATATAGGTGGCAATGTTTTATTCTTGAAAATGCAGTTACGAGCACTTCAAGAGTACTAACAATTGTTCCTGGATTTATTTATATTTCTTGTTACTCAAATTCATATGCTCTCATGTCTTTACACTTTTACAAACTCAGGCTGAGATCTAAGAAATCCATACAGTAATTTGCTTGTAAAAATTATTTGGCAATGCAGAAATTTCCTTTATTCTGTTGTGAAGTAAGTCATAGTACTGTGTACAGTTGTTCTTGGCCAAATATTCCTATTATTGAAAGAGCAGTAACAACAAAGTCCATGGCACATAAAATTTCAGGGTGTCCCATGACAGTAGAGTAGCACAGTCATCTCAGAGTCCAAAAGGGACACACAGGCTAGGGGCTACAAGAACCAGCTGATGAAAAATCTGAATAGATTTTCCAGGGAGTATACTGACATTTTAAATATAACATTATACATTTTTCATGAAGGAAAGTGTTTTTTTCACTTTTTAAGCCCTGAAGCTTCTTTAAGTTCCAGTCTGTATCCTTGGTTCTTACATCTGACATAGGTTCAAGTAACGTTGAAGCATCCATCTCTGATTCTTCATCATTTTCTGAATGAGGTTCCTTAGTTTATTTTTTTCAGAGAATAAAGGGCTTGTTTCTTTATATTCTCTATTTTGGTTAAATTCATGGAGTCCCTTAATCTTACTTCCTGCCATCTGCTCTAATTTTTCCTGTGATTGCAAATATTCTTGACCAAACATCCTACCAGTGTAAAATAACAGTCTTATTGACTTCAATGGAATAATGCTGGTTTACAGCAGCTGAAGATTTGACATTGGCTTAAATAAAAAAATTAAATTAAAATCATGATCCTGCTATTCATTATTCCATATGCTAAGAATGCTCTTAAAGTTACATATTTTCCCATCTGTGTTGTTGCATGGGTTTTTTCATTGTCGCATCCTGTATAATCTATAGATCTCCTTTATTTGCCTTATTTTCAGAATATGAAAATTAGGAGTAACATTCTTTCTGTCATGCTGTTTTTCTCTGCAATAAATTGTCTCTCTAGATGCTTACTTCCCATCATAGAACAGGTGGGATTAATCGTGTTCTGGGAAGGTGTAGAATGCCTCCATCATCTCTAAGGGAAGCATAAATGATTAGAACGAAAAGGGAAAGCTAAGTTAAAAAAAGTCTGCCTGTAGTGACTTTCTCCCTTTACTGACTTAGCCAAGTGGTTCTTTCCTGAGCACATACTGATATTTCTGAACTCAGAGGAAGGGACTCAGTGGTTTTTGTATTCCAGTGATATGCAAAAAAGAAGGTATGGTTTCTGAGAGTATTTATACCATCCATTTGTCAAAGGTACAACTCAACCTGCATCAATAGTCCCTGATCCTTTGATTAATCTCTAATTACAGATGATTCAAAACATTTTGCACCATCAGAATTGTGCTTGAACAACTTGGCTGAGGCTTGTATCTTGCCCACAGTATTCCATTGAGATAATTTACAGTCTTCTCCTTTGTTTTTTTAAATAGGATATTGAAGTGAATGATTTTGTTTGGGGCTAGATATCTAAATCTTCAGTCTTGGTGATTACACATTTTCCTTTACTGTTTGGTAGTCTGTTACAGGGCTGTCCCACTCTGAGTTTGCCATTAGTCACTAACCTAAACAGCGTGATTATGTGTAATATATAGAGATGTCTCAAAGTAATGGAATCTGGAAAGATCAGTAGCTGTGACAAGGTCCCATATGTGAGACATTTTCAAACAAGAAATGAAACTTATCAAGTGGCAGCCCTGCAAACAGGAACATAATTAAAAGTGCAGATGGAAAAATAAGGGAAAGTAGGTCATGGATGATTCTACTGATGCAGCCAGAGAATAACTGATGCGTGTACTAGAGGACTGTCATTTCCATGAAGAGCTTTATCCTACAAAGGCAGCAAAAAATAGATTTGAAAGCGCAAGTAGCATTGAGTGGTTTGGAGCATGTTTGCATTTCAGAGAGATAAACAAGAACAATGTGTATATGCAGTCAAGTGTTGGAAACTGCATCAAGAAGAAATCTAGAGAGCATAAGTTGATGGATGCTATATTTTCCCCCTTTTTTTAATCAGTCACTTCCCAATATATGTGATGCAAAAAGTGTAGTTGAATTGGTGTTTGTTTACAAATAGCTGGCCTGGGCCTGGGCCTGTGTAGAATGAGTCTTTTTATAATTGTGTCATTTGTCTGTTGTGATAACACTGCTCAAGATTTGGTTGGTTGCTTGGTTTTTCATTGGTGTTTTTTTTTTTGTTTGGTTTGGGGTTTTTGGTTTTTTTTTTGCTAGGAGATATAGGGATGATTTATGGGTGTTAATTTGGTTTAAGGCTGAATTTTAAAAGTTAATCCCCAGTGCAGGAATTCAGATCTGCTGCTGTTTAAAGGTTATTTGTATTCACAGTGTATTCTTGTTTCAAAGGACAGCATCAGTCAGGGCATGGTGTTGAGTCGACATATGTCAGTTTGACTAAAAGTGTCCTAACCTGCACATCACTTGAACTGTTTCAGTGGTTCTAACTTAAGTTTCCATATTCATTCAGATGCTGTTACTTGTGTTGTCTTGTCTCTGATAGATGTTTTCTTAACGTGGTTTTTTTTTTTGGGTACTGGATATTAAGACAGATCCCTCTCTTTATGCTTGCAGTTTCTTTGAGCGACTTCAGTAGTGCAAAATGATAAAATTTTCTAGGAGAGCTCTTGGGCTCCCAGAGTTCCCTTTGTATGGGGAAATATGCTGGAAGCACACTGTTTGTCCAATAGAAGCAGTAAATTAGAAGTGGTCAATGTCATCAGAAAACTCACAGAAAATAATACTGCAGTGCTCCAAAGGCTAACGTGCTTCTAAAAATGCCTAGATAATATCTGTAGAGATGTGTGCTGTTTGGATAATTTATGTTCAGCCAGAAACGTTTATTAACTCTGAGTACATTATTCACTATGAATAATTCCCATCACCACTCTTCTGTTGCGGCAGTTATCTAAACTGATTAGGGAATTTTTTCTAATTAAGCTTTTGTTTATTGTCTGCAGTTAGGCAATGACGAACTTCTATTTCCACCACCTGAAAAATATTTTTCATTCTGAAATTCAGGTATTTTGTCTTTTCTTCTCTGCTTCCCCTCCCCATTTCTGATTGATACTCCTTGTTTTTTCTTGGACTCATTATTTTAATACTTTAATAATTGTCAGTCCAGATCATTTGATAAGTAGGCTTAAAATTATTCAACCTTGATGAACACTATAGCTCTGATTATCACTTTAAAGTTCAATCACTGATTCTAACCTCAGTCTCTTCAATTACAGTGGCTGTCACTTCAGGTTGCCAGTCAAATTCATATCTATTATAAAGAGGTTATGTTAACTTTGAAAATCTTTTACTTAGGCAATTTTTCTGTCCAGTGTAATTTTTTCCTCTGTTTGTAATGACATTGAATTATTATAGGTATCCTCCCTATATGTTCATAGAGAAAATATGAGACCTAACTTCTCAGTAAGCATAGAATTCTTGGACCTACAACATTTGGGAAGAAGAAACTATGCTTCTTATTAAGTAGTATTAATTACCAGAGTCTTTGAAAACTACTTGAGACCCTCCTTGGGCCTTCATTTATGTTCACTGTTAAGCTTTCTCTTTTTGTCAGATGTCAATTTTGTGCTTTCTACATACAGTTTCTCTTGAATTTCCAGGGAAGAACACCATATGGTTTTGACTGTTTCAAACTTTGGTTTTTAGTGGATAGCAACAGCTGCTGAGAGAATTTGTCTGTTTCAAGTTAAGCTTGAAAAAATCCTTACAATCTTTTCTTCCCCTTCTGTCCTCTGGTCAGTAACAGTGCTTACAGTGGTATGTAATGTATGCATGTATGTATACACTTGTGTACATCCATTAAAACAGATCAGCTTTCATGTTTTTGATTCAGTATGACAATACAGAAATGGAGCTGACAGTTAATAAGCAGACTTATTTTTAGGAGCCGGGGACAAGATTATTCATCTCTGACCTATTAATGTAATTCCGGTATAAGTAATAACATAATCAGGACAATAGTATTTACTAGATATTTCTTCTCATCATTCTTACATGTTAAGTCACCAGATTTGAATTTAATACTCAGAGGTTTCTGAGTTCTAGATGTATAAAAAAGACAAACAATGAAGCACTGATAAAAATAAATAAGAAAAAGGAAAGAAGGTTTGTGTGGTTTTAAAAAAATTGTTGTAAAACATGTAGAAACTAGATAGGCTACTAGATAGGCTTAACTTCTTAGTATGTCTTTTAGTATAACTAATTTACATTAAATTTTTGTGTAAATTCTTGTCATGATATTGGTCAGAGAAAAAGTAAACCTGAAGGCTTCTCATTTCCTCCCATATTTGAATTTAGAGTACTAAAGAAGTTCTTTAAAAAAATTTTAAAACAACACTGTTACAAGATGCAAAGACGAGCTGCTCCTGAGTTCTTGCCCTTCTTTTCACACCACTTTTGAGAGAAAAACGTTGCATTTCACTGACAAATATAAAAGGGAAGTGAAAGGTGTCATGGAGGAAATGAAGATATATTAACAGTAGAAAACTTGCAAACAGCAAATAGATTCTAAACTTATGGCATAATGTAGAAATCTCATCCATCTCTTACATCTCAGTCCTTCCCAGCCTCATTATTTTTTCCCTATTTTAAAATGCAGATAAGTTGCATGCAGGGAACTGGCTTGCTTTGTTCATGCACAATATTTTCATCTTCATGGGGCTTCTGGTTGAAACTATATTAAGAACAAAACAAAAAGAAGTCACCGCATGAGAATGACACTGTTGTTCTAACTCTTCTTTTAGTCTTTTCCTTGTCTTGACATCCTCTGAGTTGTGTCCTGCTCCCTATGAGCTCAACTAATCTCAAGGAAGGCAAAAGCAAAGTCCCTGGCTTTGCCCACAAGAGCAAAGATGTTTATCATCAGTGATGCATTTGCAAATTCTGAGCTTGAAACAAGGATCAAACAATAATCCCCTGCACAGTCCTTTCAAATATTCTACTGGTCTTGGTGCCTGAGGGCAGTTTGAAAATTAGATTTGCTGCCAATACAAATGGATAGCCCCATCCCTTCGGTTTTAAAATGCAGTTTGTGCTCTGTTCTACACCAGATGAAGATAACTTTTAAGCTTGAAGGGTTTGCTTATATTTGCATCATCAAGGCTGACTTCCTCAACCATCAATTCAAAGCAATGACATGAAAAAAGATTATTTTTTGTCATTTTCTAAAATAGAAATTGTGTCCCCATTGTGCATCATCTAGAAAATGACAGCTCTTACACTTGGAATACAAAAAGTACAAAACCAAAACAAAATCAAACATTTACTACCTGTCTCAAATTAATTCAAAACAAGCAAAAACGCACTGTGTCAACTGGCATGTCATTAGTCTTACCTTTTGAAGCACAAGACAGACAACTGTCTGTCCTATTAGATAGCAATAGGAATGTTTGTGAGTTTATTCTGAATTTTGGGGTTGGCAGGTGAGAGGATGTTTGAGGTTTTTCTCGTTTTGTCAGATTTTTTGTGGTTTTTAGTTAAAGTTCCCAACTAAAGATCAGCAGGTTAGAATTTGGTTTCTTAATTAGCTTCAAACTAGGACACTTAATTTCAGCCTGCAGTTTCCAAGTTATTTGATACCTAAGCTCCTCTCTGACATCAATCAGTGTGCACAGCAATTCATTAAGTTTTTGTGTGCCATATTATCCTTATTTTAAATGGAGGTATTGCTGTTTGTTTCTTCCCATCTTTTCTCTCTCCTGGATACAGCTGAACTCCTTAGGCAGAAGTTTGTCTTACAGTGTGCTTGTGCAATATCCAAGGATATTGTGTCTTCCTTTTCATTGAAGTGTCAGATACTACTGTCATATCTAGAATTATATCAACAGGTATGATACCAACCTTGTATGTGCAGTCATATTACTCTGTTTGTACAAGTGGAATAAGTAGGTGTTTTAGCAAAAACAGATGGTGGTTTGTTTTTTTCCTCTGACTAAATGGCTATGTCAATGTTACATGTTACCACCATAGATTTAGTCCCAAAGTGTTTATCTGAATCCTTATGCAAATACCCCAGCTTTGTAGATTGAAATATTCAATCATCATCCTATCTCATTTTTCAGTTTTGTCCACTTGAGTTATTCTCTGTCTTCAAGCATTTTTACAATGGTTGAAAATTCCTGCAAGACAGTTAAAATAGGAGAACTTTTTATAGTCTACAGGAAATGTAACTTGGTATTGTTTAAATTTGGGCTTAATTTTTTTTTTCTTGGTCCAGTACATTGATCTAAATTGGATGTTTCACATCTTGATGATTTGCTCAGAATTAATCCTTGTGCCCTTCTCTTCGACTAAGAACTTATGTCTAGTAGACACCCAAGTCACAGAAGCAGAAGCTATTATTAAGTAATAGATAACTACACATGCGGAAAATGCATTTTGTTTAATTTTCTTCTGCAACAATATGCAGGTAATAAATTATTTGTGCACTGGGAGTATCAGTAAGTAATTCATCATACATACCGAGGAAGGATATGTTAAGCTTATTCTCTTTATGCTTCAGTATGTTCAGAGTTTATTCTGAAACCTATTATGTGTCTCAGAAGCACAAACAAACATTTCACACTGAAAGCAGGAGTCAGAATTAGAGAATTTTACATCTGTCTTGTAGACTGCAGTTGAAAGAAAAAAATTACAGAAAGTGGATGTCTAAACTTAAGCTATTTCCTTATTTATATGTTTAATTGGATGAGTTTCTTTTCAAAAAAGCAGCACAGCCTCAGATACCTGTATTTAAAGCATAACTCTCACTATGGGCCACACTACATATACACACTCTGTATAGTCTGCTGAGTACATACACTGCCCCCCATTGATGTGTGGAGCCTTCTGTTTTCCAGAGTGCTCAACCAGTATAGAATCTACATGACAAAAAAATCCCTCCTATCTTCCAGGTGCATGCTGCAGACCAAAGGACACGGACCTGAGGCTGCTGCTCTCCTTTCTCTGTAGCTCTTGTTTGAGCTGAGGGTTAGGGCTACCCAACAGGGCTGCCGTGGATGCAGCTGATGTACATCCCGAGCTCCTTTCAAAAGGGTTGGTCTAGGTTCCCCAGCAGTGTAGTCAAGGCAACACATGGCTTAGCCCAGCCTAATTGCCTGAATATTTACACAGCTTCTCAGGAGGGCTTTCTTGCCTGTACTGTACCACTCTACCCTCCTTGCCCAAGCTGGCACATTGAAAGGTAGCTCAGAGGTGTCTCCACAAGCTGCACTCCTGCCTTCGATAGCCAAGTGGTTTTATACTTTGTATTAGACAGGGCAATTACATTCCACTGCAGGAGTTTGATATCCTGTAACATAAAGCAACAGGTCAAACTCAAACTGGTCATCTGACGTGATATAAACTGATAATGTGGTCTCCTGTGGGTATGGCCTTCTGTAATAATCCTTCTTAAAAAGAAGGGAAAGCAAACAAACCAAAAGTGTTAGGAATGGAGAGAACTGAAAATAGATATAAAAAACCTGAAATGGTGCTCTGTGTGAAGGACTACTAAAAACTGCAAGTTCATGCAATTAGAGAGAGAAAGTCTCCATGGGTCATAGAATCAGGAGCAATAAGTGATATGTAGAATATAAATCAGATAGTCTTAAAAATTGTCTCTCAGGATGATGATTTATGCTATTACCACCTCTGAAAAAGTTTCAGTCCTGTATGTCTCCTGGGATCATGTAACAACAGATGTTTTATGAACATGGTTACAAATTTCTTTTCCAATATGTAATTTTCTAAACTTTTTGCTTATTTTTATCCATGTCTGAAGATACTGCCTACTTCAATCTCATAGCAATACACATTTTAGCCAAACTAACTTTGAACTCAGACATAGCTCCAGTTTGTTCAAAACAACCTTAATTATCACAGGTTTGTGTTTCTGAACCTTGTTTTAGATGAACTTATATTTTTTTTGTTGAATAAATTTTGGATAATCTAGTTTGTAAGCTGATGTGTAACCTAAGTGTGCCAATGTATTAAGAAAAAAACAGGAAAGAGGCAATTTATATTTTTATGCAATTTCTCTCTCTTTTAATGAAATCCTGAAGTAGCTAAACCATTATATGTACACCACCCCATTTTTATTTCTCTTGGGAAATGTCTACTCTAGATCCAATGGCCTTGAAGACAAGCTATTGTTTTTTGAGTTTCTCTAAATTTGATTTTTGAGTTTTGGAACTGTAAAGGCAAACAGGCTGATCAGCACCATAATCTTCCAGAAATCCAGGAGCTGCAAGTTCAAGTCAAGTTCATAGTTCAAGTCCCTGTGTTTCCCTGTTGGCAATTATGGTCATTGTTAACAACATAGATTTTACAGGGAGTGGGACACATTGTTGCTCCAGAGAGCTTATTTTGAGTGGCAGCAAATATTATTGTTGTTTTTTTCAGAATTTTGAAGGGTGGTTTGGATTTTAGTGAATAAAAAAGATCAGTTTTAAAATCTTAAAAAAAATGTTAGTGAAACAGTAGGAATTTTTTAGACAGATTTCACCTACTGTTTTTCTTTACGAGAGAGTTATATAGGAAATAACATGAGCTTCAACAACTATCAGCAAATTTGTTACTAAGTCCCTGAGGGCACATACAGAAAATTCTGCTGTTATTACTGCTAAGTTAAAAACTGACTGCTGAGTATGGCTCCTGTATTTGACCTGGTCCTTTCAGTTTGATGGTTTGGCATCTTCATCAAGCTAGATCTGACTGCAGTGCTCTGAAGAATTTCAGAAACTATTCATCTTCTTTACCCCCATTATTTTGTCTTCAGTAACAGCATGTCACTCCATGTACAGCTGCACAGAGCCATATGTCTAGGATCCTCTTTTGTATCCTCTGGTAGAATAGTGGTTTTATACTACTGCAGATTTCTAAATTTACATAAAATTTGTTTGAGTTTTGGTAATATTCCCTGTCCTCTATGTACCACTCTGACCGTAACTGTGCAACTCGCAAAGAGAATTTGAGGAGATTCTTTGGTGCTTCTTTGGTCCCTCATGGGAGTGAGTGAGCACATTTTAATGGCTGTGTAATTGTTCCATTTGGACAACTTATGGGCTGCTGACTGATTTAAGTGAGACAGCTTTTGTGGGCTGTTAAGAAGCACACATATAAGTTATGGAGAAGTCCTGGATTTTCAGTGCTTACTGAGATTGAAGGCAGCACAGTTTCATCTCAAACTGCTACACAGGATTTGTTCCTGTTCCCTTGAGTGGCCATGCTGTCTTGCAGTACCTCATGGCAGGCATAATGTTAGCTACCAGTGACCTAGAAAAAAATACTGAATATTAATTGTTTATCAGCACACATGGGTAAATGGTTCTTAAGTAGGTGCTTAGGAATAAAGTAGAAATTTTAAAATGATCACTCATTCTTGTGATTTGTATAACACAAAGTATGAAAAATATTGCATTGAAAGGTATATGATGTCATGCAAGATTTTCTTTGCAAAGGGGAGAAAGAAAAAAAAAATCATTCAGTCCAAGGCTTTTGTTTTTACCTTTGAGAAATGATTCATCTAATAGTTGAAAAATGCTCTTCTAGATACTTTAAGTGTTGTTTATACACACAAGATAACTAAGTGTTGTTGTGGGTGGTCTTACCTAAGACAACGTCTGTTTCCACATGAGACAATGTTAACTGCAAGCATCTACTACATCCCCCCAGTAGTCACCATCTTTGAGTACTCAGACTACCCCTAAAGTGCAGTTAGCTTTCCACTAGCTGTTGGTTTGAAAATCTGTCATAAAAGTGAACTAAAAAGCTCAAATGAAAGTTGAACTCTTTCTTTGTTCATTTTTTCGAAGAGTACCTATTAGTCAGACTTCCAGGGTATGTGTTAAACAATAAAAATAAATTAAAAAAAAGTTGTTTTCCTTTCCATATCTATAAGTTTATATACCATTTTAATCTCACTAAAATTATACCAGAATATACTATTTTGTGGTATCTGTAGTACCACAACTTGCAGATATATTTTCCCCTGAAGTCTGGCAATTATGTTTGATACATCTGTTGTGCAGATGGATGAGTGGGTGTAAAAGGTGAGATATATTTGTGTACTTACCCTGCAAGTAGTAGGAGTGAATGCACAGATCTGCAATTAGCCACTTGGAAATCAGATTTGAGACTATTGAACAAAAGAAGTCTAGACAACTACATATTTGAATACAGGAAATACACATGCATTAGGCTTAAGAAATACAATACATCAGGACCATTTCTGTCACACATTATTCCACCTAGACACACAAAATGAGAAGAGATGGAGATGGTGACCATGACAACACTTTCAATATCTAGCCTCAGGTATAAAAATTACTCTGCTGTAGACACGGCTAGGAACATGAGTTCATTTTGTTGTGTAAGATTTCAAACGTGATCAAAGGGTAATTTCATGAAGATGCTTTTTTCCCCTCTACATCTGTAAAGAAGGTCATCGTCTGGTGATGTAGAAGATGCCAAAAGAGCTAAAGTTTGTGGATATAGTCAGGGAACAGCTGTGGATTGATATTTTCCACATCTGCTTAGGAAAGCATCAGATAACTCTCCTGATTACTCTTTCTTAAATCCATATTTAGCATTTTGGAAAATCCCTTCCTTTTCCTTTAGAAAATATTTTTCTGTGGTTTGATGGGAGACTTTTTCCCCTGGCAGGCAGTTTTGGGGGCCTGGAAAGTGGGGGGCCATGACATTGGCAGGCACTTACTCCCCAGTCCCCAACCCCACAGGGCCCTGGCAGGTCACTGGCAAAAGGCCTGATGGTGGCCACAAGGATGATGCCTGGGTGGGAAACCAGTTGGTGGTTTGGGGCCAGGGAGGGAGATGTCTGTGACAAGGCAGAGGCTGTGAGCTAGGGCTGAGCTTAAAGCATCCTGGAGAGCAGGGAGGCCCTGTGGGACTCCTCATGGAATGCTCCCACCAGGCTCCCTCCCAGCCACCAGGACCAAGCTGCCTCTGGGGAGGTTTTGATTGAGAACCCACTGCCAGATACCCCAGCTCAGGGGGAGGCATGAGACCATAAAGGTCCAGGGATGACAGATGCTTGGTAGGACATGGGTCATTTTTTTGTCTCTCATGTGTTACTGAACCTGGGGTGCTGCTGGGGACTCTCTACATACAACCCTTGGTCTGACAGAAAGGCCACTGCACTGCAGCCACTGAAACAAGAGCCTGGGCACCTGTGGTCCCTGACATAGGGAGACTACTCTCTGAATTTTGGAAACTACTACTTCACAGTAGACTTGCTGTTTACCAGCCCATACTCAAGCTACCATATGGGGAGGACCATCACACAGAATGATATGAGTACATTCCTGAAGCCTTTTGAACTCATTTGTTCCCTGTATGTTAGTGAAGTGACTTTAATACGAGTTTGGAGTCTTACCTGCTTTGGGGTAGAAACTGATCCCAGCCATCAGTACTGGCGTATGCTTTAATTTTACTGTAAGGGCAGCTTTTGTGGCTATTGAGCATGAGGAACCATCTGGCATTATTAACTAATGCTGGCATATTTATGGCCATTAACTGATGGCACAGTGCTACTCTTGAATATTTCTAACTGCCTGTGACAGGCAAGCCCTAAGTAACTGGCCATTTTTTTAAATCTTAAAGTCTCTTAAGTTTTTGTCTATAAATATCTGATAATATTTTTTTATGATATATTAAAAGTCATAGGAAATCTGTAATAAAACTACAACTGCAGTGTTTTCAGTATAATGGTGATATTCAATTTTATGTTTATCTTGCACAGAGGCTGAGGCACTCGGTGAATATCTCAGGTTTATTTTACAAAGCTTTTGAACACCGTGAGGTTATATCACTGAGCTCCGATTCCTACCAGAATGAATTGCAGAAGTTTACGAGAAAAGGTGACTCTGAATTCAGATGATTAAATGATTCAATTACTTCAGCCTCCAGTAGGTATTTCTGAAGTCATGTATAATGGAGTGATAATGTTCATGTTGGAGATAACAGAAAGCACATTCCTATCAAATCTGTTAAGGGAAAGAAGAATTTTTTTTTTTTAATTGTATGACTGGATTGATGACTCCAGAGACTTTTTCACCTACTTCTGTATACACAGATGAGTTTCTTGTTTACTAAACTTGTTTGCTAAGCAGTAATATTAAGCAGTAGATAGTAAAGAGGGGTATTGAAGAAAAAATAGCATTGTAATTTAAACTCTAGTGTACTTGACTTGTAAAGGAAGGTAACTAGTGTGTCCTACTCTCTTGCTGTTTGGGCCTAATAGGCAGCTCCATGTTTCTCCAGTTTTTATAAAAGAAGACAAAAGACAATAGCTCTTCTTTCCCTAGGGAGAGTTACCCTCTCCCTATTCACCTGTAGGTTTGTATCTAAATATGAAAGCTTCTGATTTATATTAAAAATAGTACTTTAAGTAGAGGTCTTGTATGCATATGCATGATTTACCACTATCTTGATATAAATATGCAAAACTGGATAGATTAATCTGTGATGAAGGTAAGAAAAATCCCAGTGTTATTTATGATGAATATTTCTGACTGACTTTGCTCCTATATGAATTATTGTGTTTCAAAGCCATAGGCAACCTTCCTCTCTATTTTATTTCACTTTATCATGTTTTGCTACAAATTTCAGACAGTGTTTACTTCTGTAAAAAAGTTCTCAAGTGACATACATGAATCCAGGTACAGCTTTAACCTAAGAGATAGATACGCATTGTCCAAAAGAAGGCAGCAATTCTATTCATGGGTATAAGGATGAATAGTGCTTTTCCCTGAACACTTTTGCCATAATACTGTGCCTTCCTACAGCAGCTGAGAGATCAAAGAAGGTTGTTTTGGTAAGACTACAGAGTGTTCTGGAGAGCAAACAGCATTTTTCCATAATCCTGCAGTTCCTCTGCTAGATGACAGTACGTACCTAAAATCTTTGTGGTTCCCAACCCAACAGACATCCATCCTCTCTCTGAGAGGTTGTTGACAGGAACAGACTGATATACTATCAAGATATATCAAAGGCATTTTCTTGCTTATTTTTTTTCTTCCCTATCTAGCACAATGTATCTGGCATCTGGAAATATCCAGTCAGCAATATATCTACATGTGTTATTCCTTTATTCTGTATATGCAACTACTGATGCTGACAAGTCAGTGGTGTAATTTTTCCACTGAATAGACAGGTCTTATTGCAAATATTCTTATGTGTTTTGTTAGGATTCTGTGGGATTCAATGAAGTCTGTTTCTCTAATAGGACTGTGTAAGAATTTTATTACTTTCAACGTATCTGGTTATTAGCCTCTCTGTCCCTTTGATGGTATCTGGGGAGCTGTGAGTACATCCTGTAATTCTTTTGTGTAATACCATAAAAGCATACTGAATATCTGTCAGGAAAACTTCTCAGATAAGTTCTGTTAGTGTTGGTATTGTATTTTGTGAATAGTACAGCTGACTATGGGAGAACTTAACACTGCTGGTCAACACCCTGTAGCAGATGAGATGTAATATTTAAGATTTGACCACATTATGCATGTGTGTCATTAGTTTATATTGAAATGACAAAGAAAATTCTCTGCTCCAGAAGGCACAATCTGCCCTGAAAACTCACACATTGCATTGTTTCCTGTAATGTTGTGTTTCCCTCTCATGACCATACTGGTTTGAACAGCCAGTGGCATTTCTACGCTTCCCACCTATCCTTGAAGGATACTCATCAATGTGAGGAAGGCTCCTAGTTAAGAGCACTCAAGAGCACAGAAGTTCTACCTGGGTGCCTGGATCCAATATCTGACATCATTAACAGCCTGAGTTCTATTGCAAGTGTAATAGAATTATATCCAGCTTCATAACTCCCAGTAGACAGGGACATGGATTTCCTACATAATATTCAACATAACTATTAGCTATGACAGAAAATTTTCTGTCAGCTCAGAACAAAAATGTTTAATAATGCTCCAGCCTCTATACCCAGTTTGGCCTTGGGCTCTGCAGGAGACTTGTTTGGTTTTTTTAAAACTCTGCCTGTCCTAATCACAAATTATTTTTCCGAAATAATGGAAGGTAATATGGTGAAACAAACATACCAAGACCTGTGATCCCAGAATATGCTCTGCACGGGGAAAGGAGAGAAACTAAATAGGAGACTTTTGTGGCAGACTAGCCTTTCCCAGTCTGAGGCATGCAAAGTCCTCTTAAAGCTCTGACTGCAGAGGCAAATGAAGTTACTTATGCTTCCTTTGGAGCAGATAGACCATTATGCCAGCTAATAGGAGACACTGATGTTCTCAATTCAATGTAAGACATCCTCAAGCATTGTAAAACATCATCCACATATGTGGTTTTGAATACCTTGCATGAGTCAGCCTGCTGGCCTCTTCATCTGTTCTTTACAGTATTCTAAAGGGTATTCCAGAGTATTCAAGTTTAATATTCTTTAGACTGAAAAAGCTATTATAACTTCAGAAATGCAATGGATGAAGGATGGATAATGCACCAAGAATGGAAACCCTTCTAAAGAAAAGTTGCATGCTTGTGTTTATAACACTAAGGAGTAATAAAATTGTCTGAAATGAAAGCTTATTTGGCAACAGGAAGTTATGAGGCTCATTGCCTACAGATCATTAAAGATCCATCATTGAGATTCTAAGCTCAGGTCATGCAGTATTTCAGACAGACAGAATACAAGAGGGAAACAAAGCTTAGTAATATTCATTAAAAGTGTATAATTAAAAGAGTAAAGTAAATGAATCTATTATGGCTTACATTACAGCAGAGAAGGACTAATGGCCAAAATAAGAGATTAGCCTGAAGGAGTCTAAACTTGTAATTTACAGTTTCCATAAGATCTTCCCCGAAGAACTGATCCATCGTTCACTTAGAAACCTTTTATTCTATCTGGGCAGAGAAAATCTTAAATCTGGATGCAAATCATCTTTTTGGACTCTGAGTTCCCCATAATGCTGCCTGTGGCACAGAAGTCAGGAAAGAAATTTCTGGGTTGTTGCTGTATCTCATGAATTGCCTATTTTGTGTATGCTAGGCTAGGAAACTGGGCTTGCGTCAGAGACAGTCTCAAAGGCTATTTGTACTCTCTGGCTCATTCAAAGGGCACAGTTTGTCACTCTTGGAGATGATGAAACAATGAATGATGAATTAAAGTTTAAATCAGTTTTTAATAGAAAGTGAAATGATCGATATCTACCAAGAAAACAGAATTGGGGTGGGAGAGATGGGACCTCTAGATCACGTCTTTAATTCAGGACGTTATTAGGTATTGCTATGCTTCAGACTTGAAAATTTACAAAATCATAATTTATAACAGTAAAAAAAACAAGCAACAGAAAGTTCCCAGTGAACTCAGAAATAAATATCCTGGTTTATATAAATACCTATTCAGGATAAGAAACATACCTGAATAAATATAGTGTAAAATCACTAGACCAATTTAGACAAGAATAAAAGTGAAAAGTGTAAACAACAAAAGAAGAAGATATAAATAATTAAAAGAATTTAAGCAAAATACTGAATGCTATAAAAAGAAGAATGCATTAGCAATGCCAGGAGGCCTAAAATTAGACCTATAGAAACACATACACAAGACTTCGTTTTAAGTAACAAAGCAGAATTCACTGAAGAAAGAAATTAAAACAACAGATGAATGGATTAGAAAAAAAGACAGAGGGAATGATAAAGCAGACAATTACATGAATGCTTCTCCAGTGTATTTACTTGAGAGATCAGGAAAAATATGCCAACTGACACTATTTCTATATGCAGTACTCTAAATGAATATGTGACCAATGGGGCAGAAGCGTTTAGTAATCTGGCACAAATGAAAGCTACCAAGTCTCCAGAGCTAAATGGAATTTTTTCAAAGGTTTTATTAAGGAGGCTATAGAATATACAGGGCAGTCAAAAGAAGCATAGAAAAATTCCCACCTACAGTGGGTTAAGAGAACAAGATTACAGTAAAAAAAAGACAAACGTTGTGAAGTTCATTTGTCATTATATGCACATGTTGCTAAGGTAGGTCTCTAGTCAAACATCATGGTAGAGGTTTTTTTGAGTTAGGATGTCTTGTGGATTTAAGGTCTGAACCCATGATTTTTGTGCCAGAGGAGCATTGTAATCTGCTAGCTATAGTGAAGCCTGGAGATGGCTGGTTTCTCTGACATTCTCCTACTGAGATTACTCCATTGTTAAGAAAAAATACATTTTCAGAGAACAAGAAAGGACAGGAACTGATTTAGCTAATACCTTGGCTTCATGCTGGCCAAATAAAAAGATCAGTTTTCCATACAGCTTAGTAAATTTGTAAGATTCATCAGAGCAAGAGTGAAGAGGACAGAAAGGCTTGTTCTTCAGATGAAGAGCATAGACAAAGTAAAAGGAAAACCACTACATCAATCCACCTGAACAACTTAAGCTGACTGGACCAAGCTCTCATGCACAGATCTTGGAAAGTGTTTTTTCTTGTTCTCTATGTACAAAACACGTCAGGAGGGAAGGTCTGCATTTTTGTCCCAGGCTATTCCTGTTTATAATGGAAAACTGCAACTTCCCTTCTTCACACTAGATTCTAAATCCTAAATATGCAAAGCACTACCTTTGCTTTACATTAGTTGTGCAATTGCCTCCTTTACAAATTATTCAAGAGGAGAACATGATCTGCTTTCTTTGGATGTTTTTTTCTGCAACAGCTTGTTCCTAGTAACTAAACAAGTACATGTTACTCATGTTACTTAATATCATAAGCTGTCCATTTCAAAACTCCAGTCTTCCTGCAGCTTTCGTGATTGTGGCAGGTGTGTGCTTTCCAACTGGGGTTTCAGGACCAAAAAGTTCAGTTGTATCACTTTCTCTTTGTGACCATGTATTGTTTGTATTGTCATGAACATATTTTCTTGTCAGTGTCACAAGCTGACACCTTGTGGTTTGTTGCACACCCTCACTAGTAAAACAGAAAAACTGCTTTACATACGTCTGTTCAATACTGAACATATTTCTGCATATACTTATGTTATTTTTTTTAAAATTTTTATGTGTAAAGAGTGTAATTAAGAAAATAAGACATAACCCTCTAGAGGTAATTGAGACAAAAAACCCATAAATCCACTTACCTCTCTTACATAACTTTCTTGTTAATTTTGCTAAGTAAATGTGTCACTGGGGTAAGGTGTTGGAATCTTTCAGCTCATGCATCCCCCATCTAATTCTTTATGGAAAATATTAGCCTGGGAGTGATACTGGACCAAGAAAGAATCTAGTTTAAAGATCAGCCCCCAGAATGAATTTGCAGGTCATACAGCTCCATGGAATCATATTTTTAGTTCTAAACGCAGCAAACTTTTTTTTAAAACTTAGGAGAAAACACACAATTATGCTTTTTATGTGGGTATTTTCCACAGGAAAGGCAGACTTTACATCTTCTATAATAAAACCGAGGACCTAAGACTTTAAATTGCTTAACATAGTAAATGAGTTCCTTTTATATATAATAAGGCCTGACATCTTGCCTGTTTTTTGCTTTGTATCCTAGGAGTAAAAGAAAATTTTGATCAAGTGGGATATTGCATACATTCATACTATATCTTTCATTTGGGGACTGTGACATTTCATTATAGGTTGTCAAGAATTGCAGTAATACATATTGCAGCTCATATGGATTCTCCTTAAGTTCGTATAGAAATGGTAAGTATTTTCCAGGCACAATGTCAGAGATTGTCAGAATTTATGAAATGTTTCCTTGAGCGAGAGGACAAGTGGGATGCTGAACTGTGCCAAGAACCTAACTTTACATACAACTCTAAGCCTCTAGACACAGGGGTCATGTATTTGCTCCCGAGGCAAAAGCAACATTATTTTATAGGTGGATGTCTTTATTATTATAAAAATTTGATTTATTAATTCCAATATTAAATAAAACACTTCTTTCAAGTGAATTGATCTTGAAATAAGGAAATATGTTGTAATTTAACCATATGCTTAATGGCAAACTACTTATAATTGTAATGATTGTTTGCCAAGCATAGTTTCAAATAAAGAAAAAAATTCACAGATGGTTTTCTTGTTTAAGTGCATTAAAATGCATACGGAATGTTTAGAAATGCAAATCCCCTAAATCAACTACTTGACAAAATCAGGCTTTGTTCCAAGTTGTTGTAACAGACTCTCTTGCAAATAAATAAAAGATTGTATTACAGAAAGAGAGAGAATAAGTCATCTGTAGAAGAGCAGTCAAGAAGTGGAGTCTGAAAAGGGCAAAACCACAGGGCTTTTATAGAGGAGTTAGAATGGTTGGAGAAGTAAATTGTCTGCAGTTATTTCTGTGGCTGATTGTACAGTAGCAGCAAGATTATGTTGACACATTTGCCCCATTATAGTGACTTAGAGGGAATTTACTCCTTTTAATACCTCAGTGCCAGAAGCCAGCATTGCATTATTTTGATTTATTGCATTATTAGCATAGTTTATATGTCAGTACCCCCACTTAATCCTCCCATTTATAGTGTCACACCATTTTCTCTTGGATTTCAACAGTGTCTTCAGAAAGAGAGTAGTTTTCCAAGTGAACAGGGTGTCAAACCCATGCTAAGTGAGATTCATGATGATCAGAACATACAAATGTGAGGGCTTATGGGTTAGCAGCTCTGTGATGGAAAGCTTGGCACTTATTGTGATGGAAATAATATTTTTTTCTGGTAAATTCAGAAGGACTCCAATATTGGGTCAGAGCGTCAGCAAGATAAATCTGAGATGACCATCTCCCATGATTAAACAGAGATTTGAGGAAGATTATGAGGAAAGATTCAGGAAAATTTTGACAAAATATTAACAGCTGAGAGACTTGTTCTTACCTGAAGGAGCAGAAAAGAGCTAGAAGAAAATGAACATGATATGGTGAATATGATGAAGTTGGAGATAGGTTTGTGATCACCCAGTTGAGTTGTTTTATACTAGCAAAACTACAGTTTGGTTGTATGGCATCTCTTCTTTCCTATGATTATAGAACTCTAGATCTACATAGAAAAACTAATGAGAAAGTAAGGAAATATTGGTAGAGTCAAACATAAAGGAGATTGGCCCAAACATAGAATCAGTCATAGAATCATAAAATCAAGCCTCAGAATAGTTTGGGTTGGAAAGGACCTTAAGGATCATCTATCTCCTAATACCCATGCATGGGTAGGGATACCTCCCACTAGACTAGGTTGCTCAAAACCCCATCCAACCTGGCCTTGAAAACTTCCAGGGATGGGCCAGCCACAGCGTCCATAAGCAACCTTTTTCAGTGTCTCACCATCCTCAAAGTGAAGAATATCTTCATAATATCAAATCTAAATCTTACCTCTTTCAGATTAAAGATGTTACATTTTGTTGGCTTTCTGGGCTGCAAGCACACATTGCTGATTGATGTTGAGCTCCTATCAACCAACCCTCCCAAGTCCTTTTCCTCAGGGCTGTTTTCAATCCACTCTCCACCCAACCTCTATTAGTGTCTGGGATTGCCCTGACCCAGGTGTAAGACTTTATAATTGGCCTTATTGAACTTCACGGTGTTTGCACAGGTTCATCTCTCTAGCTTGTCAAAGACCCTCTGGATGGCATCCCTTCCCTCCAGCATGTTGTCCATGTTGCCAAAACACCACCAGTCCCTATGCCAACCTGTGAGGAGCTCCACTCATCACTGATCATCACTTAGACACTGAGCCATTGACTGCAACTCTTTGAGTGACATTATCTAGCCAGTTCCTTTTTCACTAAGTGGTCCATCTGTCAAGTACATTAGTGTGAGAGACTGCTGCAGCTCTTGGGCCAGAGGGTTGAGGTTTGGTGTTTCAGGTAGATGAAATACTATACATGAAATATCTGCAGTCACAGTGAGAAACAATGGATTATTTGCTAGCTCTGAGTTTGGATTTGAAAAGGCTTCATTTTAATTTCTCTGCTTTTTTCTTTATAGTTGAGTAACTGAAATACTGAAGACAGATATTGAGGAGATAACTCTCAGTTGTCTCAAGGAGAATAATGCACATCATTTGCTGGTACTGCAAATGCAAGAAGTGGAACGGTGTGAGGAATGCCTGCAGTGAGGAAAAGCTTGCAACAAGACTATTTTGTAATATAAACCAGATGAAATAGTCAAGAGATCAATCTAGCTGCAGCTGCCAGTCTTCTAGTTGGATAATTTTGATCCTCCTGTTCTAGCTGGTGATCATAGTAGTAGCAGGTATCACCATTTAGTGCTTTTGCAAGCAGTATAGCTGGTACTCTTAGCCTGAATATGTGGGTTCTCAATAGCTAAACACATGCTTGGTGTCTCTTTTTGTAACTTTTTAATAAAATTTGCTTATGTAGCCAGTCAAATTAAAAATTTAATCTCTGTCAGGATAATTGTTGTATTGCTGTTTTCTGTATTTAATGCTAAAAGAGACACATGAAACAACATAAAGGTAATATATTACAAACATGTTTAACAAAAAGTGAGTAAATTGTAGCAACTTTCTTGTGATTCATACAGTCTTCAGAGGACAGAATTTGCTCTATGCCTTCCAAAGATCAGAATTATTTTAAAATTATAATTATTATAAGTAATGACCAATAATGTAACAAAATACTGATTTTGGTAAATCAGTTGTAGGTTAAATAGACTCAGGAAAAGAGAAGACAAGAAAATTAATTTTGATCTATATTCCAGCTTTGTTGTATCTTGCTATAAAAAATTAATATTGGTCCAAATGAAAGCAACATTTATTTTTGAGTGGTTGTATTTTATATCCTCCTTGCTTTTATGGAGAAAGATTCAGAGGAATAGAAACAGATCAAAGTCTTGACAGAATAACCCTGAGTTGAAAAATAATTTGCACATTCCAGTGATGGATGAACTTCTTTCCTTCCCACTATCTGCATATGTGTTTCTGATGGAAGCAATTTTTGGTTCACAATTACATGTTCATGTATATTTGCATGCATACTTGAACTTGAGCTTGGAAGAAGACTTCATAAAGGTTAATTTTTTTTTCCTTCAGGTTTCTGGTTTACCAAAGTAGAGGTAATACCCTGTGAAGCCAGCTGTCAAGGACAGGTAACAAGTTCTTATTGTGAATAAAGGACTCCTCAAACTGGAACTGGAAAAAAAACTCTACTCATTTGGACCAAAAGATTGTTGCCCTCAGTACCCTGTTTCTAACAGTGGTCACGAGCATCTCCTAGAAGAAAAGTAAGATGAGGCAGGCACACTTTTCTAGACTGATGACTTAGTTCCTATCTGTATCTGTTTAGTAGCTCTCAATAATTTTCTTCTGTGATTTTGACACTGTGTTTTCTCTCTCTAACATCCTGTTGCGTGAAATATTTCCTCTTTCTCTTGAATTTGAGCCTGGATGCTCACTTCTTCTCAGCTGTTGTTATTGGAGAGGGCATGAGCAGCTGGCCTAAGCTAGCATCCCAGAGTATTCTGTTTTTCTTGCATTTCTTGCACCTTGCTATTTCAAGGTGACAGTGTTTTTCTTCTCCCAAGTGTCCAGCATGCTTATTTGCTTTCTGCTAGACAAATAATTTTCTGCTATCTTACATACTAGATTTTTAGCACTGGTGTTAAAGTATGCGTTTTTGTATTTCTGGCATCCAATTTAAGTGTTACTCTAGCATTTCTTATATGACAATTTCTTACCCTTTTTGAGTTAGAGAATTTGTATAGCTTTCTCTGTAAAAGATTCACTCCATTTTACATCTTAGCTTTTCCCCATTCTTCAGTTTAAATATTCACTTACAACCTTCTTGAATTTTAAGGCCAGCAGTCTGGGTCACTTACAGTTCAAATTAAATGCATCCTTCCTCCTTGGCCTTCTTTTACTTCAGAAGCACTCCATCTGAATTACTGATGAGGAGCTAATCTCTGATACAAAATTTGTTTACAAAACCCCTTCTCTGAATATGTTTAAACATAAAGTAGTTGAAAAAGTTTTAAAATGTAGCAGAAATTTGATTTAACTTTATAAAAGTGGTTACTGGGTTTTAGATATTTTGTGTAATATTTCAAAATTATACATGAGAATTAACTAGTCCACAAAATAGTTGTGGATCTTAGAGACCTCTCACCCAGTCTGACAGTGAGCTAGACTGTAGAGAAAATGACATTTAAATGTTGTGCTCACCCTTTTCACGTAATGATTTTTTATGAAACTGTAATGGCTCTTTATCTGTCAGAAATTAGTTTATATTTTGACTTTAGAAAAAAACATAGCTGAAACTAAACCAGGTTTCAACACTCATTTCACGTAAAGAGGATTGTTAACTTGGATTATTTTCATTGTCTGACAAAGTTAGTACCAGGAAGCTAGTTTCCTGGGGCTATAGATGATAGAAACGGGAGAAAACCCCACAGCTCTTCTGGGTTAAGACTTGGATTAGGAATTTAACTTGTTCTGATTTATCCACTGAAGGCTACTTCTCTTGTCTATAGAAAGAATGAAATGACTGCTGATGGTGGAAGTATAAAGCTAATAACTGTACATACACAGTAGTTTTTGTGATTGGGTTTTATGAGATTTTCTCAAGTATTTGCCCTTTGATCTGTATCTGTACTAATACAGACAACATTTGGAACAGAAAAAAATTAGTGGATGTGGGAAATGTTTCAAGCTAGGAAATACAGTTTTTTATGTGAAATGAGCATTTCTTCATTTGGAAATCAGTTGCTGAGAGATAAGGAAGCCAATAGAAAGGCCTTCTTTCTGCTTTCTAAAGGAGAGTGGTAATTAAAAATAAATAATCTTCAATTTTATTATAGAAGTACAATAAAAAAAATAATCTTTACCTCTATGTGGCTGGATTTATTAATAGCTTGATACATTCTAATTTCTCTCTAACAGTTATCTGCTCTTGTCTGAAAAATCTTTTCCTCAGTATGCTTTAGTATGTTCAGTTGTGCAGGATCTACAATTTAAAGGATTGTTGCTAGATAAGTAGTACATGCTCTCTGCTTGTCTTTTGAAAGAATTTTACGTAACAATTGAAAGAATTTTGCATAAAATCATGTAAATGCATAAATGAAAATTAATATATAAGGATTTTTTATGTCACACAATTATACTCTTAGGAGAAACTAATGTAAACGACTGCAACTGTGAGGTACAATGTACGCTACATGTAAATTCTGGACGAAAGTAGGATCTAGACTGATGATACATAATAAAATATAAGAATATCTGGTTTGAGCAGATCTGGTGACTGCCACTTCTTAACCTGTTCTTGCCAAGCCTTGCAAGTAATTAATTCTTTTTTTCCAGAGTATTAAAATATGAAATTTGGAAAACATGAAGCACAGCCCTACTCTTCAGTACTGTGATACAAAGTAAATAATTTATCTGAGAATTCAACATCTTGCCCTATGTGACTTTTTTTTCCAATTCTAATTACACTTCAGTACACTTCAGTACACTCTTTTGCAGAATCAATCTGCATTTCATCATTTCTTACAGAGGCAGACTACTTTTAGAAAGGAATCCTCATGAATCCATGTAGTTTACAAAGTATTTTTTGCTATGTGATTGGCTGTAAGGGTATAACTTGCAATACTCCTTTCAATGAATGTTGAGAACCATGATTGAAAATTATTGTAATTTTGGTTAGAGATATTTTCTCTATCTCCTTAGAAAACAGACATATTTCCCCTTCCCCAAATTTATAATTCATTTCCTTTCAGATTTTCTATTGGCTTTGGTATACTGGAAGAATAACTCAGAAAATAAAATAGTTCAGCTATGATAGCATTTTTATTATCAAAGCCACTTGCCACTGTTTCTCTGCAGCACTATTTGAAAAGGGGTATAATTTCACACAGTAAATTACGAAGTTATTAAGGGTAGATAGTATCCCTTTCATAGAGCTCTGGTCCTTGCTGAAATCATAAAAATCCCTAACTGTGTATGTTCTGTTACAGTATTCTGTTCTATGAACTGTATGTAAAATAATTATTTTAGTTACTGAAGGCTTATGATATCTAAAACTCTTAACTTTTGCATAAGTTATGGCATAGGAATCATAAGAGATTGATTTTTTTTTTTTAAAGAACAATATAGATGCAATTGCTATTAAGTGTCATACAATTTTGGTGTATAAACAGGTTTTTTTGATGAAAGAAATCGAAGAATCACAGTACTGAAGGACAAAGGGGTCCAGGAAGTCAGGACATTGTTCATCTTAAAAGTGCAGGCGAGGGCTGTCCCTATGCATCATAGAACAAAATGGCAGAGAGGATAACCAGCCTGGCTGAATGGGGAGATTTTGCTGAGGACTTAGGAAAAAAAGCAGACTTTACCTCCTTGGGAAGAAGGGACAGGCATTTTGGGATGACTACGGGAATCTAGTTAGGTCATGTAGAGAAAAAATTAGGAAGGCAAAGGCCCAGCTGGACCTCAATCTGGCCACTGCCATAAGGGACAACAAAAAAGAGTTTTTGCAAATACATTAACAACAAAAAGAGGATCAGGGAAAATCTCTAGCCCCTATTGGATGAGAAGGGAGACATTGCAACCAAGGATGAGGAAAAAGCTGAGATATTTAATGATGCCTTTGCCTCCGTCTTCATTAGGCAGTACCGCTCGTAGGGTATTCAGCCCCCCAATCTGGAAGGTGAGGACAGAGAGCAGCACAAGCCCCCCATAATCCAGGAGGAAGAAGTTAATGACCTGCTACAGGACCTGGACACCCATAAGTCTATGAAGCTAGATGGGATCCACCCAAGAGTATTGAGGGAACTGGCAGATGAGCTCACCAAGCTTCTCTCCTTCATTTACCAACATTCTTGTTTAACAGGGGAGGTCCCAGACGACTGGAGGCTTGTCAGTGTAGCCCTACAAGAAGGGCCTGGAGGAGGATCTGGGGAACTAAAAGCCTGTCAGCCTGACTTCAATGACTATGTTGCCTATGGTGCTTTATTTGAAAGTCAGATGGTTATGATATGGGTATGTTTCTTTAGAGGTGAAGTATGAAGATTATTGAAATGTGTGTGTACGTGTGAGAAAGGTTCTTACAATAGAAGAGTAAGTACTGATAATAGACATAATGAAGATGATATTGAATGACAAAAATCTGCTCCCAGATGCTTGTCACGGATATATCTCCAGAGCAACAGCTATCACAGTTCTTTATAATGAACTGGCAGTGCCACAGTGATGGACTTCAGATTTGGTTCAATAAAAGATTAAAGTGAGGAAGTCAAAGAAGCTCATTCTACTGGAAAATGAAGCAAAATACTTAGGTTATTGTACAATTATTTAAAAGGGAAAAAATTGCTTTAATTTGTTCAGCAAGCTGAGGGTCCTCATACCCTGGTAAAGGACAAATGACAGGGGAAAGCCAAAGCTGAAACAATTTTCTACATAATATTGCTTCCTGGAGTAATAAACAAACCTACTAAGCATCAAACTTTAGGACAAAATGTACGCAGAAACAAAGAGATGGGGCCTCTGGGTCTCATATTTTACCTTATTACTTACTTTAAGTCACCAAGATGTCTGTCATTATTACCATTTATGGTTTCTTGGAATGCAATTGGCTTGAGGGCATAAACACTGTCAGCTTTCCTGAGGAGGAGACAGGTCTACTCTCCCTAGATTCTCTTCTCTTGTAATTATCTTGTGCCCATGGTAATCATGTCATTCAGGCTAACTATTGATTTTAAATTCTACCTCCAAGCACTTGTCTTTATCCTTATAGTACTAACTAATAATACCGAGGAAGAGATTTTAGATACACAATCTTATTTTTCACACCTGATAATTATTTCCTTTTTCTGCGTTTATGTGATGGCATGGGGAGAAAAAGCACTCTATCATGAGAGGGTCACAATATTTTTGACATTAAACCTTTGGCATTCTGTTCTAGCAATGTCATCTATTCTCAAATGCCTAATGAGCGTTCATTAAAGCTATATTTCAGTTTAATTCTGTTTTCCAGCACACTTTATCTCAATAAGCAATTCTTCATCTTGTCTCTGGGCATTGGAGGTCCTGTCACATTGATGAAAGAAAAACCAATGATAGATGATGGGAATGCCACTCAGCAATTATTTGCATCTTTCATCTCTAATTAAATAATAAAGAAAAGTCTCTTTGAAAGATTTGAGTATAGCTGCAACCGACACATGTGATATCTGTCAAAACATGATAGATTGATAGTTCTGCCCTCTCCTCCTAACCATTTGAACATCTCTGAGCAACTAGAGGAAGGCCTTGTTTTCTTATGCATTACCAGAACGCTTATGAGGTAAGATTCATTGACTGTAATCACTTTCACTGAGATTTAAGCTTAGGACAGCATCAGAAGCTACTGCTTAGCTTTTTAGGTTAAGAAGTTACTGCTTTTCTGACTAATCTGCCTGACTTCACTTTGCAGTGGACTAGGTAGGAGAGTGCATGTGATTTACTGCATCTATGTGCCTAAGAGGTGCCAGCTCAGTGTTAGTTCACTTCCCTTTCACCTAAATATTCTTGTGACTCTTGTGACTGAGATGAATTTTCACTCTATGATAACCAGTTCGGGCCACTCAGTGGATGGTGGGAAATTCTTAGGTCTCTGTGGCTCTGCTGTGCTCTACCCTACAAAGCTTTGCTGACCCTGCATTCTACTGATTTTTCAGGTCTTGCACAGGATGCATTAATAAGGCAAAGGTATCCGCTACAGCTTTAAATTTCCCTCACCATTGTTAACATTTTTAGTTGCTTCCTAAATTGCAGAAAACTACGTAGTTGATTAACAATTAAATGTTTTCAGGTAGAATATTTTTCCACCCATGAGGTGTTAATTCCTTAGGAATACATGAATTCTCAAATATATGTCAAAAGTGATTAGAAATGAGGATAAATATCACAGGCATTTGAAAGTGCATGGGGAATTGCAGTAAGGGAAAATGAAACTTGCAGATTACATACTTGATTGAGATGCTGGAAGCCATTTTTTATGTCATTATGCTGTATCATTCTTCCATTTACTGTAATTTATATTCTCTCTCTTGAATCTGTGCAGCTAGAACTTATGAAGATACTGTATGTATCCTGAAATAGGTACACATTTATCTCCAGTAACATTGCATTTGCCCTATACTAGCCCAGATCTTTGATATAAATTACATAGTTCTTCAGGTTTTGATTGCACACAACCCAAGCAATTTGCAGTTCTGCTGTGGTAATTACATAAATGGAGTTTTATTTTTTAAAAAATAATATTTTAAAAAATCATTTAAAAGAAGCCCATTCTTTAAAACTATTCCATACAGAGATTTCTGCAAAACAGAAGTGTACAGGAGACAGCAATTTTAGATATGACAGTAGTTGTGATAAGTAGTATGAATTTTAGTACATATTATCTACTAATAAACATACAACCTCATGTTAGTTGTTTTGATGTTCTGTGCTAGGATGGTAATCTATACCCTGTTTAAGTCTTAAGGCATCTAAAACTGAAAACACTCATCTCTGGCTAGTCTTGGCATTGTAGGGACAGAGAGCTCATCCAAGCATATAAAGGACTCAGAATGTAAAAATGGAATACTCCATCTTAACTATCCTATGGTGAAAGTATCTTCTGGGAAATATAAAGTAAGTGGAGACTCATGATATATAGTAGAGTAGCTGATGATGTTGAAATTTTATTCTGTCTTAAGGTGTACTTAATAAAATACATGGAAAATATTTTAGACAACCTGAACATCAGTAGGTTACATATGCATTGCCAACTAAAGTAGGAAATTTGCTTTTTATTGAGTCATCAGGCCTATTTCTCTAAGGATACTTGAATTTCTGAACTGAAAAATTAAGGCATACCTTCACCAAGTGCCCATTTCCTTTATTTGCAAGACCATTCAATAATCACAGTACTTGAGATATGCCCCGCAAACAATTCAGATTTTCATTAATGTTCTTGTATATGCACACAGAAAAAGAGAAAGATCCATCCTTTAGTTCCAATACTGTTAGTCTTGAGATGTGTAAAACTGTTTCAGTTTACAGTATACATTTTCTTAGGCCTAAGGACAGTGAATGTATTGACTCTGCCAACCTTTCTTCCTTTCACTGTATGTGAATAGGTTATATATAGCCTAACATTTTGTTCTGCCTTTACAATGTTTGTAGCTGCTAGTAACTGTTTTGGTTTATCTAGAAACACACCAATCTCTTGACTAGCATCATATTCCTCTACTGTCCTCAGTTTTCTTCAACATATCAAGGTAATCTGCATCATAAATATTTTTTACTGACATATTTCTTCTTTAACTCTCTTTTATCTTATCTCACAAATGTACAGACTGTAACAATAAACTTCAGACAGAAACTCAGTAAAAAGCTCCTAAAAATATATTACCCTCCTATTAACTTTCCCATCACTCATTTACTATTTCAGTAATGTGCTCTTACCATGCCAGTATTGGACATAGTTCCTTATGAAAAATGTTTATCTGGTTATTAGCAGCTTTTTACCCATTTTTGTGTAAACCCCTTTATCTTTGTTAAAGTATCTCAGAAACTGTAAATAAAAGATTACACACAATTTCTGGAGTATCTTTATTTTTTCCTGTCTTGAGTGAATGTTTAATAGTCAACTGAAACAAACATTCAAATTCAGGCTATATGTATGTAGGGGTTCCTCTGGGATTATCTTGTATCTTCATTTTCTTCTTAAATATAGTTTAGAATAAAAACTTAACTCTTGTTTATAATGCCTGCAAGGTTGTGATTTGTAACATTTTAAATGTTACAATAGCAGAAATCTGAACAGCAAGAGAGTGGAAGATCAAAGCATCCTAGCTTTATAAGATAAAATCAGATTCTGAACTAATAAAGTGATTTGCTAAGTTTACTGGCAAATGATATTAATTGTCAACTTGAGGTCTGCTGGGTTCCATACAATTTAAGATATTAGTGGTCCTGCACCATAGACTTGAAACTCCGCTTGCGAGGTCATGTAATCCTAGAGAAGACTTAACTATACCTCTTATTTTACCAATTTAATTTGCTTACCTAATTTAATTGCTTACCAATTTAATTTGCTTACTTAAAGGGTGCATTATAATGCTTTACTCATTTTACTGTGAAAATATGTAACTGAAAGGAAGGGATGCTTCGTTTTAAGTTCTTCTTGTCCCACATACCCTGAGAGTATAAGAAATGTCTCATTAGCTCAAAGAAATGCTGTTATGGGAGAGTGCATCTGCACTTTCTGTGCCTTTGTGCTTCACTGGCACTCAGACCAGTTAGAATTCACATGCTGTCATGACCCACGAGGTAGGTGTGACACCGTCATGTCTCACAAAGTGATCACAGCTCCCCATAGATGGGGTCCCAAACCTCGACAATACAGATGCAATACTTTCCTTTTTACTGATTATTTCTTTTAGTTCTGTATTGGTTATGTGAAATAGCTCTTCATACCTGGCCTGAAACAGTCTCCTTGCTTGAAGGCTTGCCAGTACTTAGTAAAGCACACTAAGGAGGGCACCTCCATGGCTCTCGCTCTGTGCTTCTGCCTCAGCCCATTTTCCTGGCTTGCCTTTAGTTGTTGTGCACATAGCCCACAGCTCCCAAATCATTCTCTGAAGACCTACTGCCACAGCCACTTGCTGGTTATTCTAGATGTGCTGCTGGTTATCCATATCCAGTAACCCAAATTACCAACACTTACTTGATCTCTATAAATTTCAGGCTACGTGTGATCCCTCTCAGTTTCCTACAATGTGCAAATTTAATGTATTTTATCTTTAGGTAGTCTAGAGTCCATTATCCAGATTGCTGATGAAAGTAACAGTGCAGACACTCACAGAGTTCCACTTAGTGCAGCTGTCCATTTTGACAGTGGACCATTTGTAACTAGTCTTCAGCTGCTCTGTGAAGTTTTGATCCCACATTCTAGAAAGTTTCATCAAACATTTAGTTTTCAGAGAGCTGCTCTGAGGCATTTTCAAAAGTTTTAGTTAAGATTTATGGTTTGTTCCCTGGCTGCAAAGCCTGTTACACTGCAATGGAAATAAATAATTTGTCTTGACATGAATTCTGTATTTTTGAGTGAGCTATCACACATTTCTTTCTGTTTTCCAAATGGTCCAAATTGCTCCAGAATTTTCCCAAATGTACCAAACGGGATAAATTTTACTCAATCAAATAATTATATAGTTATGGTTTTAGTTAATTACCCCAGAATCACAGATGAGAACAAGTGTAAATTTCTCATCATTGCCAGGAAATTAGTCTGTTTTTTTGGATTTGCCTACTGGTCTCAGCACATCCACATAAAGGGAAGTGTAAGAGCATGCAAGAGAGTAGGTGTACTATCATTTTCCTGGCAGAAACATAGCATCACTCTTCATTAGAATTTTTTCTAAATATACTGTGATGCCAGCTGACATGGGTAGCTCAAACCATAGCTGAGTGTTGACAGTGAGACAAGGGCAGAAGGTAAAGACCTCAGAGTCACTGGCGGTGACAGCAAGTTTTGGTTTTCCTGGGGAGCACAGAAGAGAATATTCAGAAACATGGCTATGCTCCTGTTCTTTGCTGCCTCCTTAGACAACTGCTGGCTTGGCAAAACTTTCCGGTAACTACTATACATCTAGAATAAGTCAATACTGAAGGTGATTATCCTCTGTTTTAAGCTGAACAGCAAGACTACTGTCTGAATACCAGACTGGCACCATTCTCTTTACTTAAACAGTTTGTTTTCCATGTTAAGGGGAATGGATCCAAAAAAACAAACTGAATAAAAAAGGGAATGACAATTATTCCACAAATGCTAAACAGAAATATCTTAAGATGGAAAGTTCCATCCTATAAAGTAGAAATATATGCATGAATTGTTTATAGTTACATCACTTTCATTCTAATTCTCAAAATAACACCATTCAGTGCATTTGATAAGACTCTTGAAGTTAAAAGAAACACGAGGGAATAGTAGAATTCATACTGAGCATTATTTTTTAATGTTATATAAAAGAATATATTGTTATTGAGAATTTTTTCTAGTCTGAAGTGTAAAGCAAGAAAGCCTCAAACTCCATGATCTTCTTCAATCCCTTTTTCTTTTTTCAATTACATGTAATTTTTATAAAGTGCTTCTAAAACATCAATTGCCACATTTCAAATAATAAAATATCTATTCCTTTTGTAATGCTTAAATAACATTGCCTCTATCATAATATAGTTTTTCAAAAGCTCAGTGTGAAACCTGACTGTGAGTTCAAGTGATAAAGATTTGCAGAAGACTAATCAGCAAGTCAGAATAGGAAACTGGAATCTTCAAGAAGAAAATGGAAATAAATTGTAATAGAAATCAACAAATAGAATCAATAGAAACCAAGCTATGAATACTTAAATCTGCAGTAGCTTAATGAACCTGTGGTCCTCTGAAAAGTCCTGTCTGGAGCTGAACATAGAAATGTGGACAGGTGCACTGCCATATCAGCATTTTTTTCTTGTTTTGAAATGTCTTTTGGGAGGAGGGATACATCTTTTCCAATAAGGCCAAAAGATATTGTTCTAACTAGGAGTATGTAGTTGCACAGTGGTTATTTGTGCTTCTCATATAAAGATTCCTTATTGTTGTCTTCTTGCATGAGTGAGTATTGTGATATCAGGACTTTCAGCCTTGCAAATAAAAAAGTGAAGATTTCCTAAAGGCTTACAGCAGCAGAATAGAAAGAAAAGGAATACAAAATATATTTTAAAGTCTGAATAAAGTACCTTGTACTTTCAATAAGAAAGTAACATGCTTGCTTTTAAATAAGAAATTACCTGAACTATCTCAAAAATGAACATCATTGCCAAAATAACTTCCACAAAATGAACATTGGTTTGCAAATGTATCGCTCTGACATTTGTCCTTTCCTCTTGCTAAAGGCTATATTACATTGTGGGGTTTTTTTCCAGTGCACTGTGTCTTCCTAGATTTACCCATCAGCTTCATTATTATTCTTGCAACTCTTTCTGATACCAGTTGTGCCAACATTTCAGTGCAGATCGACTGTGTAGCCACAAAGGATTCTTCCCTTGTGTTTTTTAACTGGCATACATTTTATTATGGTTTTATTTTTAATTCTCTGAAGCCCAAATGTGCTTCTGCTAGAATTACTTAATCTTTCTCTTGGATATTCAATTTCTATTTTTGATGGCATAACTTCTGTGTTGTTCCAGTGAAGACGTGACTGACATTTTAAGTGATGGTACCTTTTCCATAGAAACATAGAATAACTCAGGTTGGAAGGAACTTCAGAGGGTCTCTAGTCCAAACTATTCAAAGCAGGGTCAGCTGTGATATCAGACTAAATTTCTCAGTGTTGGTCTCCCTTCCCTCATTGACATCATTATTTTAACAGATTTCAGGACGCTTTTATTATTTGTATTTTTTTCTAGACATTTTTAACACAATTTTTTGGCTTCCAAATTTGAATATGCAGTAAAATCATCCATAATGCTTCAATTGTTCAGAAAGATTTTATCTGGAATATTCATTACTGATGGAGTGGAAGCTTATGTTGCACTTTTCACTGGTTGCTTTGTTAAGTAAGGTATATTTAAGTGTGAGTAACCCCATCATTTGGACTGCTTTGCCTGTGGATAACAGTGAAATTGCAAGGTACCACAGTGAAAAGACTGATAACTGAAATGCATGTAACTGTTCAAAAGCACAAAATAAGACACGTGAATCAAAATTAGACATATAAAGGGGCACAAAAATTTCCTATCTTAAAATACTGTACTGAAGAAATTTTCAGCTGTTTTTCGCTACAAAAAGTTGTGTGTATTTAATAAATGATAATTCCACCCATGACCTAAAAGGTTCATTGTACTCCTGCATAAATTACAGCTGAAAGAGGTACTGCTCTAAGTGGGAAGGAGAAAGAGGGAAGAAACCTAACTGTCTAACCCTCTTTTTTACTTGGTGGTGATAAGGGTCACGTTTTAATATAAATTAATGTTTAGCATGGAACAAGCACAGGAGCCCAGGGCATGAGTTCAAGAGAAAATCACTGGTAGGGTGTTTGTCTGTTGTCCAGAAGAGGATTTGATTTTGTTGTAACAGAAGAAACAAAGAAACATCTTCAGATCATTCAGTGAAAACTACCATCCACTCAGTTCTATACCATGCAACACTGAAAGCTTGAAGAAAGAAATACTGTATTTTATCTTCCTTTGCCATTGAGTTTGTTAGTTTTAATTTCCTTTTCCTTCCATGTTTGAGACTGCCCTCTTTATAATTTTTTAATTCCAACCTCTGTCACAAACCTCTTGAAAGAGAACTTGGTGATGAAAATGCTGAGCGATGTTTGCAGTTTGTCAAAGTGACATGTCCGTCACTATAAAAGCTGTACCATGAAGTGGTGAAAGAAAGCCGATACATAAAAAGCTTTTTAAGATAAAACTAAAGCAAAAAAAGGGAGGGGAATTTGTAAAGTAAACCTGACAGGATTGAATCTTGTTTGTTCAGTGTTAAATTTTTGGGTGTCTGGTTTATCTAACAAACTGGTTAGGAAGGTATTGAGAAAATAATCTTTCTTTACAGACATCTACTTTTTTCTATTTATACAGGCCCTCCCTGGATCACTTACAACAGGTTATAATTATTGTGCAGTGGCATCACAGAGAGTAAACCTGTTAGAACTGAAATATGCTCATTCAGTCTCTCTCAAGTGGTGCCTCTTGATAACTCATTTCAAAATGGGAACTGACATCTCATCTTTTTGTTTCTCTTAATCAATTCCTTTTCTTCTTTCATACGTTGATATTCAGAGGGAATTGCATTTTACTTTAGTTTTGATGTCTCGTGAAGCTGTTTTAGAGATAAAGGGGTAGCTGAAGGTACAGTCTTGGCTTTACCCTCATAAAAAGGAAAAGTTAATTTTGTTTGTGCCAAATTGAGCTCTCTACAATTTGCATGAGGGGAAAAAAAAACAGGACTGAAGTTTATCTGTTTTCAATTTTGGTTGCTTAAATGTTGAAGTGTTGGTAAGAACAGTGAAAGCTTGAACAACATGTATAAGATTTCACTGCAGATTTGAAGAAGGTAATGAGGTCTGCTCAATTTTCTCCTTTTCAACCTGAGTTTCCATGGCTTCTTTTCTTATCCAAATTTAGCACCCAAAATATATATATCCCAAGTTATTATTTCAACTTGAAAAATATTCACTACAAAAAAATTAAGTCTAGTATGACTTTTAATGCAGGAAAATGAGCTTTATTTTAAGTATGTAAATAGGCAGTCTGCATGAGCCTCCCAGAGCTGAAATACTTTGTCATTATTGTATGTATTCTCTCGAGGTATTGGTGAGAGAGTGGCTCCAGATAAAGACTATTTAGTCTTCTTCATATCTGAATTAACTTAGTGGACCTGTCTCTGTCTACAGATGAAGGATTGACTCCAGTTTCAGTAGCCTTCCTGAAGAAGATGCCTACAATATAATGAATTTGTGTCATGTTGTAGAACTGAGTGCAGAACTATAATTAGTGAGTGGAGAAAATGGAGAAACTTTATTTTTCAAAACCAAATGTTACCCTGGAAAAAGAAAAATGCAGTCTGGGGTAATAAAAATTTTAGTGAGCATTTTCACAAGTTTTGTTTTCATCTCTTGTGTAACAATTAATGAGGTTTAGTGTAGATGCTAGATTGTCTCCTTCTTGGTCATGCTTATAAATCTCTGTTAAAAGGAGTTGCTGATGTTGGAACAATTAAAACCTCCTGAAAACCTTTTCTGTGAGGATCTATTGATGCATCTGTGAAAAATAGATTAGATTCTGCTTTGAAGCAATGTGTGTCTTTACTTTTTTTTTTTTTTTTTGGGTGGGGGGACAAGCCAGTACAAAACCAGCTTCAGTTGCCATTGGTTTGGGGGTTTTTTAATGTATAAATCCCCCCCCATTTTTAATTTCTTTATTTGCTCCTTACAAAGTACAAAGTTGACTCACATGACGTTGTGGCTGTGTAATCATAAAGCCCAATTCAGTGTAAGCTGATGCTGGTTGTAGGTTATGTGTGTGTCACAAAGATTTGAGTTCTCAATTCAGATAGCTGGCTGATTAAGTGCTAATTTTAATGTATTCCTCGATTCCTCCTCACGGGCATTCAGCTGGACTGGGGACTGTGCAAGGAAGTAGAGATTATGCTTCTCTGTTCTACTAAGAACAAAAATAGTTCTGTTCTTTTTAAACTGGACAGATGAAAAGGGAGAGTTCTACACAGTGCAAAAGCCAACAGCACAAATGCCTAAGCTGTTACACTTATATTTGGGAAAGAAAAATAGGGAGATTCCACTGAGATTGCAAGAGACTTTCAAACTTGAAAGACTGATGCCAGCTGCAGTAGTATAATTAATATGCATAATTATTTTTAATAGACTTATTCTGTTTCATTTGAGCAATCTGGTCTAGTAGAGATGTCCTTGGGCTTGGAACTAGATGATCTTCATAAGGTCCCTTCCAACCATCAAACCTCATTATAACTTGTAATTCTCTTTATGTTTCAAATCATTGAAAGAAAAAAGAGAAATAAATTATGTGGTGTGAAATCACTTGGTGCCAAGAGGATGCCAATATTGTGCAAAAAAAGTTCACATAAACTTTAACCATCAAAATGTTTTGAGGTAATGGCAAGAATTTATCATCAGCCTGTGTAATATGCCCAAATAGTGCAACAGCGTGTAACATTTTGGCATGCTTTCTTGGGTTCAGGAGGTATTTGATTCATAAATTAACTAACTGAATTGAGGTAGTTTTTCAGTACTTCATTATTAAATATTCATTGGTGTCGCTCTAGTTTATATAATTCTCTCAGAAAACAATAACTGAGCCACAGAAATTCAGGCCAAAATCCTTTGTTTTATATTCTACATTTATTAGTGTTAGAAGAAAGAACAATAAATAAAGGGACTTTTCCAGCTGTAATGCACAGAACATTGAAATTGTGGCTTTTCCTCTTCCTTTTCCTTTGTTAGTTGTAGTGTCCATGTGGAATGGAGAGCGAAAGTGGGGGTGTAGTACTTCCTTCTCTATTCCAGGATCTTCCATTGTGTGTAGGAAATTCAAATATAAAATCACTGTTGAGAAACTGACTGACTTAGTGCAGGAAAACAAGTAAATGAATCAAAGCATTCTTGGTTACATTTAATAAAGTTTATGCTCGAGAATATGCCTGCAGTTCAACATTAAAGAAGGAAATCTACACTTAATAGATCAATAAGTCATAACAACCAATATAGTCCTTTAAAATAAGAAGTTCTGGTAAAGATAATTTCCAGGTCATCTAAGTCAACATAAAATTCATTTTTATAATGTGACATGGAAAACAAAGGCTGATGGGAGATCTTTGTACGTATTCTGGCTTTAAGTTTTCCCCTACAGTAGCATTTAAAAGACATTAGAAGATGTCATTGAGCTTAGGCTCAATGTTTTAATTTGGCTTTTGACTAGATTGACCTAATTGAAGGCGAAAATAAAGATAGTAAACATTTTAGAGGAAATTGCTGGAGGAGTTTTGAAACATTTAAGAAGGTCAAAAGTCCCAAACAATATCCTACTAGTTCAGTATGATACTGAAATAATCATTGCATGCATTCTGTTTTAATAAAGCATAACATCATGAGCAATATTACTTTAGAGACATCTTTCAATTAGAATTGTTGTTTTATTATGCTTTCCACGCATACAGATGGTGATGAGGTCTGCCCCAACTACCTCAACTTTCATTTATTAATTGTCAATACCTGCCATATTTCTTTCAGATCCTATTCAGTATGCAGGGATTATTTTTCCTTAGTTTTAATTCTAAAATTGCAGTTCAATAAAAACTTTCCTACCTATGGAATATCTGAGCATGGAAACACTATAATAGCTATATATATGCCTTTGGGTTTTCAGCTGTAAATGCAGCAAAGCTTTTCGGTTTCCAGAAATTGCCAGAAGCAGGGGGAATAAAGGTCATATCTAGTTTTAATAACCCTCATCATCATTCTTCTATGGCTGCAAGGACGTATTTATTTATACGTGCTCCACTTTTTTCTCTGCTCTATGCCAATTTTTACTCCTCAAAATAGCCATTTCATTTTCAAAGAGAGATCTCAGAAAATCGAAACTTTTTTATAGTTGACCTACAGTGCTTATAAATCAGGATCACCCAGGCAATGAAGAAGAGAGAGAAATGTATACATTAAAAATGGAACTCTATAAAAATAGAGCTAAGAACATCTATCAGTACAAGAAGTCCTTCAAATACTAGAAGCATCAATAATGTACTTCTTTACTGGACTCAATATGCTCAAAACAGGGAGCAGGCATCACTTTGCCAATACTGCAGGCCAAGATCACAAAGAACATAAAAAATTAGTTGTTCATTTTCATCCAGCAGTACAGTGACAGAACTTGCCCAGTTTTTAGTTGTTCAGATGTCTTGTTTGAGGCAGAGTTGATTGTAAGGAAATGAAGTTCACTGGAGAAATTGCTTATCTGGAAAAAAGTCTAAACCCAGGGAATCCTGTTTTGTTTCTTGGTTTTGCTGCTGAACAGCATTCCTTGTGCTGTGAACATTAGGCCCCTTTGCTTACACTGTTGCTCATCCACCCCAGTGACTTTATTTTTTCCCTGCTTAATAGGTGATAGCACCCACTTTTATAGATTGTGACACAGAAGTGTTCTTTATTGCTTGAAATCTGTAAATAAGCATATGTTAGTTTGAAGGAATTAATCCTATAAACCTATCACCCTTTAAGACTCCTTTTCCTCTTTTCTCATAACCCGGGTAACTGCAGTAGGTGGTTATAGCACTAAGGAACTATTATTATAGGACCATACCTGTGCCATCAAGAAGACCATGGTCTTCTTCATTAAGATTCTTACCTTTATGAGGAGTAACAGTTTTAAACTGGAAGAAGGTAGATTTATATTAGATATTAGGAATAAATTCTTCAGTTGTGAGGGTGGTGAGACACCGGAACAGGTTGCCAAAGGAAATTGTGTCTGCCCCAACCCTGGAAACATTCAAAGACAGGATCAACAGGACACTGAGCAACCTGGTCTGGTGGAATGTGTCCCTGCCATGGCAGGGGGCTTGGAACTGGATGACCTCTGAAGTCTCTTCCAACCCAAATGATTCTATGATTCTATGATCCTCTAATGAGGTGAACTGTGCTTTCCTTCTAAATGATGTACTTCTTTCTTGGTTAGGCTAGGCTAGAGGCTGTCCAGCTTGCAGATTAAGCTTTAACTGGGCCTTGCTGGGGTCACTGGTGCTGCCATCAGAGCAAAGAGTTCAGTGTGGGAGAGCTTGAAGTTTTTCAAACACTGCTGTGGTGGAGCTGTGCTGTGGATGTCAGTACTGTGTAATAGGACTGATTGTTCCTAATTTGCTCTCTGCAGCTGCCTGAAAGTGAGAGGTCTTCTCTCAACTGGCCCCTCTGTATCTAACTGGAGAGGAGAGTCAGGGTTGTCTGAGACCTGCCTTCCCTGACCACTCAGTGCTCAGATGTCAACTTTTGAAGACAGAATCACACAGTGTGTCCCTCAGCTTCTAGCCTTCCTCCACTAAAAGTAGCAGAAGCAATCTCAAAATGCATTACACAGGTCTGGGAAGACCTTTTGTGGAGTGGACTAAGTGATTGCAGGCAGCCTGCCCTGCCTTCAGTGTCCATTTATACTTAAATGTCCTTTGTACAACTGTACGCTGACCCTACAGCTAGTACTATGCTTAGCAGATAATCTAGTTTTGAGAGATCATTGTTTCTGTAGTAGGTATGTGATGGGACAGCAATAGAAAATGAGACAAATTTCAAGGCTCTCATTTACCAAGACCTAGAGAAATTAACTTTGGCAGTCAGTCATTCTGTTAGAGTAACCAGTGTAAGACTGGATGCCAGAAATAATAATGTTAGCTGTATGAATTTAAAAGGAAGTAGTTATGAAGTGGTGTTTTTTTGGTTTTTTTTACCAGGAAGGCTTAATGCCTAATAATCCAAATCACTTTCATCAAAAAATGAGATAATTATCTCTAATTGTCTCCTCTGGGGCTATGATTTTGTTATCATATAGAGACTATGTGTTCTTAAAGCTAGTCATTGTTAAATACTAATCAGATCACATATGACAGTTTCCATGACAGTCTAATCAAACACTAGCTCTTAAGTCAGAAATATGAAATAATTTAGGCTATTTATTTTAATTGCTTGTATGTTAATTAATCAAATGTCTATCCCAAAGTAGTGATTATATTAGTCAATATTCCTCTTTCCCGTACACACACACATCCACAGATTCACTCACTCTTTAATAAAGGAAAACGTCTCCTGTGAATATCATCAGATTGAAAAAAGACCAACTGTTAAGCAGGGTTTTTTTAACCATTCTGCACAGTCATATTATTTTTGCTGAACCTTCAATACTGTATTTCCACAAAGTAGGAATTACTTAAACTATGAATCTTCCCCATTTACCTTTTAGTATATTTTATAACACGCTGTATGTCCTGTGACATTTAAATAATTTAAAATGTATGGATGATTTAAATGTAAAACATCTTTTGAGTTCTTAATAGTCTAAATAGCTACTAATTAATGTATAATCATTCTCTTTGGCTCTCAAGTTCACTCCTGTAATGATGCTACATCATCATGTCTTGGCTTCATGAAAGAAGATTTCAGAAGGTCTCTCCCCACACTTGCTGCAAGCGCGCTGATGGCTGATGAGGCCAATGTGGGACAGGCAATGGGGTTGCAAAAGTCCCAGCACAAAGTCTCCTGTGAGGGGACAGCCAACACACGGCTCTTTCTGCCCTGTCTTTTCTCCTCCAGACTGATTCTACTGTGTTCTCAAAGGAGGCAGCAGCATTATGGATGGTGTCTCCATGTCTCCCGACTGGAGGCAGGAGTGGGATACTGATGGCAATTTGGCCAGAGCTGAGGGATTGTTTCAGGGAGTCCCTATATCTCCTCTGTGGGGCTCCTCTTCTGGGGCAGAGCACAATCTTAGGGAGGTGGTAATCCTCCATGCTGGAGACGTGCCCTGCCCATCACAGCTTCATCCTCAGTATCACGGCCTCCATACTGGTGACCCCAGCCTGTTCAAGGACAGGAACATTGGTCACACATTCAGTCCCATGGATGTTTAGGGTTGTACACAGGCAGCACTGATGGAAAAGTTCAAGGAGTTGCAGGTGGTGGCAGTAGATGACCCATGATTCGGACCCATATAGAAGAGTAGACAGTACAATGGCACTGATCTTTGTGCTTTTCTTCAGGTGTTTATTGCTCCAGACTCTTTCATGAAGTCTTCTGAATGCCCTGTATGCCTTTGCTAATCTTTGTCGATCTTGGCATCCGGGGAAATAATGCATCTCAGAGAGCTGAACTGCTGGACTGACTTAAGCTCTGATTCACCTGTGGTGGTGTGGGGATGATGGAAGTCTTCCTGTGGTGCAGGCTGGTAGAGAACTTTTTTCTTCTTCAGGTTGACTTCCAGCCCAAATTGATCTGCAGCTTCTGCAAAGCAGGATGGTGTGTGCTGCAGAGCAGCTTCTGTGTGTGAGCAACGAGGGCGGCATTGTCAGCAAAAAGCAACTCTGGGACCTGGTGATTTAGGGTCTTGTTGTGGGCTTTCAGCTGCCCTAGGTGGAACAGGCTCCCATCAATACCGTATTGGATGTAAATGCCATTTTCTTCATCAAGGTCTGCCGTGGCCCCTTGGAGCATCATGCTGCAGAAAATTGTGAACAGAGTGGGGACGAGAATGCAGCCTTGTTTCACACCATTGATTATTGGGAAGGATTCAGAGAGTGCATCACCATATCTGACTTGGCCCCACTGATCCTCATGTAGCAGGATGATCATTTTGAGGAACTTGGGGGGGCATCCTAATTGTTTGCCACAGGCCCTTTCTACTCATGGTGTCAAAAGCTTTAGTGAGGTGGGAGCTCCATCTGCACTGGTTTGGAGTTAGAGTTGTCCTTCTCCTAGGATGGTTGCCTGAAGGCTAGTGAGCCTATCCACCCCATGGACATGCTTTGTCTGACCTTTCAGTTGTGACCTGTCTGGCATGGTAGACCCTACTGGAAGCATATGGCACCACCAGTGTAGCCATCACAGAGGTACACAGTGTAAGGATGAGAGATAGTGAGCATAAATTTGAATACAAGAGAATCTGAGCAATCTGATCTGATCTTCTAGATGACTTGAAGCAAAAAGTTAGACTAACAACCTTCCAAAATCCCCTTCAATCTAAATTTGTCCATGATTCTTAAGAAAAATCCTGAAGAAACTGAGGGAATGACTTCTGAGAAAAACAGTATTCTTAAAACTTCTGCTCAGTTAATATATCACAAATAAATTTTCTCAACATTGTTAGTTTCAATGCAGTTTCAATAGTTTGTGATACATCACCAAACATACTTTTTTACAGTGATGCCAGTTGTTTCATACAAAAGTGTCCTTGTTTCTTAGTATGCAAGTCCTTTATGTATCACATAAGGGCTCAATGCAAACTAAAAACTAGTGTTCCTTTGACAAAAAACACCATGCAAACATAACATTTTTTTGTTAAAAAAGGAAAATTTTTCTGACCACCAGAAAAATTGTGAGTCACTCTTATGCTGTGTGGAGTTTAAGATGTGCAAAGAAATCACATTTGTTGTGGTATATGTTCCGAGTAGTTTCTATAGTGTGAAGCATTACAGGGAATGAGCTTAGCAGAGCACTAAACACCTTATTCAGCTCTGTTGTAGATTTGCCTCTGACAGCAGATAGACTTTTCCTCGATACCTCAATAAGTAACAGCTTCAGAGCAGATCACTCCTAATTTTCACACAGACATACAACAACAGGTAATCTGTTTCTGTTTCAAACATCTTTGCATCCCTTCAGAATGGAATTACTCTTCCCCCTCCTTCCCCCCAATTATTTTAAAAACAAGACAAATGAATAACCTAATTCAGAACAAAGAGTCCTCACTGGGCTTGTATAAGTGGCTTTAAATGCATGCAAGCATGCTCCAGAAACATCGATGTTCATTCATTATACTGATTGACAGTAAAACATCAGGAAAAGCAGCTATCTGTGACCGTTTTGTAAAGAGAAGTACTGTCTGTATGTAGCTGTCCACATGTATCTCGGCATTTTGGCATAATATCTAAATTACTAATGAATGAAATGCAGTTCTAATGAGCACAGTAGTATTGGTTCTGACAAAGCATTTGAAAACAACTGGAGGATCAGAGAACCTCAGCTCAAGTAGTGCATTGTCCCAAGTTTTGTCTGCAAAAGTTTTCTTTCTCTTTTTTTTTTTTTTCTCCCTGCCTTCCTTTGCTCTTCTCTCTGCTTCCTTCTGGTATTTCTTTTTATTTCAAAACGTCTTGAAAAATAATGTTAAAATTTCCCCCTGCCCTCGCCTTTTTTTTTTTTTTTCCTTTTTAAGCTTGTTAAATATTTATGAATCTAGAAGTCTTTCCGTGCTTCCTTTTTGTCAAGATTTTTGTTTTGCTTTGTGCTTCCAGAAGGAACTAAGAATCTATCCGCAGCTGTTCTCAGAATCATAGGATTTTAGGTAGAGGTTAAGCAGGTGATATTGTTCAGTATGTTTGATAATGCAGGAAAACCAGTTTGAAAAGCAAGTTTGCCAGTGTGAAAGCTTGCAAAATCATTTGTGGAAGTAAACAATTAATAGTCTGGATTGATTAGGCTCTTCACTGGCTTGAGAAAATGAGACAAAGTAGATTCCAGAAGATAATTTCAGTGTCAATGAAATCTAGACTTGCACAGCTTTACCATTAATTAGGAAAAAACATCATGAATTTTTAAATGAAAGCTCTGCTAGCAAAATGAACACAGTCCTTCACTTTGGGCAATTGAGCAAAAAAATAATTGACAGTTTAAGTCAAGGCCAAGTAAAAGTGCCAGCAAAAATGGAATTTCGTGGAACTGTAGAATTGCAGAAATGAACTCCATTTATTCAGAGATCTGAACCATGGTGATCTCTTTATTAAATCTGCAGAACATCTTGGAGCATTGTCGTTTGAGTTTATGAGCTGTATACTTATATTTCCATTAATGTTAAGAATTATACTTGCCATGAATATCAGAGATCTCAAAGGACTGCATGTCTGCTGGTTTTGAAACATCCTTCAGTATCACAAGTCTCTTTCTCATACATTATGGTGTGGTGAATCTGTGTCTGTTCAAGAAAGCAATAGCAGTGAACAACCCAGAGAAATAGTGTTGATATAGATCAATAGAGGATACTTGCCTGTACTTGTGAGCCAAATTTTAGAAGGCCAAGTATGCAGCTTCTGGATTTATCTGCATTTGCTATTGTTGTTGCTTATACTTTAAAAAAATTGTATAATGTGAGTGAAAAACATGTTTGATTTCTACTCAGTTTGGGGAAGGAAGTATTCAAAAATAAAACAGCAAGTGCTCTGCAAATGCAATTTGTACACAGAATTGTAATTTCAAAAGTTTCCAATGAGAGTAATCAAACTCTTCAGATGAAGGTTGAATTTAATAATAGGCCATAGTTTAAATGATTCTTAATGTATTCATTTCCTAAATGGGAAGATGATCTTTTTTTGGAATCACTTGTGGATTATTTTTGGAACCAATTTTTCTGACTTCATAATTTTTTTTTGCAACAGCTATATAAAATTCTGCCATACACATATGCCAAGAGACAAACAGTCTAAAAAATTACATCCCAGATGAAAACTTTGAAAAATAGGAGATAAAAAGCAAGGCTCTGAAGTAGATGTATAATTCCTTGCTAGCTTCCTTGTCTTCTTTTTAGTGGTTAGTTGTTTATATATTTATATGTATTTGTGTTCATCTTTCAAAATGGTACTATAGTGGTTCTGCCCCTCTGCATTCTTCATAATCATTGTACAGAAAATCCATGTAATGCAAAATGGAAGCTTTGGGTACTGTAATCCTCTTATACCTGTCTCCAGGTCATTCACATCCAGATCAGCTAGACTTCCAAAGTGTTGGATGAAGGTATTCTATGTTTTATTTTCGGTTTCTACTACACAGTGTTGTGGTAGAGAGAGAAAGATATGTTGGCTTGGCATCATGCAGGGCTGACCTAGCTAAGGCTGGGCGTGAGTTAGGCTCAGGTGATGTATTCAAAGTGCAGACTGAGGGGAGTCTAAAAAGCAAGTGCCCACCCTAGAAAACAGTGTTAAGTAGACTAGAGGCCACATGTTGGTGTTCTCTACTCCCTGTGAAGAGGTTTGGGAGGGTGAGCATACGATTTCAAATTGTCAGCTAATTTGGTACACTAGTTTTGTGATTTTATCACCAAGGAATACCTGATAATAGGTAACCCTTCTAGTCTGCTGCTTTGTTTCTGAGGCCAGTTGAGAAGAAGAACAATAAAAAGTTTAATTTTTCTTGTGTTATTTTGTTCAAAGAAACTAGAAGTATGTAGGCAGTTATGAGGGGAAAACAAAATGAACAGTATTCAATATACATTATTTTAGAAGATTCTGTTGGCAGTTACAATTGTGAACATGCTAGCTGTTTATTTCTTGCAACACCATTAGCTTTTTGCAGTCACTACAAAAAATATGAATGAGAAAAAAAATCATGGTTAAAGCTCTTGATGCGGGATAAATGGACATAGGTGCACTGAGCAACATCCCCTGAAATATCTATGTATGGCTATATCTGTCTGTAGAAAACTGAAGAATTATTCAAACTTGTTTTGTGGAAAAGTAAATACATTCAAATACTAGGTGAATTTGATGATCAATAGTATGCTATTAATCCGTATTCATCCCTCTGATACAGTTAAAGACAAAACAATTAGAGGGGAAAGTTAAATTGTTTAGCATCAAACATGCATTTATTTGTTCACTAAGTTTTGTTCTGGGTGACAGCTCAATTGCTTCCCCAGATAATTGTTAGCTTTATAGGAAAGGACAGAGGTAGAACTGGCCAGTTGAGGCCTAGTAGTGAAACATGGGCAGCCATGTTTCCTTGCCTCCAGTGACAGATTCAGGCTATGTACACTTAGCTGGAGGGATCTGACAGAGCTCTACTGCATAATTCTGTTTAAACGTTATGATGCATTATTTGCAGCTAACATTTTCCACAAGACTTGCCTCAAAACAGTTTAAGGTTTCCATAGCACGAACCTGTCATTGAAAAGGATTGATTCAAGTCAAGTCAAAGCACTGTAATACATTTATAGCCTGGGGAAATACAATTGTGCTGCAAACTCTTGGGAGAAGAATCTACTGCTTCCAGATTATAGACAAGGCACAAACTGAAAATCACAAGCTTATTATTCTAAGTTTGGGGTTCCAAGTTGTCACAGTTTAACACTGGCCCGGCAATTAAACCGAATAAGAGATGCTCTCTATTAATCCCCCTCTCCTCCCTGATAAAGAGAGAGAATAAGGGAGAGAGACTTATGGGTTGGAAACTAAACTACACAGCTGTAACAAAACAGTAATGATAAAAAGGAAAAATTACTAAATATATACAAATATAAAGGAAAATTGATACCACGTTCCTCCCCTCTTTCCCCCAATAATTTTCACGTCACCACTGAGGCTGCAGGGCAGCCCTGGGAAAGTCCAGGCTGGACCCCTGGAGTCAGGAGCAGTGGGGAGCTGGAGGCAGGAACACACAGATTCAGGCTGGCATGGATCAGGACCACAGGCAGAGGAATGGATGGAATCCTCCCAAGATGCTAAAGCAAAGAGGAACAGGTGAAGAAGGGCGAAGCAGGAAGGTGTTTGACCCTCTTGATCCCTCAAATTTATACTGAGTATTATGTGTATGGGATGGAATACTCTGTTTGGTCAGTTCTGGCATCTATCTTGTCCATTCCTCCCCAAAGGAGGGGTTCAGGTTTGACCTTCATACTCCTTCTCTCTTTCAGGAGGGCAAAATATTCCTCAGAGCTGAGCAGTGTCCCTGGCTCTGTACACCAGTCTCTGGCAGTAACTTAAAACATCCGGTGTTATCAGTCCTAGAAGCAGACACTGACTGAGAAACTTGCTGTTAATTTCAGCAAGTGCAACTACTTACAAGAGACTTAGCTGAAAGCAAAATTGCAAAACAGAAAGATGCCTCTATCCTGGCCCAAACCAAGACAAAAGTCTCTATTCAAAAAATATTTTACTGAAGGTTTGGAATATAATTCATAAGAAAACATTTCAAATATCTGAGCCAGGGATCCAAACTTCATGTTAGATGAAGGTGACATAGTAACAATACAGCTATAATGAACGTGTACTATATGTGTGCCAATTTATCTGTTTTTAATTAAAACTGAAACTACAGTATTTTCAGAACAGTAAGAATCTAATTTTAAGTTGGTAAAGCTTTATAAGTTCCATCACTACAAGAAATATTTTTGAGTTATATGCAAAAGTTGTCACAGAATTGTTTCATAAATAATTGCTTTTGTTTTGGTAACCTCTTACCAGCACTTCAGTAGAAGTAAAATAAGAAAGATAACTGTATCACAGAATCATTCTGGTTGGAAAAGATCTTTAAGATAATTTAGTCCAACCATAACCATAGCCCTACCAAGTCCAGTGTTTAAACTATTTTCTTCAATACCATATCTATAAGTTTTTTAAACACTTCCAGAGATGGTGGTTCAGCTACCTCTCTGGCCAGCCTATTCCAGTGTTTAATTACCATCTGAGTGAAAAAGTTTCATATCAATTAATCATACAGCAGTTAACTGTCACAAATCAAATATTAGATGTAAACCTCCAACTTCAGAGTTCTTGTTTTAAGTAGCAAATACAAATGACATAGACATCTGTTCCTTTGTGTATTCTTTAAGGTTTCATTAATTTTAATTATGTTTATCATGCTCTATGAGCAGTTCAAATAAATGCTGAGCAATGAATATAACAAATTATTAATGTCACTGTCATAATTCAAAGACAGCTGGAAATGCACATACATTTGTTCTTTTAATTTTCATGGTCTATTGTCAAAATGAAAATTATGCTAAGTGTTCTTTTGGGAAATATTAATTAGTCCAAATTCCATCAGTAGTAATGAAGTTAAAAGTCTCTAATTACATGAGTACTTTGGGATGATTACATTATACTAAAACCACAGTGGATTGTAGAGAGTGAAAGGAGGCACTCTGATTGTTGGCTTGGAGCAAAATACTGCAAAACAGAGTATCTGATTTCTAATCATGGCTCTTGAGGTGTAATCACAGTACCATCTTCTGTGATGATGATGTTTGTTTTTCTACTTCTGACGCTGTCAAATGAGTAAATATCTAGCTTAGAAGGGTATCAGGATGCTCTAATATCGGGTATTTACTAGGTAACAACAGCACTTTTATGCATGGAGAAGACAAAATTGACAAACTATATATGAACATATAAAAAATAATATATGACGGGAAGGTAGAACTCAAACATTAAGTGTGTTTTAACCTATGAAAATATGAGCTAGTGAAAAAATGATGTAATTCTGGAAAAGGTTTAGTTTAAATTTGTAACCTTTATCTTCACAATCTGAATGCATGAATTGAATTCAACATAATCTATTGTTAATTGTTAGTTGTTATACCTTGACAAAGCTGCAATGTGTGAGTGTCTGAACATCTGTAAAATATCTTTTCTGCATTGATGTTTAAATACAGATTTATTAGAACTGATCCTAGGCTTTTGAGAATGTTACTCTAAATAAAATTTTAGTAGTCACATTGACTTATGGTTTTTATGGGCATTTTCTGGTAGTGCTTACCCTATTGTATCTTAAAGAATTAAATGATTAGCTTTTATTGTAATAGCTATTGAATATGCTTGGTTTTCCCACAAATGAAAATACATATCTCTAGTAAATGTGACTTAGAAAGAGGTATATTTGTCTATTCAAACACTTTCATGCCTTCAGCTGAATTATTAGGCTGATTTTAATTTGAATGTATCCACACTTTGTACCACCTCCATCTAGAAAAAAAGTTAGCTATTAACAATACATAGGTGACATGTAAGATATAGGACATTATAAGAGAGAATTTTAATTAGAAGTGATCAGAAAAGGGAAGTAAATATAGTAAGTGTTCTGGTAGCTAAATTGGAAATTTTCCACACAATTAAAATGTTGCTTGATTTTTAAGAGAGATTGATTCTCCATGCACAATTTTAAACAGCTAATTACCTGAAAAAGAGAGTAGTAAAGCAGTTGAAAGATTGTTCAAGTCTTTTTTACCAAGTTATATGTGGAATTTTATTTCAGAGGTTTTTTCCCCACTTTGGAACGTGACTTAGGCAATGTTGATATTTCTTTTTTCCCCTGGAAAAATGTATGCAGTAAAGTAGCAATATGCTAATTAAATGTTTCTAGGAAATTCTGGTCACTATAAGCAAAATCCCATTCCTAACAACTGACAAGATGAGCTACCTAAATCATTCTATATACTTGCGCAAGGGCAGAGAAGGGTAAACCCAGTGATGTTAGAGGCCAATTGCACGTGAATCTGATTATAAAAGTTCAAATTAACTTTAAAATACTGATTTTTAAAATGCAAAGTTGATCTTAGCTAGAACCTTGCATAAATATATGTGTCAGTTTTAGATGCTGCTGCTTTAATTATTTCACACTTCCTGCATCGTCTGATCCAAGTATTTTTCCACTCATTGGTACATATTTTACTTTCTTTTAGCTTCTTTGAAAAACAGTGGGCTTGGAAATAACTGCCTGTTCTGCCTAAGTCTCCCATGAGAGCTCATAATTTATTGTTCTTATGTTTTTTTAAATTTACTGATAGAAGTCTTGTTTGACTTTTTTACTATAACAATAAATTAATTTAAAGATAAAATGTGTTAAATGTACAAAGCCTAGTAAAATGTTGTTTAAATCAGGGTCAGTGTATAATCTTTGTAGGGCATTAGAAAGACAACTACAGAAGAAATATCTGTACAACAACTAAGCCTGGAAGCCAGTGTTTCAACAGGCTGGATGTTAAAGCCTTCATCCTTACTATCCAGATAAGTCTAGATTGTAGAGAATACCATTTGCATTTTAGGGAAAGTTTACAATACACTTTAGCTGGAGACTTGTCTTTATGAGGAGGCTTGGTTAAGTAGTTTGAAAACATTTTTATTTGATGAGTTAATTTGTATTACATTCATCTAGGGATAGCTTTAGTCAGAATTAAACTTCAGTACATTGCCATCGGATATATTAATTCTTACTTAGAGTATTCATATGTATGTAACTTGATGAAAAGTTCTTAGCAGTACATGCTTAGCAGCATTTCTTGTTTTAAGTAATCTACATTAAGTTTTTGAAGCCTTTCTATATGCAGGGGCTTCAAGTTACTTCCAGAGTGATAACACATTATTAATTTTGAGTGGGTTTTTTCTATCTATTTGACTGTCTAATTACCTATCTAATAAATTGAGCTTTCTCAATTTCAAATAATTGTCTGAATATTTCATACAGGCAAATCCTCATCTGTGGTTAGGGCAGTTTCCAAGGGCAAAATTTTTTCTCTCAAGAATTAACTATGAATGTTTGAGCAGCTCATTCTTAATACACAGAAGATTATTTCTTAATATAGAATTAATTTATTGCTGTGGTGCACTGAAAAAGTATTTATGTTAGTATATTAAACATGATCGAATACTACAACAATTTTACTTCTTTAATCATTGTTCCTATGGAAATTAGAAATAAAGTCTGTTTTTTCATAAATTTTTTTTTAAGTGATACTTCCAAATACATGGATTACTCTTAAATTCAGAGCCACTGTCCTTGCTGAAAATTCAATGATGCAGCTCCTATTAACATAAATATAGCTTTCTATGGGAATAATCTGTCCCTTCCCAGAATACAAATATTAATTGTATCTTGATGTCTCAGGGTTGTGGGAAAAATGCACATGACTAGATGAAAATCTCTTGGATTTATTTTTCACCCAATGTTACTAAAGGCAGTATACTTAAATTTTGGAAAAAAAAGAAGTATAAATATTGAAACAACGTGGTTGAACGAAGCAAAAATTGCAAGAGGCACATGTAAATGCAGTATTAATTTCTCCTTATGACTGATGACCTCACAACAATCATTCATAGCTGTGCTATGCTCTGTTATTCAGAAGTTATACATAAGGTCATCAGTAATGACTATAAATGAATAATGTATTTACAGTCACTTCATTCAATATCCTTTGTCCTGTGCAAACATTTCCTTGACAACAGGTTTTCCAATAAGATCAGGACCTTGTGAAAGACATATAGCTATAGCATTCATAAACAATGAGGTAGATATTTATACAACTGAATTTTTAGAAATAATTCTTGCATATGGTTGTTATTCATTTAGTTATGTCACATTGGGACAGATATAGAGAGCTCTGATTCATTACAAAGTCCTACACTGAACTTGGGCTTCTACCTGAGATTAATTTCCATATGTTGTCAGGTTTAGCTGTATAGGGCAGATGTAGGATTGGGCATAGCTAAGGAATCCATTTAGTCTTCTGTCAATGAGAGGAAAAGTAAATTTAAATTCTTCCACAGAGACACCATCTGCTCACTAAAAATTTGAAAAAGACAGGCAGACCTTGACAGTTTTGCTCTCATCAATTGACCCCTTTCTCCTCACTTAGCCCAGCCCCAACCCCTCACAGGACACAGGAAAGAAGAGAGTCTCCAGTAGCTAGATGTTCTTGCTGACTCTAGAATCAAGTCAGATGGATTTCTCCAAGGATGACACAGTACAGAAGGAGTTACTTATCAGGAAGGATAGATTTTGATTGTGCAAGCTTTAAAAGTTTGCTTCTCACATACTTGTTAGAATTTTTTCCTTGCCTCATCTCTGACCTTATCATCTCTATTCTCATGAGCTGCATTATAACAACATTTTCATTCTTTTGGTATGATTTACATTCAGTGAGCTGACACAGCACCATTTTTGCTTCTGTACTGCTTATAGCAAAAAATTCAACTGAATAGCTCAGTGACTTAACAGCCTCTCAGTTGCCTCATTGTACAACACCTAAGAATGGCCTCTCTAGTCCAACAACAAGTACAAGAAGTGGACATTAAGGACAAAAGAGTAATTTGTAATCTCTGCCTACCTGCTAATAGTGAATATTCCTTATATGCAGACAAGGCTAGATTTCAGTTTGTTTTGAGTGGGGCACTGGTAGGAGAGAAATGGAGGGTTGGCGTGTACCTAATTCTAAGCAATATAACCAGAATGAAAAATGTCATCTTACTTCCTTTCAGAAGGTTTGTCACTATCTTAAAAAGGGTTTGTACAGGGCCAACACACTTATTAAAATTCATAAGGTCTTAACTTACCTTGCTATGTCACCAGCTGACAGGCTGCTTTTTATCTATCTCCATTTCTACAATCTCATTCTCACATAAAAATGGGTTACTTCTGAATGTGATGAATAGAAAAATTATGTCAATTTGATTTGTCTGTCCTTTGTTTATCTTATTCTTTGTCAATCAAATTATCTATATTATGCATCTGAAGCCCTTCAATTCTCTTTTGTTCCACTTATCATTTTTATTGTCTATATAAACCTCTCACACACACACCCATGAAAACACACAGTCTTGACACATAGCACAGAAAAGCCCCTTGGATTACTTCATACAGATAAATAGATGTGACACTGTATATGACATAGCTCCTCTATTCAAGCAGTTCTTTAGCTTCAATGCCAAGATAAAACAAACTCTGCTTTTTTATTTTTCTCAGTCTTATTATATGTGCAAGTGACTTGACGTATGAAATCCTTTCATTTCTTAGTCATATAAATTCCTTTTTTTCCCCATAATGACATGTTTTCTTATTTTAAAACAGCTTTTCTGAACTCATTTGAAAACTATGAAGTTAGAATATATTCAGAAGTTGAGAGCACTGTTTACTTAACCCATCCTGATAATAAACAAATTGTATTACAGAAAGGAAAATATTCTCGGCCATGGCTGAGACATTGGTACAACATTGGTAAAGCCAGTCTTCCTAAATCTAAGCCTTCCTCAGCACTGAGTGACTTTGTCCTTAAAGTACTGGTAGCTTCACCTTACTAAAGTAATGGGAATTTTGGCATTGAGTTTAATGGGAACATAGTTTAAAAATAGTTATTTCTGCACACCCTTGCCTCACAATTAGAAGCTGTGCTAATGCTGATGGGCATCCTGAAAAGACTGCTAAATGTTTAAAACAAACACAAGTAACACTGTCCTTCTAAAGTAGCCTCATTTTACTATAGGCCAGGCTGTACAACAATGCAGTGAAGTAAATTTCACATCTTTTTACCTCTAGAAAAAAATAACTGGGGTTTGTTTCTAAAATATTTTCTGAATTCTGTAATATTCTGCTTCATTCACTTTCTACTACAGAGGAAGTTTTGCTTCTTTCTCTGACATTGCTACAACACTCGTTCCCTGCTGGCCAGCTATCTGTAATCACTAACCACTCCGGCAGATGTTTTGTTGCCTAGGTAACATATTCTATTCATTTCCACTTTTGTTCCAAAAAACCTGGTTCCATCTTTAGGGTTTATCAATGTCCCTGGAGGTGGACTGAGCTTGTTGTCTGTTTGATTAAAGTGACTGGGAGTCAGCTCTGCTACTGAGGTAAAACTACAGTTTTTCTTTTTTTTTGAAGTGAGCCAACCAAACCCACCAAAATGCTGCTTATTATTAAAAGTTGGTTTATTAGGACATAAACATATTACTGAAACAAAACAGTTATTGAAATAGGGAGGCTATGTAAAAAGTTAGTCTTTACCAAGCCCTCAGTGTCCAGGAGGGATTACTACATTCTCCAGCCTTGCTTTGAAACCCAGTACTTTCCCTGTTTTCCTGAATCAAACCAGCCTCTGCTGTATCAAAGAGGGTCCATTGGAGAAAATCCCTTTTTTACACCTACTTAAGAAAGTCCACACAGGTAAACATCACGTATGTTTATGGTCATGATCTGGTTTTGTGCACCCTGTGCTGTAAAGCCTGTGCAGTGGAGTCCTGCCTACTACTTCCAGTTCAATTCTTATACCTTGAGTTCTGAGGACTCTTAAATACTATCTGCAGTCTTTACAGCAAAAATGTATATCCTTGAATTGCTAGAGAGGAAATGCAGCTCTTCTGCTCTGCCATGTATGTGGAAGCATTTTCCTCAGAGATGTTGGAAGAAAGTTATGAAATGGTGAGAAAATAGTTTAAAAATTATGGTTTAAGCACAGATAATCTTCTTATGCTACATTGTTTTAGATTTAGTAAGACAATAATGGGGAGACATTACAATACTCTTCTGTACAGTTTTATTTCCCATTTTTTCTGTGCATCTTGAAATAAAATGTGGGACAAATATTTTCAATAACAGAGTAAACTTAAGAGGCTGTTTTCCTACCCTATGTGAATGTTTGAGATATAAAAGTGAAGTCTTGCCCAGAAGAGAGGGAAAGAAAAAAAAAAAGAAACTATGAAAACAGAATTTAAATCAAAGATGAGAGAAAAATAAGTAATGGCATGAATGTAAAATTAAGTTTAAAAATTATTCAGGACGTTTTCTGAAGACTCGATTTCCTAAGAGGTCTTTAACATATTAGGTTTAAAGGTAACAAAGAAAAACACTGAATGGAAAGTCTTTCTGACCTTCCATGTTCATTTTGTTGATATTCAAAACAGTGTATTTGGCAATCACAGGAACTTGTTTTCTGAAAAACAGAAAGGTATGCACTTGTAATGCAGGTGGCCACTCTTTACTTTTTTAAATTATTATTATTATTCACTTGAAGATGAGATATTTATTCTCCTATTTGTCTTACACTGCAGCAGTATCTATCATGGGAGATTTCACTACATTGATATAAATGTTACAGAAAAGTTTAGATGTTTATTCACTTTTAAAATATTACTTTTCTTTCTTAGACTCTATATCAAGGACTTTTATTTAACCATTACATTTGAATAAATATTTGTGTACTCAGGATGCTGAAGCAAAATATGCCAATGCTCTTTTATTGAAAACAAATAAACAGTGCTAGAAACTCCAGGGTCATCAACAACTCTGCAATAATGAATTAATGTGCCTGCAGAAATGACAGCAGTGTAACTGCAGTCATGTTCTAGTTTCATTTCTCTGAACATTTATTTTAACCATAGAAAAAATAGCTAAAACAAGAGTTTTAGAACAATGAAAAATACTGTGGCATATTATCTGTTATTGTTATTATCCTTTAACTAATCCTCTTTTATTTTATTACATATTGTTTATCACATATTTTATCATAACATAACTTCATATTAAGTAGAGTATAATTTGTAATTTGAAAAGCCAGTTGTTTCTGTAACAGAAAGCCTTTGGATTTTTATATGAGAACAATAAAAAAACAGTATTATTTTATGAGGCTAAGAAAGCAAAGCAGGAAGACTGTTCCATTGTATTTTAAATTCCTTTTTCTTGCCTCTCAGTGCATGTACTGATTATGGTAGTTGCATAAATTTGGTAAAAGGTAGATCAAAAAGGTGAAATTTTGACAAAAAATTCTAGCTATGTTTGCCTTAGGGTCTTCTGAGTCTTAGTGCCTGTCATGAAGTACACAAAGAAGGAGCTTGATATTTAGACATGGAAAAAAATTGACAAAACCTGAAACTTTCCTCACAGCTTGATTGCCTGATAGTAAGGCACACAATATCCTTAGGTTTGAGACCATCAGCCACTATGTCAGAATTTCCCCTGTTTTTGAGATCTGACAATCTTCATTCAGACTCATTACCAGGAACTTGTGCAGTTGAACTAAACTGCTTCTCAGATGCCTACAGGAATTTTTTCCTAGTTCTGTAATGTATGCCTACAGAGGTAACACCAGTATATTTCACTTGGCTGGAGAGCATATTATTTTTCTACAGAAAACTCTGTTGAGTTTTGTCAAAGCCATGAAAATAATTTTTTTTTTTTTTCTTTTTTTTTTTTTTGACTAATTGAGCCCACAGCCTAGCTTTTGTCACTTTCTGTGAGGGGACTGAGAAGCAGGGAGGACAGCATTGCTGGTCAGGCTATAGTCTAAGCAGGATGCCTGCCTCCAGCCTTACATCTTCCCTGCAGTGGAAGTAGAGCCACCAGATGGACAGCACTATTCCCTCTGGAGAGAAGCAAAGAGGGAGGTAGTTAGAGGGTGCCTACAGGCAGATGTTAATCATCCCTTCCCCCTTTGGCATATTAAATGCTATTACCTTTCTAAAGTCAACATACATCTGTCTGATATATGTAGGACCTAGTCCCACCTGAGCTCTTTGGACATTTCTGCCATTAGCAGAAAAGGGTGTTATTTACTGACATTTCTGGTGGTTCCCATTGCAGGTTGTGCCAAGCCTGCCAGTGCCACGCAGTGAAAGGATGTGGTGGGTGCTATATGCCTCAGCCCAGAAGTGTTGAGAGGAATTAGTCTGTCAGCATGGTTTGGCTCTTAAAAATTACTAATGGATTGTCTGCATGTGTTATCTCAGGCTTCAGTATGTCTGGTTTTGTGTGAATGTACTTTGGAAAATGGTGTTATTATAACTAATGGCTCTGTATCACACGTACAATTGGAAGGAAAATTAATTTCTGATTTCCGTCAGGTTTATTTTCTTTTTATTCCAGGTGGCACAACATCCCAGATCCTCATTTTCCAAATCTCTTTTGCTCTTTGGTTCTTTCTGTGCCTGAAAGGACAATATTTATTTTATGTTTTTCAGTCATATAGCTCTGCAGTAGGTAGTCCAGATATACACTGAACCCTGTACCCTTCAGTAGCAGACAGCAGAGGATGCTTAGGGAAGAATATGGCCAGACCCAACCCCATTACCTTCTCACTTTTCTATTTATGTTCTAAATAGAGAACATAGATGATGACTGTAAGAAGCACACATCACCGTTAGTTTTTCACAGTCAAAGACAAAATGAGGAATAAAGAGATGGACAACTTCCTCCAGGCATCCAAACCAATAACTGTAAACATTTCTCTTAAGCCTTGCCCAAGAAGCAGTAAAATATCACTGTCAGAGAATATAACATTCTCTGACATAACATTCTCTGATATAACTCTGATATAACATTCTGAATATAACATGAATTTTACATTCATGTAAAAAAGTCTTTTCTTGTGCTTGAAGTCACTCATACTTGTCCAAGTCAGACTAGGACTAGACACAGTGGGAATGCTGTTTCAGAAGCCCACAGTAAGGAAAAAACCTTTCCTTTTCAAAACTTTTAGCCTCAGTTGATGTCGGGCCCAACAACACTGGCAGAGTTTTGTAAATTTATACCAGTCATATTCCTGCCATTCAGAGTAATGAAATTCTAAAAGCGTGATTTTTGTTTGTTTGTTTGTTTGTTTGTTTCTATCTCTCTGCCCTTTTTGCCCTCTATCATACTTCTCCTCTCAGGTGATAATCAACCTGTGACAACAATAATCACGTTTGCTTGATAATAATGTCTCCTGTTACAGCACCAAGCATGTGCTACTTAGTAGAACCTGAGAGCTCTAATAAAGCACTGATCTCCTCTCCTCTCCTCTCCTCTCCTCTCCTCTCCTCTCCTCTCTTTTCTTCTTTCTTTTCCCAGTAGAAATCCCTGGTGCTGTGTATGCGGATTTTTACTGAAAAATTGATTGCTTATCCTGCACCTTGATTTGACTCAGACCTGCATATCTTAGAGATATTGCATTCTAGTGCAAAGAAGCATTGCTTTCCTTTAAAAAAAACCACAACAACAACAACCAACCAACCAAACAAAAAAACCCAAACCAACCAACCAAACAAAACCCCAAACTAACCCCCCAAAACCCCAAAATAAAACAAAAAACCCCTCTGCCTTTACAGATATATTAAAATGAAGAACATATTCATTGTGACTCATTTAAAAAAAAAATCAATAGGTCTGCCTGGCTACGTTACAAAGTACAATGTTAGAAGTCAGAGAGCCATGTATTATGCTGTTTCTAATGTAGCACATTAAGGAAGCAACACTATTCTAGAGGACCAAGGCCCAAGGACCTTTCAGTCTGATGCTTGGTCTTCATGATCTCCTTGAAATTCTGAGGACTTCTGGTTAATAGATGTCCTCTTTGTTTTGGTCCTGTGGGGAAGTTTTCAATTGCTATTGATTTATTTTTCAATTTACAACTTAAATCAACAAGTTCCAGTGACATGAAACTTTCCTGAGCTGCTTCAGAAAGCCCCCAAACTGTGATCTACCTCCCACCTCCGTTACACAAGACTGGCCATTTCTCCAAATGCCACAGCAGAAGCAAGCATGAATAACTCATCAAGTGTGTGATAAATTATGCCATTCCAATTATATTTTATTTGTTTTTACTAAAAGTCAACCATTGTGTTTTAAAATTTAGATTTATTAAAGCCTCAGCTCAGGAAATCTCTGTTCAAGATCAGTGCAGATACATAAATGCTATTCTTGTTTCTTAGATTAATTAAAATAGAGCAGAGGGTTTTGTCTTGTATAAAAGTACTCATCCTTGGTAGGCAGGTCTACAGAGGTAATTAATTCATATTTATTATAAAATATGCCTGTAATTACTTTTGGAATATTAATTTTCCCATCTCTAATGCTAAATTAAAAACACATTTAAGACTCTCAATTTAGTGTCTCATCAGTTTAATATAGCTTTTCTATATCTGATATAGTACCAGTATTATAAATAACCTTTGTTAAAGTATAGACACAATCTCACATACATTAGTATGTGATTTGTCTGGTGAACGTTACCACACTTTGTAGATGCTTTTAAGAAAGCATAGGCATACAGCTGCAACTATGTTACTTACCTGCATTTCATACAAAGAGCTTAAATTCACACTGAAACTTACGTTCTAAGAATGGGACTAGCCTTGTATACTGAGATCTGAAATAGCTTAGGATAAAAGGGTGACAGGAATTACTACAAGTTAATATCTGTTGAAAGCACTAAAATGGGGGGGTCTTTTATTGAGAAATATTTTGACAGTTTCTTTTGCTTCTAAGCAAAGACATGGGGCTTTAGCTGGAATTCTGTCATTGGTGAAAAATGTTTTCTTTCTTACACCGAAGGCTGAACACACAGATTTTCTATTTATGCTCTATAAGCTTATCCTTGTTTGGAAAAAAAAAAAACAGAAAAAAGATCAAGTGGACCTACCTGGAAGTGTTTCACATTAGCTGTGTTAAGTCAAAACAAACCACTTTTCATGAATGAGAGCATTGCAGTAGTACAACAGGGAAGTTGTGGTCTCAAATATAACTGCATGCTAACTAGGAGTACCTTTTAATCTTTTTCCTCCCCTTTTTTAATGATTTATTGCTATGATGCTTAAGCACAACCTGAAGAACTTACATTATTCCAGCTCCTTTCTATCACATGCAATCACTTCAGAGATTGCCAGGGTCTAGGGTAATAACTGGCTCGTTTTCTTTCTTGTGTTCCTTCTTCTGGAAGGGGCTCGGGAGCATCACCAGATCGTCATCCAGCCCTGAACTGCCCAAAGTGATGTATTGAGGGGAGATCCAGTGAGCTGCAAGAGCTCACCTAGGATTTTCTTATGGGATATTCTTCTGCTAGTGCAATTTCCACAAAGCACTGAAACTACTTTATTTTCTGTACTATAAGAGCAGTGTTGCTAAACCATAATCACCTTTCTTGGCTCTAAAAGTCTAGGGTCTAGTTTTACAGAGTGTGAGCAGGTGAGGATATTCATAGCTATTTGTTGGTGTGTGTAAGACTGCCCTGAGCTACTCAGAGAGCTGGCAGAATGACACAGCAATTTCTGTCTCTGAAGGCTGAAAAGTCTGATCAAAAACATTTAACAAAAGAACAATTGTTTTTCTACTTATCCGTGAAATAATTCACATTATTTCAAAAGCATCAGGAATTATCGTCAGTAAAGCATGACTGTCAGGATTGTGTATACTTACAAAACAATTCTGAACACATTTTCTCCTCCTCTGAGAGATAAATGCTGACAAAAAATGTGATTTCTGTCCTTTTTTCATTTTGCTGGTTTTGTTCACACAACAGTTACAGATCATAACTTTAAACCCTGAATGTATTAGGAAGAAAAAGCTACAAAGTTTATCCACTCGGTATATTTCTATAGCCAAAATAAATTATATGAGGCATGCTGCTGATGTCAAAAGCTCAAAAATCAGAACAGATGGGCCAACATGGGTAAATAAATCCGTTAATGTACTCTTTCTGTGGATGGGGTTCTTTCTTGAACTGACACCTCTACACTGAAGTCAGACTGGAAAAGAGACACTTCCTTCTTTGTTCTGCAGGAATACCTGGTGTTTGGACTTAGGTCACAGGGTATAGAAATTAGTATAAGTTTGTGAGGAAAGGTGAGCTGTCTCTTACTGTTTCTAAGGGGCCAGAAGGAGGCACAGAGATTTCCAAGATATCCATGTCAGGTTACATTGGGTATCAAACTCCAGTGTAATTAATTACCTATACAATAAATGGAGAGAACAGGTGTCTCAGAGATGCCTCAGAGCCATAAGTTAGCTGGCTACATGCAGGCAGTATGGGCCCTGCCCAGAGACCTCTTCTGGGTTGTGAAGGCTCCTGGGGTTGCTCCAAAAGCAATGCAAATTTTGGTTGCTACCAGCTGAGTGACTGTGATGCAATACTTGATTTTTTTTCTGCTGAGCAATCAGTATTGTCCCCCAAAGCAACTGAAGCACAGCCAGCCAAACCAATTTCCCATTAAGTAAGAAGTGTGTAACAATTAAAAAAAAAACGTAGCTCACAGCAAGTTTGTTTTTAGATGTCCTGAACTTCTGCTTCAAGGTCTTTTCCTGTTAATTTAACTAATTTGCCATTTAAGAGAGAGAATGGGGAAGCTAATTCTTGAAGCATCACATTTTCTAAAAAGTTAGATCTGCATTTTTTTGTTCTCCTTTAGGAAAAAAAAAAAAAAAGCCATCTTGGGATAAAAAATAAATAAATATCTGTTTCAAGAGATTAGAAATTATTTTTCCTCTCCTGCAGGTAAAATAAAGTAAATTATAATCCATAATAGATCTGGATGCTGGTGATTGAATTGGTGATTTAGAAACCAGTGAGATCAGATCTTTTAACCTGATTGATCATCCCACATACTCATTCCATCATTACCCCTAGGTCTTGAGTTTCCTATTTTGCAGGAAGGTTTCTTCAGGACAGTTGGGCAGAAAGTCATGCCAGTTCATGCTGGGTCACCAGTGCTGGGTGTCAGTGGCCAAAGTCTCTGGGTGCTCAGTGGCATTCATTTCCACCTACTAGCATGACCTCCAAAATCTTCCTCTTCTTCTGGGGTCTTTCCTGGAGGCAGAATATTAATGTTCATAAGTTTAAAAAAAAAAAAATTTAAAAAAATTAAAAAGAAGCTCTTATTTTTTCGCACCTGCTCTTCTTGGACCAGAGTCCAAGCCCCTTTTAGTTTTCCAATCTAAATGGTGCCTGTGCAGAAGTACAACCTGTGGTCTGACTCCTGAGTGGGTGTTCTTGTTTCTATCAGCTGTCAGACTTGGATCTGACACTTCAATTTCATCCAGGTTCTCCAAATATTTGCAATCAACCCACCCTGTCAGCAGCTAGAAAGCAGCAGACTTCAAAAGTTCAGTTGCAGGCATTCACCCACAGGCATGCAATCATCTGTTACCTGTCATCATTTTCAGTTTAATTCCTTTTACCTTAAAGCCTGTCCCGGTTACAAGAATCTTCACTTGCTGTTGGTTTATGCTGTCATTTAAGTTTGGGGCTCATTTCTTTGTAAAGACCAAGGTCAAACATAGATGCTTATTATTAATAAAATGAGAAGTCATAGGGAGTGCTTAAGAAATTTCATTCAAGTGTGCTCTTTTCCTCCCTTCTTTGCTACTTTAAGGTAAGAGTCAGTCAGGGTAATCTGCCTGTGTCTTCCTTTAGCTGCTCCTGGTAGAGAATAATCTAGTTAAAAGTTATGCCATTGTTGTCTTTGACTGCTGTGTGGATTACCTCAAAGCAAATAGTATGAGTAGTGGAGTTTCATACTCAGGCTGTTTGTGAAAATAGTTGTTTTAATGACAAGAATTTTAATCCACTGTAAACAGTTTTTCATCACCATAAAGAAAATGTTTTTTGTTTTAGAAGCAGTTCATGTAGCTCTGAAAGGACACAGGCTTATAAGTTATTAATATTGTAAAAGTATTTCTACTGTAAATATACTGTGCTTAATAATATGACTGTTGATATTTATGCTGATCAGATAGCTTTTTTATGTATTTATCAAAAAGATATTAAAGTAAGTTGTTTGGTAAATCTAACACCCGTGCCAAAAGAGAGAAAAATATTATTGTAGAAATAGAATATTATATTGCAGCAAATAGCACCAGAGAGCAAATGAGAAAAAGTTAAAACAGAAAGGTTGAAAGGGCATGAGCAGAAATAAAAACTGAGCAACATAAAAATTAAACCATGTCTTCACTCTTGCATATTTTAATTTTTTGACAAGTCATTACCATTTTACTCAGCCTTAGAAAAAGCACCGCAGTAAAGCCTGACCACTTTGGGAAACTATAAATGAGAAGTACGAGAAAGGAAGGGAGGTGGATGTCCTCAGAAGTCAGCTAAACAACGGATTTCAGGACTTCTATAGACAACAGTTACCTAAACTGGGCCAAACCAGCATCCCATGTGTTTAAGCACTCCTGTTTTTCAGATTTGGTCATGATGGAAGATCAGCACATTGTTTTACTTATTGCATGCTAGTAAGATTTGCAAATTATTTTTTTGAGGATTTTAAAGTTCCATAGGTTGAAAGAATGCAATTTTTCCAGTAATACAACATAGTAGCCTGATATACATTGATGAAAATGATTATTCACATGATCATTTACATTTGAAAGAGTGTATCAAACCAGCCTGAAGCATTATAATATTCTCTTATTCAGTTATTGATATTTCATTAGAAGGTAAAGGATATTTGTTTTTTCTACACATTTGTTTCATGACATTGCATATAATTATGTTATACCTCGATTAGCTGTAAATCTTTTCATTACACCATGAGAGCTTAATGACTGAGCCTGCTTTGGTGGAAAGCATAGGGAAAAGAAGCAATCCATATGCTAGCTGATTTATGTTCAGAATTAATTTTAGTTTGCCAGCATTCTCTAAGCAGAGGCTCTTATTTACACTTCTGAAGTTAGCCAATGAGCTCAATACCCTGATGAATAAGGCCCTAAAGTAACAATCAAAATCCATGAGAATTGCTGAGTTATAATTTCTGAATCATAGCAAGCATAAACCATAAAGCTGATAGACCTGTATTATGACAGCATTTGTAACAGTAGATTAAAAACCTCTACAATCGCATTCATTTTGAGGATTTTAAAGAGCTTGGAATAAGTAATCTCAAGTAAAAAACCAATAAACTACAAAATCATATTGTGTACTTTGTGTTATGCTTCTACACTGAGAAGGTTAAGGTGTTTTCTTTAAGGAGAATTTGAAATTTGGTAGTAAAACTAATAAGAATAAAATAAAAATGGTCTTTTCCTAGAATGACCAATTTCTATTGTTACCTTTGTTACAAAATTTTATTTTTTATGTTACACTTTGCTTTTTGCTGCTATCCTCCCTCTCTTTCCTGATTATCATAAGAACTAAAAAACCCTATATTCTTAATCAACTGTTTAAATCTTTAAATAAGCTTTTAATAGTATGTTGATAAATTAATTATTAAAGTATATTAATTAAGAATGATTTGCAGAAAGCAAAAATCTAAACCTTGTAAGAATTGGAAGTGAAGTCACTGTCAACCTTTGGCTTCTATAGAAGTGAGTCAGCTCCCAGGATAGACATTTGCTGAGTCTAAATGTTCAAGTTTTTTGCAATGAGCTTTTAATGCATTATATGTGTACTATCGATTTACAGCTCTAGAGAGCTATTTTCATGCCCCTTTTACATAAGTAAGATGAACAGCAATGACAACATAACTTTTGAGTATCAGAGTAATATACAAGAACAAGCAGAGTAGGGATGGTGAGTACCTGGGGTATGGAATGGTATTCTTAGCAGTGGCAGCAGTAAAGAAAGTTATTCCCATGGGACATCTAATTCTTTTGATCTTAATATGCAGAGTTTAATATTGATTACTTAATATGCAGAGAAGGGTGGACAATGTATAAAAATAAAAATGTAAAAGTATAAAAGTACCATTAATTACATAAAAGTAAGAGCAACAGCCAAATTAGATGGTGGGCCTAATCTTGATATAAACTAGATAATTTTTTCCTGATTAATGTTTGAGCAAAACAATTTTAAACTTTCTCCTTGTAGTTTCTGGCTACAGTGAATGTGTACTGCTATGCTGGAATCTGAAAAGAAAGTTTTGCTACCACATGAAAAAAATTCATTGGGGATGAATATAGGAAAAAAATATTAGTAGAAGAAAGCTTGTATATAATTTGTGTAAAGGATAAAAACTCCAGACTTCAGTGAATGCAGCTGGAACTGGTTTTTTAACTGTCAGTGGTGATTCACAGTCCTCCTGTCTAACCCTAAGTCCTTGAAGTTGAGCAGGGCAATCATGAAGTGTAGTCTAATTATTAACATGAAACTATGAATTCGGATGCTTTGTTTTCTGCAGGAAGGGCAATTTTTTTTAAGTGAAGCAAGGTACTTTTGAAGCCCCTTAGTATAAATATGAGGATGATACTGTTAAAGACATTGCTTGGGTGATCATGGTTTACAGTAGTGAGATAAATCTATCTTCTTCCAAATGGCCAGTAACAATGATTTTCTGCTCTTGGTTTTATCCAAAGTATGAATTGCTCCGCTTCTGTAGATCTGAGATTTCAAGGCACAGGAGTAAAAGTAAACTTGATAAAAATTTGAGGGATATCTTGAGAGGTTGTTAGGATCAGTAATTTTTTTTTTCAGTCAATATTTGTGTTGTGTCTATCCAACCAAGCTTACATAGGTTCTAACAGTTTTGATCAGCTCCTTGTGACTGACAAATCCCTCACCCTGTGAAACGAGGATCACCCTCACTTGTGGTAAGTTAAACTGCTGAAAGAGAACTTGAACTGAATGTAATACTCTAGTGGTTTTAATTCCACAGATAGGTTTGTGAAGGTCCCATAGTGCTATTTAAAAAACCTTAATTTTGAATAGAAAATGCAAAAGTGATTTGGGAGGATGTATAGTGTTCATATTCCTATTAATCTAGATATATGTAGTCTGCAGTTTACAACGAAAAACCTAGGTCCTACCTATATTACCATATTTGCCATGAAGCATGTGTGCCTAATATATGAGAAGATACGTCTTGTTCTGTATACATATATATTATATATATATATATACATATATATATATATATATATATATAAAGAATTTGAAATAAGAGTATTCTTGATTCGTTCTGGATAGGGTTAAAAATCCGTGTTCATTTATTTACTGGCCTTTCTGCCGAGATTTTACAATGTGGTGTTCTGTGGTTTATGGGGACAGCTGTCTAGTAGGAAGGAGTTGCCATGTTTAACTAAATTAAATCTACCTGCTAACAGATGGCAATGAATTTTGTTCACTGTCAGCAGTTCTTGAATTATTTAAGGATAGGAAGGTCTATATTGTACTATTGCTCTCAGTATATTTTTGCTATAGTGAACTTTCTTGGCAACGGAACAGAAGAAAACATGAGATTAGAGAAGAGGCAAAACTGCATACTCGGAAAGCATTATTTGATGAAACACATCAAAATAATATCAATTTTAATATGTCTGAATGTTATCAGTGCTTCAGGGAGTGGAGTGGAGTGTTCCTGACTGAACATATAAAATATTACCACAGATAACCAATAAAGGCTTTTGTATTTGTGAGGAAAAGAGCCCCAATGCAAGCTAGGTCTCAGAAAATTTATTTGTTTATATTAGCTGTAATTGATTTTGAGATGTTTTTAGAAGTTTAAACTTACCAATGAGCTCAGAACCCATCAGTACTTTCTTAATTTTCCTGCAAGAAGGCAGCAGATTAACATAAGCCCTCCATTTGTTATTTTAGATTATGTTCTCCTGGTTTCTATATTTTTGGAGAAAAAAACATGCAATATTTTTCAAGGAAGTGACTCTTTGTAAGAGCAGACTCTAAAGGCCAATCCTCATCGGGAGCAAAGTGTAGGAGACCTCTGACCTATAATAAAAGAGACATGCCACTTATAAAGACTTTCTATTTGGGAAAGCACTCATCAAGATGTTTTACCATATATCAAATATCAGAAAGTCCCTCACTTCTCCATGCAAAAAAAAAACATACAAAGGAGGAGGTAAAAAAATTCATCCATCCTGCCCACTTCTGAGAAACCAGTGCCAATTTAAAGATCTAGGAGGCTGTTCTTCAGCCTCTTTGTCCAAAGTCATATGAGGGCAAAACTCTCCAGGAAACAAATAGAAAATTCAGGCTGTATTTTTTTCCCCTCCATCTCCTGTAAGAATGCTTTTGTGCTTTCAGTTTATAAATGAGAACAAGTATGTATATATTTTGGGGGGGGATATTGGACCATTGGAAGTTTTTTAAAAGTAGATTCAGTCTTTGCTTTTACCTCTAGTTCTGTTAACCGTGTTGTTACACATCATTGTACAAATTATTTATGTTACTGTGCTAATGAGTAGGAACTAGACTAATTAAGAGACTGTAAGAGTAGGTGTGCATTCTCCCACTGGTGCCTTGCCTGAACACAGTAGCATTAATAACTGCAGTTTTAAGAAGTATTCTGGTAACAATTAATTAAAAAATGGGATAAATCTTTGTAATTTCTTATGAGAAATAAATTCTAAAAATTTCGCTACTCAGAGATGTTTTTAAGAAGCCATACATTTTAGTCTACCTACCAAGTCATTTGTTTGAACTTTTCTGTTAATTAAAACAAAAAATAAAATTTTAAACTTATGACAACTCTAGTAGGGCCTATCTAGTAGGGCTGTTCATCACAGCTATGAGACCACAATCATTTTATCTAAGTCCAAATTCAGCATCAACATGCAGGTCTGTTTTATTCATTGATGGAAATTTCAATCACAGTAGAATCAAAATACGTTTAATTCACAATGGGTATAGCCATTTTCACAAAATAGGATTCTTTGTCTGACAGTTCACATCCATTGTCTGTTTATTATATGGGATCTCTAACAGTGAATCCGGGAATGTATTTCTTTTTTGTCATTTTATATGACTTGATCACTTGTTCTTTTTAGTCCCTGTTATTTAGGACTACTAACACCATGGTGATCTGTGTTTTTTCTTTCTGAAGAACTTCAGAGCTATGAGTTGATCTCTCAGGGTGTTACCATCGTCATGATTTGGGGCAGGCAAGTGTTCTTAACAGCCATAAAGTCACAGATGCACTGCACAGTTATAGGACTGAATCCATTAATAAACCAAGAAGATAAACAAATCATCCCAAGCTTCCATGATCTTCAACACTTACTAAAAGGGTGCCCCAGATTGTGCTACCATTAGCTGTTTTTTCTGTTTTTTCAATTTGGAGAGGGCTGGGACAGTCACAGTGCTCAGACACCAGTGTTGGCCACCTCATGATGTTTTTTTCTGTACAAACTTGGTCAAGAAGTACAAGTATATTGAACATCAACTAGCAGTTACAAAATTACTTTTAAGGAAGGAAGAACTTGATATTCAGACAGAAACCTACTATCTTCACCACTGTTTTAATTACAGTACAAACTATAAAAGGTAAAAAAAAAACTAATACAGAAACAAAACAAAAATGATTTTTTAAAGCTGTAAATTGCTTCAGTTGGGAGTTTTATCCAAGCGTGGTTCAAAGGGAAATAGACTTTGGCAAGAGGCCGATGTTGTTTTCCTTTCAAACTCAACCTAACAAAGCAATAAAATATGAATGGTATCAAATTATCTTTAGCACATGGTATGTCCCAGTACAAATTCTTCGGATGCAGAAAGAAAAATGTTTTGATCTGATCACATACCCACATTTTCCTACAACTAAAGAAAAAACTTTGCTATTGCTTAGAACTAACCTCTAGAGGAGAGCCTCTACTACAAAGTAGACCAAAATAGTTATCACATCAAAGAGGTAACATCAGAATATATGTTTTATCAATAGGAAACTTGATATTTTGTGGACATTTACTCTAATATTGGTGGATTAAATCAATATATCACATTCTTATAGAATGGTATTCTGATAAATCATATTAAAACTATAAATTAACTCTCTCAAATTAGGAAAAAATAACTGACTTATGACCCATATGTGGTTCTTTCCACTGTTAAATTGGTCCCTGCTGATTTCAAAACTTCTGTGAGAAAGAGAGGTCATTAGCAGTGTGACAACTAAATGATTCTGGAAACGGTCTGTATTTTCAGATACCATGCAGAAATGGGGACTGCATGGAAGACCTGAGGTTTCTTGTTGGCACAGAAGTCGACACCTATCAAAGGAGCTTGATTTGAACAGGACCTAGTAAAAGTTCACATTTTATTCCATTAGTCTCTGATTTGTTATTCTAAGCATATTCTAAAACATACCAGTTATCTGCAAAACAAAAGTCAGTTTTAAGTTCTTAGTTATTAAAAAAAACAACCCAAAACACTTTGTTTTCTTGGCTATGACCCAGTGACCTAGACATTGTTGGGGAAATTTATTTCATATTAGGGAAAACTCTAAAGAATCATAAACCTAAATATACCTTCTAACCTTCTATATGTAATCTGCTGTACATTTGCATACATAAAGCATTTTTTACCAGACCTTTGGAATCTAAAGTTTATTTTTTATAAAATCAGTATTTGTATTTAAATCAGATTTATCTTATTTACAGTAACAGCATAGTCAGAATTTTATTAAAATTTAGTGCTAGAGTTGGATTAATAATAAAGTAATTCTAGCAAGCAATCAGAATATTCTGTTTAACAAAAACATTGGGTCTCTGCTATCTACCCATAAGTAAGTACAATATCAACTTTTTGAGTAACAGCATAGATTCCATACGGTATTAGTCCTGTTCACCTTTATTTAACAAGCTTCTTTGGAGTAATTCTCCTCAGCTTGTATTTCTGTAAACAAAAAAACTCTCCCCTCTCTGAATTCATCATCATCTTCATAGCTCTCTTTGTTTAGATAAATCTCTTGAAGGAGGCCAGATTCATAAAATTTAATAAATAATTGAACATACCAGGATTAGACTGAGGGAAAAATACTTTTAGCTCTTTTATATAAATTCTAACAGTAAAAGTTTCTACTGGGACATGAAAATACATACCATTCAGATTAATGCGATGATATACATCATTAGCACTAACTGCTTGCTACACGACTCACCTTGCAGTTTCTTAGTTCAATTTTTCTAAATTAAAAGATTAATTTGGAGATGCCATAGATACCATATACATATAATTTATATGATCTTCTGTAAAGGTCTTTTGTGCTTTGTCCTTCAGTGAGTTAGAAATTCGTTGTGTTTACAGTTGCATACTCATATTCATTGATCCTGTTCAAACTACTATTTTGCTAGAGACATAATTCTACTCTTGCAGTTCACTTATTTTTTCTTCTTCAGTACATTATACCAGAAAAATTTGGGTGCAGTACTTCACAGTACCATTTCCATTACAGAAAAACAACTCAGTGCCACCTACTGAATGCCAGACGCTTCTACTAGCTCTCCACAGGACAACTGCATGTGGTTTGGCAGAGGGTGCTCAATCAGCCCTAAGAACAGAACCTCATTCATCACCTTGGAACAGAACCCTGGGGAGCAGGGGGCAATAGGATTAGATAATTAAATATATTATAATTAACAATGAGATAAAGGCAACTCAATCAAACATGATGTATTTCCTAAAGGTGATGTTTTTCAAGTGAATTTTTTAACGTTAAAAACAGCTTTTAAAAATGGTGACCTGAAACTAACTGTTCATAACATGTTTTCATATCATGTTCATAACATGATTGAGTTGCTTTTTTTAATCATTGCTTTTTTTCTTTCTCATGTTTGACTGAGTTGTCTTAATCTAATAATGAGATAAACCAAAGCGGTTGCAGAGCAAGGTGGACACTACTGATGGCCAAGAAAAAATGAAAGTATGAGATTAAGTGGCTAGCACAAGTTAAAATTCTCTGACTCATACATTTGGACTCTCCTACATATACAGAGATTTCTTGCAAAAACAAGAGCTGCCTGCTCTCTGAAGTTCTGGGCACCGTGCTGAACCAGCACTACCTGCTGATGGATGTGCAGTTATCCCAGCAGAGAGTCACTGGGGTAGAAGTGTACAGTGGTTTGTGGCTGACAGCAGCTATGACAGTTGTCTTAGATCCTTCTCATCACCACCCCCTGTGAAAATCTTTCCTTCATATTTCTAGAAGACAGATGTACAAGAATAAGTTGTGTTTCTTCCACAAGTTGTGTATCGTCCACATAAGGGTGTAGCATACTGAAATCCTGATTCTTGCTCTAAAATTACATTTTTTTCTTTTCTTTCATTTTTAACATATTTTAACATGTTTAGCAGTCTTCACTTTACTTTGATTGCAATCCTGTGGCTCACACACCTTGTTTTGAGGCTCATAGTAGGAAAATGGCCTATATTTATTGAACGTGACTAATAATGTGAGAGAGTAATTCAAAATCCATGCTCAATTAGCAGGAACTTTATAATCTCTGACAGTTCTGCAGCAGTGAGGTCCTCTTAAGCTAATCAGATCACCTGTCTCTGTGAGAGCTGCCTGATTATAATAATTCCAGAAATTCCTAGGTATTAATGAAAATTTGTTTTAGCAGGGCATTATTGATTGAAAAACTTACACAGAATGCATGTCCTAATCAGTCTGAAACAGTAAAAGACAAAGTAATAATTTTGTACCTGAGTGACACCCAATTTAGATTTATTTCAGTTATCCAAAAATTGTCATCATGTAAAACAGGCATGGGCTACCAGTAGTATATTAATTAACCTTCTTAGTTTACCTTTCTGCTGTAAAGGTATCCCAAATGATTAAACCTGAGATGGAAGAAAACATGGATGAGAAGATATCAAACAGGATTTAGCCAGCACTTACTGAACCATCAGCAGTCTCAGTCAAACAAGAATAATGATTTCTTTATATACCTGTGTATATGTGCACTTCCCAAAAGACGTACCAAAGCTAGTCACTCACAATTTTTTTTAAAAAAAAGGAATTAAGTGAATCATAACATTGGATACAGACACATAATAACACGGATAAAGAAGGCTGTATAAATCCATCAATGTGATCTGCTGATATAGAATCTAATAGTTCAGATGGAATTTAATTATAATAACATCCTAATTGGAGGTAAATTAAAAAAGACTATGACCAAGTGCTGTCACATTAAATGAAAATTTATATTACATCAGTAACAGACAGCTCTGTCCTAGAATTATGACTTAAAGAGCGTGACATTTTGGTTTCAGGGTAATCAATGACTGCTTCACAAATATTCTGAAGCCTTCTTTCATCTATTATAGACTAAATTAAATCTAAACTTCTGTCAGACTCTGAGCAGGTGGACAGAGTTCATTTTGGAGAGGAAACAAATGTGACAAATGGAAGGGAAATTCTTTCTTTGGGAGATGCAATACTCTCACAGCTTAGTGTGTCCTCTGATCCCTCTACCAATACATTCAGAGGTGCACTTGGCTGTCTCTAACTGATCGCTCTCCTGCAGTTTTTTTTGAAGTATAAAGGAAATGGTTTTTTTGACGGGAAGAGCATAGATTTAGCAGACTGATAAAACTAAGAGACATTTCTTCTAGGCCTTATTTTTGCCACGGTGTTGACAGGGGAGCATGCTGCTGCACTTTCCCAGTGTCCCGGCTGGTGGAGGGAACAGCTGTGCCAGCAGCCAGCAACCCACATGCTATGTAATTGCCCCATAGAGATTGTGTGAGTAAAGGAGGACATTTTTACCTCTATCTTGGCCCAAAACAAGACTAAAATTGCATCATTTTGTCACCACAGACATATCTATCACAATTTTATATTGTAACAGTAGTGAATCCAATTCACCCATAAATCCTTTTTCTTCCTGACATGCAGCCTGCACTATCCCCTGTGCTGAATCAGAAAGAGCTCAAGCAGGTTTTACTGATATGCTGTCCCCATGTTCATGAACCTGATTATTTTTTCACCACCACCACCCTGCAAAAAAAAAAAAAACAACTTTAAATGAATTTGTTCCAGTCTAACTCACCAGTCATGTCAATCCTTTGCCTTCTTCCTGCCTCCTCAGATGTCTAGAGAGCAAGCCTCTGCAAAAAAACAAGCCCTTCATGAAGAGCTTGTCAGCTGTGGGCTCTGTGACTGCATTTTCTTGCTCTTTAGCAGCAGATCTGAATATCTCTAAGAAAATGACTGCACAGCTAACAGCCTGTACTTTTCATCCATCCATAAATGCACAGCTGGCATCCTTACGGGATTTTCTATTATGCAAATTCAGCCTAGTATTTTCAAATCTTCAGATGGTCTGTATCATTTCTTCTTACGGGGGAAAAGCACTGTAGAAGCAGACAGCTAGTTCTCTAGATACAGCTAAGATTAGCTTGGGTTTTGAAAGGAAAGGCTTTTCATTTTTATTCACTCCTGTCTTCCATAGGGTCCCAGAATCTCTGTGGTTACTGGTAAAGAAAAAGTCTCAACCTAGTTTAGGAGTCTGAGCCTCCCTCCAGCTAGGGATTGTTGTAAACACAGGTTCCAGCCACCAGTTTAATGTTATAGCCTGACTCTGCCTTTCTCAGTAAGGAAAATTTCTTATTGAATGTTGGATTTAATGTCCTATTGACAAAACCAGAAGGACACACATACAAAAAAAAAAAAAAAAAAGGCAGATGATTTATGACTTTATGAGTTTGTTCCAGTTTTACTTGCTTTTGTTTTGTTTACTCATTTAGACAGCACTATCAAATGATGTCTTTCTGGAGATACTTACAAATTTAATTGTTGTGACTAGATTTGATCCTTTGTTTTCCTGAATTCTCAAAGAGTGATGTTTGGCAGCACAATTTCTCATCTCTGGTCATCTCCTCAGTGGCCTAACTAGAGCAGCTCAGAATATTCGCCAATTTAATAAAAAAAGTATTTCTTTTTCCTTTAGACAGATAATTCTGTCTTACTGAGGCCTTGTCCTGGAATTTCAGGATAAGAGAAAGAGGGATTGTCTCTCTCTCCCCAAGAGAAAGAGGGATTGTCCAAATCTGTCCAACTATAGGTAAGACTGTATTTGAGAGAAGTGTAATGAGCTACAGTAGAACAATTCCTAGCACTTAGGAATCATCATTTCTTAACACTACATTGCTGATCCATTCATTTTTAACTGATGAATCTATGATATTTTACATATGGCTGTCTGTAAAATTTAATGTCAGTGGGTATCAATAACCCATCCAGAAACTAATAATCAATACAAATATTGCAGCTCAGAAGAGATCATTTGCCTATTTGTTTTCCATATAATGGGGTAGATAGTAATTGAATGCTTTGAAGTTTTATTTCATTTCTCTCTCATGGACAACTAGAACCAGGATCACTTTACAAAACTGTTTAAAAACTAGTGATTTTAATTTTATTTCTTTGACTGGATGCTCATAAATTTGTTGAAATTCTGGGAATGTTTTATGGGGTATTGCATAATTATAGAGTTACTCTTGCCTTTGCATCTGCTGATTTCATTGGGAATGACTTGCAACCTGCACTACTGAAAGACAGGGCACCCTATGGCCTTTGAGTCAGCTTTGAGGGGATTACAAAATCTAAAATTTATATAAAACAGCATCACTCTTTCAAATACACGACCAAAGTAGAAGAACCCAAAGATATAAGCTATATCCTAGACCTATATAGAGGAAAAATTGCATGTGTCTGAATGGGATCCCTCAAATCCAGCATATTCAGTAGAGCATCATCTATTCATCCCACTTTTGGAACAGATATATAGAGTGACATAGGAAAAAATTCTAAGGCTCACGATATTTGCCCAATGAAAACTCATGTAGGAAAGTAATATTATTCATACCTTGGTCATGAACTCTCTCCTGATGGCCAGTACCTATTTCCTTCTTTGTAGTGGCTTGAATTGAATATATAACAAACTGCTGCAAATAGAGGTCAGTCATACAGTTCCTTGATCCTGATTGGATAGGTGAAAAATTGGCAGGATGGTTTTGACTGTGATGCCTCAGACAGAATAAGTTTACTGTAAATACTGAAATAAAACAAAAAGACATATTTATTTTTATTCTGTTTTGCATCTTGATTTCAAACTTAAAACCACCTTCTACATCATACTGTTGCTCAGAGATCATTAAAGGAGCACTGGAAATAACTGTGAGTACTCTTGATAACTTCCTATTTTAATGGTTGCTCATCAGTCAGTTTTAAGTCTTGAGCCAGCAAAATGTTAGTCATCTATCAAAGTATTTATGACAATGTTAAATATTAAGGTTAGTTAAATACTGGGGATGAAATTATCTTCATATGTTGTGTTAATTATCTTTTTTTACGATTTTATTTATTTTTATTTTTATTTTTGTTGATGCTCAGTTAGAAGGAGTGGTAGCAGTAGGAACACTAAAACTTTTGCTTAGCTATTAACAACCCCCTTGTTAGAGCAAATAAAAAGTCAGGAGAATGATTCAACAAATAATTTCTTTCCTGGAAACTGCAAAGTTTGGTGACCAGTGAATTCAACAGATGGGAAATTACCATTGCTAGGGCTCATCTGCAGTTATACCAGGGCCAAGATTTTGCTGAGATATTTGTATGGCTAAGCCACTTAAGTGCAACAGTGCTCAGGCCCTTTATAGATACACATTTCTAAAAGCTCTGTCCTGTGATTGCAGATTTCTCAGGACTGAAAAAGAAAGATGAGAAGTTAATGTCATTTATTACTAGCAGTTACCAAAACATGGATGCCTTTTAGTTATTTGCAGATAGATACATCTGTTTTCAAGTAACCAAGTGCCTCCAGTTCCCTACTAACTTGTTTAAAAAAGCAAATTGCCAGCAACATATTGACGGGTGTCTTAAAGTTGTTTACTTAGTATGATTTACAGCTTTCATAAATCTACATTATGAGATGCTGTTTATACATTGTATGTGTTCTAAGTGATAATGAAATACACAACAGAGCCTGTGCTCTGAGTTTCTTAAGAGCCTTGTTTTTCACTAGTTAATAATTTCAATTTGTTTTGGGGACTTTGGACAGTCTGGGGGAAAAGGGACTCTACAACCTCATTTTGGAATAGATTTTCCAAAGTTAGGGGACTGTTTGTTTTAGCAGCTCTCCTCAGATCCAGGAAACTTTTAAGATTTTTCCTGTGATGTGCTGTATTTCACCCCCTCTCTCAGCTAACAACATATTACCTCAGTTCTTTGTAATTGCTTCCTGGTTTGCCTCTCTTCTGGGAGAGAAGTGCAGCAGCTGTCAGCTAGGAAGTGGTGTCTGCAAGGAACTATGAGAGGAAGAGCGGGAAATGAAATGACTGACAGGACTAACAGCAGAGTGAGGAAAAAGCTGGAAAGTTCAAACATGAAAGCACTGAGGGTCTAAGGGGACAGTTTGTTTTCAAAGCGCAGGGATAGCTTATACATATTATTAGGTTGTTATTATTCCTATTCTGTCCAGAATCCAGATTAATTTTAATAAGAGATGAGAAAGTGAGCAGAACAAGAGATAAATACACATCTCCTCAGTGCTATGAGGTTTATCTCAACTGACAGAAGTCATGTCTCTAATCACAGAGACAATTGGCAGATGGAGAACAACTTCAAATGAACAAGTGATTTTGTATGATAGCCGTGAGTCCTAGTCCTATTAAAAGCACTCTTAGTCCAGTCCCTCATAACATTCTGTCTCTACATTGTTGACATCTAATAATTTTGAATAAGAGAGTATAATACTGATATTTTGAAGAAGTGACTTACAAAAGCTTAGCCAGACATATAAGTAATTCTGAGACATGCAGGACAAATTCATAATGAAGTCAAGGTGATTTCTTTGCCTTTGGGTGAGTCACTTCCTGAAAATTCAGAGAGGGGATAAACATCATCAAGATGTTTTTCTCATTATATAGATATATATTTTAAACAAACAATAACCTCTGAGATTCTAGATGCTGGTATTTCCAAAAAGGATGTATGGAATAGTCTGTCCTAAGTTGGCACAAATTAATGACGCAAAACTGGATGACATTTATGGAGAAATATTTGATAAAATAACAGGTCTTGGCCATGAGTGTGATCCTGCTCTGGCAGGGGGGTTGAACTCTATGATCTTTTGAGGTCCCTTTCAACCCCTAACATTCTGTGATTCTGTGAGTGGGTGATGTTTTGCCAGCCAGTCTGATACTTAACACAGCTTTACTGATCAGGATTCACACTGTGAGGAAATGATCAATACATGTCTGATTATAGTAGCCTTAATTAAACCTCTCCTGAAAGTGCTAGGATGCCACTTGCCATTAAGCTGACCTTTTTTTATTGTTTGATAGATGGGAACATACCTTTTGACAGATCAGCCTTGGTAAATTTGGCCTATGTCCAAAAGACCAAAAGAAGAGAACGAATTGATGTCACAGATTAAAAAGTTGCCTCTCTGCAACAATGCACAGACCACAGTGGAGGGTTATATACATGCTTGACAGAGTGCTCCCTGAAATGGTCTAAGTCCTAGCCAACTCTTTAACCAGTCTTGACATTCTTCATATTCAAAATATATGGTGCACACACCTCAAAATCAAGTTTTAGATTTTTTTTTTTTTTACATTTTTTTAAAATTCCCTTAAGCTTCATTTTCAGTGTACCCCTGGCCTGTAGATTTAGCTTTTTTTTTCATCCATCAGTAAGAAATCATTATTTAATGTCTAAAAGAAAGTATTGAACTTGACAGTTGTGAAAAAAATACTTGGAATTGTTTGTGGCAATTATGTTGTCTTTAAACCTGGAAGTTTAACACATATCCCCTAGATGCTGCAACATTTGAGCAAATAACATCTGGGGACAGTATCAGGGCAATTCATGTCTCCTGCTTCAGATGTTATTTCTACAGCTTAGGATAGAGCTGCAGATCCCTTTTAATGGGCAGAGAAATCACCTGGTGCTGCAGATAAAAAGACATTTAGAATGCCAGCTTGATATAATAATAAAGGAATGTAAACTTTCTGCTAACATGAGGACAAAACTCTTAGACATTTCCCTTTCACTCTCTTAGTTTAGATAAGAGGTTATCACTATGAATAGGATAAATAGTTTGATCTTGTGCTATTACTGTTTATAAACAAGTGTGGGTTTTGTGCATGTGCATGGCAAACTGCTTCTGACCACAACAACTTCTTCTTACAAGAGGATGTTCATATTCTCATTAATAATCATAGAATAGGACAAATGATACAGTTAAAACATTGGAAAGAATGTCATCATGTTTATCATCAGTAAGCTAGAAATAGGGCTAAGAATGAAAATGATTGTGTATATGGCATGAGTTTTATGTAAAATGTGGAAAATAGGTACACAAATATTATTTTTTCTTTCAGTTGATGACTGTTTTTCTATTGTGCCATCCCTGTCAGACATGATACAGATGCTGGCCCAAGCTGTAACTGAAGCGAAACTCTCAGCTTTTCTTTTGGTATGTACAAAACTTTAACCAACAGAGAGTGGGTTATGAGAACTAAACAGGAAAAGTGAAGCAGAAAAACCTTCAGAGGTTTAGCTTTCGTGGTTTTTTGGTATTTTTGTTTTTTAATAATTCATATTAAAACTCAGGAAGCTCAATAAGCAAAAAAAGATTTATCAGTGACCCTTTCCAGAGTTTTTTATAAGTTTTTAGTTTTTGTTGCTTAGAGTTTGTCTTCAATATTTATGTGATGCTCAAACACTAGAAGAGGCACAGTGCACCAAACATACAAACTGTATGAGAAAAACAAAATACTAGTTTGCTCTGCCTGTGGGCACTATGTTGATGCTGACAGAAAAATTCAGCATTGCCTAACATGGGTGCAATTGGTGATATTTTTCCTTCCGTCTCACATTTCCTGTCTCTGAACACTAAAACACTATATGTGCCCCATAGTTATTTAAACATAGTGATAAGAAAATACATGTCAAGGACTCTTTTCTATCTGTTACTATAGCAATATTTTGTGACCAATTAAAAATTTCACATCTTTCAGTTTTAACTGCCATCAGTAGATCTAAAAAAAATGGAGATAAGATTATTCTGAATCCCTGAGTTTCAAGTAAGTAAGGAGGAGTAATATGAGCCCAAAATATTGGTACTATGCTTGGAAAGAAGATAACCAACTAGCAGTTGAGTGAGGGGCAAAATAAGACACATGCACTTCAATCAAGATAGAATCTTCCATGCTGCTGAGGTTCAGGTCTATTTCTTAGAGTTCTGCGTCTACATATTCTGTTTCTAGTCAGCTGTACAATTTACTGTCAGCAGCCACATCTCTGCTCTATTTTTTCCATATAAAATGGTGACTACACCACAGAAAGCTATTTCCTGCCCTGGACCTTCTGACCTGTTACTGCTGCCCTTTGCCTTTTTGTGTGTTTATATATGGTCCTCCTACATACCCTAAACTTTATTCTGTTTTGTCAGCAGAAAAACCAAGCTACATTCAGCCTCTTAAGGGCCTCTATTTTGATGGAAAGATTAATGTTCAAGAGGTGGGTCTGGAACGCTTTCTAGCCTGCTTTCCTAGTAGCATATGGAATTGCACTGTCCATCTGTCAGCTTTTCAGTCTTCCACTTTTTCTCCTGCAGGGATGTTTTTGCCTGCTGGCTAAGTTCATCCAGGATCAAAGGCTTTGAATTCCTTAAGATCACCGAAAATTTGTGGAAGATGAAGGAGAGAGAGTAGCACCACTGCAACCCCCTGGCATAGTGGCAACATGGTGAAACTGACAATTTGCCTGATCTGCTTGGCCTGATACAGTGGCTGTATAACTAACGTACATATATCTCCAAACTGGTCACAACATATGCCACCTCTTTCCCAGCTCTTTGGTATGTGACTCAAATGAATGCTACCTCAGGGAGGTGTTAATAACACAGAGGGGTTAAGAAGTTCATTGGATGTCAGTATTAAAATCAGTAGGCAACCAAGCCACTCATTTTGATGCTCATCTTTTCTGTTGGTCTAAGATGCTTTTCAGACTTCTTGGGAAAATCTGGGCTACAAATGCTTTCATTGTATATGAGTAAGAAGAAAGGATGTCTCTGTCCATCTTCCAGAAGGTCAAAATCACAGCAGTTAACTGAGACTATGTATATCTCATCTATTTTATTAGCTGCCTTTTTGGGTGTCTTGTTGATTGTTTCTGAAATTTGGAACTCTCTTAAGCACTATGAAAAACAAGAGAAGAGATAATTTTCATCACAGGCAATGTCTGTACACGGAATAACACTTAGCTGTGTCAGTAACTGGAAGTAATTAGAACAATATTTGCTCACAGAGTGGCAAGGAATATCTGCATCCCTTTACAAGAAGTGGAGCAGCAGTTTCTGATTTCAAAATGAAACAGAACAGCTGCTCTCTCTCTCTTTTTTTCTTTTTTTTTTTTTTTTCTTTTTTTTAAATTTAATGCTATGATAGTTCAGCTGGAATAGTCAGTATTCTGGTTCTGGGTCCTGGTCTATCCCAATTAAGCTCTCTGACCTCAGTCTGAACTTTGGTTGGTCATCATTACTGAGAAGGCACAGAAATTGCATTTCCTGATCAGAACCAGACTTCATGGGAAGTAGTCAAGAGATGCTACAGCTGAACATACAGGCTGTGATTATGAAAATTCAACAAAGGTAGATTCAGAAAAAAAAATAATTAAATAAACTGGATAGTATCAGCACATGGGGTTCCCAGAATATCTACATTGTTTCCTTTATAAATGGATAAAGAGAGGATGAGAGTTGTTTTTCATACCCAATCCATATTTTTTCATGAAAATGGCACTTAGTTTTACATTAAAATGGCAGCTACTCTATGTGGGGTGTTCTGATTTTTCTCTTTGGAGCTTTCCTGGCATTCTGATTTATTCATGAGATTTCATCCACATTCCTAAATACAATAGATTGACAAGAATGGTGCTACTATTGGTGACAACTGTAGTTATATTTGTAATAATCTATAACTTAAACATGTAAATAATAATTGTAGAAGGATTTATTACAATATTCAGTACTTGGCCAAACAAGAAACTAACTTTTCCTTCTTTATAATTACTAACTCTGTGCATGGGGAAAAATTAACTTCTTTCTTGAAAATATAAACAAGAGGAAAAAAAATCAATTTTTTATTTTGATTTTTCAGATTGCTGCAAATATTTACAATAAGTGTGACTTTAATGTCAAACAAATAAGATTAAAAAAAAAAAAATCACTCTGCCCTTAGCAGTCATGGTGAAATCACAGTTAAAGGAAGAAAGAATTTAATATGGCTTTGATTTAATAATTTTCAAAAATTCCTTTTCCTTTTACTCACACACCCCCTCGCCCCCAGCAGATGCCATATTTCCTGAAAAGTTTATGGCTTGTTTTTGTTCAGGTGGGCAGTTGTTTCATTCATATGAGTAAACATAATAACTGAGAGGTAGATGGCCATCAAACAGGGTTCATGTATCCTAAGCTTGTCTTAAGAGAACATCAAATATTACTTAATTATTCCATTTAAAATGTAAAATAACTGCTAAGCCCTGATTGCTTTTAATAGTGTTGGAAAGTAGTTATGTCTGTCATTCCCTTATTTCCATTTGATAACTCATATTTTAACATAATCACACGATACAGTGCCTCTGGAAAACAATTCTGTATATGAGGGAGCAAATTAGTAGCAGCTGAAACCCCTATTGCGTAGCAGTGACATCTCTGCCAGTTCTGCCTCAAGTGCTATGAGAAGCACTGTGCAAGAAAACTCACTGAGCAGAGACAATTAAGACTGGAAGAGAGAAAAGTTGAAACATTGCAAGGTCAGGATGCCAAGGCACATCAAGGAATTTTAATAGACACAAGGAAGTTTGAATACTGACTATAGGGGATTTTTGTGACATTTGAAAATAACATGTATAAAAACATGTTGAAGCATTACATGGTTCTTGGCATTTTTTTATATCTTCTCAGGAATATTTGTTAAACTAAATCATCAGCAAATGACCTGTAGAAATAAAAGCTGCGGGGAAGAAAATTGTTTGTGTCTACATTGTTTCCACAGTATGAACAGCAGCACAAACACTATGTAATTGTTTGTTAGACAAGCATTTTTTAAAGTATAACAGTGACCTTTGTACCTGAACATTCAAAATAGAGGGCTGAGACTGGTAAGGACATATAAGATAGAGATTCTTGTTCTTTCTGCTGGAGGAGAAGCTAGGGGTTTGTTTGGTTTTGGTTTCTGTTATTGCTGTTTTCTACTCTACAAAAAACAAAGACAAATTTGACTTGTAAGGGTCCTTGCTTTTCTGTGTTAGCTTAGGCTCCATATCCATCTGTAAATGAGAATTTTCCAATTCCTCCCCCACCACACCAAACTCCACAAAGACTCTTCTACATTTCAGAACAGCTGAGTACCAAGAGATTAGGATACTTTTGTATGCTGAGAACATAGTAAAAGTTTTCTTCTGACACTCCAATCAATGTTTATTAAATTGTTAATGTAAAGAGTTATTCCAGCAAAGTCAGTTCTACAGCACACGGACTACAGCTCCTACCTTGGATTTCAGAGAATTGTGCAGGGTTTTCTACTATGGTACAGATAGAGATATAACGAGCACTATCCCCTCATCTGACCACAAATTAATTTCCCATCTGAGAAAACAATGTGATGCAAATTTAGTGAAAATTTTCAATAGTTCCCAAAACTACAAAAAAACCCCGAACCAACCAAACAAAAAAAAACCCCTGAACAAAACAAACAAACAAACAAAAAAAGCCCACAACACAATAAGAAACCAAACACAAAAAGTTTTCTTCAGATAGGAGCTACTAGCTGTTTTGGGGGTAAAGGTTCAGCAAACTCTTTTTTTCCTTTAAATTTTGAAAGACCTGCATGTGTGTTTGTAAATTCAATAATTTATTTAAATTTTTAGGCCCGTATGACAGGCATGTCAAGAGGCACGTGCTATATATAATACCTGCTAAGGCAAGCAGATAACAAAGGGGTGACTGGTGACAGCCAACATGGCTTCAATAAGGGTGAGTCCTGCCTGACTAATTTGGTGGCCTTTTATGATGTGGTCACAGCCTCGGTGGACAAAGCAGAGGAACAGATGTCATCTACCTGGACCCATGCAAAGCATTCAGTGCTGTAGCACACGATGTTCTGGTCTCTAAACTGGAACAATATGGATTCAATGGATGGACCACTCACTGGATAAGGATCTGTCTGGATGGCTACACCCCAAAAAGTTGTGATTAATGGCTCTATTACCAAAAGGAGATATGTGACGTGTGGTGTTCCCCAAGGGTCAGTACTTGGACCAGAGTTATTTAGCATCTTTCTTGGCAACATGGACAGTGGAATAGAGCACACTGTCCCCTTCTTATTGACACCCACCCCTCAGATACTTATAGACATCAATAAGATCCCCTCTCATCCTTCTTTTCTCAAGGCCAAAAAACCTCAGTTCTTTCAGTTACAGTTAGGAAAAAAATTATACACATTGTAATTAGGAAAAAAAAGAAAAAATTGTCATCAGAGACATGATGCTGGTGCTTACCATATGCTGAGCAATGTGTTTGTAACATAGAATTCTGTCACAACAGTTAGGACAGAGGTGATACATTTTTAAATCATAATATCAAACCCCTAGTTTTATCGTATCTTTGACACTGAAAACTGTATTCTTATTTTGCAGATATAAAGGATGGTCATGAAACTCTGATTTGGATCCATTCTTAAACCTTTCTCAAACTCACTGATTTTACAAGAAGAGATCCAGATTTACACTGAAATTTGATTAAAAATCTGGCGTTTATAAAACAGGAATCTTTCACTAAGACTCACGGTTTTAATGCTTGTGAAGTACAACAATCAGATGTGGTAAGCATCGTTTAGCTAATGGGAAGATTTAAGAATCTGTGTTAGCATGCTATTTATTTCTTGTAAGATGAGGAAAATGTAGTTTTAGATCATTTGAGTTCATGAAGAGGCACCTTTATTCCTTCCATTTAAACAGAAATAGCAATGAAGTCCCAGGGCTTTCTACAGACGGGTTCTCTGTGTGCAGACTTCTGAACAACACTTTACATATTCCCTGCTAATGTATGGCAAATGCTTATAGACATGCAAATTTGCTCTTGTGAGATGCTCTTGGCAAGATCCAGTAGCTTAATACCCACTCGAAGTAGTGTGGGTGTCTGTAGATAAATGAGATGCAGACCAATGCCATAACATCGCAGACCACTGTGAGTTCTTTACCTCATGCCACTCAATTGACCTTCACTCATGTCAGCTATTCAAAACATTACAACACAGCACTCTTAACTTTTGCCATGCCTGAGTGAAAAACAACAATTTCAGACAGTGCAACGGAAGTGAGAAGCTTAAACAATTCTGACTTCATCGTTCACAAGATTTCAGCATACATTGCCCTTTGTGCCATGTTCACTAATGCATTCACAGTGCAGCATATTAATCGCGTTAGATTATGCATCAGTCCAAATCTAGTGCCTCTTAACTTTATTTTCACAGGAAAGCATTGGAAATGGGCTGATGACCTTCTTTAGCTTCATCTAGAAAGCCTATCACAGGGCACAGATCAGTATTAGTGGACTGATCAGTACAGCAGAAGTCACTTCTTGATGTTAGAAACTGGTTATCCTTGACATCTGAGGGTCCCAAAGCTCACAATTATGAGTCAACTGTTGGGATCCCTGTATTTATAGAGTCTGAAAGAGTAGGCAGGGAGGTGGCCTGTGAGATCAGGAGCCACTGTGTTGGTGGTTGCAAGTGGCCATTCTGGGAGATAGGGGTTCTGTAGCCTGAAAGGTGCCCTTCTGTGGAAGAAGGGAAGAGGGTCGTGGGGCTAAGGGCCTTCCCCTGTGCCATTTTGCTGCATCTTGGGTACACGGAACAGCCTTCACTTCCCCTCATGAGCCCTGGGCTCCAGTCCCCTTCTCATCCTGTTCCTGGTTTGACACTGACAGTGTCACTCTGGATGAGATTGTGGCAACTGTAACCCTCCCCCACCAAAAAAAATTCCTCACCAGTGTCACAGCCCCCTGTGCTCAACAGTGGCTGATGTGCGGGTGGGCAAAGCATCCAGACATCCTGCCAGCAGGAGAGGGAGGCCTGGACAGCCTGCTCAGTGTCTCCCAGCACTCCATAAAAGAACTGGTGGTTGCCAAGTGTTGCATGGACTCTTATTTCTTATCCTCCAGCCTGGTCCTTGGGGTGTGCAGACGTGCCATCTGTCAGCATGGAGTTCTGAAGAAGAACGCAGGGCCTGGCATCTGTTGGGCATTCAAAATGTCATGAGAAGCCTGTCAGAGGGATTCTTTGCCAGTAAGTATCTTCAGAAAAAAGGTCTGTTAGGTCCTAGGACAAACTTGAGCTGTTGCACATTTCCAAGAGGTAACTTATAGGGATAGTTGTAGGAGGAGTTATGGGAGGCCAACAACACTGATTTTTCCTGCAAACCTGTTATGGGATTCGCTGCAGTTCTAATCTAATTTGACAGCTCTGGTATGCCTTCCTCCATTTTCATCAATGCCTTCCCTCCAAACTTGTTTTTATCATGATTTTCACAATGAAGGTTTTCTGCAGAGACACAGTAATACAAGATTTCCAGTCCAGCAAATTTTGGAGCTATAATCTGCTCTAAATCTGATTTTTACCTTCTGTATGTATTACATAAAGCTCAGATTTTTGCCCTTCATACACAAAATTTAATACAAGTGGCTATCTTTACACCTTAAAACATTTTCACCAGACTGTAACACAGCTATGGCTGTGGAGAGGAAGGAGGAAAATAAGCACATTTGCTGTCTTAATGAGCAAACACAAGAGGTATGGAAAATGATCCGTCTTTAATCCTGCCCTATCTCCTGAAAAGAGCTGCAGGGGAGGAGTCACACCTGTGTCTCAGGTTGCCCAGATCCCTGGAGCTGAGAGTAGCTTTCTTTCTAACTCCACTTGTAAGAACCACCAAAAACTGCACTGTTGCACTACTTTTGGGTTGTGTCTCTATTTTGTGGCTGAATACCAATGTTTAGTCTAACATAATTTCATATAAAGGGTAGCATATTGGAAATATTCTTCATAACCTGACTTTGATTTATGCCACCAGCAATGTGATCTCTTCCAGCACTGAGTTATTAGCAAACACTTAATGGTTAAAAATGTCCTGAAACCAGATAGCTAAATCCATTAATTGTCTTTATGTATTTGTCAGACAGCACTGTCAAGCGAATCATAATTTAGTTCCTAGAATGTTTCAGGCTATGCTGTATTCTTAATGAATATACATTTCCACTTGCTATTCAGACATAGATTTTATAAACTACTTACATCCACTTTTCTCTCTTGATGGCTTCTACATTTGAGAGAAGGAAAGATAACATTTTTCTATATTTGCTAGGAGTTTTGAAGGATGACCATTGTTTTCTTTGTAATAAGTGCTGGACTTAATGCTGTCTTTCCTCATTAACTTCATTACATGACTCTTGTCCTCAAAATCCTTGTCTTCCCAAGAAAATCTCCCTCTTGTAATAAGGCAGTGGAAGCAACAGAACTACTAAATGATTTCAAGGAGGCTTTTCAAGTAGGCTTGCTCACCGTCTGAAGGAACAACAAGGCTAAAAGGGAAAGGTAGGTCTTTTTCCCAGCTTCAGTGGAAAAAAGGGAAGGAAACATGGTTCAAATAGCCAAAAAAGCTGTTAGCAATGGAGGGAGCTGTGTCCTCAAGGGGGGACGTATGTACACGCTGCACGGGAAGATAGCTTTTATAGACATGAAGAAGTTACATAATGTGATGAAATGCAGAGAGGCAGAGCTCTAGGGCACAATCATTCTCTACTAGCCAAATGCTCATTCATGCAAAAAACATTTCCAAACAACAAATTAACTCAACAGGAATAGAAATTGCAGCTGTAAAGAAAAAAATGTCATACTCAGCATTAAGGTTATTCTGACTGATAACTGAGCATGCAGTGTTTCTCTTCAGTTCCAAATTCCACCTCCATACAACAAAGTAAGCAATGAAACCTTAAACCAGGTGCAGAAAAACACTGGGTGGATTTCTCCCTCTAAAATTTTATGTGTCCCTTTGTAGTTTTAACCTGATTTCCTTATGGAGCAATTCTTAATGTGGTAGCGCTGACAGGATGTCAATTAATCTATCTACCTCCTTCATGAACTTTCTCTGTCCAAAAATGTTGGGACCTCTTTACTGGTTTTTATAAAACTTGAGGAAAGGGTAGAATTCTTACAACTCTGTGCAAAATTTGTGGTCCAGAAAAGAGAGACCTACCCTTCCACCAGAGAGAAGAGAGGCAGAACTCGCTGGTTATAGTCTGACACAAGTCAGCTTATTCATGGCATTCTGTGATTTTTATATAGAAAATTAATTATTTATTAATAACCTCCATGCACACTATTGAGGTGAACTAGATTGCTGAATGGCAAGGATGTTGGGTGTGATTTTGAGGGAAGGAAAATTAAAAAACTTCTTTTGTAGACAGGTAATCTTATTGAATCATCTACTGAAACACTTGCATTAGTTAGTGTTCCAAGGCTAAAAGGAAATCTGAAGCAACAGGCAGAAGTATGAGATGGGGTCTAGAGGGCAATGTCCAATTGTAGTTTCTCAAAAGTAGTTCCAATCACAGATGAGTTCTTCTGTAACACCTTCTAGACACCAAAGGAAGCCCCTTCAGAAACTGTTTCTCTAATTCTGTTCACTGTCCTTGTTTTCATGTCTAACTCAGTGTTTTTTCTTAGGTTTAGGTGACTACCTTGAAATTGCTTAGTTTTCTCATACAACTTCATCATGTGTTTTGATTCCATGTGTACTTTGAGGAATGCTTCTTATGTTTCATTTATTTTTCACACGTTCTTCTCTCACTTCCCATGTCACCTATCCAATGAACCACACTGTCACATAACAGCTGTTCTTTTATTACTACTTAATTGATTAAATAATATCGATGTTTTTAATCCGTTGTGGCTAGCACAGAAATATAAACCATGAAACCTATTGCTTACAAAAAACCTAACATAAGGAAATGTTGACTGTCCAATGAGAATACAAGGAGAAGCTATATATTTGATAGGTATAAAAGGTGACTTCTCTTTGCCAGATATCAGCATCCAAAGGACTAATTTTAATTTCTTATTTGTTTATCAAATCACAACGTGGTTATAAAGGTGAAAATCCTAATCAGTCTAGCCTGAAGTGTTTTCTAAATGTGAGACTAATTAAGAAGTCTGAGGTTCACAGGAGGCAACTGTCTTAGTGCAGTGGTGTTTTGGAAGTGGGTTGGGGATGGGGGGGCCACAGGGGTGGCTCCTGTGAGAAGATGCTGGAAGGTCCCTCATTTCCAACCATGGCTCTGCCTCAGGCTCAGCAGATACTCTGCTAGTAGCATATTCAAGAAAGGAAAAACAAAACTGAAAAAAATACGAAGAAAAAAAAAGATCTGCAGAGCAGAAAGGAGGATAAAGTGAGAGAGAAATGCCGGAGAAAAGACACCAAGGTCAGTGAAGAAGGAGGGGGAAAGGTGCCCGAGTAGAGGCTTCCCTGCAGCCTGTGGTGTGATGGCAGCTGTGCCCCTGCAGCCCATGGAGAAGCACGGTGGAGCAGTGTCTGAAGAAGCATGGAGTAGTAAATGTGGATTTGTAGCCCCTGAAGTGTCACAGATGGGCAGACCTGGAGCAGCAGCCTGTGCGGGATCATGGGGAGGGTCAGATGTGTATCTGCATCTATGTAGGACCCCGTGTGAGAGGAGGTGACTGCTCCCACAGCAGCCGTGACTCTGTGTGCAGCCCAGGCGGGAGCAGTCTGTGCCTGAGGGACTGCACCTGTGGGAGGGACTCATGTCCCAGGGGTTCCTGAAGGACTTTCAACCTCGTGTTGGAGCAGTTGAAACAATGTCTGGCGAACTGACCCTAAACCCTGACTCTCCTCCCCCTGTGCCACTGAAGGGAGGCAGCAGGGAAGCAATCTGGGCCTGTGAAGAAGGGAGAGGTGGAGGGGAAGGTATTAAGATCTGGCCATGTTTTCTTTTTCCCTTGTAATTAAATAATTGTGTTTTTTCTTCCTAAGTTGAACCTGTCTGTTTTTTACCTGCTACCAGAATTGTGGAATGAAAACCTCTCTATCTTTGTCTCAATTAATGAGCCTTAAGGTGGATTTTCTCCTCCCTGTCCCATAGTGGGGGTGGGGAGTGAGCAAGCCTTGTTGATAGCAACTGGGCCGAAACCATGACAGCAACATATGACTGTCCTGAAAGTCCCTAGAAAAAAAGAAGTAATTGATATGACAACAGGAGAGCCACTGTGTCATCTATATATGTCAATAAAAAACAGAGACTGCATTGAAAAAGAAAAGAGAAAACCATTATATCCAGAGTATAGGATAATGAAACAAGCCCATCTCAATTCTAAAGATAAGTGATGGCTAGGAGCATAACCTGTAATAAAACCATAGGTCTGTCTAACAACCTGATAAAATGCTATTACATGCTGTGACTTGAAATGCTTTGTTTTCATTATTACTCTACCACTTTACTTACATTATAACTTGTTCTGAAACTGAATGTGATTTCTGTATCCCAGTAACATGCAAAATAAAGAAATGTCCCAATTAAAGGAATAAAAGCCTTTGTTGAGCAATTATCTTCTTATATAACTTTCCTTCAAATTACTTACTTTTTAATTCTCTAGTGGGTTTTAGTAACATGCTCTGGTTCATAAGGGTGCTTAATCACTGAAATAGTGTGTGATAATGCAGTGGTTGATCTTTAAGTATCTTTGGTATGATCTTTAAGAGTTCTGAAAATGAATGCAGAACGTTGGATGTTTTACTGCAGCCAGCAGAAAGCTCACTGTCTGACATTGCAAGAGAGGGCAAGAAATATTGTAAAAAGTTAAGGGAAGGTGAAACTGCCTTCTTTTCTACCCAATTTATTGAAAATAAGAGATAGCTTTAAGCCAACAGGTCTTAAATTTCAAATGCATTCATACATCTGAACTGCTTGGAGGGGCAGCATCTTCCAGAATAATTTTTTTAGCTGAAGTTCTTGCATCTGGTAATACAGACTATATAGTGCTTACACCATGGAAACTCTCCTTAATGCAGTCTTCACTTTGCTAATGAGATCTAACCTAGTTTTCCTTAAGAATAGATTTTCATTGCTTGCAATTACCGAAATTCATGGTACCAAACAGTGCACATTTTTAGTTATTTTCTGCAATCAGATTGACCTGATTCTCACTAACTCAAATGTTACTTCAGTGCTAACAGATTTTACAGTCTTGGGTAACTTTTGTACCTCTAAGAGAACACATACCAAACTGCTTGAAAATGAATGATGGAGAATTCTCCCTTCATTCGAGAAGAAGGCGAAAGTTCTCCTCTTTTTAGCATAACCAACAAATATTAAGATACAATTGATGAAATAAGTTCTGTCCTATAGTGTTCAAACAAATGGTTCAAACACTGTGTTTGCTTTCTGATATTTTACATTTTGTTCCCCCATCCGGAGACGTGTCAATCATTGCTTTTAGCTCTGTTGTTTACACAGTTCAGAAGACCAGCATTCGGGGTATAATTAGACCAGCATTGAAATTTGAAGGCACAATGAACTTAACAATAATTTTGGCACTGGCTCACATGAAGATAAGATTTCATCTGGAATAAAAAGAGGGACTTCTCAATGAATATACAGGCAGAAATTATTTCTTGTACTCTCAGGATCTGTATACAAGGTGCCGAAGAATGAAGAAAAAATAATCAGTGGAACAGGTAATAAAGCAAATAGATGTATCAATTACTGTTTTTGAGAAGACCTCTAACTGTTACCATGGTAACATGAAATTTTTCTTGCACTGGACATGGCATATTATCATTGATTTTAGATGCCAGAACAAGTCAGTTATGATAGCATTGGGTTGTAATCTTCATTCTTGGACAAAGGTTTGCAATTAACTTTAACTGGGAGCATAGAATGATTAGATGAAGATCTGGTAAGTTTGCTGAAGTCTGATCAGTAGGAAGCAAGATGCCACACCTAGCATTGCAATATTTAGTTCTGTATGCTCTCTTTTCATCCATGAAATGCAGCAAGTGCCCTGTAGGTCACAGAGAACATAAAACAGAAACAAAAGACATTCTTCAACAACATAAGGGCCATTGTATTGCTGGAGCCCACTCAAACAGAATACAGTTTACCTCCAAATAGCCCTTCCTTAAGATAAACTCATCTTTAAAGCAACAAAATTGTAACGTTTCCTATGCAAACCCAAAATGCTGCTTATGATTCTCTTGTTGCAGTGCAGGGGACATTTTTACTGACTTCAGTGGGATGAGCCCTTACATGACAGGCTTTCATTTCAGCACATTAGATTTATCTACCAGTTAGGTTTCCAGAATCCTGTTGTTTTTTGGTTTTTTTCTTGAGGTAAGAGGAATGTTGGACACCATATCATAAATATACACAAACAGATGCAACAGAGGATATTCATTCTTACTTGAGAATATCCACTTCACCAGGGAAGCTTACATAGCTCTAGAGGAAGTCAAGTGAGGAAGAGACAGAGAGAGAAGGTCTAATGCTGTGAGACATAGAGCATGTTCAAACTCCCTCACATGAAGCTGCATTTAGTCTCTCCAGGATCAAACTCAGACTCTGTTGCTGCATGGACACATGGTAGAATGACATTTGGGAAAATAAATTTGGGGAGCAGGGATGTTAGTAAACTTACTGAAGGTTTACATTTGTCTGAAAGTTTGCATTTACTTTCTGAAGTAAAACTTTCTGAAACCTTACTGAAGGTTTACATTTGCATGACACAGACAAGATTGAAACAAGTGGGGGTTCTAATTTCCAGTGAACTTATTTTAATTTTAATAAACCTTCAAAGAACAGAGTCTGGTGCATTTGGGCTGTTTAATACTTTAAGCTTGATGTTGGCAGTTTCTCAGTGTTTGTTGCTGGCTGTAGCTGTCTGATTATCTGCCAAACATGAATACTGTTCAAAGTATTCTTTGAAAGGTCACTGAACAGTTGCTTCTGGCTCATTTTAAGACAGTTAGTTTAGTGATAACCACATTATTAGATTATCTCTGGGGTTTTTTTGTTTTGTTGTTTTTGTATTGGGTTTTTTGTTTTCAAAAAGTCATGAGATTAGTGTGAGCTCTAATGAGGAGAAAATATGTCCCCCCTATATTTCTTTATCGTTTGTATCTGCACAGTAAAACTGATACAGACACACAATCTTTTAAACCTTGATTAATACTTAATATTTTGCTACTTCATCAATCTTTGTTATCCTTGCACCCCATAGGAGTTTCAACTGCTATTTATCACCTCATTGTAATATTGTATCTAATGTAATCTAGAGACAAGTGTATGAATTTAATCTATTATATTTTTTTCCCTGCAGAGAATTAACATTTAGATGTCATCCAGCTAGGCAGCCAGTACCATGTGAATCTGAGCTGCCTAACCCTCTTGTGATGATGAATTGATGGGAAACCTTAAAAGAGTGCACTACCTAGGATACATTCAGCACTCATTATCAGTGAAATCCTAGCCCCATTAGAATAAGTGTGAGTTTTGCTACTGACTTCAGGATTCTACTTCACCAGAATAAATAATCTTGAAGATGCTAGAATAGGCTTCTATTCTGGACCTGTAGTACGCTTGATGTTAGGAAAAAAAAAAGCCTTTTACTTGCAAACTGGCAGTACTTGTTTTAACTGAAACACTTTTGTCCTTGCCAATGATAGCAAGAGCTGAGATCAAGTCAGAAGTATTCTTAAGGGAATGTAGCAAGCCAAACTTTGGGAAGAACAAAATGACAAGGAACACATGCAGTACTTTTAAACTGAAGTCTTAAAGCTTGTAGACAATACAGGAAAAAGTGTCTAGCTTAGTAAAAGGCTGACCTTTCCACTGTTTCCAGTAACTTTGTGTTGAGCAAATGATTTTGTTCCTCCAATCATATCTTCTGATTTACTGGGGAATCTAGACAAGCTTCAAGCATCTGCCACAAATACTGTCCCTTAGTACAAATTACCCTCTACTCATCACACAGTCCAGTCAGTCATACTATCCTTTTATCATTTGCTTCGTTGCACACGTTGGATGACAGCTCTGGCCTTCTGGACAAGACTGCTTAGAATGGAGTTGAAAAAATTCTATCAGCTGGGCTGAGGCACAATGATTCGTAGCCAGCCAGGTGATCTGTTCAGCCAAAGCTGGCATCCCCTTTCAGAAGATGTGTGGTGGAAAGAGCACTAAGGGGCAGGCCAAACAGTCCTTAGGACACTGTCAGTGATTTTGGTTCTGGAAGTGTCACTCGTTTGGCTCATGTAATGCTGCAGGGTATTTTTAAGTGTGTCATTCGTTCTGGGTATCAGAGCCAGTGAAATTATCAATTATAAATAATTTGTGTGAAGAATTCTGGAAGTTTACACCCAAAATTTTAGTTCTGTGTTGACTGGTATTTCACACAGATATGAAATGGGGGCGGGGGGGAGAGGGTGGAAAAGCACATTTGAAATTATTTGTTAATTATTTTTCTCTAACAAAAAGAACTCAGTGTGTACATACTTATATAATTAATTTGCCTGATTAACCAGTACTGTTTTGCTACAACATCATATTGTGGTTATGATTAAGTGGTACAGGGAAATCAGTATTATTTTCACTTATCTGACTGATGGCTTGTTTTAATAGAATCTGCATTTTGTGTGAAGTCTCCCAAAGCCAGCAGAAGCAGTCTGGCTTTCCAGTTGTGCTGTCAGAAGTGAAATCACTGTGTCTTTCTCTAGGGGCACTATTTCATGGTAAGTTTTTCTTTTTTCCACCTTTCATATTCTTTATCTTGAGGTAAAATGTGGGAAAAGTTTGGGTTTCTCAGCATAATAATAAAAACTTGCCTTTCAGAATAATCTTTTCTAAAACACATTTTCAGATTATGAAGCATTACAAAAGACATACTTTCCAATGGTAAGTTTCCTTCATGACAGAGTCCATCCAGCATAGGTAAAAGCAGGGAAACATAAAAGGAACATAGCTCCATTATTAGGAAAAAAAAAAAAAGTTTGTAACTCAATTCTATGTGTTGCTTGCTATGCACAAGTTTTAAAAATTACAGCTTGCCTCATTTAAGACAGGTCCAAGATCACATTTCCTAGCTACTGGCTGATTCAGATGAAATTACTATTTCTCTGACCTTTGTAACTCTTCGGGAGAGTGAATACCTCCTGTACAGCTGCTTTGTCTTGCCAGTTTTCTGCATTCTGGCATTTTGGACAGGTAAGTTGTGATGCTGATCCTGAAGGGAAGGATAATATTTTTATTATTGCTTGAATTACTGGAATAGGGATGTGTATGTTAGCCACCAGATGTACCCTCTCACTCTTTAAAACTTTCTGTCTGTAATAGCCATTGTTGGTCAAAGCAAGTGATACTGTCGACTTGTGGAGGGCAGTTCTAGAGAGGGGTCTGTTGATTCAGTTCTGGGAGCACAAGGGGATAATTCCTCAGAAATCTGTGTGCACCGATCTTGCAATGAGGCTTTTGTTATATACGCATATTCATTAGATTTCACATTTATATACATATGCATCACCTACTCCCTCTTCACATTCAAATTAGTCCCAAGAGGTCATGTTCACAATCTCCTCCCTTCTGCACTTTCGTAGTGTCTCCTGGCGTTGGTCATGAGTACTGTGGGGATGAAGTAAAAATGAAGCAAAGGTCTTTCTCTGGGTAAACTTTTCACCTCTTCTTCTCTGTGCATGCACAGCTCTTCAGTCTTCAGTCAAGCCGACAACATGTTCTGTTTCTTATCTCAGGGTTGCTATAATTATCAGTTTAGCTTATAAAATGATGACTACCTAAATAATTTCTTAACTTATATTAAACAAGCATTCTGTGTTAGTTTCTATCAGGTCAATGTGACTCCTAGAAAATTACTAGCAGGCATTTTATATTAACCCTTACATCACTCTCACATACATCCTCTACACTTATTTGACATCACTTGATTTGCACAGCACCTGTGTGTGGGATGTGTATGTGTATATTTTAATGTATGTGTGTGTACATTTGTAAAGTCTACTTGAAAATGTCATCCTTAATTAGAATGTATTTAAAAGGAGAAGCATGTTTTTCCCTAGAGTTTAAATGGTAATAAAATCTAAACTTTCAGATATTTTGTCCCTGATCTTTACTGGGATCCTGTAATATATATTTGATATCCTCAAAACAGAAATGCTTCCTATCTGCAAACCAGTTGCCGACTTTCATAGCCCACAAATTACAGTAAAAGATGAAGTATAAACATCTTCTGGTATGTTTTGGCAGGATCATGCTGCTTTTTCTTCTATTTACTTTCCAATTCTTGGCATACATTGGTCATATATGCCATTCGCAAGCATTCAATTTTACTTCACTCATTATCATAACGCCCTGACATTGATGCTTCCTAGTTGAAGTCTAAGAAAAAGGTCTTAAATAACTGTCTACTGGTTGGGTGATGCGACTAAGATCATCAGGAGCAAAGTGGAACTTCCATAATGACATCAACAAAAAGGTGTGAAGCAAAAGCGTGTTCATTAGTTAGTCAGGATAACCATGGTCCTACCTCTCATAACCTCTCATTATCCCTTATGTCAGTACAACATTATAAGAAACAATAATAAAGTCGACATGTCTGGCAGAATTTGAGAAAGGTAAAGTAAGTGGACATGAAATGTAATTTTCGGTGTAATTACAGAGGGCAGAATTGTTCATTCACAGCTCATTGATATGTGAATTAAGTGAAATGGGTTTCTTTAGTTGCCTTTAAGTTGCCATGCAACTTTAGTTTAGGTGTATGAGAGACTGGTATCCAAGCAGTGCAGCATTATTTGGCCTAAATAGCATCATTCCTTTCAGAGAAACACCACCCCACCACCATCAGATTCTTCATTTCAGTTGCAAGAAGGCCTCATCTTACATCATTACAACAGTATAGATATTTTGGTGCCATAACCTAAACATTTCAAATACAAAATTGGATTTTAGAAAAAATATATTCCAAATGCCAAGTGTGAGCTCTCTGGGATTTTTCTTCCATCACTATTGATTTATTCAGTAACAAATCAAGAGACTACCTGGATGCATCTTTGAGTAAGGTTGTATTTTAACACTTTTTAATGCCATGCTGTTGTTTCATCTACTGCTTAAAATTCAAGATTTGTTTCTTTTCATTTTTATACATTTTAAAATGTTGCTGAAAATGCACTGAAATAATGTGCAAAATTGGTAAATGAGGCTGTTATTTTCCTTTGTTTTATGCTAATGAATTCATTAACAGTTGTTCAGTTATTATCAAGGGTATTCTTTAGTTGTTAGATTAGAAAGATTTTTATCTTATTCTTACTGTGAATCTGCTCATTAGATATCTGACAGAAAGCAGATGATTTCTCCTGCAAAAGAATAACCCCCAAGTCTCCAAAATACAAGCACAAAATGTTTTGTAATTTTCTGGACTCTAATGTGTGTTTATTTAAGCTCTTTAGTTTTCTTTTTGAGAGATTTTCCAGAACAGCACAATGAACTCTCTAAATATTTCAACAACTGTAAACAACAAATGATATTATCAATGCTGTATTTACAATGAACAGTGTAAAAGCTAAGATATGGTTTTGCAAGTTCTATCATTCATCAAATAATCTTTCAAAGGCATAGGATAAAATAGACATCTGTTTCTTTTTATAGACTTGCCTACTTTTCCTTTAATTAGCAATAAAATTGGTTCTCTTGTAGGTGGGACTATTGTTTTCTTGCAAGTTTTCTACACTTACTAATGAACAGGTTTTTTTAAGATATAGCTCATTTCATGAAAAACCCTAGAAGTATTTTGAAATACAGTCATTAATTAATGACGCCTGATGTCACATCTACTTGTGACAGTATTCCAAATGCACTTCCCTGTTTTACCTGATGTTCCCTTATTTCACAGCTGTTATTCTCTCTGTCTTTAGATTTATAACCCCTTCTACTAATGAGTTCTTTGGAGTTATGGCCTTGTTACACGCTTTTAAAGAACTTGGTACAGGTTGGTCTTACATCCTGTTTGAACTTGTACAATTTTATGAACTACAGATCACCTTAGAAGATTACATAATAGGTGTATTGTAATACAGGTTATAGAAAAAAATTGTCCTTTCCAGGAAGACAATTTGTGCATTATGTGAAAGAGAAAGGCAACTGAAGAAAGTGAATTGTCTTACAGAATATTTCTGCTATACTTTTCAAGTCTGTAAGGATGGTGTGTGAAGCCACAGATGTGATTGAATTAGATGGTAGAAAAGCTGCAAGAAAAACCTATACTGTGGTGTGAGACTCACGTTACCAGGCTTGCATATGCTTTCATTCTTGCTAAAGTAAAATCATTCTCTAGACAGCTCTGTTTTGTCTCTGTTCCTATCTCACAGCTAAGACATGTACCTTTAGTCAATAACTGGGTCAAACGCTAAATGCCATAATCATGGAAATAACCTCATGAGAGAGTAAAAAGGAAAGTGTGGATTTAGGACAGCCATTACCCTTTTGAAGGCCTTGATGATGCTTAACATCTCTAAAAGTAATCACGGATAATAGCCAGAGCATTCAATACATGGTAGAATAAAACCTCTTTTATCTCTTACAGCAGCTGCTGACAGTGTAGATGAACCCACTGCACTTGCCTTACTGCCAGTTCCAGCCACTTCCCTCTTGGCAGTGTTTTTCTCACTTGCTCTGAGGTGTTCCAAAAGGCTACTGCAAACTGGAGAAACAAAAATTCGTCCCATAAGCAGGCTGTGTGGAGGCACACCACGTAATTACACTGGACAATCCTGCTAGTTATCAGTCCCTTCCCACCCTGACACCAAAAGGAGTATTTGAAGATGAGGATCTTCCTGTCCTTTAAGAAACTGCTGGGCATTGTGGAGAAAAGATTCTTCTTGTATGTCACTTCCTAGCACACTATGGAGAACCCCCCGTGAGAAGTGGTACAAAGGTGTTTTTTGCTTGATGCAAGGCTAATTAAAATGTGTCCAGTGAAAACTGTTCAAGCAATGTGAGAGAAGGAACAGATAATTCCAGATTATGTGGTAAGTAACAGAAAATAATGTTGTTCCTAGAGAACAGCTGCAGTCCTGGTACTTCTGATTACATAAGTTGCTCAAGGCTTAAGAGAGGCAAGAGCTTTAATCACCATTGACAAATGCCCAGTTTCACAGTCCATTTTGGCTTTCAGGATTATGTGTCTTCTATAGAAAAGAAGCTACTCTTCAGATGAACGTGATGGGCTTAAGGAAGAAATTACGGGTGGAGGCTTCTGTGCCTGTGCTATGTGAGCAGACAGATGAAACAGCCAGAGAAGTCCCTTTTGGCTTACAGAGATCTAGGAGCTAAGTATAAAAAATTATGGTTTTCCAAATAAGCCAGGTCAAGTGTGTAGGGTAGATCCTGAGGGAGTTATGAAAGCAGCATGTTGGGACCTGATGGGTCAGAAAGGGTATCCCTGAAAGAATAAGTCACCAAATGTAAAAACTTTTCTGGTAATATTCACAAAAATGATCCATGTGTTGAGGTATATTTCTTCAAATCCATATATTCTCTCCATTAAGTTTTGAATAAAAATTTGATCAGAAGGTGAATTTTAAACTTTCACAGGCAACTGGTATTTTATTTTCAATCCTGCAAACTGAACAATATAAAAGATGTGGAGTACAAGGTCGCTAAAGCCCTTGTGTTCTGTGCCAGAGTTTAGACAGCCAAATAAATCACAAAAATCTAGCTTCATTCATCTAGCATTGTTGCAGCTAAGACCAGACATGAAGAATTACTTTATATGAATGTGATGAGATATAATTAAATTTAAACTTCCAACGTAGTCAATAAATTTTGCAATAGTCTAATTTTTCAAGGAATCCTGCCTCAAGCCAGAATCACAATTAGATCTATATATATATTTAAATGTCTATTGACATTTTTCTGTTTTCTTTGTTTAAACGATTCAGCATTTCATCACCTCTATAATTGCACTTGTTCGGTCAAGACCTAAAAGTAATGTTACATAACTCTGTGTACCTACTTAAGCAATTGTGACAGACAGATGTCATATAAAACTGGAAGCAAACTGCAAATTGAAGATTAAAAATATATTATGTATGCCCCAACACACAAACTCCAAGGAATACCTATTTGCTCATAGCAAATACCCCTTTAACAGCAGCAGGACAAAGTTCATCTGGTTTTGTACAGTCATTATGCTAACATGGCATATTTTTTTCTTCAACACCTTCATACTTTCATCATTACCAATGGTCACAGCAGTAAATAAATTAATGCACCAGAATAAACTCACTGAACACTAAAAGAAATCTATTTTACTGCAGATCCTGGGTTGAGGAAGAGGTGAGAGGCCACACTCTCTCTCCCTCAAATCCATACACACAGGGACACTGCCAACATCTCTCCATTCTTTACATTTCTTGTTTCAGCCTGGGTGGCTGGGGTGGATGTAGAAAAGAGAATATGGCAGGCATGGGGGGAATAGTGTCTGGGCTTACCTGTTACATATGGTCACAGGAGAAGAGGACTAGGAGCTTTCAAGAGGGGAGCTTACAAGAGAGTGAAACAGCCAGGTCTTTGCGTTTGTAATTCCAGGAGCTTTTCGATACAGAGACACTCTGTGATATAATACGCTGTTGTTATATTACTCTGGCTTACTTTTGGAAAAACTTTAGCAGATTAATGAAAACGTTGCTCTCAAACCTGGTTTTGAAGGGGAGAGACAGTCTAGCCTTGTGTCATAGTTTCAGTCAAATACCACCTTATAACACCCAGTTCAGGACATTAATGGAAATAATTGCATCCTGTTGTAGGCAAGATTGTCTTCCATTTTCCTCTTGCAGGTTCTTCTGCAATCCTTGTTACCTTCAAGTCTTTCTCATTCAGTCTTTCCAACTGTTTCCAGTTTCTGAGGTGAAATGTGGGACATTTTCATTCTTGTTTCTTTGGTGCCTTACAAGGCCAAACATTTGTGTACCAAAGACAGCTTTCTAGATGTTTCTGCTTCCCAAGGACCTCTCTCTGCCTGAAGAAGCTCAAGAAACCAGAAACCATCTGTTTGAAGATTGATGAGTTTCCACCCTGGCTACTTTTTCTGTAGGTCCATAAATTTATTCCTGAAAGTACTAGTTTACGTGTAATCATGACAATAGTTATTCCTATTGACAAATATTATGTCTTGGTTGAAAACTACTCACATTCTTTGATTTATTTTTTTTTTCATTGAAACTGCTCATTACTTGTATTGGCTTTTCTTTTAAGCTTAAGATTTCAAAGCACTTTCAGTCCTCTTTAAAGTGTGATATTATTCAATTTGTTTTTTCTGGTACTTTGGAAAAGGAAAAAAAAAAGTCTTCTTAGACTATGCATCAAAGTTGGACATTCATGCCTGTGCTAAGGGAAGCATAAGAAACTTTTTCAAGCTTTCCAAAGTTGTAGTGAGGCGTAAGCATTTGTTTTTTCCTCAGCATTATCAGATTTCATTCTAAGCAACAGAGACCTCAGAGTACTTGCCACAGTTTGTTATTAATCCTTGTGTTTCTGCCTCACAGTTTTCATATCACTTGTAACTTTATTCTCCTTCATTATGACAGGGTCAAAAAAATTAATGTGAGAAATGCACTTTTTTACAAGCCAGAAATATCACATTGAGCAGACTAATTCCATGAAATTTAGAAATGCTTATGGACCTCTGCTTCTGTTTTCACATCTCAGGTATGTCTGCTGAGTGAGAAATGCCAGCAGCTTTCCCACAGCAACATACTGGGCTGACACTAAACTAGTTGCAGGACCCTTGAAGAGATTGAATAGCAGCTTGTTACCATGTGGAAGGCAGGAATTTTCACAGGTGGGAGAGGAGAGCATAGCAATACATGTTGAGCATGACAAGCAGAATTGGGCTCCATATCTATTGATTCTGCTTAACATTCAATTATCAAGACATAGTTAAATTCCACACATGAAAAAGTCAGCCCAGCACATTAGAAATAATTTTGTTCTACTCCAGATACTGGTCTGGATGAATTTCTCAGCTTTTTATTCATATTTGCAAAAAAAAAAAAAATTATTTTGCCCCATTATAGTTAACCTCTGAAGTCGGAGGTTGGGTTAGAAATCAGTTGATAGAGTTCCCTTTCAGCTTGGTCCAGAAAAGAAACAGGATTGTTACACCCATGGTACCCTGACAATTATTGTCTTTCCTTTTGGAAGGTACCATTAGTTTAACATCATATTTAACCACAGCAGCACAGAGAAGAAACATATGGGGTTTTGAGGAGAAAAGTAATTTAGTGTTTAAAATATATCTTCTTTAATCAGACAAGTCTCTCTGGAAAAATGATGAAAACTTGTAAATAGCTACTTGCTATTATATGGCTACAGGCCATATTAAAACTCCTTGAATAAGACATTTTATTTTATCAGTGAATTGTGCTTTAATATAGGCTGCCATAAAAACTGTCTTTACTTTTTACACTGACTCAAGAGGAGTATATGCTGTATTCAATAACCCCTGCCAAATAAAGGTAAAAACCTAATTAAGCGATAAATCCATAAAAATTGTTACAGATAGTTAATGAATGGCTTCCATTTTTATAACAGCTACAGCATATTAAAAAAAAAACATTAATGGTTATAGTATGGCTGGAGTAGTTGCACTGATAAATTAGGCACTGGCATTTCATGACTAGTTTTAATCTCTTGGAATTGCGGAGACGTGCGTTGGTTTGAATTTATGCTATTATTCTAAAATGCAATGAAAAAACATTTATCAAATCACCTGTCCTAATTTTTAAGATTTTAATTGTAAAAAATACTTGGCTTTTCCCATTAAAGCTATTGCTGTCAACACCATCAGCATCATTGGCTGACAGACACCCAGATTTGATAGTCTGTATGAAAATTACTATTTTATAGTTACAGATATGTCGTCATTTTTAAATAAGAGTCAAAAAAGAGGTACATTTGTGTATTATCTTACTTTCAGGAATATGATGGTTAGCAAGGGGGGGAAGAAGATGATCACAGGCAGGCAGAGAATCACAAGCAGCCCCGAGGATTACTCAGTCTCACAAAAGAGCAAGACTTCACCTTAAATTGGCAATGTTGTTATTGCAATTTAGACAGTATGTGTCGTTGATGAAACCTCTGTATTGTTCTGGGCTGACACAGTCCTCTCTTTCCTAAAGTAGTATTATTACAGAGGTTGCTTTATTCTAATTATATGATTTTAAACCACTGCTTAATGGAATAAAGGACACCAAGCAATAAACTGAAAAGCTGTAAAATGAATCTGTCACATATCCTATGGCACGTTTGTTCCTGACATGTTTTTAATAGTGAGGAAGAGCCAGGTGGTGTTTTTATCTCTAGCAGACAAACATATGCAGCTGGTTTAGTTTGTGAACTTAAATATATGTATGTGACTTGTAAAGGTTGTCGTATGCTCAATAGTAATACTTTATACTCCTGCAACACATTCCAATTGGAATCCCCTTACAGTCATTAATGAATTAAAGTCCAAACTATCATTACCAAACAAAGAGCCACTGTATTCCTCTTGAAAAAGAATTTGTGATATCTATTATTTTAAAATAAATAGTGCATAGCTAGTTTATTCATTGTTCTCATCAACTGAAAAAAACTAATCAATAATATGGGCCAGCTTTATTTCTATCTCCTTTAGAGCAAGGGCTTGTATGTGCTCAAGAATGTTATAGATGAAAATCAAACTCCTGCAGAAAGGTCACAAAGCTTTCATGGCTTGCTATACTCAAAGAAAATCTTTGAGATAAAAAATATGTACAATTTCTTATGTGAAGAAGAAAGAACTACAGAAGTTTAAACCAGTGCCTCCTTTCTTGAAAAAAAAGCATTCTTTTGATGCAGCCCAGGACAGGGTTGGCTTTCTGAGCTGCAAGCACACACTGATGGCTCATGTTATACTTCCCTATAAGGTCCCCTACCACCTTCAAGTCCTTCTCCTCAGGGCTGTCCTCAATCCTTTATCCTCTCAACCTGTATTCAACCTGGTATTGCCTCGACCCAGGTGCAAAACCTCACACTTGGCCTTGTTGAACTTCATGCAGTTTCCATGAGCCCACTTCATGGGCCTGTCAAGGTCCCTCTGGATAACATCCCTTCCCTCCAGTGTGTTGACTTCACCACACAGTTTGGTGTAGTCAGCAAACTTGCTGAGGGTGCATTTGATTCCACTGTCCATGTTGCCAACAAAGATGTTAAATAGCTCTGGTCCAAATACTGACCCTTGAGGAACACCACTCGTCACGTATCTCCATTTCGACACTGAACCACTGATAACAGTTCCTTGGGTGCAACCATCCAGACAGTTCCTTATCCAGTGAATGGTCCATACACTGAATCTGTATCGTTCCAGTTTAGAGATCAGAATATCGTGTGGTACAGCATTAAATGCTTTGCACGGGTCCAGGTAGATGACATTTGTTGCTCTGCCTTTGTCCAGAGGCTGTGACCACATCATAAAAGACCACATCAAAAAATTAGTCAGGACTTGACCTTATTGAAGCCTTGTTGGCTGTCACCAATCACCCCTTTTGTTATCTACTTGCCTTTGCAGAGCCTTCAGGAAGATCTCCTCCATGACCTTGCCAGGCACAGAGCTGATATTGCCTGGCCTGTAAGTCCCTGGGTCTTCTTTTTGAAAATGAGGACTATGTTTCCTCTTTTCGAGTCATCCGGAACTCACCAGACTGCCATGAGTTTTCAAATATGATGGACAGTGGTTTTGCAGCTTCATCTGCCAGTTCTTCCAGGAGCTGTGGGTGAATCCCATCAGGTCCCATGCACTTGTTCACCCTCGGTTTCTTTAGGTGGTCTCAACTCTGCTCTTCATCTACAGTGGGAGGATCTTCCTTTTCCCAGTCCCTGCCTTTGGCCTCTGTAACATGGAGTGTGTGACCAGAATATATTTTCTTTATAGTCAGCCTTGAAAGATATGTACCCAGCAGAGAGCATTTGTTCATGCTTGTCTAAGTGGAATTTAATTAGAATTTACCTGGAATGTGTTATTGCCTTCATGAAAGCAGTTTCCACAGGGGCACTTTCTCATTGGTCTTTATTTTGTGCTCAAGAAATTCCTAAGCAGACTTTCCAGAGTGCAATCAGGTTTTTTGGGGTTTTTTTGTTTGTTTTCTTGTTTGTTTTTCCTTGTTAATCCAGTTCTTAATTTAACAAGGCATTTAAAAACATCTGTCTGCTGCTGAATGCACCACAGACAATTATTTGATGTTTTTGAGTTTTCCTTTCCCTGCCCAGTGTCGCCTACTTAAGCTATTTACTTCAGTGATAACACACAGACTCTCACATTTTGAAGACACCTTCTCATCAGAAAAATGAAATAAAGAAATACCATTCATGTGTATAGACTGAGGAGAGAACTTAAATTTTATTAAGTGTCTTCTTAAACTGTTAAAACTGTTATGCGTCCTTTCTTTATGTAGTCTAAATCTTAAAACCAACGTTTTTATTGTCTTTCAGGTAATACCATTGCAAAGTTTCTTCTAGTTAATTTCACAAAACATCCTTTCAAAGACCATGTCACATTCTTGTATTCTTTAAAATTTACCTATCTAAAAACATTTCTGAACCTAAATGTCTACCTGTAGGCTTTGCAGTTATTTGTTGTTGGCTAAGGGACAAAAGGTTCAGGAATTTATGCCAGAAGGTATATTCACAACCACATTCCTACACTCAAAAAATAATTTGCTTTTGCTGCATAAAGCTAATTGCTTCCCCCCTGTGGAAATCTCTTCAAGATCACAGGACTTTGGGATCTCAGAAATGAACTTGTACATAACTAGAAGGCTGCCCTGGAAATCAGGGATGTATCTATATAGAGTGACAGAGAGCAAGTAAGTTGGCATAGGTGGAAATTGAAACCCACCCTCAGAAGAGATGAGGATCACCACCTAAACTATTTCAATTCTTCATTTTTTGCTTTTCTGATGTACATGGTTTTAGTTTATAGACTCACAGGTCTGTGTCAGTTTTCTGAATGAAACAGAGGTTAAGCACACAGCTGTGCTACATCAAGCTGGGCCTTGGTTAGTCAGTTGAACTCCTGGACATCACAACACCAGAAAGCATGTTAAGGCTTAACCTGTGGATAATTGCACGCTACCACTACAGTCTATTTCCTGGTTTTGTTTACTTTACTGGTATGTATGTAGCCACCTGTCTGCCAAAGCTGTACCTTTTCCATAAAGTCATGTTTATCTGTAGGATACTGAATCACACAGACAATCAATGCAACTTTTCAAATGTGGCCTCATTAGTACCCTTGTTTAGCATCAGGAAAAAAATACCCAGCAAGTTGCTCAGCATTTCTCACTTCCTGGAGTTGTGTTTTCCTTTCCTTACTGCCTTTACATATTGTTTTGAATTTGATTCTAGCCATTAATCCTCTAATCATTAGCTTACTCTGTGCTTTATGGTTGTGATCATTGACTGGAGATTTCTCCATTTGTCCCACAGATTTATTAATTTACTTCTGCTCCCCCAGTTGTTTAAGCTGCTTACTCATCCCGCATTCTTTCTGCAGAGTTGATGCAGACTTTGTTGACTCCCTGAGCCACACACAGCAGGAGAACTGTAAGACAAAGTGCTGTTTACTCATATGATTTTTTTTTTTACCTTGCCACATAGCTTATTATTTCTGTTTACAAATTCTCTCTGCCTCTGATCTCCCTTGTCCTGGCTTTTTCTTTACTTATGCTTCAAAGGCTTTGTGTTATTTACTGATTATTGCAGTATCAGAGAGTGGGATCACTACCTTTCAAGTGATTTCAAATTAAAACTATTCGCACCTGTCTCCTCATCTTTGCCGGTCATTCATTGCCATCCCTACCTAGCCATCTCTATTTTTCTCAGCCCAGTCTTGTTTTCCAGTTTTTTTGTTTTATAGTGATGTACCAGAAGTTTAATAGAGGAACTGATCTAGACTACAAATAACTTCCTTTGTTTTGTGTGAAGTAGACTCATTAGCAGTCATGTTGCACAGTACTTTCACTGATCTTCTACAATAATATGAAAAAACATAAAAAATGTTGTGAGTCTAATACTGATGAGAAAGAATAATAGTGAACAATCAGTGAAGTAGTACAAGTAGGCATTGCCATCAAGGAAATGGTAAACAGAAGCATCACTTACTATAAATATATTTCTCTTTAGATATTTTAAATTACTGCATGAGCTACTTAAATCTTGCTGTATCTGTCTTACATAGGTAAATTTGCAAAATCTGTTAGCTGGAAATGAAACTATAGCATATGATTGCAATATGCAGGTTTTTCAGTTTTGAGTTTCAACTTGCGTCACTTTTGCTTCCTCTTTCTTTGTTTCTTTACTCTCAAATTTCTTTCTTTGTTTCTTTAATTTCTTATAGACTTTATAATATACTTTATCTGATTTTCAGTATATCTGCTGCAGTCAGAAAAGCATGGACATTTTTATTAAATGTGCTTTATCTCCCACAAAAGCTGCTTTCTTGGTCATCTCTATTTATCCTATCTTTTCTTATCATGCACATGCCCATAAAATACAATACCTATGGAAACTGTATGTTTCATACTGTAATTGACTTCAGAACAACTGCTGAGCATGAGAACCAGATAGACAGTCATAAAGTGGAACATGGGATGTGAGAATACTTCAGGTTTCTTGATCGAATTCTTGTAACAGGTACACAAGCATCAGGAAAGCCTCCTTAGAAGTAGGGCCTACTGGAAAAGCAAAAGCAGGTCAGTCCTTCACCCAGAATGATAATAAATTAAAATTTATATTAAATTTTATTTTAAAGAAAACAATTTTGGCTGATTAAGGTGTGATTTCTGTTCCAGTGGGTTTGTGCGTTGTAAAATTCCAGTTCTATTACTTTCTCCTTTTGAGATTCTGTCATGATAAATTCTCATAACAACAGAATTGCCTTTTTTATCCTTCCTTTTATAGAAATATAAACTCTTACTACATTAAATATCATTAAATACCCATTTTCCCTTCTTGGCAGCCATCTTGTGGAATTAATGTTTGTCAGATTCATTATATGATACTTATATGATATAATACTTGATTACATGGTAATTATTTCTGAGAGTCCAGTGCAGAGCCAGAAAGATGCTTAAGGGGATGGAACATCCCTTGTGAGGAAAGGCTGAGGGAGCTGGGGCTCTTCAGCTTGAAGAAGAGGAGAATGAGGGGTGACTTCATTAATGTTTATAAATATGTAAAGGGCAAGTGTCAGGAGGATGGAGCCAGGCCCTTCTCAGTGATGACCAATGATAGGAAAGGGGTAATGGTTTCAAGCTGGACCATAGGAGGTTCCACATAAATATAAGCAGCTTTTTCACTGTGAAAATAACAGAGTACTGAACAGGCTGCCCAGTGAGCTTGTGGAATCTTCTTCTCTGGAGACATTCAAAACCCACCTGGATGTGTTCCTGTGTGACCCACACCAGGGGGTCCTGCCCTCGATGATCTCTTGAGGTTCCTTCCAATCCTTAACACTGTGATTGCACTTTTGTTTTTTATGACTCATATAGTGTTTCTGATTTTTTTCTTGTTCAAGTAACTTGTCAATATCATTTTTTTCTGTCTGAATTTTTTTCAACATCAGTACAGCTGTTTCAAATATAAAACATGAAAAATATATTTTTTCTCAAAAATTATGTTTTTTTTTTTTTTTTTTTTTTTTTTTTTTTTAAACTGCTTACTCCATTGCCCTAAAACGTTAGTGAATCAGTTCAAATAGTCTATTTGAATCGTTTTGGTTAATATATGTACCTGCTTCCTTTATAGGAATGCCAGACTACTGTACTGGTGTAGCTTTGTAGCCTTTGTTATATTTCAGTTTCTTGTAACAGCATTATTTACTGTGAAAGCGCAGCTTGGAAAAAACACAAAGGTCACCTATAATTCTGGATGATAACGTGCTACCTTTGTAACAAAGCTTTAGGTAAAATTTCTGGTTAGTTGACATCTGGAGAAGTAGATACAAAACCAATTTCAGAACTCAAAAGATCTGTCTGGGAACAACTAGCAACTCAAAAGATCTATCTGGGAACAACTACTAACTGTTTATGTGTTCTTTGACACATAGCATCTACTGGGTAAAAGAAATTGGATGTAAATTCCAATTTCTGCATGATAAGCTTTTATCCATGAACTGCATATAAAGTGGTTTGCTTTACATGCCTGGGCAAAGCAATTTGAAAAGCAAGACAAGTCAGTTTGCATGCAAAAGTAATTTATTTTACACTGGATTTACACCAGAACAAATCTGTTAACTTCATTTGGCTTTGTTCCACATTTCAACTAATGTGAGATGAGCTGCAAGCTCAAACTAGATGTTATTCATATGGGGAAGACTCTGTTTACAACCAAGCAGCTATTGTACTGCATAGAACGTGAATATTCTCACTAAGACAACACGACCCAGGCAAAGCACTGTGGTTTTCTTCTGTGAATCCTGGCTCTTGTCACTACACTTTTCAAGCAAAACATAATCAGAGAGGTTGTGAAAACAGAGTATATTACTTTCCATACCAACAGAAAGACATTTTAATAGCTTAATTCCCAGAACAGCACTTCTGTTCTCCCTCAGGAGAAACATGACATAAGAGGGCAACCTTAACTGAGCCAAACCAGAGTAATATTTGAAGAGAAGTTTCTGATGACCTCTGTCTCATCTGAAGATTTTAGTTTCTGTAACAGAAAGTATACAGTAACTGGAGAAGGAAAAGATTATTAAGTTACCTTTTCCATCTCCTACCTCACGGTAGATTCTCCAGTGCTTTAATGTCAAGGTTCAGGTAATTGATTGTCTTTGTTTTCAAAAAGGTATTACACTCAATTATATTCACACTTAGGTAATTTGGGTTTTGGGGTTTTTTTTACTTACAAAATATAGTATTGAGAAATAAATACAAAAAAGGAAAAATCCTGTTTCCGTGTATGCCAAATAAGACATGAAATTACCAGTAAGTTTTGATGTTATTATAAGATTTTATATTATTAATATTTTGGCCTTTATATATCAGTGTGATTATTATTATTTATTTTACAATTTATTTATTTATTTAATATTGTTCTACATTTTATTTTGTACTCTCTAATTCAGAGATTTTTATTACCTCTTCTCAATGTTCCAATTTAAGAATAGATGACCAAAAAGAATACACAATAATCAAGGTCCAAAGTAAGGAACACGAGCAGTATACTAACCATTAGTCACTGCACTCACTGCATAGAAAAACTTCTGAAGCTATAAACTGCTTTTCTTAGAATATAGTGTGGTTTCCATAGATAAAAGTTTGGAGACAGAAAAGAAACAGAAATAATGATGGGTTTGTGTGGGTTTTTTGTTTGGGGGTTTTTTTTGAGTTTTTTTTTATCAGTATCATAGGAAATGTTAATCTGGCCATTAGTCTTTACTAAATCTGTCAATAAAAGGAAACAAAATAGTCAATAGACAAGGCACAGGAACTTTGATAAATAACCTTGTTTTAAAAGAAAACATACTTTTTTCAAGTTGTTTTATTGGACACCATTTAAGTTACAATTTTTTAAATGGATTTTTCTTATTGTTATTGATGCCTTCTCAGAAATACACTATTCTTTGTCAGCGTTTAATTTATCACAGATAAACTTACTTGGATGTTCCACTCAAAAAAAAAAGAGCAAAGATTAAAGTAGCTCTGACCTTAATTGTATCAAAACAACCATGAGCAGCATTTTACAAAACTGTTTCTCAAGCTCCTGGTTTGAGAAGGTCAACTAAGATACTGTAAAACAACCTAATTTCAGTGGAAAACTCAGCACTTCCTTTATTTTTTACATTTTTATTTATATTCCAAAATGCATTTCCCCTGTAACGCAGTGAGTGAAAATTGGCTAAAAAATCTTACAGCAATAAAAACCATATCTGTTTCTGTCCTAGGGTTATGTACATTGTAGGACTGCACCTTTCAAGAGATTCCGTACATCAGTCTGCATTTGCAGTGTTTGTGGCCTTAGGAAAGGCAATATGTATTTATTAAAAAATCACACCAGTGGGCCTAAATTAAAAGAGTTGTTCATGTACTTTGGTGGGAACTAAAACAGGTCTCTAAAGTCATCTAGGAGGAAAGTTGACCTGGGCAAAAGTAGCACTGTAAGGACAATATATTACAGTTAATGCTTTATGTCTCACGGTGATTACCTTATATACAAAGCTATGAGAGCAGGGAAGTGGAGCCTCCTGTTAATGCAGAAGTACTCTATGCAATGAGTTGTCCAGATAGGTGGGCAGATACATCAGCTGACATATATGAAAATAGGTGCCACCTTTTTGGATTGTTATCTACATAGAATCATATCCAATAAAGTAGCAGTTGTTGTTTATCTAAATTGGCCTCCAGCACACAGCTTTTTCTCATGTAGATCCTAACAATCTCCAGGGGAGATTTCAACAGCAGCTGCTACTTCTAATACTGTAAGCAAGGAAGGAAGATGCTTTTGGCAGTGAATGCGAATGATTAGCTCAGGATGTAATTTGTATCTCAGAATTGTTTTGATAGCTCAGCACTTTCTTGGGTATTTATCTTTCCCCAAAAGAAATAACAGTCTTTTCAACTTCAAATAAGTCCTGTCTATCTTGGAGTTACAGAAATGATATGCAAAATTCATCATTGCCACTGCTTGTATATTAAAACTTACTAATCAACAAAATATTTAAAACAGAAATTGAAACTCTAGAACTTCTTAAATAATATTTTAAACATTCACAGATGCATGAGTCTAAGAAAAGCACACCAGAGCCAAAGTCGGTTTTGCAAATATTGTGTTCTATTGTGAAAATAAGGAGAAAGAGAAGACAAAAGATAACTTGGACTATTCAGATTGCAAAAAAATTCCATTTAATTCTCTGACTAATATTTCTTATGGCTTATTTTACAAGTTCTTTTCATCAGTGCATTATTGAGTTCTCCAGATTGTTCTTTAAGGCTTATTGGGACAAGCTGCTGTCATTACTGTTCATAGACTTGGACAATGTTTAGGCTAACAAATTATTGGACTTTATGCTGGTGAGAGTGGTACCATGCAACTGAATCACTGGAGAAAAAGAAGCAGTCTCTAAGACTGGAGGAGTGATAACCAGAAGCAGGAGCTCCCACTGCAGTAGCCTATGTTTTTTCATCTTTACATGACCCACTTCACTCTGAGTTGCAATCCCTTTGATTTTTCTAGAACACCAGCTTTCTTTCCAACAAGTGAAGTGTTTCTTGGGACAAATTTAGTTTTTCACAAAATTTCACAAAGTCCTGAAATTACTATTTTCTTTATTGACCTCTTTTATTTCTTTTTTTTTTTTTTTCTTTCCTGGCCTGCTTTGGATTCAATCAGGAATTAAGAGCTATGTGGAACCTGCATTGGCAGTTCCCTGTGGGGCTTTGTAATAGCTTTCTTAAATTCATAAGCAAAAAATAAAATATTTACCATATTTTTCTTCATAAATTTTGTTTCTTCAGTGTACTAATACTAAGCACTCTCATAAATGTATATTTCTGTGGAAAATACATCATTCTCATTGCATTTTTTTTTATATATATTTTTGGTGTAAATTCTTTTTCCTTGGAGTTTGCTGCAGGGATCATAGACAGGATGTTCTTTCACTGAACAATTGTTACCTGCTGTTGTTGACATCATAGGACTAGAGTAACTTTACCTGCTAAAATAATTTCAGATGAAATCTACTGATTGGCATTTGTAATTTTTAAGGGATGAACATTAAAAGCTGCCTTTCAACTAAATGGGGCACATGACGGGAAGGTTTTGCTTCTTAACATGTCAGTATTACTGTTGACTGTACTAGGATAACTTTTTAGTGTGTGTGTGTACATATATATATATTTAACCTACTGTTAGGAATAGCAATGGGTTCTGAAGAACTCTTTGTTGTTTTGTCACTTGAGTATGGTTTAATAGAGGAAACATTTCACCCCTAGAGTAGTGGTCTTAAGAGACTTTAAACTTCCAGCTCAGACCAGGGCCAGAAATACTAAAGTATACTTTAAAATTATGTTTGATTTCTTTTTTAATTCTGCTTTTCATGTGTGTAAAAAAAATTAGATGGCAGCAGTACCTAAATTTTCAGTTAGATATATTTGAGTTGATGTGCCCCACAACAAAAATTAAAAAAAAAACGAATCTGACATGAATGTGAAAAAGTGACTTATATCAAGTAAGTGAATTATATCAAGTAAGTGCTACCAGTGGCTATTAAGTTATAATTCAGTTCTCTCTAAAACTAATAATAGAACATATAGATTAAATCTTGTTACATGCAACTGTGTATTTTTTTAATAATCCTTTCTTTGATATCTGCGATGGATGAAGATAGAAGTAGAGAAAAGCAATAGCTGCAGAACTTCCAGCTATCCTGAAACTAGATGGCCTAATGTTAGTGATGTAAATTATCTCTTCTTAAGTGATAGTTTTTCGTAGGAACCGTGGCTGAAGAGTATATCAAGAAGAAGAACTAAAGAATTGTGCATTGTGCATACTAAAAACCAAATAGGATAATTCCTTGAATGATTTCCAGATGGGAAATAGAAAAATAAGCTTATGAAATGGATCCAAATTACTCTGTCATGTCTTGAAATAAAATGCAGCTGTATACCTAAATAAGGACCAATCTCAGTATTTATTATGAAAGGACTAGCATACCAATTATTACCAAACAGAAATAAGAGTTGTAAGAGATGTGACTTCAGTTCCTTCAGCGGTCTGTCTTCCTACAACTACCTTAAGTAACTATTTTACAAGATGGTGTGTCAGGCCCGCTGCAGTTCCTGGGGGGCAGGGAAAGCTGCAGATATATCCCTGTGCATGTAGCCTGTAATAACTTATGCTGCTTTGATGCTTGGGCTGAAGGAAGAGAGCATGGGAGAGAGAATCGTTTTTTCTTTCTCTTCTGACAGTTCTCTTGCACAATGTACTAATGTGGCTACACCTCACAGGGCTCAGGAAAGTGAAGCATCCAATGAGTTTGACCAGACCTGTGGTTTTCAAGTCCTGCCTTTTGGATATGGGCAGGGAACAAGGCCATCTAGAAAAGACAAATGAGAAGTTAAGATACTAATTTAAAAAGCATAAGCTTAGAAGGACTTGCTACTCCACAGAACCTACCTTGTAATTAGAAACACAGTGGGAAGTCCCACGTCATCAACACAGAAAATTAAGGTAGAATATAACAACCCAGTTTCTGATGGCTGATAACCTTCTTACAAGTTTGGGGGTTTTTGTTTGATGGGGTTAGTTTTGTTTGTTTGTTGTTTGATTTTTGTGTTTGGGTTTTTTTGTTGTTGGTTTTTTTTCCTGAAATGATACACATCTCTCAGATTATAAGTGCTCTTTTCTTTCAGCTCATCTCTTTTTCAAGGTTGTCTTATACATGGAATTTAGCTGAAATTTTGATCCAGATACATCAGCATAAATTGTAAAGTAAGTCTAGGGAAGTCTGTTGTTTTATTGAGTAAATTGTTTGGGTCTTTTAGGTGAAACTAGACTTTGATCTATTAGCATTTTTTGCCTCATTAGATCTGGTGACCCTGGGAAAAGGATCTACAATAGTACCGAGCTTTAGGTTCAATCATCTTGCAGTCTTGTATCTGTGTGATCCATGGAAGACTGTTGTATTCTGCAAAGTTTTCCTAACCCTTGCTCTATTTGCTGTTATATGCAAATGAAGGATTTTTTTTTCTAATTCTGTTTCCAAGGAAATGTGCCCAGGAAGGACTTTCCAGAATTTACAGATTTCAGCCCAAGGTAACTAAGTTTGTGGACAAGATCAAGATTAAATTAAACTTTAGAGCCCACCTCACCTCTGCTTAGGAAATTATTTTGATATAGTAGTTTGTCCTTGCCTAGAAGATGTTAATGTAGTATTATGTTAAACAAAGAACAAAAGTATAGCTTTGCGCTAATCTGTGAATAGAACATGAAAAAGTTTTGACTTTCTGAGTTGGAATGTATACAGACTGGACACTGTAGGTGTGGTGTATACTCAGGATGTCTGGAACGCTAAACTGTATTAATTAAAAATATAGCAATTTCTCTGGAGTATGACTGATATAATTTTATAGAACTAACACTAATAATAGAGTAAAATTTTGAATTATGGGTTAGATGAGCCTTAGCTGAAAATGAATTTTTTAGGTGGATATGACTAGACATTTGTAAGAGCTACTGCTTCCTAAGACGATGTCTTTAAAAAATTTTGTCTTACCAAGTAGAAGAAGATAATGATAACTACTTTCTAATAAGAACTACTTTGATTTTCACAGTAAAGTGTTGACTCAGGGGTTATTTGTTTTCTGATGTGTAGATGTGAAATTTACTTGAAGCAAATTCTAACAGAACCGTTCTGGGAAATATATCTCACAAAGGTTTACCTGAAAATCTATGAGATACTAATCAGCTTGTTCTTTTTCCCTAAAAAAGACCGACCAAACAAAAAAACTCAATGGCAATATCAAAAGGTGGGGAAAGTGGGTCTTTCGATTCACCTTCTGAAGAAGTGAAACTATAAAATAGAGGAATATGGCTGTATGGCCATGCCTAAAGGGGAGATAACAGTTGAATTGTTAAGATGATCACTATCTGAACATAACAAAATCTTTTGAGATTCTACTCATAAATGCAGAAATCACAGCTCTGAACCTGTTTCCTGCTCCAATTGCCAAAGGCAAGAGGTATGCTACAGTTCACAGTTCTTTTGGCATCAGTCAAGTTTTAAACTGATTAAAACAAGTTATAAAAATACAGCTTTTTGTTAACATATTTTTTACTCATGAAAACGTTGTTCCTTTCACAAGTTTCCAGAAGGTCTTACAAATGTTAGTGTCAGAGCCCTGTAGGTCAATATTTTAAAGTTAGAGACTAAGAATTGTAAAATAGCATGCTCCAATATATAGGAATGATTGAAGACTTTTCAGCTTTCTAGTGAAGAAAATTACCTAGAGATTTCTCAGTACTGCTAAGTAATGAAACTGAACTGTGGCAGTTAATAAAAATGGTTTTAGTCATTGTGTTAGATGATAAAATAGCTGAGGTCACTGGGATACATATAAATCTTTGGGATACATATAAATCTTTAACTGCAAGGGATTGGATGGATTGGTACCTTCATTAAGGTTCCCTTTCCCCATTTGCTTTTCTTCTGCTTTTCTGCTTTTGCTTTCTGTCTCAGAAAAGACAAGAAAAAAACCCTTTTTCCTGTGTGGTGTGTGGAAAGGTGAGTTTTCTAAGGAATTAAACAGCGTTGCACCTGGATGGCACAACTCTCCTGTAGGGCCAGAAGGTAAAGAGGTGAAAGGGACATATCAGCCTTCTGGAAGACAGTGGAGAAAACAAGAGGCTGGTGATATGTGATACAGATCTGGAAGAAACCTTTTTCCCTCCGTGTAGGTGGCAAAGAGCAGAGCCTCACCGAATGGTGTAAGACAGAGTTCACTGGATGGTGGAAGGCAGAGTTGACGCCTATATTAATCTGAAAATCTACATGTCCGTATTCTCTATTTATATAGGAGACAAATTTATTCTCACAGAGGGAGTTAATGCACAGTGTGATGCTGAACACTGCAAAAACTATAGAAAGGTTTGTTCCTACACACTGCCTCAAAGCTGACTTTAGCATACAGTACAGTATCGATTGCTGCAGAAATCTACATGTAATATTTATTCTGAGGGTGCATCACAGATTCTGAGGCATAGTGTCCTTTTGAGCACCATAAAAAAGGGTTAAGCTCAGACAATAATTTTTGTTTCCAGAGGAAGTCTTGAACTGTGGCTGGAGCCACATAGAGCTTAATAGGAAGGAAAGAAAGAAAAACAAAAGTGTGAAGAAAGCTCTCTCTGTAGAAGTCGCTGAATAAGACAATTATATAAAGAGTGATCAAGGATGACATCGTGTACCCCAGTGCACTTGAACATCACAATGAAATTCCACAAGGTGTGGAGAACCCACATGAGGAGGCTCCTGCACTCCCTGCTGCTACTCTCACTTAATTCATGTTCTTTGTACACAGGTGATCTTTAATGCCATAATTCCATAACCCGTAATAAAGCTGTCTTGTTTTGCATAGAGGATTGAAGAGACTCAGACCATAGCATCATTGGATAATTCAGGCTCTTGAACTCAGGATGTCTCGAAGGCATGTAATCTATTCTCCTACTCAAAGCAGGATCAGGGGGCAGATCATGCCTGGTTACCCAGGGCTTTATCCAGACTGGTTTTGAGAGATGAAGAGTGAGATAAATCCCAGAACTGTAAAAGAGGAGGAAACAGGGTCAGAACAAAGGAGAGGAGGACTGAGGAATAAAAGGGAAGAGGAAAATGAAGGAAAAAAAAAAAAAAAAAAAAGGTAGTTAACTTAATTTTCTATCACATATACGGTGAATATAAATAAACAGTAAAAGCACGTATTGCCAGCACTGGCAACCGTACAAGGTGTTTCCACTGAACGGATAGTATTAGGGTAGAAGAGACAGAGCTAAGTGAATTGTTTCTTTAATAATTACTTTAAATTAAGGTATTGATGAGTTCAAGGTGAGTGACTGGGATCTGTTATGACATCAGTTATATTCATTAAATAATATCTGAATGATGGTTAATTTTAACACCCAACCTATTTACATAAATTGGTAAAACTTAAAGGATATCTCCTGATTGCACACAATAGAGAAGTTTATATGAGACCAGCTACAGAACTTGGTAACTGAGTAGACTGCAAAGCTCTGCCTCAGGTATGTAGCACTTGACACTTAGGCTGCAAGGAGCTGATCACAAAGAAAGAAAGGAAAACCATGCAGGAATGATAATGTATAAGGCGAAATGAAGCATTCAAGAAGGTATACATGATTTTTAGTAGGGCAGTTAGCCAGGGTACAGCTAAATGCTGTGTGAGTGTACTACTGTTCCTGGATGACTAATTTTTTTCTACAGGAAATTTAAATAATTTGGTTTTTTATAAATGTATTGCAGATATTCTGAATGTGCAACTGAGATGTTCTGATTCTGTATTATTTTTCCTTTTTGTTTTTTTTTGCTACCCTAAGAGGTGACTAGCCAAGTTATGTATACATTTTAATTACCTATCTAATCTTAGATAATGTTTTACAATTATACAGAAATTAATAAGCATCTTCAATGGTGGGTCAAGGGTTGGACTAGATGATCTCTGAGGTCCCTTCCAACCCAGCTAATTCTATGATTCTATGATTCTGATTCTATGATTCTATGATTCTATGATTCTATGATTCAATGAGTATGGGATGATTTACAGTAATTTCCTTATAGGTAAGTCTGCTACTGGCTAGTTTACATTCCCTAGAATGCAACTAAATGCCTAAAAGAATTTTTCAGTCCTCAGAGGCTGCTTGTGACCTTAATCTTTTTGCAATATCAGGCCACATTTGACAAGTTATGGAGTAAAGAAAAAACAAATGGACAAACAAACAAAACGAACAAACAAAAAAAGAGCTAAAAACCCCAGTAAAAGTAGCTCCTTCTGTGTGACTTCTGTGCTAGACTTTATAAAAATGGAAATAATAATGATAAGTTGGCAATTTTTCAGAAAAAAACCTTTTGAAACTAGCCAGATTTCACCCTGCAAAGGAACTATTGTTATAAGAACCATGAAAACCAAAGGCATTGTCAGAATGATTATACAAAAAGATGTTCAGAGCTTAAAAGGATAGTTTTAGTGCCATGAACTTTAATTCATCTATTCTAGTTCCAGCAGGGAGGTATTAATTAAATGCACACCAGTCTCTACCTAACCTGTAAAACTGTAGTACTCAGATGCTCCTTTTTCTGACCTCTAAAATTTGCCCAGCTTTCATGAATCATCTTTTGTAACTGTAATGACAGTAGTTCACGTAATATAAATTTTCAGGCTTTCCTTATTTTCCTTGCATTAATATTATATGAGAATAGCTATTGCTTTCTTGAGGAAGGAATGCATAACAAATGTAATTTAGAAAGTTTTATGCATAGTGATTATCAGAAGCCTAACTGTGAGAGTCACATGATCTCACTGCTTGGAATTTGCCTCAAAAGAACAATTTTAAAGTGAATAGCCCTGGCTAGGGTGGAGTGTACCTGGCCTGGCCAGAGCTGAGCAGGGGGTGACACCCAGAAAGAGATAAGAACTAAGAACTAAGAACTAACAACTGGGTGGAGACTTCTCCCCTTTTCTGAGAGCCTTCAACGCTGGGATGTTCCTCCAGGCACCATTACCCTGGCCAGGGTGGAGGAAGCCACCTTGGTTGTACTGATGCTGATGCACCTGAGGAGCTGAGGGAGCTGTAATGGAGCAGGGGGTGGTGTCTGGAAGGAGATAAAAACTGATGGCTGTGTGAAGATGACAGCCTTTGGACAGAAGTTCCCTCCAGGCAAAACTGTCTTCCATAGCTCTGGCTAGGGTGAGGAAAACACCTTGCCTGTGCTGAAGCCAAAGACCCTGGCTTCTGTGGCAGCTGACTGACAGCTGCCCCTTGGGAACAAAAGGAACTCGGGGGTATGTATGGCTGTCCATGATGTGGCTGTTTCATCGTCTCTTGATGCCGTCTGCATCGGACCCTGTCCAGGATCAGCACCGTCTTGAAGAAACTTGCTGACCAGCTGACCTCCTCAATGATCCTACAGTCTAAAAAAGTTCTGCTTTAACAGCCATTATAGTTTGTCAAGTGATTGTCTCTGGGTTCCTGGTTTGATGAAGCTGATAAGAACTATGGAGATAAGAAATATCCCAGTGTCACTTATACACTGCAATGCAATATCAGCATGCTGTAATTAGCTGCCATATAAATCAGCAAAATGTAATCATATATTTCTTTAGTTTTAAAGGTATGAAAGGGTCACATCTCAGTGAGAAAGATTTTAAAGCCCAAGCTGCAATATTTTCAACTATGATAAAGAAGTATGTTTTTTCCTTCTGGGTTCAAAGGTGTAGTTTCCATCTTCTTTGGTACATTCTGAATTATTAATGGAGCTGTCTGATACCTGCTTTTGCTCAAGAGAACAAAAAAACATAAATGGAAGAACGTGTCATCAGCTCAAATTTGATGTGAAATTACTTTGTCCCTTGAATGTTAATGTATTTTGGACTCACATTCCCTACGTGAGCCAGCCAAATTGCTGTTTGCTGGGCTTCAGGATGTAGATTACTCCTAGATAATTGATAATTCCACCAACTCACACTGAGAAAGTAAGAACATGACATGATTCCAGTTGAAATCATACACAGTGTATGAACAGCATTCTGCCCTGTTTTGGAGAAACAGAACAGGAAAAAGTCATAGAATCATAGAATGAGAAATTGGAACTGATTTCAATGATCATCTTGTCCAAATGTTCTAGGTAAGAACATGGCATAGATGAGATGGCCCAGCACCTTGTCCAGGTGGGTCTTAAAAGCATCCAATATTGGGGAATACACCACTTCCCTGGGGAAGTTATTCCAATGTCCAACTGTTCTTATAGTGAAAAGTTTTCTTCTGTTGTCTAATCAGCATCTCCCCAGGAGTAACTTGCACCCATTACCTTTAATCTTCTCCGGGTGAATCTTCGTAAAAAAAGAGTCTCCATCTTCTTGGTAGCCATCTTTTAAGTACTGGAACATGGCAATAATGTCTCCTCCCTATCTTCTTTTCTCCAGGCTGAACATCTGCTGAAGCATCTATGTAACTGTCAGTCCATACAAAAACAGTTCATTAGGGATGCTCAGTTAATTCCCTCATGTTCGCAATTCTTAATTGTCAGTAAATCTTAACATTGCAAGATGCTTCTACAAACAAGCACTCTTTGTATGCTCCTACATTAGTCATTGTAAATGCTACTTAATGGTTGAGTTTACAAATATGGCACATTGCTGTGTAAGTATTATGTCTTACAAATCAAAGGCAAGATATGTCTTATTCTCAAAGGCCCAGCACTGTCTGCCAGCACATTATTTTTTCATCTAAATTCAAATCCTGTCTTTGTCAAGAGTAGCAGTAAGCAAGCTGCTTATTATTATTCCTATTAATTATTTACATTACAGTGGAGTACAGAAACTCAAATGAAGATCAAGGTCTCATTGTGCCTGCTGAACTCATTCTATGAGGCAGATCTAGGCAGGTCAGAACTGCTCCACATCAGAGCTGTTCTGGGACATACCACAGATGTAAATGCCATGTCTGCAGACCCTTGTTTGTGGGTGAGACACGGTCTCCTCAGCACCTAGCTAGATTTATGAGCCAATTAGGAAACCACAGGCAGGAATTACTCTACATTCTTTTCTTCCTACTTTCTTTCCTACTGTTCTAGAAACAGTTGCATCATAAAGAAAATTAGAAATCTAATTTTCTGCTAAAGATAAATGAATAAATAAATAATATTTAGATGCAGCTAGAGCATAGCCTCCAGTCAAGACTGCTTTGAATAGCTATTCTGTTGTCATTTTAAAGAAAGTGTCCTGCTCTGTATTTTTTAGTACATTTTATGTCTATACAGCTATATATATCTTTCAAGATAAACAGGCATCTGCAACTTTCAGAAAGCTGTATAAGCATTCTGATATTTCCAGTGTTTTGTCCAAAATAGGGTAATGCCTTTTTCCATTACAAGTGCAATGGTAAAGAAAGATGCACCCTTTGCTTCCTTACCTCTGCTTCTAGCACAAGCAATGATGCTGGACTGTATGTAAATAACAAAATGTGGGCTTTGATACTCTAATAATAACTGGTTTGAAAAATTTGTTCTTATATTCATTTAAAATAAACCAGTTGGTAGCTGAGGATTCAAGTTCAAGGGAAAGCAAAATGGTCATTAGCCTTGTGCTGCACATCTTTACTGACCATCTTTGCTGGAAAGAACTGTCAGTTTCAAAATTTTCCAAGAATTTAATGTTTTCAAGTGTGCTCATTAAATCAGTTGCTCATGGCTTAAAATTACTTTGGTTTATGTATATTAAATTATCTTAGGTTTCAAAAGTTTTAACTTAAAATCTAGATATTTGCAGTATTTAACTGAGCTTTAATGAACTACTGCTTGACTAACAGAAATCAGGCTGTGATTATAAAATATCTACCAGCAATATTCACTTAACATGATGGTATTCCATCGGAAATAAAGGCAACCAATCAGATGTTATACCTACCATTCTTTAATTTTTTACTACCAAAACCTGGCATTGTGCTGGGCAAAGGCAATGTAGAATTCTACAGCTGGCATGAAAGCTTTTGTATTCTAAAGTGCTTAGGTCTGCTTCCCTCTGCATATGTTTTCTTTCTTTCTAAACTTGGAGTTGTAAGAACTTTTTTTCTTTTTTATGACTATTCTTTTCACTGGTTATTCTTGCTTTTTATATTGCTGCTTGTAGGAAGGTACCAGGTGAGAATAAAAATGTTTCCAGTGACCTTCCCTGTCCTAGAAAAAACCCTAAACCAATCTGCTCATGATTTGTCATCTTGTTTACAACTTAGCTAAGCTTTGCTTTTAAAAGGGAGAACAGTTCACTTCTTTTATGATTTTATAAATTATGTTTGAAGGCAGTTTTTGCTTCTGTCACTTGGTGCAGCTGTGCAGGGAATATGTTGGAGAATTTGATATACTATTGACATTATTTTATGAAAGCAATGTCAGGTTTTATTTGTGCAGATGATAGCTGAGAGACCCAAGTGACTGTCAGTTATTACTGGGAACATCAAGGAAATAAGCAGATGGGAGTGAAATATACCCAAGAATGGGACCAAAAAGTTATGCCAATTTGTTGTACACTATGTCAAGACATAAGGCATTTAATGGCATCACAGCTTTCCAGACCAGGTGCATTCTTTTAAATTGACTAGTTTTGTTTAACCAAGGAGGAAAAAAAGAGCAACAAAAATTAGAACAGTTCTCCTGAGGAATTCTTCATCCTGGAATACCCAACATCTTTGCAATTTTTACTCTAAAATGTTATGAGGGAACAGGACAGCTGTTGCAGAACACTACATAATAAGTTTGTTTATAAAACGTGTAAAACAAATACCTGAAACATCAACATTGTTAGTACATGGGTAACCAGTAAATACTTGTGTTCTGGGCTGATGGCATAGTCAAACCCATTTCATATCTTGCACGTTCTAGAGATGGAAGCATGTTTCATACTTGAGGGATCTCTCTCAACTCCTCCTGCACTTGCTTCTGAAGATAAATGTACCCAGAGTCAGCTGTATCTTTCAGGAGTTACAAGTAAAGAATGAGTTGCATCTCTGATTTGTAAGTGGACAAGAAACGGCAGTAGGGTCTGTGGCACTCAAGTATTTTCTAGTGAGCAGCTACACCTGTAGTTAGGCCTTTCTTTGGCTATGCTTTGCTTCCATATTGTATGGGTGCAGGAATGAAGCATCACACATCTTCAAATATCAGTGCAGTAAAGACTCTGGGTTGTCGATCCTACATTTCACTTCAGATGCAGCTGCCCTCTTCACAGCCACTGTAGTGTCAGTGTACAGTAGAAGTAGTCAGAAATGCAATAACCTCATTCTTCTTGGATTCATTCTTCTCTGTCTTCTCACATAATCTTCAATTATCTGAACATTCTCACATTGTTGAACTGTCATATCTGTGTATAAAACCCATAGATTGCTGCAGTAAAAAATTACCACTGAAGGTACAAAACATATTTTGCCTAAGCCTGTGGCACTGGAAGTGCTAATGAAAAAAATTGAGTGACTTTTTTTGCTGCCTGAACAAGCTCGAGTCAATTTTCAAGCTAAGTGTCCAGTCTTATTCCTACTTTTTAGCAATCTTCTTCAAATAATTTTTGAAAATTGCTGAGCTTCCACTTGAAAACACAGTGATGATACAGAGCTCTTTAGAAGATCAGGAGAAACTTTCATCCCCTAGCATAATGGAAGAAGCTGATGTTTCAAAAAAAGTGTTAAGCATTGCTGGACTAGACCTAGTTTATAGTTACAAGTAGTGTTCATAGTAACATTTTTAAGTCAGACAACAAAAATTGTACTAAAGAATTAATATTCAGACCTAAATAAAAATTCTTATATTTTGATCATTTTGACAATGTTTATACTTATATGAAAGAAGAAGTGCTGAGAATCAATGTAAATTCACATTAGATATAGCAGAGTATTGGAAAAATAGTGAATATTGTCTGGTTTAGTTTAATTTATACAAAGTGGAGACTTGCTAAGCATCAGCAAAATCAAAATGTTGAGACCACCTAGCTGTAAATTTCATCTCTCATGTTTATAGCTCATGATATTTTATGGGATCAACAAAGAACTGTTTTGTTCTTTTTAACTGGTCACATGAGGCAAAGCCAGCTGTGATGTAAGATATCACAAATTTATCAATGCTAATAGTTTTAAATATGTTTGCATGAAATCTGAATGTATATTATATTTCATCTGCAGTATGTCATCAAATCAATTACCAGTTGACAATTCTGGCAGTTGTTGACAAAATTATTACACATAATACAGACAATAATATAAAGGTATCCTCTTAATATTAATAATCTGTGGAATTTCTGCAGATGTTGTATGTTACTATTGTTTATATTATGTCTAAGCAGCCTCAAGATTTTGACCAACATTAAAAGAAGAACAAAGGCCAGTTTAAAACAAAGTATGTTAACCTAACTGGAAAAAAAATAGGCCACGTATCTTAAATTCTGTCAATTTGGATTTAGCAAAGAGGTAATGAAGCAAAATGTAGATTAAGATTGAAGTTTCAGGGTCATTCCATCTGGGAAAGATGATGCATGAAGCAATCCCTTTATATCTCCTGTCATCTAAAGGCTGCTTTCTTTAGCAACCTGATACCCCAGAGTGGTGCATCTGCCTTGTGAAAAGCTTTAGACCTTGCAGGGAAATCCTCTGTCTAGTGAAGGGTGAAACCTGGGAAAGGGAAATGGCAGCTAAGTCAAGCTAATAAATACTCTGGAAAACATGTTGAAATGCTTTTAGACAGAAGATTTACCTTAAGTACTGTGTCCAGTTCTGGAGTCCCCAACATAAGAAGGACACAGAGTTTCTTGAGTGTGTCCAGAGTAGAACCACAAAGATGATCAGAGGGCTAGAGCACTTCCCCTCCTGTGAAGAGAGGTTGAGGAAGTTGGGGTTGTTCAGCCTGGAGAAGAGGAGGTTCCAAGATGACCTTATAGTGGATTTCCAGTATGTGAAGGGGGCCTATAGTAAAGCTGGGGTAGGACTTTTTGCTAGGGTGTGTAGCTAGAGGACAAGGGGCAATGGTTTAAAACTTGAAGAGGGGAGATTTAGGCTACACATTAGGAAAAAAATCTTTCCTGTGAGGGTGGTGAGATGCTGGAACAGATTACCGTGGGAAATTGTGGCTGCTCCTTCCCTCAAAATGTTCAAATACAGGTCAAAATTGACCAGAAAAATAACTTTAAAAATTGACTAGCAAAGCAGACCTCTTCCTGTGGTTGAGTGTTATATAAGAATTAAAAAAAAACTACAAGAAAAATAAAGAAATGGGAAAAAAATCTATAAGCTATAGGGCACATATTCATGAAATCAAAAATTGTTAATGTCAGAATGTGTTAGGGGAGCACCCTGCACTTCTTGACTTTTGCTCTGACATTTTACACTAGGTTGAACACGAAATGTTCAAGGTTGTTTTTTTTTCTTCACCTGACACTGAAAGTCTTTTCAGACACAAAACAAAATATGCAGTATTTCTGCAGCTACTGTGCAAATAACCTTTTTGGAACAGTAATATTCTTTGCATTTTTTTGAACTGTAAAACCGTCTTCAGACTGGATGAAAAATGAGCAGTTCTAAAAGAGCAAAGTTTGACACGCCTGGGGGCATGTCCGCAGAACTTTTCAAATAGGCAGCATAATGACAAATTTGCAAAACAGCAAAAATACCAAACTAACCCTCAACAATGAGCAACATGTTTTCCTGTTCTTTGCCAAATATCACCTCTAACACTGCCTGAAAAATTACTTCTTCAATAATTCATTCAGAACAAATTCTGTTGCTCCTCAGATGGACTAGTTAACATTTCTTTTATTATTCATCCAGCTACTCAAATATTACTTGTCAAATGTTACAATAACAGCCTTATATGCTTTTCAAGTAGTGATCTGTCATTTTTCATTACTACATAAGACAAATATGAGAATTTCTCAAAATGAGATTGCTCTTTCTGTTGATCAAATCACATCCATATAGTTTTGTGTGTGTCACATGAGATCCTCAGTACCAAAAAGAGAATCAAAAGTAAGAGGATTATTAAATTAGGTAGCCATATAGAAATTTTTCATAAGAAACAATTTTTTTTTAGTTGTTCTTAAAGAAAATTAGGAGAAAGGTAAGTAGAAATATTTTTAATTTTTTTTTGCTAGAGCAACTTAGATTGAGTATGTGGAGATAAAAAGGCATAGATTCATTAAGAATTTGCAAAAGACTGTCTCAGGATGTCATATATTTTCCTTCCCAGATACCTGGTGAAAGGGAGGCACACCTAACTGGGCATTTAGGCTGATAAATTATAAGAAACATGATGTGGAAATGCATTTACAGGATATTAGCATGTCAAGAGAAAATCAGAAAAGATCCATGAATAGGAAGAAATAAGGAATAAATCCAGATGTTTCAGCTTCTCTTTCATTAGAAAGCTAGCAGGAATCTCACAGCAAAAGCAGAACAGTCATGATTGTTTGTGAGTTTTTCTTTGTTTTTGTCATCGGGGACAATAATTTCTGGTAGTGATGTTCTTTATAGGACTGGGCATTGAAGTCTCACACAGCCTTTTATTAATTCACATGAATTGCAATGATTTTTTTCAAAGAAATGCTTTTCTTTTGCTGTATAAATAATTCTGAGAGGTAGTTACGAACTAGATTGTTTGAACTAGATCTACTGCAGAAAGAGTTGTGGAGAAGCCCAGGGACATTGTTGCCTGAGTACCTTTGGAAGTGGTAGTAAATACCACAGAAACATGAGCAGCTGCAAAAAGCACAAGTCACACAGAAAACTGATTTTTATTTTACAATATCTCATAAAGCCCTCTTTCCAGGTTTAGTTTGTGAAAGCTTGGTTGGATATGCAAGGCTGTTTCAATTTTGTTATTATGGAGAGGAACATTTACTTTCCAGAATTGCCTTTACTGTTGCGAGACCTGGACTGGTTCAGAGACACCAGCCTGGAAACTGCAGTGCTCTGCCCCTGACCCTGCACTGGGCACAGAGATGAAAGCACAGGCAAAAAGAGCAGGGCTGCTCCTCTGGTGCCTTGCTTAAAAGTATAACTTCTTGCTTTAATGCAGGCTAATGTATCTTTATTCCAAACCTCACTAAATTATGTATTACATATGTATGGTCCTGGTCAGGACTAGGCTTTCACACAAGGGTTGGGGCACTTCCAAGCACAATTAAAGGTTGGGTGAAGAGTGGATTAAGAACATCCCTGAGGAAAAGAACTTGGCTGTGTTGGTTGATGAAAAGCTCGACATGAGCCAGTTATGTGCACTTTGCATCCCAGAAAGCCAACTGTATTCTGGGCTGCACAAAAGAAGCATGACCAGAGGAATAAGAGAGGTGATTCTACCCCTCTACACTGCTCTCATGAGACCCCACCTGGGGTACTGTGTCCAGTTCTGGGACACCCAGTACAAGAAAGACATGGAACTGTTGGAGTGAGTCCAGAAGAGGCATTCACGAAGATGATCAGAGGGCTGGAGCATCTCTCCTGTGAAGATATGTGAAGATATCCTGAGAGAGCTGGGGTGGTTCAGCCTGTAGAAGAGAGGGCCCTGGGGACACCTTGTAGCATCCTTCCAGTACCTGAAGAGTGCCTACAAAGAAATCCTTTTTACAAGGGTGTGTAGCATTAGGACAAGGGGTAATGGTTTCCAAATAGAAGAGGGTAAATTTAGATTAGCCATTAATAAAAAATTCTTTAATGTGAGGGTGGTGAGACACAAGAACACCTCCCAGTGTTGCGGATTCCCCCTCCCGGGAAGTTTTTAAGGCCAGGTTGGATGGAGCCTTTAGCAGCCTGGTCTAGTGGGAGGTGTCCCTGCCCGGGGCAGGGGGGTTGGAATGAGGTGACACTTCCAACCCAATACATTCTGTGATTCCTTGTGAGGCATCTCAGCTGGCTGATTTCCAAGGACAATAATTTCTTTATTTTTTTCCTACACATACCTGTGGCACTTTGAATTCCCAGTATCCTGGTCTGAGGATTTCAGTGCTATTCTCAGGCAGCTCTTGAATGGGAATATTTGAATGTTGGGGTTTTGTTTTTTTTTTTTTTTTCCCCTCATTTTTGGCCCACACAGAGTTGCCTTGATCTGGAGCACCTCACACATGTTGTTCATGTCCTGATGCCTGGCAAGTCTCAGTGAGAGAGAAAAAGCAGAGTGAGCATCTGCCCCACTGCCTGTCCTGCTCCTTTGAAAGTCTGCTAGCAGGAAAGAGGAAAAGGAAAATCATCCTCATGTTTTGTGTATGAAATCCTGCCTGGTTTTATGTAGGCTTCTTAAGGAGAGGGACTGCAGATTCTCTGTGGCCTTTCATCTCACATGTGTTTTCCATTAGGATTTGGTAGAAGGTGTCCCTTTAATTTTGCTGTACATTAATTTTCCTAGTAGTGCACTAAAAATGAACCATAAATGGTACAGAGAGTTTCTGAGGACAGATGCATTAATGTGTTGAGATACAACAGCTGGGATCAACAAAGACACAAATACAGTAAAAATACTATTAGATTTCTACCAGATAAATTTCATATTCTTCTCCAAAGTTGGTATTATATACACCCACACAGTAAGCCAAAATGACACCTGGATCTACAGAGCAGACTACAGAAGCATACAGTCAAAATGTTCACAGGGGACCCTACAAGGATTTGCACGAATGATATAACTCATCTCACTGGCCAATTTCATCTAAACTTATTCCGGGTAAGTTGTGTTTGTGTCTGCAAGTGATCTTGCTGTGACAGATGACTTTGTGGACTAACATGTCAATTGCAAGTCCATTTGGAATAAGCAGTTTGAAAAAGACCAAAAATAACTTGTGAAGACATCAGTCTTGAAAATATAGAAGTACTTGATAGGTGCTGAGAATTCCCACACCTGAGGAAACGTTTGCTTTTTTTCTCCTCCTGCACATGTAAATGCAAGGCAGCATGGCAGAGCTGCTGGTAGCTCAGTTCTTTAGCTGCACTTCATGGCTTAAGGTTATTTCCATATTGCTGTCCAGTTTCTGCAGTTCTACAGAGCTACTTGATCTTTTTTCTGTATTACCTGGGGAATAAGTCATCAGCTATTAAAGACTTACTGACATGCATTAAAGACATAAGTAGGATCTCAGCTGGAACATATTTAAAGTCAGGAAGATTATCCGTGTTTGTGCAACTTGAGATAAACTACCTTCAGTGGTTTTTAAAGAGATCAAAACTAGGTATTTCTGCTTCTAGAAACATGCTTGCCTGTAGTCAGAAATGTGTCTGATACACTGGAAAAGCATGAACACTGCTTTTTAAATTTCCTTTCTTAGGAGCACTAAGAAAGAACCAGACCAAATGGTCAGAATTTTTTTAGAAAACTATCACATATCTAACAGATAGACAGCTGCATGATTTTATTACTCTTCACATGCTTCATGTTCAAGAGGTGTTGTAAAACATCTTTTTTTGCCTCACTTGAATCCTTTCTCTGAGAAATTTAATTAAATAGTCCAACAGTAACAGAATGGATAGGATATAAAGCAAGAGGAGGACATGTTTGCACTTAACCTTTGGGGGGAAAAAAGGGGTAAAGAAAGGCTGGAATTTTTTAAGGGGATTCTGAATGATGGTGGAGGTCTATAACAAATTTCCCCTTCAGCTCTCACTGTCTGACAGGAGCAGGAAGACAGAGGCAGAAGCTTTACAAGAAAAAATGTAGTGAGGAGTTGCAGGGCACAACCTTGGTCCCATTTCTAACCAGTATTAGCCAAATACCCCACATAAGCTACTCCAGGGCTTGTAATTAAGAGTTATTGGTTTCTCTTCCATTCAAGTAATGAACGGTCCCTTACGGTCTTGAGAGTTGTCACTTTAACAACTAATCAGAATCAGACTATTTGTTAAATAATCCATGTGCAATTATACACCAATATTTAAAAAATTTAGATCGTATACATGCATAACTTCAGCTCTTTACTGGATTTATTCTCAGCAGATGTATAGGAAAGAAAAAAGCATATGGGGTATGAATCAGCTTTCTCTAAACTAAGGGAAAGATGCACACTATGAGCTGCAGGTGAGTCTAACAGTACATCAGAATTTCAGCGTTTGTTCATATACAGTAATGGGCTGCTGAGCAAGATTATCTGGCATGGTCAGTTTTGATGCCTAGCCTGTGCCTTGTCCCCTTCACAAATTATTCACATTGTTCCTGGTACACCCTTGAGAAAAAACTCATTGCACATCACCCGCATTCCCACCATAAGGCTACTGAGAAAAACTCCCACAAAATGCTTGTTAGGGTCTCTTGGCATGGCAGAAAAGATTTTGGACTTGAAGCGTTTGGACTTGTAGAAAAGTGAAACTTTGCTGCTAAACTATTCAGCTATAGGTCATGCACATGAAAGCACAATCCAGTAAATGGGCTAATGTCAGCAAGTAACATATATCCCAGTCAAGGTAATAGCAGTTCTGCCTGTGATTTGGTTTAATGTATGAGAGCAAGGTGGGTTTTTTCCACCTAAGACTGACACGGCATTTTTATGTGACAAATGCTTATTTGAGTAGGAACTGTCTTTCTTCTTTTTTTCTCTGGACATTTTTAGAGACACCTGTACCTGGCTGCCAGATTTCCAGAGATAAAATGATACATCAAATTCTAAGTGATAAGGGAACAGCAATTAAATTAAAGAGATCCACTACATTAATTTTTATTTCAATTATATGGGAATATAATCTAGCCTAGGAAATAGGCGAAATAACTCAGGGTCACAGGATAACCCCTTTCATGTGCAAGTTAGCAAGTTATAACAAGTTAAACATCCCTCTACTGTACAATCTTTGAATATACTTCACCATAATTATTCTTCTTCTGGTTCAGGCAACACCAGACAAGCCATTATAAAGTTACGTCTAGAAAAAAAAAAGATATCATTTTCCAATTTTTTCATGAGATTACCTATCACTACAGTCTTTTGTCATTGCTTATTTTGGTTCACTCATTGTACCCAAAAGTCAAAAAACCAGATTATTTTGGTTTAGAAGACTTTCCTAAGGGTAATACTTTGCCTTTGCAGTATAAAATCTATAAAATGCCTGCCCAGAACAATGCAATCAATAAAGCAGGCACTGAGGAAGGAATGGATAATAGTATTTTCTTTTCAGTTTAGGAAGAATAAGAAACAAAATAGCCATGCATTTCTACAGCATTCACATTTGTGCCTGTGGCTATCTGTGGTATTTGATGCTAACTGGAACTGCTTGGGTTTTTTTTTTCTGAAACAGAATTTGTTCCTTTTTCCTTGGAGTTTTATATCTTCTCATACTCCATCCCTGGGATCCAGTAGCACAATTGAACACCTTTATTGCAGAAGAAGAATGAATGTGTGGATTACTAAGATGTATCACCGCATTACCTTTAGTTGCCTCAGGTATTTCTACAATGAGATTTTCTTCATGATGTATAAAAGCATGCAACAGAATTTTGGAGCTGCAAATGAACTACCAATAAGTCTGAGAATGAAAGATTTTGTGAATGTGTCAAGAAAGATGGAAATAAAAATAAGAAAGTGACAAGACAGGTGCTTTCTGTAAACCATTGTCCAAAAGGGGCTACCTTTAGGAGGAAAAGCTATAACAAAAAAATATTTAATACAAAATCGGCTCATTTTGTCATGCAAGCAAATAAACCGTGATGTGTTACATCCCTCAGCGTGGGAAAACTGACACAAAAAATATTAATGGAAACACACAAAATAGACTGTGACCTGGTCACAATTGTAAGCAAGGAGTCTGGTGGTCAGTGATCAAGGGTGCACAATTTTAAGCCAGATGCTGACAGGATGATTTGAAACATGACAAAAGGCTTTCAAGGATACAAATAGCAGTTAAGTTTCATGTGTCTGCCACTGAAGCCTTTTGAAAGATCTCACGAGTACAGGAAAGGCAGACTCAAACAGGATTTTTTTCCCAGATACAGGCCTTGATGTGAGATTATTAGAAATATCCACACAACCCAATGAGGTGAGGAGATGCAGAAGAGCTTAGAAAGGAACCATTGAACAGCTGAAAGATTGGAGAATCAATGCAAGCACGTGTGCCTGCTTAGTCACTCAACTAGAATGAATTTTTATTCCTTTCATCTGATTCTCTCATATTTCTGATAGGTTTGCTTTATATCTGAGCTTTCAGCCTTCTTGGTTTTGCGATATAGTCAGAAATATATTTGGGGAAAGTAGGAAAACCAACTTCTAGATACAGGGGATTCAGCCATAATCCAAAGAGTTGTTATGACCTGCAGAAATCCAGTATGACAAATCAGCGAGCATGATGCTTACATGGTTCTGGGAGAGCTTGGTGTGTGAGATGCACAACAGATTTTCCAGAGGTGGAGGTAATGAGTCAAACATCAGGAGTGTCCATGTTCAGAAATTGTAGATTGAGTTCTTTTTTTCAAAGTATCAAAATGGGAAAAAATCCAAATATGGATTCTTTTTCCATGATTCAGGATTCTGATCTTTTTTTGCAATTCAGCTCTAGTAGGCCCTGTGGCAAGCTATTTCACTTCATTGTGAGTCATAGACCCTAGTTATAAATTGACATTAATGACAAAACCCAGGAAGGAGTGTGACAAAAAACATTTTTGGCCACAACATGTCAAACATATAGAAGCTTAAGAAATATAATCCTGAAATGGTCAGACAAAAACAATGCACTTCTTGCAGCCTCAAAACAAAAGGGGTGGATTTAGCAAAGAGTAAGCATGTACATGTGCATGTGAAAGACCAAACTTCAAGCAGAGTTTGAGAAACTGTCTTCTGGACATGTCATGCCATCTCTGGAAGGTGCCCAAGGGAATTTTCTTTTTCCTATATTTAGGGAAAATTTGTCTCGCCTGTCATACAAATAAAGGCGCATTAGAGTAGGCAGAATTCAAAATGACAGTTTCTTTTGTGAGCATTTTGAAAGTCAAGTGCTAAACATGATATCCAGAAGCTGGACGTTACACGTGAGCCTGATTTCCAACCCTGGTTGTAAGATGGATTTTACCTCCAAGAACTGAGATAATGAATAAGCCCAGTATGTCAGAAAAGAACCCACAAGACTTCTTTAGAGAGAAATTCAGCCTTGCTAACCAGTAGGAGTACCAGGAGGACACTATCAGGATCCTGGGTTCTTCCCTCCTCCTCCTCTCCAGCAGTTACATGGGTCTTGCATACAGGCAGCATCCTGATAGGTGTCAATAAATGAGCAGAGAGAAAAAAGGGGATATGGTGGAGTTAATATGTTTATCTTCTCAAAAAGCTTATGAATTCATTTTTTATTAAGGGCTATTAAAGAAAAAAAATATTCCATGTGACTGCAAGAAAAGATATTTTATTGAATGAAGTTTATTAACAGATAAGAAGCAAAGAGCAGGTATTAAAGATCATCTTTTACAGGGGTGAAGGAGGAGCAATGGGGTCCCCTAAAGATCAGAGCTGGAATAACACCTTCAATGACTTGGAAAATAAACCACTAATTAAATCTTAAAAATCTGAGATGATGCTGATATCTGTTGAGCAATCAAATTTTTCCAAAAGGATTGCAGAAAATGCCTCTTCAGTAAAGTTTGATTCCATCAGTAAAAAAAGGGTCAGATGATTTTAACTCCGCTTATCTGAGGCTGAATTTAGTAGTGGTGGCTGCTGGTGACTCTTGGAGCTGCCACAGCATATTGTGTAATGGCAGCCAAAAAGGCGAGAAAAATTCTGGACATCTTTAGAACAATATAAGGTAAAAAAACAGGGCCATAATTCTGCCACTGAATAGAGCCTGAAGGCACCCTCTCTTGAATACTGCAGCCTGAGAAATACATAAGAGAGTAAAAAAAGGTGAAGAAGGAAAACTCAGTGGCCAAGGAGATTGAGCAACTACCTTACAAAGAGAGACTAAAAAGGGTAGGATATCAAACATCTATTAAGAGGAAACCTTTCCATAATCATAACATTCTGTTTCAGTGTATCTTGTAAGGAATAAAAAACATCAAATTAATGCTACAGGCCAAGTGGCAGCACCTTTTAATGACATCAGAACCTTTATTATCACCTTCCACAGGGGCATTAAGATTTTTTCCAAAATTTTTCATCAGAGTTTAATGAATACATCTGAAAAAGAAAGTGTCTATCCTATTTTTCTCTTTATTAACAACTTATTAACAATCATTCCAAATTAAACTGAGAGACAGTGCTCATGTTTTATACCCAGGTATCTCAGTTTTTACCAGAGAACAAGGAGGCAATTTTCTTGAAAATAATGAAATTAAGAAAATACAATTCTCTGTATCTGCATTTTATTCTAGGTTTGCAGGTTTAGTGAACAAAATGTTGATTAAATATAGAGTCTACCAGAGCGAATATTTCAAGTTAGATTCCTAAATGCAATAAGCAAACAGATGCTACAGCAGCATAAATACTCATGAGTAATTGGAGAAAACAAAAATGATTGCTGCAACCAAGAGAAATAAGCCATTGTCCAGGCATGGAAAAACTGTCATTTGTCAGGACAGCTGGCAACTTTTGTTGTTTCTGTTTTTTCTCTAGCCAAATTGTCTATAATTTTAGTTTTACATTTTATTAGGAACAGCACCCTGGGGGATATTCAATATTTGGACCAATTTTTCTAGACAGCAGATCCCTTGCCACCAAAAGAGAGGAAAAACAAATCAAAACAAAACTTTTACCAGTATCTCTTCCACATAATATTAGAGAATGCACCTGCTAAATGCCAGGGACAGGTTCTTACTAATGATAGACAAAATTATTTTGAAAAAGAGAACAGAAACTCTTTTCCAGAGGGACTATTTTTACACCTGCATGAGAGGGAAAGAGACGGGTCAGATGCATGATAGACCAAAGATCTAGGGTTATTGCAATGTAGATCCATGTTTGCAGCTATTTGGAGCTAGTGTCACAGAAGCGGTTACAGGGCATTAGAAGAGACTTTAGAAACATAAGGGGAGTTAGCCTAAAAAATAGATACAAAAGACATATGGAAAGTACTGGTGGAGAGGGAGAAACTGTGGGGTACAACAGCCCCATGATGGAGCAGTCTTCCCATGGGCATCATATATGGCTGGAGCTGGCAGCCAGGGACCTCCCACCCTGGAGGGTCTGGAGACACGAGTGCTATCTTACCAGCCCCTGGATTTGTCAGCAGAGTGTGAGGAGCCACTGGGGCACACACTGAGCTGGAGAGCCCACATCAGACATGGGAGAGAGGTGAGAAATGGGGCAACCTGCCCACGCCAAGCAAAGGACGGGGACTTATACCCACAGCTCCAGTGGGTGGCAACATGTGCAGGTTGGGGTGTGTGCCTGCAGTCCAAGCACCTCTGCGTCTGTGGGATGAGAGCTTTCTGACATTGGTCCTAGAAAGGTTGTAGGTGTTTATTAACATTTTATAAATTGTAGTTCACTGATTGCCAGTTAATTATGTGCAGTTAATAAGCCACCTCAATCCTGATTTTGTTAAACTATGTAAACAGAGCAGTTTTTTCCCTGTGACAAAGTTTTGATGAAGAATGTAGTCAACCTATTAAACTGATTTGGATCAGTATAGTTTTGGGTAGTAAGCCTGAGCACCTGCTGGCTTCTGAGTCAGTAATATGGAAAAAAAAAGCCATCACTCTACTACTGGGTCAAGGTCAAGGCAAGAGGGAATAAGGGGTTAACTCCAACTGCCTGCTGGTCCCAGCCATGGGAGAAATTGGCTAAAATAGCTGCAAAAATCATAAACTCAGGAAGGATCAGGTTGTAGTGATAAGTATTCTGAATTAACTAAAGCAAAGGACAGTATCAGAAAATTCACTGTTTGTTCTTGGTGTGTGGCTATTAGTGACTGCACTCGCAGAGGAGTGTGAGGCAATTTATAAAAGAGAGGGTGAGATTTGGCAGATGAAGGGACATGTGGCTGGTTAGAAAGAAAGGTGGGGGAGTTTACAGGTGTTTGATAATCACTGGTAAAGCCTAGAAGGCTCAGAGGCAAGTGCAGGAGGAATAAGAAGAAACAACTGCATTGGAACAGGTCCAGAGAGTCTGAGTGGCAGTTTCTGCTGAGGACTGGGATTCAGAAACATGGGGCTGACATGTCTTGGAACCAAGTGAGGATGATGATGAAGATGGCACCAATCCAGACACAAATGGTACCCCAGGAACTCTAAATCAATACCAAGGGATGTCTGAATGGCTCTGCATAACACCAATACTAACAGCTACTATAAGACCTTTGCAAGGAGGGAAAAGGAAGGCACATTTTTTGCATCTTTACCAATATGAGGGAGAAGCTAAGAGCATCACCTTCCACTTCCCCTGGGGCTTACATTCTTTGAATGCAGCAATGCAACGATCTTTGGATGATTCTGTGACTGAGTCTAGAGCCAAAGAAACAATCACTATTGCTATGGTCTCAGGGGCAAATTTGGAATTGATGAAGTGAAATTACTTTCCAAAGACGTGGGTTTGGTGTGGGAATCCTGTATGGGAGGCAAAATTTTCCAAAGTGAGAGATCTACCAACACCACATAGTTAACCTTCAATAATTAATCAGGAATAACTGGGCAATATAGGAGAAGCAATAAGTAGTGATACAAAACACTTTTAGAGAAAAACGGTTTAATAATAGGTGTTTTGTTTAGATTTGGGAATCTAATCTAGGTTTTAACAGGACCTATGTAAAAATATCTGGCAGTCACCACTGTGGGGAAGAGAAAGAGGTGAGTCATACATGGTTCTTCAGAGTGAGTACATTGTTCAAATGAAGTTTAACAACACGACAGTAGAGAATGATGTTGTACTGTCAAGATCACAAAAATAGATCATTTTGAGGAATAATGAAGAGCTAGGGAAATTTATGAAGAGCAAGAAACCTGTCAAGTACTCCTAGTGTTTCAGGAAACTTCAGTGTAGAAAACCAGATGGGAAATTTTTAGGCCCAGCTCCAAGGCCTAATAAAACTTACATGCAAATGGCATCAAGTAGGGTTGCTGTGCTACAAGGTGTGCAAGCCATAGAATTAGAATTTGGATCAGAACAAAAATCAGAAGACATCATTACCGCGGTTTTTGTTTCAGAAGGAGCAATACATGCTTCCTTGAAGAACTTATCATGTTCTACAATAGAGGGACAAGTCAATATGAAAATGCAGCTATTTATGATTCAAGTATAGAGACGACAGGGACAGAAGGCACTGGATCAACCTCTAGGGAAAGGTAAATTGCCCACTTTCTCTTAAGTTATGAAAAGAGGCAGCTGTCAGCTGGGTAGGTCCAGAAAGTGTAAAGGAAGAAGGTAGTCAAAACTCAAAAAATATTGGTTAAAATCATTCCCACCACAACACAATGAAATTATTTGGCCCACAGTGCCCTTAAAACCATGACTGTCTGTTGTACAGATGAGTATAATGAGTTTAAGGAATTTTAAATATGTATTGGAATAGTGGAAGTGTATACAAACAGCATTAAGAATGATTTGGTTAAACTGTGTGAATATGGCATTTTTTTCCCACTAACATTCATCCACTCCAGTTTTGAAGGTTTTGTTTTTGCCAAAGGAGTTGGTTTTGCATGTTTTTTATTTTATTTTATTTTGGTTTTGGGTTTTTTATATTTTGACAGTAAGCATTGTGGCAAAACTCATAAAGAGGTAAAAATAAAAAAAGGAACACAGCACTGTCTCATTGTGCAGATCTGACATTAAGCATGATAACATTTCTTCTCTTCAGAGACTTCTGGTCTACTTTCCAATTCAATCAAGAAAATTAGGTTACCTCTAAGGATGCAGCCCTTATCCAGTGCCTGCCACACCTGTACACATGCAAGTGAGTGTGCATTCACACTCTCCATCAGCACAGCAAAGTAATTCCCTTTGGAAATGATGAGTGACACTTCCAAGGGCTCAGCTGCAGAAAAAAAAAAAAAAAAAAAAAAACAAAAAAAACTGCGTGCATTTTCCTTGAGGTTATGAGACAACAATTTCTTTTCCTGGGAGGTACGTCTGCATTTTTATCTGTCATTTTTCCCCACAATGATAGCAAGGGCACAGAGGACTAAACATGAGTTTTGGCCTCAAGTTTTACTTTTCTTCTCAGGCCTCTTGACTAGACAGTCTGAACTTGGACTGTTATAAAAATAAAGGATGTAAAACTCTTGTTCTGCACATCCAAGCTTATCCTAGTTGTAATGAGATGAAAGTGCATTCTTGATTTATATATTTTATTTACATTGTACTGCCTTTTTCCAGGGAGACTGTAGATCATGCATTTACAATATGCAATGAAAAGATTGTTATTTTCAAGGATTACTCAAAAAAATCACCAGCTACAAAACACCATGGAGAAGGAGAGAATATTATATTGAAATACCCAAACAAAATAAAAATAATCCTTCTCCCAGTATGTCGAGGTCATCTGAAATAACTGCTGTGAATTTAGGTTTAAAAGTAGATTTTCAGTTCAGCCCCTTGTCCACCAGTTCCTTAAGATAGTTTTCTTTTACAGAAACCAAGATTTCCCCTTAATTTTATTTTTTTTAGTCTTTTAACTGCATAATATCAAAACCTGTCATCTCAAACTTCTGTCTGCTGCAGGTGGACTAGCAAAAAATGCTGGATTACAGACTGGGCAGGGCAAGCACATGGGTCAATAGTTTACCTAGGGATGAAACCCTGATAATTTTAAGTTCATCGTCACTGTACAGCTCCAAGACATGTTACAAAAAGATACAACAGCACATTGTTCAGTGTATAAAACTTCAAACAAAAATTATTACTCTGAATACTTAAAACCCAAATGTGATACGGATTTCAAGCCCCAAATACATTGTCTAGTTCTAATTTTTTTCCAGAGCTGGGGTTCAACCTGTGTCCCCTACCCCAAGCTAATGCTGTTTTCACAGGAAGACACTGCTCAATGGCTGCTGAGGATCTGGATTCTCATATTGAATAATGAGGAATAAATACTCAATCTTAACAGCAAGGTGAAAAAACACAAGGTATTTTGTTGTATATAATTTCCTTTTAGTGTTCACTCATCTGTATGTTATGACATAATCTATAGTTTCTGCATGGTATGAAAAAGAACTGTAAAATGTACATTTGGTCAGCTTTCAGTATTTACAAAAGACAGTTGAATAAAGTGTCATTTTGTTTCATCTAACATGTATCTTTGCATGGAGTTCTATGTTTTTAAACATAATTTTAAAATATAGATTTCCCTTTGGCATAAATCTGGATGTTTGATTTTTTAATATGTATGTCTTGGTTATCATAAATAATTTTAACTTTGCTTTGAAATCTCATAAAGCCTACTGAATCAATTTCTGTGGTGGTTCAAACAGACAAAGAATCACTGGTTCATGTAAAGTTCTGCCACATTATTTAAGAGAAATTGGCTGGGAGGAAATTAAGCAATTTTTTTTTCTATGTTGTTTTTCTAACTGATCTAAATAAGGGGGGGCCAGGGAGGAGGAGGAGCAATTTTATTAATGGAACATCAAAGACTGACTCTCAGCTCTAATTAAGACAACAAAATCATTGCTGTTCAGGAAAGCAGAGTGAGCCCCTGAGTGGAGCTCTGTAGCTGTGTTGTTGTGTGTTCTGTGTGTTTCTTTGGCAGGAGGTCTTGCTTCACCTGCACAGCCCAAATGATCTTTAAACCTTCTGTGCTTTTACAATACAGTCCACACAGTCTCTCTTCATGTTCAGTCCCTAAGGAAATCTTCAGATTTTTGGATGCATTTAATAAAACATTGTTCTCTCTGTCTGCTTGTGCTTTGGTCATTTAATTCTTTACCTCCCTGTGTCTTTTCCATCCCGGGCATTACAACCTGCTCCAGATGCTCCAGGCCATCCCTGGGGCACAGCCACCTCTTCCCCATGGTTCTCACCTCCCCTGGCTGCTGTGCCCATGGTAGGATGCTGATGGTGTCAGCTCCCAGTGTGAAACCCATCAGTGCTCATCCCTGAGTGCCAGCTGGCACAGTGAAAGGATGCACAGAACGTGCTCTGCCATGAAATACCCTTTAGCAAACAAGGTAGGATACAAGAAGAAACCCCTTTGTGTTATGCAAACCCTTGGGTATTTTCAGTTATTGTTAACATGAACACTGTCACTATCACCACCCCAGCCTCACTCGAGGGTGGTGGAAAGTTTGCCCTATTAGTGAGGGTCACACAATATATGTACATATGTGAGAGAGGGTGAAAAACAAAGCCTGAATCTGAAGGAGAGCAGGATGGTCTGTAGGCTATGTACTGTTTTCTCAGTGATACCTAAAACCTGACCAGTAGTAAATGCTTTTACAGTTGAATTAATAAAGTAGGTTTTTCACTCCAGAGGATTTCATTTTCCAGCTAGTTGCCAAAGCAACTTCCAACTTATGTGTGTAAGCATCTGTCTGTCCTCTATTCACTGTCAGAACAATTTACAGTCAAATGCAGAAAAATCTTCTTTCAGAACAAGGAAAAAAACCCAACCTTCCATTACCCCTAATCTGCAATTATCACTGTAACAGTTTATAACTCTTCAATAGTTGGTCCAAACATGGAGCTAAAATTAGTTTGCCTGGAAATGTGTTGCAAAACCCAGCTATGTCTGTCTTCCACCCACTAAAGCATGGAAATATTTCCCCAGAATACATGGATTCAGAGATGAACAACCTCTCATTCTGATGAAAAAAAAGCCCAACATCTGTCTCATTCTAAGGACACTGGTATTTGCATTTGAAATTACTGTTAAATAGAAAGTGTGTTATTTTCTGGCATAAAACCTAGTTTTAAAGGTGTTACAATTCACTGTGCATTCTTTTTCTGGATTCTAATTGTGCTTGTAAATGATCTTCTTACTTGGTATGAAATCATTAAACTTTTTACAGTACCTAAGTGGCAGTAGGGTCATAATGAGCTGTCACAAAGACAGAGCCTTTCCATTTTTCTAAGCCCCTCTTTCTGAAATAATTACCCATTTTAATTTCTTGTCCATCAGTTTCCTAGTTGTTTGACCATGCACCAATGGGGAAGGAACACAAAATTAATTGCGTGCCAGGAATGGGACCTCTAGCCTGGCTGATAGCAGGAAATAAGAGTTTTCTCTCCTGCAAGTTGGTTCAAAAAGCTGTGTGTTGAATAGCTGCTCTCTTGACTGGCATAAGAATGCAATTGGAAATGAATATGAGTGGAAGCCTTCATCTTTGAAACATTTGGAGCTCCTCAGCATTTAAATGGTGGGTCATTATATACATCCTATGAAAATGTATTTCTTTGCTGCACACCTGCTGGCAGGTCATTTCCTTGATGACTGCCTATTTCTGGCATCTGTGGGAAACAGTGGAGGTTACAAATCTAAGTTTTAACATATGCTTAAGTTCTCCTCATAACTTTATTAGAACCGATAGCTCCCTTTGCCATTCTGAGGTGTTGGAATGTAAAATTGTCAGTACTAGACTAACTTTTGTGATTTGGGTAACTCTATGTCCTACACCTGACCATAAGAGATGCCTAGGAAAGAATAAGTGACAGCAGATCTGCATGGGAAGGCTGATCCAGTAAATCTGTTTCTTACTGAAAAATCCCCTGTGGCAAAGTACAATCCTTTTTCTATACCCATGCAAAAATCACTTGTTCTGCATGTTCTGCAGTTTAGGTCCTGAGGGATGCAACAATAAATATTATGATTTCTGCTTCTTTATCTCACGGAGGCAAGAGACTTCTTTACTGAGATTTTTCTCCCCACTTCCGTCAGTGGTCAGTGTACATGATAAATTGTGATTAAAAAGTGTCCACTAGAATGCAACAACACTTTCCTTAGGAGTTTACTTGCATGTGGGATTTTTTCAGTGAGATGAAGAAGAATACAAATAAAGATTTTGAACTTCAGCAGCTTTAATAGTTTACAAGAAATGGCCATTTTTTAATGAGAAAGTGGCATACTGTAACTTCGCTAGTGACATTTCTGTTTGTTTAGTGAATGGATTGAATTTTGGAGAGCTAACATAATTTACACGGGTGGAGGATCTCAGTGACAGTATACATATTTTTGTACGTTAAGAACTCCTTTAAATTTCTCTAGAGCTATTCTTTCACATTCCATAAAATGAAGCCCTACCTCCTCCTAAATCCTGGGTAGAAAAGAACAGTTGGTATCTTGTCTATTGTTATTGCTGGGTAGAATTCATTAGAATTTTTAATTCAACCTTTTACTGTTCTCTTCTCCGTGTCCTTGCAACTGTTTACCTTGACTTGCATCTTCATGCCTTGTTTAGCTCTTTTTTTCTCATGCTACCTACTGTCTCTTCTTTTTTTTTTTTCCCTACAAATCATCCTAAATGCATAGATAATGCAATATTACTTGAGCTTTTAACTGGCAGTGTGTTCTAAAACCTGTTTCCTGACATTTTTCTGTCCAGACAGAGTGCATAGGCAGTCTGTAACATGCATATAACAGAGATTCTTTGTACTGGGACTTCAGGTGCTGTAAATCACCATTTCTCTTCTACAAAAGTCAAGGGAACAAAGAACAAATTAAACTAGGTTGGAGTTGTTAATTTTATTGCAATTAACTGCACTGTATTTCTAATAGAGGAAGCTTTAAAAACTGATATCCCATAGTTTTCCACAGAATAAACACTCAGACCAAAATCACGGTCTGAGTTACATTTTAATCCATGTTTTCTATTGATCTGGCAGTGTGCAAAATTTCTGTCCCCTGTTTCCTCCAACCTTTACCCCACACTTTGCTCTTACATGAGCAGGCTGCTTCATGCTTGGCACTGTTTGCATATCAGTCACAAACCCAATGTTATTCCTAGTATGGGGCAATGTAATGCACCTGTGAAATAATTCTCATAGGCACTCACCAGGTATGTTGAGGGACTGTAAAGTGGACTTTGTAAGTGAAACATCCTAAGATCTTATTTCATCTTGCAAACAGACAGAACTTTTACATTCGTGATCTGGGAACAAAGAGAAATGTATCATTATGACTGCTGTGTCTAGCAAGGATGAAATATTTTTTTTTAATTAATTAAGGAACAGAATTAATATTTGACACATCTGTTATCCTCTTTGACCTCTTTATAATGAGTCCTTTGGATAATTGAATTAAGTTTGATATGCATCTAGCATCAGAAGTACAGGTGGGTAAAAAAATTTAAACACCATAGTCAGTAAATTTTGCCAATACTTCTACTCTTGACTGGTCGCAACCACTACTATATTGCTTTATTTGTGATAACTTAAATGTGAAAAGCCTTAGTCTATCAGCAGGAATGTTTCATTTAACCATTCACACAATTTTGACTGGATACTGTCAGGCATATATTATATTCTTTTCGTTTATCATGCTGCTTTAACCTGTTATTTGGCTCCCATGTATCCTTCCTGAAGGAGAAAGAATCAACCTTTCAATGTACTATGATTTCATCATTTTGTATCCTTTGATAGAACTGTAATACAGAGAAAAACGTCTCTGTGGACATGATTCATCTTTTTCTTATGCTACCAGGAAGCTTAGTACTTTATTTTGTAAGGATAGGCCTTCTGCAGTCACAAAGGAATTATGAGTAAAAATCTCTTGCATATGGAAGTGAAGGTTTATCTCCCTAAACCAGGTCTGGATTTCCAGTGTTCACAGCCTTTTGATCCCACAGGGACTCCTCCAGAGATATTTATTTGTATAGCAAAACACCATCTATTTTGAAAGACTTGATAGCTGTATTTTGTTCTGAATATTAATCTTTTAAGTAAGGAAGTAAAACAAAGAGTAAACTGTCATTATATGGTTAATTCATTCAATAAAACCCTTTCCTCCTTGTCTTTCTAGACAGCTGGGCTCAACTTGGCCTGAAATAACTTGTGTGGAACTGTATTCATTTTTAACAGCTGCACATTAAGCCATGGCTCCTAGCTTAAGCACCTTAATCAGGTTAATTTCATTCAATGTGTATCTCTTTGTGAATGCTTCTGACCTGGCATGTATTTATTTTAGATGGGCTGAATTGCATCATGGCCCAGCCTCTACCAAAAAACAGTGTGGGTCAACCTAACCCTAGAGTGAGTTAATTTGGGTGAAGAACAGAACTACATTAAATGCCACAATGGGATGTGAATACCTGCTCTCAGGTCATCTTTTCCTCACTGACATTCAAATATAATCATGTTTCTATACAGTGTTCCAGATAAACTATGCTTTGGATATCTGCTTCAGCTGTCTCCATATTACAGTGAAAGAGGAGAAAAAACGATATGCATTAATCATTGTCCTGCTCTCCATCCCTCTCTCTCTCAGTTTTCTTCCTTCAAAATATTTCTTTTTTTTTCTTTTTCTTTTGTTATGGTTGAAATCTTGCAGAGAGAAATCTATTCTGAACACTTAAGAGTTAAATTATCTAATATTTAAAATGTTTACACTTTGAGTCATTTGTTCATCTAAATACATGGTAGTGGCTGTACAGATTATTCCTGCAGCTCCTGCTTCTATCCAGTTTAATACTATCTGTTTTTAAAGAACAGCTCACTTAAGCATTTCTTCTTTAACAGGGCAAGTACCTTAGTTTATTTTGGTTGCCCTTTTTTTAGAGTTAACCTCTTGACAGGGGACTGCAGCAATGCTTGGGTTTTGATGATTCTGAGGGTTGGTACTGACCCTTTTATTTTTTAAATGTAAACCATTGCATTACAATAAAAGTTTACTTTTGGGATATCTTGATCCCGTTGCAATTTTCTTGTTTTCCTGTAGCAACATAGATATTTTAAAACAAAGCAGGTCAGACAAGCTGAATAGCACAGTGAGAGGTTTTGCATTACAGGTAGGGCTGGTTTGCACAGTCCCATCAGTCCTTAGAGAAGCTTCTTATCATAAGATACCAGATAAAAATACAGGAAAATAACATATTTCCAGATTTGACAGGTAAAAAATCAATACAAAACTGAAGCTGCCCCATAGATTTTCATTCCCAAGTACGAAATGGAAGCAAGTTCAACTTCCTAGGGTATAAGCTCCTTGTGCTCTGCCAAGTAGTCCCCCACCCTGAAAGAAAATAACACATATGGGAAGGGTGGTGTGGGGAGTGAAGGGGATCCTCAGGTGGCAACTTCTATTTCTCTTTACTACCCAGCATCCCTCCTTCAGTTCAGAAACTGAGGACAAGGGCAGCATAGTGTTTGCTCACAGCCTGGAAGGTGCCATTTGAATTAGCTCTGCAGTGTGCATAATCTATTGGCCACAAATACAGAGAAAAGTTGACTGCTGTTCTATTATGTGTCTATATTTGAAATGAACTTCATCAGCTTTTACCTCTAGCTCACCTCTGCTGCTTTAAGGAGTTCTGTATCCACAAATCTCATTCACTTGAAGTAATTCCTAATATTTTTACAGTGATTGGATGAATAACTAAACAGTAGCTAGCATTTTAATCCAAACCACTTTTTAATCATTCCTTTCAGTTCACAGGAGTCTGGAATTATGACAAATCTAAGAAGCTGTCCAGTTACCTGAATTAATTCTATTTAATACAAAACAGGAAAAAAACACAAACACAAACCAAAACCAAAGCTCAGGGTTTATCATTGCTGCCAATAAACTTCCCAGCAGGCAGTATTGTCCTGAATAACCCAGGACCTCCAGGAAAATAACTTCCAAGAGAGAGGCTGCTAGGTGTTCATGGACAATGATTAACCTGATGAAGAGGAAGAAAAAGGGAAAAAAAAAAAAAAAAAAAAAAAAAAAAAAAAAAAAAAAAAAAAAAAAAAGAAGCCCTGGTGAGCTGTTAATCATGAAGAAGAGGTCAGTACTTTCTGAGTACAAAGGAACAGAATTTTTTGCAGAAATCACAATTGTGAATAAGCCATCATTCTACATGGCTGTGTCAAAACTGCTGTGGGGAAGCTGGAAAGCCTGAAGATGGATTTATATGCTCACACACACCTATTTTGTCAAAGTATACTCAAGGTAACCCAAGTGGTATTCACTAAGATAAGGTGGTGGTGGTGAAAAAAAAGGCATTTGTCTTGTGCTTTACTGCAGCTGTTCTTCTAATAGGAGCATAGACTCTATCCAGAAGTATTACAGGAATCTCTGTACTTGATAATTTCTCCTTGCCAAAGCCACAGCAATGGTTTGCAATTAACACCAAGCCTATTGCATACCACACTGCAGAAATTTGCTGGCAGGGGTAACTGGGGTTATCTAGTGCTCCTGATACAGATGGAGTACTTGCATATTTGATTCAATCTTCTGCCCAGTGTTGAAGACAAAGAAATAATATTTAGGTGGTAAGCCATCAGAATCAAATTAAAAGGTATGTGAAGGTGAAAAAGCAGAGCAAATCAAGCTCACTTATGAATAACAGGTATTTATACCCTCAAGTCAATGAAAAAAAGAATTCTCAGAATATGAATGGTATTACAAGAAGGAAAAGAAATCTGCCAAATGATGGTTAGCATTAGTGAAAACTGAGTGGGGTTAAGTGGAGTCAATTCTCACACCTTCCATTTTTAGATTTAAAAAAAAATTATGAAAGCATTCCTGTGATCCTGCAATTGTGAAATAGAAAGAAAACAGCAATATACCTTCCTGAGGGGAATTTAGATGACCCTGAAATTGTATTGCCTTTATTCTACTGACCTTTGAGAATAGCTCATTTGTTTTAAGCCTTTTTGCAAGACAAATAGTCTAACAGAAGTTTGTAAAACCATTTAAATATCTATTTGAGAATGTTAATATATGAGTGAGGGAAGTCTTGAAAAATTATTTTATAGCATTCATCCTACCCATTGCAGATGATAGACACTAAAACTTTCAGTCTGTGATTCAATTAAATGGAAAACTAGAAGAGTTTTTTTGGCAGAGAAAATAAATTATATCAACTATGTGAATCGCTCATCAGGAATCTAGCAGCTGGTTTCCTGAATTCGTGAACAGCCAAGGGAAAACTAAAGCTGTGAGGGTTACAAGCTGCTCATCAATTCATCCACTTCTTTACACAGGAATAATCTGAATCTCTCTAACACTCACTGGATTGAAAACTCATCCATGCCAAAAAACATTCCACAGTCAGTCTTCAATAATCTGCCTTCAAGATTGGACTTGAGGTTCCCTAAAGAGAGTTATGAGGATATTATATTAACAGTGAGCTGATTTGTCTCGTCAAATCATATTCCACTGCTAATGAGTTCGGAGAGCAGTGAGGGAGATCCCGACACATTCAGGGGAATGGGTTGTGCCCTCAGGAGCAGAGAAGGAAAAGTGAGGTAAGGGAGAGAGAAGCAAGTGTTGAGGTCCTTCTGGAAGCAGGAGCTCCTAACTAAATTTGTGACACTAACTCTGCTAATCCACTCGATGCCTGTGAAATAACCAACCAGCCCACTGATGATGTGGGCCACAAGGCCAAAATATGTCCACCAGTGGCAGAAGTGCTTAAAGAGGTGGCTCTGGAGTTTTCAGTTTATAAGCCAGGGCTTACCCCAAATGAGGGGAAAGAATCATTTTCATAATGGGATAGCTGTTTCATGAAATACAATGAAATAACCTGTAAGTACTGCCAGGTAATAAGTGTCTTATCTTAGATTCAAGAAGTGTGCCCAGGACAATCATTCAAGAAATCCTTCTGAATTCCAAGCACCTTGAATTCAACTGACACACATAATGAAAATTGCCTTCACCAATGGTTTCACAAAACAACTAGTCAAATATGGGTGTAAGTATATACATATGAATACATATGGATTTGATTATATTTAAGGGCTGTATATAAATGCATATTTTTCGCTCTGCACAGAATATACCATGTCTGAGTACGAGCTGTACCTATCAAATACTCTCCAATGCCTTCAGTATTTTAAAGGGGTAATTCAGCCACATAAATATAAGAAATATCTTTGCCAAAGGTGATTCTCTTAAATTATGTTGTGTTTTCTTCCCGTGCATAGGTTGTACCATAAGCATGCTGAATGCGGCTAGTTATCAGCTGATACACAGACCACGAAGATCTGCTGTGAAATTTTGATATTTTTCTAATGTATGCCAAATGGCTGGATACTACAAATATATGACGCACAGGATGGAAATTTAAAGCCGCAGTTGCTTTCCAGACTCTCTTTCTACAATAAATCTGGGGCTTCTAGGGGCCTAATTACATATTTTAAATGAGGCATACACTTAAATGGCTTGCCAAGTCAAAACCTTTTTTTGTAAGCTCTCTTGCTAGCTATTTTTACCCATTTTCTAGCATAATGCAAAATAGATCTCCCACTTGGGCGCTCTGATATACAGTGAATAATTAGTGCTGAATGGAAAATAGAAATATTTTTCAGGAAAAATGTCTCCCCACTCCATCTCAAAATATTCCAACAAGCAACTACAGTAATAAAATTAGCATTTATAATAACAACAATGTGAAGCCATATAAAAAATACACAGCAACCAACAGTAACAATGCAAAAACTATTTTTAATTACCTTCACCTCAAGTAAATTATTGGTTCTGTGAATACTGTTATTAATGTCCACAAAATAAATAATTAGCCAAAGTATATTTACTTAACAAGAGCAGTGGTGTCAGAATTTGTTCCAGTGAGTTGGCATTCTAATTCAATTTGCTGAATGCCTGTCTAGTATCATTTTAAATTAAGGTTTAGAGGAAATAAGCCAGCAAGCAAATCTTTGTAATAACTGAAGATTGCTTGGTGATGTCAAAATTTTAACCGTTTTCATTTTTACTTCCTTATTCTTCCTCTCTCTTTACTTTTCTTTTTATCTCAATTTTTCCTCTTCCTCATCCACCCTCTCTTTTTTCTTTACCTTTTCTCCTCTCTCGTGACTTTCCGTGAAAGTTGGTCATCCATGGAGAAGAATTCATAAAAGACGTTTAACATCTTACTGTACAATTCCAAATCATCCTCATACAAATTGACCTTGTAGTGCATTTAGCAGATTTTTCAAAGGAGCTTGTTTTGTACAGTTATGGCAGTGAACCTTGTTCTTAATTTCTTATTAGAAAAATGATTCTGCTTCTAAGTAGATGATCTATCAGGATCGAAACTGAGGAGCTTATCACAGCAATGAAGAAATTGAATTTTGGCTGAGAAAAGAAACACCACAATTTTTATTGCCTTCATACTATGAGTGCAAGCTAAATCGGGCATCTGATAGTGAACATATATTGAAATTATTAAAAATAGCTGTGCTTAGCTGACTGAATCTCAAAGATAGTTTGAGCAAAAATCAGAAGATGATGGTCAAGAAATTCAATCAATTGACTGATTAGGCAGGTTGAAATTTTAGAAGACAGGGATATTTACCAAGGTTACCATTAAGGAAGGCTGTAAGAGTTCTTTTTTTTATTTTGTTCTTACATGTTCCTCTGTCACAATGTTCCAGTGTGAAATGATGTTAAAGATATTGAATGAATGGTTCCAAAACAGCTGAGTAACAGAGTAGTGCACTCAGTGCTTCCTAAATTCTTACCCCCTCCTTTGTTTTAATCCATTTATTGTGATTTTTATTATTTTTCATTTGATTCAGATTGCTGTAGCCTTAACTTTTTTCTTGTTTGCTTTATAATACTTCTTCTACAGTCATGTTTTCTCTTCTGCTTTCACCTCCAATCTGTATCCAATTCATACTTTCTAGTACTATCCTCATAAACTGTTGACACTGCATTAATGCAGGCTTCCAATGCCTCCAATGCTCACCTGCAGCTTATCTTTCTTTTCTCTAAGAATACCAGTTTCTCCTGTTAGTTTTCATGAAGCAATTTAGTCAAAAGAAGAATTTGGGACTATTAGTAGATCGGTGATTTACTTAATATAAAAAAAAAGTATTTTAAAATTTTTCATGGATGAAAAAAAATAGAATAGAGGAGTACATCCATTTATACTTTTAGGGAACGACACACCTCCAGAGAACATTGCTAATCCAAACAATACCCTTGAATAATCTATTTTGCACTTAAATCTGTTATTTAGAGAAAAGCTATATAAAATGAAAAATAAATGGAGAACATCTTCTTACCTAAGTTCCTGTGAAGAATCTGACACATTCTTTACTCCAGAAAATACAAAGGGAATAACTTCTTCTCATTAAATCAGAGCTACAGTTACCAGTGTTTTCAGTAGCTCCACAAACCTGACAGCATAACAAGTTCCTGCAAAAACCTTGCCTTACAAGGTGCCTTGAGATAGATTGACTATGGCAGACTGGCATGTGAGTTCATTGTGCTTTTGGCCTACCAGTAACCATTTCATGAAATCACTTTAGTTTCCTGAGTCTGGTTTTCTCCTTTTGGGGGAACTATATCCTTCCAATTTCTTTGTGACAGTGTCTGTGGCATTTGTTTGAGGACAGGTACCTCAAACATGGAGATAAGGACTTGGGTCAGCACAGATGTAGAGAAACCCAACCTATTGTATTTGATCATCTAGCCCTTCTACTAAACCTCAGCTGAGCAAATGTCACCATGCAGCATCACTGGGAACCCTGGCAGCATGAAGAAACAATCAAATAGCCCCATCAGCAAAGGTATAAAATCTGTTTACTATTTCTTGGGCAGAACCAAGATTATAAAGGCTAAAAAGGTGACAGTAGCTACTATCTTTAGTAAACCATGTCAGTTAACACGTTAGGCAAACTGTTTTGCTTTTCATCCTGCTCTGTACTGCTACAGTAATTCTACTACCAGTATCACATAGAAGAGCAATGTGTCATAGATTGCACGAGCAGCACTCTGGCCACCTAAACCCAGTATTTTTGAGAAGAGCGTGGCAGAAGAAAGAGGTAGATCCAAAGCATGGACAGGCAGTGGAGATGGGCAGTAGAGAGGGGTTAGGAATATTTCTAACTTCCCTCACTGCCTATCTATGGATAGGCTAGCTACATACAGGAGGCATTACATAGTTTATGTTTATATTGTCACAACCGGACAGACTGTCTTGTATCTTGCAGGAGATGTAAAAAAATAATAATAATAAAAATAAATTAAAAACTGTCTTGAATGTATCACATTTGCTTTGTAAGGTTTTACTACATTTCTCCCCACCAATTCTTCTCAAAAATCTATTGTCCTCAGTACAGAAATTACAAAGTTTCATTGTCCCTGTCTTAGAATCATGCTGTGTTACTTGCTGACCTTGTCTTTATTTCAGACACTTCAAAAGGAGATTTTGTCAAAGAGAACAAGCCTTGATTCTTCTGCCTGAAAGGAGGGAGGGGTGAGGGTTTTGATCATATTGAAAGGTGGAATATTTCTGGAGTGTGTTGTGAAGCGTGTCTATAATCAAACTTACACTGAATCTGGTCTTCCTGCTCAGCATTTGAACAGATCTGTCAGCTGTCCACAGTATTTTAGAAGCATGGATAATACATTTTTGATATTTCACATTATTTACCTCCAAAGATGTAAAGAATAATTTTGACAAATTGAAGGGCTTTTTTCCACTCTATAGAAAATTGTCACTAGTACTGGCTTCTTTGCATGACAGCCTTTTTGCATTAAAGAAAAATCATCTTTTTACAACTGAGGAACTTATCAATTTCAAGATTTTTCCATCCTCCAGCTCAAATGATTAATAGTCAGATATACAGGAGTGAAGACACAGGTATATACATACACATACATATCCATGCAATACACTAATTACAAAGGTCTTGAAATATTTACAATGAATAGGCATATGTTCTGTACCTTGTTATGTTACCCATTTTATCCCAGGGCTTATTCCGATAGCCTAAGCAATTTTAAAAAGTGTTAATTTTATAAACCAACATGAAGCAGAATTCCTTCCTTTAATGACACAATCAATGCCGACTGTATCTTAGTGATCTAGATTCCTTCCAAATTTAAAGATGTCAAGCATTTAAAGATGTTTCATATTCATTAATTCTTAAGTTTCCCTCAAAGATGTGCATAGTTAGACTCCTTGTGAAAATACTGGTCATAATCCTGAAATTAAAAAAAAAATCTTAAGACGCTTATAATTTTATCCATGTTGCCAAAGGCATCTAACTTTACAAAAGAAGGAATAAATTAAATCAGTCCAATCTCAGTTAAAAATAAAAAATACAAAAAGAAAACAAAACAAAACCCCCCAAGCCCCAACCAAACCACCAAACAACCCCCCCAAAAAACCAAACCAAACCAAACCAAAAAGACACAAAACCAACCAACCAAAAAAAACCCCCACCAAACCAAACCAAACACCCCTCAAAAATAAAACCAAATAAGCATAAAAACTTGTCTGAGAATCTCTGAGGTTTTTTGTGACCCTGAGATGTGGCACAGGCAGAATGGAAAGTAGTACAAAATACAATAAAAACTTCAGCCAGCCTCATATTGTCCTGATCTATTGAACTCTTTGGTCCCTCTGATCAACGTCACATCACAAAAACCTTTGAACTTTAGTACACCATCAACCACTTTGTGTTTTATAATTTGCTATGTTAGGATTGCCTGCAGGGGTTTTATCATATAGAACAACCTATATACAAATGGTAACCAAGGCAGGCAGATAAGATCTCTCTCAGTTTTCACAGAGAGAAAACACAGATACCTCATAGTTCTTAAGTACAGTAAAGAAAAATGTGATAAGAAACAAAACCTGGATTCTGAAACACAAAAAAAGTAGGTTGACAGACTCAAAGCACCGTGGGTATTGAAGTTTAAGTCAAGGAGCACAATCAAAAAGCAACTAGATTAAAGCTCATACAGTACATTATATGACTTAAGACCAAAAGTCTTCTAGATACTTCTGTCTTCCTGAAAAAGTGAAAACATGCTTAACTTCAAAATTTTTAAGACAAAAGAATATCTCACTCTTATATATACTTTCAAGTATATAAGCTTTAAAACCTGCTGTGAAACCACACTATATCCTTTGAGGTGCTTGATTGATAAGAAAATGGAAGCTCAGTGAATGAACTGTTGTTGTCAAAACCAGATGCCTGACAGTGACAAAAATATATCAGAAAACCCAAAACCTTTGTTTGAACCACCAGCAAAATATCAAGATTTATAGGAAACAAGAAAAGCAAACAAACAACAACAACAACAAAAAACCCAAACCCGCCTCAAACAATGTGATAACTTTTGTGAAAACCAAGGTTAAATTCTGGAAGATATATTATTTACCTCCCCAAAACAGATAACTCTTTTAACAACTATATTGCTATTGTTTCTTATGGTAGAAAATATATATACACTCTAGTAGTTTTATGGTGATATAATATACTACATTATAAGAGATCTGCTTCTCTGGGCAGTTTGAAACAGAATGATCATATAATAGTGGTTAAGTAGTCACTCCACTCCATTGCAAATGAAAAATGGATGAAAATATTTTTCCCAAGTTTCTCCTGAGATGTTTATCTGCCCAAGTATTCTGGCTGTGACATGTCTATTAGCAGTCTGGTGCAAATTTTCATCACAGCTTTTTGACTAGGACCATTTGAAACACACTTTCCCTGAAGCAATAATGCATCGCGATTTCTTTATGTCCTGCTTTCCTCTTAATAGCAGAAATACAGAATTTTAAGTGCCTCTTCATGTCCCACCTGTATGAAAATGGTTCTGACATGTATGTAGTTTTAAAATAGTCATGCTTTTGACATGTTTAAACATCTGCACATCTTCTAGATAAGAACTAAAAAACAAAGATAAATGGTATGATGAAAATGCAAACAAAGTGTTCAGTGTGATATTGTTACAGGCAATTGAATGGTTTGTGGTATTTTAAGCACAAAAAATATATACTAAGTAACTCCGGCCAAAGACTCTCAGTGTAACTATAATTGTAATAGTAATAATAATAATAGTAATATTACAGTCTGGGTTACAGTTAGCTAAACTCTGACAATATCTCAGAATATTCTCTCTGTTCCCTTTCTCCCTAGCCACAAATACATGGTATGGAAGAGAAGAATAGAGTAAGCAAAAGTACAGAGTAACATGAATAATTTTTAACAAATAAATATATTTTCTATAATTCATTGGTATTTGTTAGAAGTCTAGTTCTGCCACACTTAAACAGGCTGACAAATATTTACCCCAAAAGTGTTTCTTTATATCTTTCAGTAATACTACTTACTGTACAAGATACTGTACAGTGGAGGAAATATGACAGAGTGAAGGGTACATTATTTTCAGTAGAAGATTTGTAGAATTTCAAATTCTGTGTCCAATCACTGCTGCAATTCAACAGCCAGGAGCTTTCCGCCTAATAGACACAGCACTGGGCACTTCTTTGGTGTTAGGTTCACATTTAAAGTGAAATACTGCATATATTGTCCTATATATGGCACTTGAGAACACAATAACTATATAAGCTATTTCTGCTATATTTTGGCAGAAAGATGGGGATGAATTGAATTTATTTCAACAGGGAATAATTTTGCAATCCCAGTTCTCACTCATAAAATAAAACATACTGCTGAACACCTGGGGAAATCACCTAAAATGTACATACATCCTGGAGTCTGGACTCACAATCACAGTTGCTAAGTAACTGGTTTTCTGGAATATAATACATCTGATTATGGTCACTTTTCTTTGTGGTTAACAGGACAGAAATGGAGGAGTGACTTTCCTATAGGCTCACTGTAAATACAGCATATTGAGTAGTCTTTTCTTCAAATGACTGTGAGCTAGGCAGAACTGCAAAAACAGCTTAAGAAAAAGTGATGCACACATTTCAGTATAGTTAGATTCAAAATACATTTTTCTTTGGACCCCTAGCTACAAGATAACATTTTCTCCCTGTTACCTCCTTGGTCTGAATGATAGGTATATGAGGGGTTTTAGAAACAGCCAGAAAACAGATTTTCCATGCCATATAAATATTGGAATGCCAAACAACGTTTAAAAAAAATTGCGAAGAAATGGAATTTTCTATAAAACCAAAAATCTTCATTCCTGTATTGATTTTACTGCTACACAACAGAGGAATGTTTACTGGAGAGGGATATGTTTTAAAAGGAAAAATTAAATCAGGGAGTAATGGAAAAAAAATATTTTTTTTCTTGCTTCAGCTTGCAGACCATCAGACCAACATACATTCTGGTTGTGTACTAATAAGAAAGTGTCATTTGATTTGTAAGGCATGGGTGCCATAGAATAAAAAGCAAGTCAACAGTAGGACACCATATGAGGTCAATAACTTCTTGCATCAAGCAAGTTATGGTTCTCTTTACATCTCAGTCATAAGTCACTTTAGCAGTGCATCCTGTTTTGCTGAGTAATGCTGTAAAACAATTCCATAAACAATCACTAACAAGATTTCAATTCCGAAGGGTGCAACAATAACAAAAAAGAGGCAAATGAAAGTCAACACTCTCTTTATAAAAAATTTGTAGGTTTTAATATACAAATGTAATAAAATAGTGTTTCAAAGAGTGAAGAAAAGTCATATCAGTTAAGAGTATATAAAAAACCAGAACATTTTCTCTTTCATGTTTTTGTTTTCAGGAGATGTAAGAATTCAATGTTAATGTTTTCTTTCCATGAAAAAGAATTAAAGTTATCAACATGCCCTTTTTCCTTTTTGACAATATGTTACTTCCCTGGAGGTTTACATGAATTCTTTCATTGTACTGTGGCTGGCAGCCATTGTATCTCCAAGAAACTAATGTCAAGCTGCTAATTACCATGAGCAGTATTTAAATAAGCTGATCTTGCCTGTTAAATTTCAATTCCTTCTTTCTGAAACAGTAGCTGAACATCAGACTGCTCCATTCTTTCAGTGGTACATGTATCTTCATTATTTCTCTGGGTCTGTAATGCCTTGCATTCATATTTTTCTTGGGTGAAAAGTGTAGATACAGGTATTTATTTCACAACCATAACTATGTATTTTTTAATGATATGTGGAACTCATGATTCTGTCTTTGCATCACAAAATTAAGTACAATTCCTTGTCATGTGTATGTGCTGAGATGGACAGGAAGAAATGAGAGGAAAATAAAAAGGAAAAAAAAAAAGAGATATAGTTAAAATGTAAAGCTACTTCCAGTCATTTATACTTCTTGCTAAGATTTCATTCCCCAGAGAGTATGAACAAGACTAGTGTTTTGATTAACACTGAGAATATTTCAAGCAGCACTATTTACAAATATATGCAGGGATGACATCCCATAGCAATGGAGCATCATAAAATCATCAGCATTGATACAGAAAAAGGTATTATTGCACTTTTTTCTTAAAAACAATAATTCCTGTATTATTTTTCATTGATCTATTATCATGCCCTGAAGAAAAACAAAATAACTTCCACAGGAAGTTTTAGAAAAAGCTGAAAATGACAGAGAAAGTTTTTGAGACACAAACCTAAAGCTGGTCTCATATTTGTGCTCTAAAATCAATAAACTAATTTTAAAATGCAATCTTGTAAAATTTTGACTATCACTATTTGAAAATGCAGAAATTAATTTCACAGTGGAATAAAAAAGATGACGCCACCTAATTGTCATTATTTTCCTCAAGAAACTGAAAACAAAAATAATTTGAGCAGTTCTGAATATTTAACCTCTACATTCAAGTATAGATGTAAAGACCTGTCTTTTCAACTTCCCTCTTTCACAGAACAAGATGGGATTAGGTTCAGTTGGGCAGCAATATATGTGTACTGCAGAAGTATCTATACTTATCATACAATCATAGAATTGTTTTGGTCAGAAGGGACTTTAAAGATCATCTCGTTCCAACCACCCTGCCATGGGCAAGGACACCTCCCACTAGACCAGGCTGCCCAAAGCCCCATCCAACCTGGCCTTCAACACTTTAAAGAATGAAGCATCCACAACTTCTCTAAGCAACCAGTGTCTCACCACCCTCACATTAAAGAATTTCTTCCTAATATATAATCTAAATCTACCCTTTTCCAGTTGGAAAACACTGCCTCTTGTCCTATCACTACCTACTCTTGTAAGATGTCCCTCCTCAGCTTTCTCTTTAGACCCCCTCAGGTACTGGAGGGCTGCAACATCTACCCAAGGCCTTTTCTTCAGGCTGAACAAACCCCATTCTCTCAGCCTATCTTTGTACGAGAGGTTCTCCAGTCCTCTGTTTATCTTTGCAACTAATTCCTCTGAACTCACTCCAGCAGCTCCATGTCTTTCTTATGTTGGGGGCTCCAGATGCAGACATAGTGCTCCTGATGGGTTCTCACAAGAGCAGAAGTGGAGGGGCAGAATCACCTCCCTTGACCTGCTGGCCACACGTCTTTTGATGCAGCCCAGAATATGGTTGGCATTCTGGGCTGCAAGCACAGATTGATGGCTTATGTTGAGCCTCTCATCAACGTACACAAGTCCTTTTCCTCAAGGCTGTTCTCAATCTATGCTCCCAACCTTTAATTGTGCTTGCCCAATGAGTCAGGTTGCCTTGACTCACATGCAGGACATTGCACTTGACCTTATTGAACTTTATGTCATTTGCACAGATCCACCTCTCAAGCCTGTCAGGGTCCCTCTCGATGGCCTATTTTCCCTCCAGCGTGGTCATCACTCAACTTGGTTTTGTCAGCAAACTTATTGAGAATACACTCGATGACACTTGTCCATGTTGCTGACAAAGATGTCAATTCCAGTCCCAACACCAGCCCCTGATCAATTCTGTTCCCAGTCTGGACCTCTGAGAAATGTCACTTATCTCTGATTTCCGTTTGGACATTGTGGCCTTGGACACAATTTTGAGTGCAACTATCCAGGCAATTCCTTATCCACCAAGTGTGAATCCATTAAGTCCAATTCTCCAACTAAAGACCAGTATGTTATGCAGAACAGTGTTGAATGCTTTGCACAAGTCCAGGCAGATTATATCAGTTGCTCTACCCTTGTCCACCAATGCTGTAAATCCATCATAAAAGGCAAACAAATTAGTCAGGCACAATTTGCCCATCATTAAGCCATGCTGACTGTCTCAAATCACCACCTTATTTTCCTTGTGCCTTACAATATTTTGCAGGAGCACTTGCTCCATGATCTTGCCAGACAGAGAGGTGAGACTGACTGGCCTGTAGTTCCCTGGGTGTTCTTTTTTCTCTTTTTGAAACTAAGCATTATGTTTCCCCTTTATTAGACAACTTTTACCAGTAAACTTGTCTCTGAGTTCAAGAAGCATTTGGATGATGCTCTCAAGCATGTGCAGTGATTCTGGGGGTGCCCTACACAGGGACAGGAGTTGGACTTGATGATCCTGATGGGTCCCTTCCAACTCAGCACATTGTATGATTCTATATATTTGAAAGAGACCTGGAAGGGTTGAGAGCTTTGAGAGAATCTGTTCCAAAGGAACCATACTACAGCGTGAACAACTTTTACAGCAAATGCCACTAAACAGACAATATATTTATGGAGATAATATCCTTGGAAAATTGAATTACAAGTAATTTTTTTCAGCATTTACCGTAGGCTTTCTAAACCAGATATTTTCTTGATAGAAAATATCTATTTCCCATTGTTTAAATAAAATTTGATTGTCTTTTTTATTATAGAAATAATCCTATTATGGAAACTGTTGGAGTATGGAAATGCAAATGAAACAGTGGCTGAAAATTTAAGTGTCATCCCCTCAAGAGCTTTTTGAATCACAGGCTGCATTTTGAAGATGCTATTGTTCAGTGTTTAAGCATGAATTCATACAAACACCAATATCACATAGAGTAACTATTTAATTTTCATTCACAGTTGCCTTGAATATAAAAAAAATGAAAAGCTGAATACTGAACTTTGACTTTTCACGTAAATTCATTATTAAATATGTTTTAAAATGGGCCCTGATGTAAAAACCACACAGTCTCATTGAGTTTGCTATGATCTTATCACTCTGTCAGAGTATAAGAATTTTTAACTCCTACATACTGAAGACTGGTGTGAAAAGGCAAATGATATATCAGCTAACCAATATACTAAATATATCTAACCTATATACTGACCTACAAGTTAACTTTATCTTTTACAGAAATGTTGATGTATTATTGAACCGATGTATTAATGAACTATTTCATTAACGTGGAGTTAATTTTCATTAAATTAGACCCAAAGTGACCATCCAAATCTAGGACTGGTTTGCACATGTCACAAAAATTGGGCTCAATTTCATAACTGTAAAAATTTTCAATAAGCAATTTTGCATGGGTTTTTTTAGATTCACTCAAAAAGTGTATGTTCAATACAGAAAGAAAAAAAAAGTATTAAACAAATGAATAATTGTTTTGAACCTCAGAAAACCATTAGACTGAAGAAAGATTTTCTTTTATACAGCACTTTACTTGTTCTAGCTCTTTACCTACGTTATCACAAAGTTAGAATGTAAAAGATTTTATTAGGCTCTTCATATATTGTTAAGTGTAATTGGTGTGAGTGGATGCATCTGCAGAATTTGGGTTTTCTTCCATTTTCAGATCTCTTTTTTAATGATACATTCTGCATATGTACTGATTTGTGCCTATTTCTGAAAAGAAGAGTTCATGGAAGAAAAATACTCAAAGGCAAAATCAGTCCCACAGCTGATGAAGAATATTGCACAACATACAGCTGGTAATTTGCATTATGTAGAAGACAGACTGAAATTCTTCTGGAATTAATTTTTTACATTTGTGTACTGATAGTCACAACTGGAAAAGGACCTACTCATTTGTTTGTTTAACTTAAGACTGTAAGTACAGAGAAGGTATCACAAGGCACAAAGTTAACATTTAAAACCTCACCAAAATTTTCACAAAGGCTTGCATCCTATAAAATTGGAATTATCATATTCTTGAGTAGATTTAATTTACTTTGTTTTTCCAAATTTGAGTTGGATGCAGTCCTTTGGACTCAAAAACTTCCGCGTTCACATTCTGCCTGCCAGTGTGCCCAGTATGTTGCTCAGAGCACATCACAGTTTGAGTCATGATGGCCAGATCCTTAAAGAAGTTAATTCTCAGCCATGGCAATTAAGGCACAAAGCATTTTCAGAAGTCTACACCTTAGTTCCTCAAAGCACTCAGCTTCTCTAACTGTCTGAGTTCCCTCCCCCTTACTGCCTTTTTCTGCTGTGTCAACATTGCAGCAGTCTTAAAGGCCAGCAACTAAACTGAAATAGAGAGCAGCTGACCGTTCCTAAAACTGCTACATTATCCCCTGGGAGAGATGAAATAAGCTGTCAGGAAGGTCATTTTCTTTTCAGTAGCAATTGGAATAAACATACAGAAATTTGTGTGTTTGTTGGGGGGGTTGTTAGCTAGTTCTTTCAGTGTTGGAGCTTTTGTCTTTCTGGATTTCCTTTTATATTAAAATTCTAGGGAAAAAAAAACCCAACAAAAAAACCCCAACAAAAACCAACACGCAGCTGTGCCATTCATTCAGCCTTGTTATCTCTTTCTTGTTTGTCAAAATGCAGAGATCACTCATGCCATGGCAGCAGTGAGCAGAACCAGGGTCTGGGTCATCGGAACCCTAAGCACCAGCAATAAAATGGCCATTCTCTTAGGGAGAAGATGGCTGCTGGTCTCAGCTGGAAACTAATGTTATTTCACTATCAAGGTTAAGAATAGAAGTGACCAAGCAGCAAGTGATAGTCAAATGTCATTGGGAGAGTGAGAAAAGGCACTCAGGCCTGTAAGATTTAAAGTCTCCATTCCTAAGTAAAAGGAAAAAAGCATCAGAGGTTGGTAATTTCTTCCTAAAGGCCTCACCTGTCTCATGCATCTGACGTCCTAGAGCTTGCTGCTTCCAAAGTACCCAGTTCTTACAAATCATCATAAACAGGGTGTTCATCTCTCACAGTGATCACAATCCCATGAGCTGTTACATTTGTGTCATGCAGTTACTCTCAGCCATTAAGATGATGTTCTACATATATGTATGTGGAAATAATACCCTTCAACAAGGAAAATGGCCTGTTTTCTATAAGGGGACATACTTATCTAGTAAGAAAGGCTCTAACAGAGATTAAAGGGGTGAGATACTCTGAGTAACAAAAGCCCATAAATAAGCACAAAAAGAGAAATTTTAATAAGGGTATTGAGATTGTTAGAGTGGGAAGTAATTAGGGTTGTTCAGAATAAGAGAAAAAAAAAGAAGCAAAAAAAGAAATAAGGTCAGAATGCTTACTTATGTATGATAATGTACAGTAGACAGGGAAAAAACAAGGATTTAACAAGATGATTTATATGACTGACAGAATCATACTAAAAGAATACTATTTGTTCAGAAAGACAAAGGATGACCACAGAACTGTGTCTAATGCAATTCTGAAAGAAAGTGTTACCTAAAAATTAGGTAGACTTCAGTGCAGTAAGAGAAATTGTAGACAATATCTAATGAGAACAACGATTAAGGGATGAAGCAAAACATAAAGGAAAATTACTAGGGTCATAAATTAATGATAGACAGAGAGATATAAAGAGCTAAAGGAGAATCACTTACTTGCCTAAGTAAAATCCTCATTGACTCAACACACAAGGAAGAATCAAGCAACAAACAAATTTGGAGAAGAAAAAAAAAAAAAAAGAGAGAGAACTAATTCTATTATTGGTTTATTGGCTTCTCATAATATTTTCAGACTTTTTCCTCAATTTGCTCTGTTAATTGTAAAAAGGAAAATCAAGGACTACTCAGTGGAGAGGAAAATAGTTTGTAGATGAATTTGAGCATGAAGGTTTTTCCACCTTTTTTTTTCCCTAGCAGTCATCACTAAACAAGCTAGCTCTGATCAAGTGAGTAATAGAATTAAGATGATATCTTCCAAAGTTATTCTGAAGGAGATGATCAAATAAACTGTTTGCAGTACCTGGAAAATAAGAAGTGGCATGTAGATGGCAGACAACAAGATTTTCTTTTTCCTAAGACTAATTTTTTTCAGTTTAATCTAATTTCCTTCTGGACAGATCGGCAGGCTGGGTGCAGAGAAGATAAGCCACTGAGGTTATTTCTCTTGGCTTTAATAACACTTTTGATATTCTTGCATGATATTCTTTCCATACATTATACAAGAACCTAGTCATTATGAAATTCTTATACGGAGAATCAAAAACTTCTTGGCTAAGAAGTATGGAAGGATTTGTTAAGTGAAGTTATGTAAGTTCTCGCATTGCTTATCTCCTCTTCAATATTATTATTAACACCTGAATGTTGCAACTGAGAAATGTGTTCATTTAAGTGCCATGAAGATATGATCTGGGAGAACAATATGGCAAATACAAAGTACAACATCTGAGCAGGAACAATAAATTGTTACAAATGTAGTACAGAAGATAATTAACTAAACGAATCCTGCTCCAAAATGAGTCTGAAGAGGTTATAGAGCACTGTAAACTGAAGGAGCTTTATGCTTGTTTAGAAGGCAAGCATCTTATTGGGAAGTATAACCAGAGCACATCTGAAATAATCCTGCTTTACTGATCACTGATAGTGCTTCAGCTGAAGCAGAGCATTGTGTTTCAGAAAAGGGATGGGCACTAATAGGAAATAATCCAAAGGTCATAAAGTACTAAGTTTAAATGCAGCAAAGAAAACTCAAATTGGATATTGTGAGGTGTGTAGCAGCAAAGATCTCTTAACATTATCATGCACAGGGATTGCCTAGGAAGGCTATGGTCAGGGAAAGTCTTTAAGAAGAGACTGGAAAAGCATTTGTCAGGTATGACACTGGCACAGTTGATTATGTCGTGGGGTAACAGGATGAACAAGGGGAACACTTGAAGTCCTTCCAGCTCTGTCCTTATGCAATTCTCTGTTTTTCTCCAAGTTTCTCTAATGACCTGAGTTTCCTGATCTGCCTGAGTTTGAATCTAAAATTTGGATGGTTTGGCTCCAGGGGTGGTCTACAAGGATGCTTTGTGTATGAGTAAATCATTCTGACATCTGGAGTTTTCCATAGGTATAATGTTAGTACTGAGTATTGCAAAGGTATGTACATGAGTTGGAACATCTCCTTCAGGCAGAACTATTCACAGAATGTCCTTCATATTTAATCTCTTGAATCAAGCACACAACTGTGTTCTTAAATATTTACCTTACATCAAATTCCATCTCTAGGCTGCAACCAGAAAAATAGACAACCTGATTTAAATTCTAGCCCTATTCATTTAAACTCAGAATGGATATCTTGAAATTGTGTGCCCCAAAGGATTATTAACAAAGGTAGTATTTAAATTAGATTAAAGCTTGCAGACAAGTTGTAAGTAATGTATGCCCATTTCCCACAAGATTAAGCTTTTCTCTTGTTCCCAGTAATGTATGACAACATGAATTAATATAGGTATTTTATTGCATACACAGAAAAATATCAGACTCATCATTTATCTGCAATGGAAAATACACATGATCATGTTTACTGGGTTAGCAAGCACTGCGCTAGTTATCATGTCACACACTAAAATGATTTCCCCAAAAGGCTTATAAATTAATTAGATTTGAGTTTTCACTGTTTTTAAGCTTTTTTTTTTATGAATGGAATTTACATCTGTACTAGATTAAGACAAGTACTAAATGAATGTGGAAATATTTAAGTACTAAGTACAAAACTTTTGATAATCAGATTTAGTAGGACTGCATTTTCATAAAATTTTGATCATATTGTTCTGTTTTTGCTAAGAGTATATCACTCTATTAATTACAGCAACTACTTTCTTTACCCAGTGTGTTCTCAGAAATCAGATATAGAAAAGTATTTTAAGAAATAATTGCTTTAGGCAAAGAACAATTCTCTTCCCATTTGTCAGTTTTCCTCAAGACTGAAAAGGGTTTTTTATTTTAGTTTCTGCTTAGATACCTGATCTTTGTAGCATAACAATGTCTAATAGAATTCAATACTCATGATAAAGTGGTAATTACAGCAGAGGGGAACAGGAATCCAGATTTTGAAACCTCAAAAAGTGACGGGAAATGTAGCAATTTTTGACAGTGGAAAAAAAAAATCTGACTAAATGATGAATTACATCAAAAGTACTGCAGCATTTGGACCAGGAGAATTAAAGTCATAAAGATCTGCAGCATAAAAGCCTTTAACACTTCTTTCTAGAGTGAAAAACTATAATTTTGCAAGCATGATAGGAAAGCAAACTGAGTATTACATCAGGTTTTAAGCATGAAGGATCATATACATTATATATTGTAGTTTTACCTGCTGTAAAACCATAGGAGATAACTGGTCCATTCAGCTATAGACAGATCAAAATATTTCAGAGACGAGTGTCAAATAGAAAGAGCAAGTGGTATAGACTCGTGCATAAGAAATTATTTATATTTCCTGTTTACCTCAGCCTAAATTTGGTGTAGATCTAAGATGAAAGTATAAATTTTCTATTTATTTCTACTAGTAATGTCTTACCTTGAAGCTCAGAGGCTTCAGTGATAAGTCTTGCTGGTGTGCAGAGAGAAGAGGGGCCCAGAGCTGTTCCTAAGGTTCCATAAAGCAAGGAACCTCTGGTAGCACTTATTTGTGAAAAGCTATATAATTGGATGGGCTGTTGTGTACCCACCTTGCATCAGAAATACGTTGCTTTTTGGTTTTGTTTTTTTAACCGGTTTTTGTTGGGTTTATACTGGGAGAAAAGGGTGTGGAACACGCATTTAGGTTGTTCTGGCACAAATCTCAGTCCCACATTGTGTGACAGGTGAGCTGGCCAGATGAGTGCTCCAAACCTTCACAGTAAAGAGTTGCTTGATAGTATCAGTTCTCTTTAAGAACTCATATGATAATGATTTCTTTTTAGGATGGTGGTGCACATGCAGGTTAGATAGGTTTTTTAATTGTTTGGGTTTGTTTTGTTTTTTGGTCTTGATTTGGGATTTTTTAAATGAATTGATGTATAAATGCATCTGGCTGTGATACTAGTGATGGAACACTGAGAGCTTTGGGGTCAAACTTCAAAGAGAAACAGTGATTTCAGCAAGGCCTCCCAAAACCACAGGAAATACAGGCTGTAATTCTTATACCATGAGTAATGGGAACATTCATAAATAAGACTTTGCAGCACTTCCACTAGAGTTACTCTAGGCCAAACTGCTGACTCTGCCTACCCAAGACAACAAAACCTGATTGAAAACACAGAAATAGAGGAGCAAGGGGGAAGAAAAAAAAAACCATAATTAGTGGAGAACTAAATTTAAAGCAGTTCTAAACTATGAGTGAGAAATCTAACTGAATAAATAAACAGCTCCGGTTCCCTAATAAGTAGTGTCTTTCCCAAAGAAAAATGTTCAAAAATATGTTTCTGGAAAGTTTCATATGAAAAATATTATTTAGCAATGTTATCACAAGGGATTGTTTTGTGGATATCTGTGTGGGATCCCAATTGCTATTATTTGTCACATTTTCAGAATAAAATCTTAGATAACATTTGCAATTGGCAGTATCTAGTTGAATAGCAGGGGAAATAGGGGAAATAGCAGGCTGTTGAGAATTTCCCAAAGAAATTACTTAATTATGCTTCAGGGGGAGAGGAATATAAATTTAGAAAAAAACCCACAACAACCTATCATCCAGACTGAAATCATACTACTTCCTTGTTCAGGTGACTCTTAAATTATGTGACAAATTGCCTAGTAAAAATAACAGTTTGGGCTTTTCCTTCTCTTCAGTTAGATGAGGCCTGTTATTACTCCCTGTGCAGCACAGGCTTCCTACTGAGTTCCATCATAAGAGGCTCATGAATGCCAATGGATCAGGCACCAGCCAACCTCTACCTGAATTCCACTGGAGCTGTATAGCTCACAGTAAAAAAATGAGTTGAAGATTGAATGAACTTGTAGCAGAGTTCATCTCAATACATTCAAATGGAAGGTTTTAATGCACAAATATTGAAAGTTTCTATTTGGAAGAAAGCTTCAAGATGAAATATGTTACCATTTCTCCACTGAAATTTTTAGTAACTGGGAGTTGTTTGAGGAGCTTGGCAATTTGGGGGAGATGGGAAAAGAAGCTGCAATTTCCCTCACAAATTACAGGTTTTTATAATTTCCATTAAAGTGCTACGGTAAAATTCACCAGAATACTCCAGGTAGGCATATTTATGCCCTCTTTGGGAAACAAACTCTGAGATATCTTGGAAGTACTCAACCTACTGATGGAGTGTATCCTACCAACTGCCAGAAGCAGATCATCAGGAATTGGCAAAACTTATTGGAATACTATCAAACTTTTCTGTTCACCTGCCATTTAATATGACTATTAAAAAAAAAAAATTCATTTGAAATTATCTGGAATATGAAAGAAGGCAGAATATGAAGAGCTAGTTAATACATTTAGCTTTAGATCTTAGGGCTTTTAAATCACTAAAATCTGTTCACAATTTTACCATGAGACTGTACCACAGAGGACAAATATTCAAGGTCATTTACTTTGTCTGATCCCACTGAATGTGTCCACATCCCTACTGATGTGTAACAACATACTAAAGATAGTAAGAGGAGCTGTGAATTAACTGCATGATTTTTAAACAGAAGAAACTGTTAAAAGTCAATGTATTTGCTAAGCAAAATCTAATGTTAAAGGGTTTTTTCCTCTCTTTGTTATAGCACAACTTTAGCTTCACTATTGTAAAATATTTAAAAAAAAGAATACACCTATATCATAGCTATGAATATGGGAACATAAGAAAACTATGGCATTTTCTCAAACAATTCTGACAGTTACATTTCTGGAAAAAGTTGTCAATTTTGTTTGCTTTAATGCAATTTCAATATCATAATAGGATTCAGCAAATGGGAAATCTGGTTTTGCTATGAGTGCTGTTGGTCATGTATATTCCAGATGAGGAGTATTTGAGACTCAGTAACCAGAACAATTTTCCAGTTCAACAAGAGCACTTTGGAGCCACGGAATAGCTGCTGCCTTAGGGAAAAATAATCTACTCACTCACGGTAGGAATTTGATGTGATTAGCTGAAAATCCCCAGCAGAAATAAGGGTACAAAGAAGTAGAGTGTTGAAAACTGGTTCTCATGGACTCAGGACCTCATGGGTACAAAAATACTGTTCTCCGAATGAAGGAAATATTATGAATGCTAGACATTGATAAGCTCATGGGAGCAAGTTGTAAGAGTCAGTAGAAACCTTAGAATGACAAAAATATGATTGTTCAAAGGTCATTTGATGCAAGAAAGAGGATCTGCAATACCTCCATGCTTTGTTGAAAATCTAAAGAATTCTTGAGTTTAATAAAGACGCAGAGGAGAACAGCACAATTTTGTTCAATGTCAGATATGACCTTGATGTATAAAGAGAGGGAACTACATGGCAGTGCAATAATGCTGCACACTGCAAAAGACCAAGCCATGTAGCACTTGCTGATGGCCACTGTAATCTCTATTTGTTTTCTTTTTTAATATCTGTGTATCAATTCCTGCAACTTGTGCATGACTAAAATAGGGCATAGAATTTCTTCTGCAGTGTGTGTACCCTTACTTTTTTCCAACATGTTTTTTATATATTGGACTGCAAAATTGTGTGTTGGGTTGACCTTGACCAACCAGCCCACCCAAGCATGCTCATTGCAACTCCTCAGGAGGAAAAAGGAAGAAAATAAGATTGGAAATCTCATGGGTCTAGATAAAGAGAGGAGTGATCACTTACCAGTTGCCATCACAGGTAAAACAAACTTCAGCTAGGGAAAAAAAATATTTTATTGGCACTTAAAATGTATTTGGATTATGAGAAACAGACAAAAAAACCACCAAACCACAAAAGCACCTTCCCCACTGCCCTCTCACCTTTTTCCCAGGCTCAACTTTGCTCCTTCTTTTTCAGGTCTTCTCTCCCTCAGAGTGGTGTGGAGGGGATGGGAAATGGGAGCTTCAGTCAGTACATAACAGCTTCTCTCTGCTGTTCTTTTCTCCCATACTGTCCCTGCTCCTATCCATCTTCTCTACCATGGGATGTAGTGTGAATTTCTGTTTTGACATGGTACTTCCTGGTTTGCAGTGTGGGTATCTTCATCTTGATGATGGGACACAGTGTCTTCTCAGCAAGCTTTCTGATGACACAAAGCTGGGAGGAGTGGCTGACACCCCAGAAGGCTGTGCTGCCATTCAGAGGGACCCAGACAGACTGGAGAGTTGGGCAGGGTTAAATTTAATGAATTACAAGGGCAAGTGTACAGTCTTACATCTAGATAGGGACAGCTCCAAGAACCAGTACAGGCTGGGGACTGAGCTGTTGGAGAGCAATGAAGGGAAAGGGACCTGGGGGTACTGATGGATGGAAGGAGGACCATGAGTCAGCAATGTGCCCTTGTGGCCAAGAAAGCCAATGGCATCCTGGGGTGCATTAGAAGGGGGGTGGTTAGTAGGTGGAGAGAGGTTCTCCTCCCCCTTTAATCTGCTCTGTCGAGGCAGAGTACTGGAATACATCTGGAATATTGTGTCCAGCTTTAGGCCCTTCAGTTCAAGGACAGGGAACTGCTTGAAAGAGTCCAACGCAAAACCTCCAAGATGACGGAGTGGAACATCTCCCTTATGAGGAAAGGCTGAGGGAGCTGAGGCTCTTCAGTTTGGAGAAGAGGAGAATGACAGATGATATCATTACTGTTTATAAATATGTAAAGGGAGAGAGCCAGGGGGATGATGCCAGGTTCTTCTCAGTTATTCCAAATGATAGGACAAGAGGCTATGGATATGAGCTTAAGTGTAGAAGGTTCCATATAAACATGAGGAGAATTTTTTTTTACTGTGAGGATGACAGAGCACTGACACAGGCTGTCCAGGGAGGTTGTGGAGTCTCCTTCTCTGAAGATATTCAAAACCCTCCTGGAACCATTTCTTACCCTTACATGGGTAAGTGACTGTGCTCTGGCAGCAGGGGTTGTATTTGATGATCTTTCGAGGTGCCTTACAATACCTAACTTTCTGTGATTGCGTCCTGGGTATTTTTCCACTGGCTGCAGAGAACCACCTGCCCCACTGTGGTCTCTCAAGTAAACCTCGCTTCCAGTACCTGGAGCACCTCCTCCCCACTCCTTTCTACTGTTCACAGGGCATTTTTTTCTCACTTTCCCCCTACTCCTTCACAGCATTTTGACCTTTCTAACCAGGCTTTCCTCAGGGTGTCCCACCCATTAATTGTGCCCTATGTGCAGCAAGTCCACTGGAGCTGGCAGGTATCTTCTGTGTCCTTCTCAGGGCAGCCCCAGTATCTCCTCATAAAGGGCACCCCTGCAGCCTTGTCCCCACCATCAACTCTTTGACACCTACACCAATATAAGTAGTTATCAAATGACAGCTCTGATGGAGGGTGTGACTAGGGAAGGGAACAAGAGGGCTCATCGGTGATGGGTGAGAACACAGCACTTGAGCTTCAAGACTACCTTGGAAATGGCATGTGCTTGGGCAGTGAAATCAAGTGACACAATTATGAACTGCAGATGGAAATCTCCGAAGAACTGACTGCCCACATTAAAAGGCTGGTAGAGAAAGGAAAATTATAACAGCAGAAGGTGAAGGAAAAAGCATTTTAAAAGAAAGTTCTTAAACTCATCATCTTCAAAGTCTTACTTACTTTTTGTGCTTCCAGCAGAAATTATAAATACAATGTATTTCTTATGCTAAAATGCAGGATTCAGACAATGAAGACACAGCAGCTTTAAGTTCTATTAATCCCTAAGCACAACAGTAATCAGGGATTCCCTCATATTTTTTAAATCCCCTGCACACTTTTGGTGTAATAAAGCCTTGTTGGCTTGTTTGTAATACATCTTGTGTTACATTCTGCAGCCTGTGCAATTACTGAACTCATTTAAATTCTAAGATAAGCTACTTTTCTCCCTTTCTAAGTGTGGGGTCTAAAGGAAATGCTGTGAATACTGGGGATTCTGAGGGCTTGAGAGTTTGGTGAGTTTGAGTTTACTAAAAGTTTCTTCCATGATTTAAACTCCTTTCTTCAAAAAAAGGAGTTCAGTTTAAGCATAACCTTTTTTTCCCCTGAGTGCTTAATCCAAAGCTCATTGAAGTTAATGGAAAGACTTCTGAGAGCTGCATCAGACTTGAAATGGAAGTCTATGCCCTCTATTACTGATGAAAGCTCTGCACACACAGACCCACCCAACGACAGCTATTTAATGTACTTCTCTTTGAAGAGAATTTCACTCTGTGCATTCACTTCCATGCTTCTCCCTGTGCCCTCTGAAATTTTTTTCCCCTCTGTCCCTTCTTTTCTCTCCCTCATCCTGCTTTTATCAGGTTTTGCTCTATTGACTTGTCTTTCTGTCACCATATCTCTACATGGAGAGCAAACAACACACTGTCCAAAAATAATTTTCACTTCTCAGGGCTTCAGATGGTTCAGGAATAGGTGATAACAACTTGCTTAATACATCCATCTTGAGGACTTACCAGTTGTGAATAATAATGAAATTATTTAGAATGGTTTAATCGCAAGCCAAGATTTTTAAACTTGAATGTCTAACCACAGGCTTCTAAACACACATTACTTAAACAGTCAATGACTTGCAAAATTCCTGAGCATCCAGTACTTTTAAAATGTAGTCTTACTCCTCAGAGCCTGAATAGATTTAAGAACCCAGTGTTAATCACCTGGGTAAGATTTAAGAACCCGATGTTAATTACCCGGGTTTAACATTGATGGTAATTCTACCAGACCCTTTTTTAAAATAAAACCTCCATTTATTGTCCTAAACTCCTTAGAGAAACCATTTATATGTGCAAGGAGAATCTGGAAATTTTTATATATTCTGAAGTCTGACTCTGCAACTTTGTTGTTTTTTTAATGAAGTTCTCTGAGAGGTGTGTCATATTTAAAGCACTGCAAAATGAATATAGCAAAGAATTTTCTGTGATTTTCACAAAAGAAGAACAGGAAAATAAAGTGAATTACCAAGTCATGTTATATTCATAACCATGCAGAGGAAGTATCTCCAGTACAAAAAATATTTTTTACTAGTTGTGCTTCTGGTAAAATTGAGTTGTATTACTTATTTTAATGATTTATCTTCTTTTTTAACTATTTGCCTTTAGAGTTTCAAAGTTATATAAATGGCTACATTTTATAGTAAAAACTATAAAATATAACCTAGAGAGCATTATTTAATACATTCATGCTCAATACTTGTATAAACAAGATTATTATCAGTGGATTGTTCAACGTATGAATACAGAATTTTCTAGGAGGTTGTAGACACCACTAGTAAAGCATCACAAAAACTCATAGGTCAAATTATGGAAGAAGGAATTTGATAGAATTTGCTTTTCTTGGTCACCTTTATCCTTTGCAGCCTAGAGAGACCAAGACCACAAGTTGCAATCACTGTCCTGGCAGATGGGACTTATTGCTCCTTTATGAGCAAGCCAGGACCAGAGCCAGTTGTTTGATCTAAATGTCACAGCCTTTCAACCCTGACTAAAAGGCATCCCATGATGATAATAATGTTACAAAGGTACTATAGATTTTTATTAGGGAGAAGATTTGTTTTCAAGAAAAGATGCTTCTGTGTACAAGGACAAGGGGAGAGAGACTAGGCACATTAGAGCCCTCCCTGCAGACTCCCACTGGTCCTACAGCCCAACCCCAACATTTAGGCTGGGATTGGTACAGATGTTGGGGACCAGCCAGCCCTGCTGGAGGCATCCACAGAGCTTGAGGGAGGTGGCCAGTATGGAGCTGGGTGAGAATGGTCTGTAAGATACCCCTTGAAACTTCCCCTCTTCACATGGCACTGTTCTAAGATCACACTTTGTCGTGTTGTCATGGTTCAGGCACAGCTGGTATCAACCAGACCTCTGCTTGCTCACCCCCCACACCCACTGTGGGACATCCACCCAAAGGCTCATTAATCAAGACAAGGATGGGGAGGTTTTCATTCCTTAATTATGGTAACAAAACAACATAACAGGCAAAAAACAAGCAGGTTCACCTTAGGAGGAAAATCTATAAGGAGAGAGAGAAAACATGGCCAGACCTTCATACCTTCTCCCCCACCCATATTACTTCACTCCTGCCTCCCCTTCAGTGGCACAGAGGGACAAGGACTGGAGGTTTAGGGTCAGTTCACCACATGTTGTTTCTCTGACTCCTTCCTCAGGGGGAGGACTCCTCATATTCTTCCCTCACTCCAACACGGGGTCCCTCTCCCGGGAGAGTCTTTCAGGAACCCCTGGGATGAGTCCCTCCCACAGGTGCAGTCCCTCAGGCACAGACTGCTCCCGCCTGGGCTGCACACAGAGTCACGGCTGCAGATACAATATGACCCTCTGTGATGCTGCACAGGCTGCTGCTCCACATCTGCCCACCTGTGACACTTCAAGGGCTACAAATCCACGTTTTCCCCACCATGAATCTTCAGGGTTGGCTCCACCATCTCCTCCATGGGCCGCAGGGGCACAGCTGCCACCTCACCACAGGCTGCAGGGAAATCTCTGCTCAGGCACCTTTCCCCCTACTTCACTGACCTTGGTGTCTTTTCTCTGGCATTTCTCTCCCACTTCATCTTCTACTCTGCTCTCCAGGACGTTTTTTTTGTTTTGGTTTGGTTTTTTTTGTTTAATTTTTTGCAATTGTTTCCCTTTCTTGCTTTCTTGGAGGTGCTACTCACAGAGGAACATCCAGCTTCCTATATCTTCTCAGCCTTGGGCAGAGTCTGGGTAGGTAATGGAACCAGGGGACCTGCCAGCATCTTCTCACAGGAGCCACCCCTGTGGCTCTCCATTTTCGGAAACATCACTGCACTAACTCAAGATACAGTCATACCATTCCTGTCCATCTCTCTCCCCAGCCCCAACTGATCAACTTGACATCCCAGCCAAGCCTCTTCCTAGTCACCTTCCTATGTTTGTGCTCAGCCTTGGCTCCAGTCAGGTCAACCCTGGTCCCCAGTTTTGGTGGTCTTACTCTGGCAAGCAGGCAAGTGCTCACATCTATCTTAGGGAAAATATTGCTGAGAAAGCCCCATGTAATTTACCTCCAGGGGCAAAATAGAAAGGTGAGGAAAGAGTACACTAGTAAAAGATTCTGGAAATGACAAGAGACCTGTAAGGCTCTCATCTTCAAACTTCTGATTATTCCACAAAAAAGAGGAATCACAGATTCTGTCTGTATGTGCAAATATTCCATGATTTGTAGTGAGAGGAAGATATTTGTTGAGTGAAAGCTGAACCAGTATGGCACACTCTTCCTGCACGTGAGCTGCTGTCACAATGTCTGTATACATGAAGGTCAGCCAGGACAGTGCAATCATTTAGGTGTGTACTACTGGAAATGTGCAAAGTACTAATTAGTCTAGTACTAATTAGTGTATTTTTTATATTTTATAGTAGTAATGTATTAGTCTAGTCTAGTACTAATTAGTGCTTAATTTTATCTAAGCTGTGATGAGGCCAGGGACAGAACTTTCCCCTTAACCAGCAGTGATTAGAAAGTTCACTCAATAGGTCCATACAATTGTATTCCATGTTGCATATACTTTTTCAATACAAATCCTTGTCTAACCAGACCATAATTTCTTTTAATACAGGCCACTAAAGAGAGTTAAAATTAATTAGAAACAGAAGTACATCTCCATCATTCAGGGCAATTGTTTAAAGAAATTGTTAAACTCTGCATCAGCTGAACTGCTGAAATGAAGTCCCCTGACAAGCGAGTGATTTTATAGCAGCCTAAAAAATATAATCTCCTTTTCATTGTCCCACTTTCAGAAAGTCTGGGTTTGTCCTTTGGCAGCCCCAAGAGAAAGGATCATGGCAGGTGACTTACTGCTCTTCCACTAGATCTACATAATGACATTTCCTAAACAGTCAGTTTGGCTTCCTAGTTCAAAACTAAATGCCAATAGTAACAGCTGATATGAGATACAAAGTCTAAAATATTGATGGTCAACTGAAAAACATGTTGAAGAATGAGGTTCAAGATTGTTTGAAGCACCTTTAAGCAGCCACCATACAAGAAGCTGAGATTTCTCTGTGCTTCAAGTATTTTCTTAACATCATTTTCTGTTTCCACATTTAACCAGTGAACTTCATCTAAACCCCACATTCTTTCTGCTCTATAAATTGTACACTTCTGCCATAAATTCCTTAAAAGAACATTCAGAACTACCGCAAAAGTTATGAGCAAGCATGGAAGCAATACTGTGTTACTAATTTCAGAATTGGAAATGAAAGAATGACATTGAAGAAAAAAATTTTGTTCCCTCTACAAGGAAAATATCTATAGCTTTCTACTTTCAAATGTTTATAGCACTGACCACAGAAAGTTCATGAGTTAAGGGAAGCAGTAATTATCACATTTGGGTGTTCCACATTATATGCTTGTGAACAGGATAGTTTCTTATGGAGTTCAGCTGAAGTGTCCTCTATTTTCAGTAAGAAAAATCTCTTTAGTAAACTTTTAAGCAGGAAGGGACCATTGTGATTCTGTAGACTGACCTTCTGTGCAGATCAGACTGGAAATGTAAATTCAGACTACCATAACTATTAACATGAAATGAACTATTTAACCTTCTATTTCCCATTGTAATGGCCATGGAACTGTCCTGGTTCTGACTGGGATAGTTAATTTTCTTCTTAGTAGCTAGGATAGCATTGTGTTAAGGATTTAATATGCTATTTGTTAAAAGAGGAAAATTGATAATACACTGAAGTTTCTAGTTGTTGCAAAGACTTCTCATCTTCCCATGCTTTGCTAGTGTGAAGGCCCACAAAAATTTTGGAGAAGACCTGAACTGAACAAATAAATATTCTACACCATATTATGTCATGCTCAACATATAATGCTGGAGGAAGAAGAAAGAAGGAGGGAAGCTCAGAATGAAGACCTTTGTTTTCCCAAGTAACTGTTACATGCAATGTAGCCAAGCTTTCCAAATGATGGCTAACACTTACCTGCCCGTGGGAAGTGGCGAATTAATTCCTTGTTGTTGCTGATAATTCTTCACAGTGTTTTGGGGTCCAGTAGGCGTTCTTGCCAAGGTGCAAGGACAGCACTCCAAAAGTTGCCCTTAGAATCAGTTAGCCTGTCTCGGTGGCAGTGCTCCAGAGTCATCTCTCCTCTTCCTCAGGCTGCCCTAGAGTGAGCCACAGTGGCTTCTCAAGGGGGCCCACCTTTTATTGGTCCCCCAGTTCTGCTGATGCGCAGTTGGGCCCAGCCCTAATTGGGCACAGGTGGGCTTAACAGGAGCTCACGCCTTCCTCCTCCTGACTGGCAACACCTGGTTGTGTTCACCTGGTTGCCTCTACACCTTGTTTTGCTTTGCTTTTGCACACCGCTTTTTCTTGACCTATTAAACTATCTTTATCTCAACCCATGAGTTTTCTCAGTTTTCTGATTCTCTCTCCCATCCCACGAGGAGGAGGGAGGAGAGTGAGCAAGCAGCCATGTGGGGCTTAGGTGCCAGCTGGGGTTAAGCCATGACAGTTATGTATCATTCAGATGCACAGGTGAAACACTGAGGTCTGTTGGCAACATAATCTTGTATTCTTCATTTCATGCAGCCCTTTCTTGTACTATACCACATAAACAGCAGAGACAAGCATAAAGATTCTGCAGATTATATCATCATTAAACAGTCCTAACTCTGGTAAACTCATGTAGGGATAAGATAATAATAGACTGTGCATTTCAATAGGAATGAGTGTGACAGATTTTACATTAAACAAGCCTTGTGAAGAAATCCCCCCCTGAAAAGGGAAACAAAGTGGAGAATTCTTCCTTTGTGTATTTAATTCATCACAGTTGCAAGATTATATTCATTAAATAAGACACATATTACAGGTAGCTGATGGGTATGTTTCTATTTATATATGAATAAATTACTGTATTTCATTTAACTTTGAAACATTCACAATACTCAGAGGTATTGCTTTAATTATACATGTGAGGTTTGTTTGTTTGTTTTAATTTGTAGAGGTGATCTGACTTAGCAGACACACACACACACACACACACACACAAAAAAAAAAAAAGCTGAAAGGAAACCTAGCAGGAGTGAGAGTTTATATTCAGCACAGGAGAAGCTAAAGTGATCAAAACCAAAATGGTCAAATCATGAATTGTAGATGAGAAACCATCTTCCAAGAGAGTATTCCAGCAGTGACTCCCACATAAAAGATGAACAAAACAAAAGGTGTTTAAACAGGGAAGGGAAAGTAAAGCATCTAGTGCATGGAAATTACCTTAAAGTACACATATGAATTACTAACTCATATTATTTTTCTTTGAAGGTGATAATCTTTCTGAAGAACTGCTGAGTTCAAAGAACACTAGGAAAGTCAGCATATCTGAAAAGGCAGTGATAAAAATAGGTATGAATATTGAAAATTTGATCTTAATTTCTCCGTCCCTCAAAGCATATGATGTGGAAGATATATAATAATTTTAATTTCTACCCGATAGATTACATAGAGACATGGTTTCAAAATGTGCAAACTACCACATAATAAGATAGAATAATAAATGAAAGTGTAGAAAACCAGTAATAATGAATAATATCTGATTTAGTGTATCCAAATGGGAAAACACTGTGTTCCACCAGTGAATACAGAACAGCACATTAAACAGGGATAAGGCTAATTGATCTCAGTCTGAATAACAGAGTTTCTGTGAACACAGTCCCAGCGTGTTAGTGCTTGATAAAAACAAGTAAATAAATATTTCTTTTATACAAATGGTTGAAGTTTTTTTACATTCAGTCTTGCTGTAGCCATCTTCTCTGTATTGTGGAGGACTACTGGTACATTTCTTCTCCTAACACAGCACCTCGGGGTCAGAACTTACGTGACAAGAAGCTGATGGCTGGTTTTAATCAGCATATAAGAAGAGAGCTGTGTTGATTAGTGAATCCAAATGCCATGATCCAGTAAATGTTCCAGGTGTAGTTCACCCCTGTGCAAGAACTGTAGCACAGTGTGAGCATGCAGCGAATGTATCTAAAGTGCATTGACAAACAGATATCATTAATCATGAAGAGCAGGCTCTTTAAAAACATCGACCTGCATTTCTTTCCTGAGACATGAGAAATCATGAGTCCTTTACTCTTGTGTTTTTCTGAATTATGCTGAGATGTATGAAAGAAAGCAATTATACCAGATTTCTCAAAATATGATTTTTTTTTTACACACTCCTTTTTCCTCTCATGTTCTAATGAGTACAGAAAGACTATACTCAGTTCAGCTGCAGCAAGCATGTCACTTGTTTCTAGTAGGAATACCTTTGTCTTATAACAAGAAGACAGACATCAAATACATTATATTTTATTAATTCAGTATTATTTTGTGAGATCACATGTATGATGATGGGAAGCTTATTCTGGTCTCATTATCATTTTGTTTTGCACTAGAGAATCAAAGAAAATTCATGTAAATGTAGTTAATTCTTTTTGTCCCTGCTTAGTTCCCACCTTAATACTCTCAGTGAAAGCCAAAATTTAGTATTACTATATAGTTAGTTATTCAGCACTGACTCAAGGTAAACATCAATCCTTTCTGATTCTGAAAAGCAAAAACAATGCAAGAGCAAAACAAAATGCTCCTTTCAGGCTTGCTTTGTCTTATCAGTCACAATATAATAATATTATTTATTATTTATCGTAAAGAAACTTTTTTTTTCTGAAGAAGTAAAGCTCTGTTGGTGATACTTGGCTCTGGGACCTGTCAAAGAAAAAATGTTAAAAATCTCAAGTAATTTAACTGCTTTTTTTTTTTTTTAATGCAGTTTTTAAGTAATGCAAACGACGGATCAGAGCTATACTGAAAATACTTGGAGGCCAGTCCTTTGAGGATCCCTTACAGTAGTCAGTCATCACTCAGACTGCTGCTGAAACAAGCACTCTTCCTGAAGCATTTCCTAATTGGTACCCTGAAAGTTCAGCTTCTTGCCCTCCAGAGAGCAGCAGTGTGGCTGCTGTCAAAGGAGGGGCCATTTAACTCAGGGTATGATTTTGGTGGAAATTCTCTTTCCAGAGTCATTATCCCATGTACGTTATCGCATGTACAATATTTTTTCCTTTCTTTACTATATTAACAAAAAGGACACAAGAGCTTGGAGTTCATGGAAAGCTTCTAAGCAATTCCTGTTTAAAAGAAGCAGCCTGACTCTGCTCTCTGCTACATTGGTGTGATGACTATGGAACAGTGATCCCTGAGGTGGGTCATTCCTCCCTGGAAATAGTTTTGTGAAGCAAGTGCAAGAAGAGAAGCAGGAAGATCTGTGAGTAACTTTGCTCCTCAGGGTATTGTTTCCAGTATAGCTTATAGCAGCCACAGGCCTCGTGTGGTTTTACCATACGTTAAAATCTTTTAGCATCAGAAGGGACAGTTATGATTTTGCACATGCAGAGAAAGAAAAAAAAAGATTTCTCTGTCTTCTGCTCTACAACTCCCACAGAATAGCTGCTCTCTATCTACCCAAGTATTGTTTTGATTGTTGATGAGGCAGTTTCTTATTCAATGTAATTGTTCCCAAAGTATTTGCAAATGTTGATTTTAACAACAACAACAACAACAAAATCTAAGAAAACTAATTTTTTTACCAAAAAAAATGTCTGGATGAGATTCATAAAATTATTGGATGTATCTAATTGCGAAGCATTTAAGTGATAGCCAAGGATGGGAAAGAACTGTTTCTCCTTCTTGGGCAATCTGTATTTTTTTTCAAAAGACCTGAATAATAGAAGAGTTTGGGTTGGACGATACATTAAAGATCATCTAGTTCCAACCCCTCTGCCATGGACAGGGACTCCTTCCGCTAGGATCAGGCTGCTCAAAGCCCCCTCCAACCTGATCACTTCCAGGAAAGGGAAAGCCACAACTTCCCTGGGTAACCTGTTCCTGTGTCTCACCATCCCCATGCTAAAAAATTTCTTCTTATGTCTAACCTAAATTTTTACCCTCTTTCAGTTTGAAAATGTCACCCCTCATCCTGTCATTACATACCCTAGTAAAAAGCCCCTCCCCAGATTTCCTGTAGGTCTCCTGTCACGGTCCATAACTATTAAGATTTTACATTTTGTTTGTGAGGAAATATTAGCCACTGCACACGTATGTCCTACAAACTGCAAAAGGTTTATGGTCTGAATGAATTCCAATGGTTTATTTCAGGGAAAATGACACCACGTTGAAAGGAATCTTAGGAAGGAGTTAATAGTGGGAGAGAAACAGGGTAAACAGGCTTTTAATCAAATTAATTACCCCAAGCTATTAAGAAAAGAAAGAGGACAATTAGCTTTCTTTTCACCCTCCTAAGTAACTTGCCACTGGGCCACCAGTGTCACTGTTCTTTCCCCAGGGTCTCGCTGGTGCTGCCGCTCTTTAGGCTTTTGGGGTGCTGCTGATTCGCTTCTGTTCGCTTCCCTTTGCTTTCATTCATTTCCGATTTTTGCCTTTCTCCTCTGAATTTTTATAGTAAGAAGTTCCTTCTTCTCATCGACTATTGCCAGAGGTTGCAAATTGGTAAACGCAGGTCTTCCCTTTGTATTCAGGAATTCTTTGATTCCTGTGCACCGATTTGCATTAGCTGTCTGGCGGCTTATCAGGAGTCATTCTGATTAGCATTTTCATGAGATTAGTCCTGATACATTTAAAGATTGTAAACAGGGGAAAAAACATTGCCAGTGTGGAGGGGGTTTTGCTAATGGAAATAAGTTTGATACATTTTAAACAGAGTAAACTCTGCTGGTGGAGCCAGGGCTTTGCTGATTCAAGAGGCAATTTTTCTGGTTTCGCTGTATCTACATGACACCCCCTTTAGGTACTGGCAGGCCTCTATGAGGTGTCCTCAGGGCCTTCTCTTCTACAGGTGAATAACCCCAAATGACTCAGCCTGTCTTTTCAGGAGAGGTGCTCCAGCCCTCTGATCATTTTTGTGGTCCTCCTCAGGACTCACCCTAACAGTTCCATATCCCTCTTATGGTGTGGACCCCAGAAGTGGACACAGTACTAGAGATGAGGTCCGGAGTGTGACTTAGTAATTCTCTTGTCTAGGGTTTGGGATATTCACCTCCCTTTCAACAACTACTTCATTATTTAAAATACAAGGTGAAACTTTATCACCAAAAAGGACTGAGGTTAACCTAGGAACCTCTCTGCAGGTTGGTCAACCTTTCAGTCTAGAGCTGCACAGGATTCAGAAGCAGATCAAATAGATCTACCACACACCTAGCAGCAGAGAGACTATTCTGGAAGCTGCCAGATAATCCAAAATCCCAGCAAGAGGAGAAAGCCAGCCATCAACAGCCATAGATTCAGTAAGTCACATGGAGTTTGCAGGACATAGAGCAATACACAAAATGCTTGTTTTACTTAGCAAATTTTGGTTTGCTGTTCATAGCACTGGGACGACTGGACAGCCCACAGCACAAGAGTTTGGACGCGCTCTTGTGAGATAGGTGATGTGAACTTAACTCACATTTAGAAGAGAATTGTCTCTCTTATGCAGGTGAAGTGCCTAACTAACTGGGTTAAGGGAGAGAAAACTGTTGGTTTCTGTGCTTTCTGAGATGATCTTGTTATCTGTGCTTCCTTTAAGAAGTGTGTGAAAGGAACTGTGTGGAATTGAAAGGTTTGTTCTACTCAGAGTTTATTTTTTTAAAAGGGATGCTTCTTTTCAGCAAGAAATACTCAGGTTTTGTCTATTTGCAGAGTCTCACTCTTCCCTCCTATCATTTGGCTACAGGATGGACAGAGATTTTCTTTCTGTCCTTTCTGTAAATAAATTACTAAGGTGGTGTAGCCACAGTCCTGAAAATCCTTCTGTCTTGGAGGCTGGACTCAGATCTCAGATCCATCTTGAAGTCATAACGTCGGGTGCAGAATGAGAGTCAATTGACTTTTTATGTTACTGAAACAACATAAAAGGAACATAGCATTGCTAAGTTATCCAGTCTGTGTCTCTGAGATTAGAATGAGAAAAAACATATTCACTTACGGCATGTTTGAAATTAATATCTCTGAATGAGATTTTCTCAAGAGTAAAATGAAAAACTGTTTTTGACAGTGTAAAATAAAAATAGTGGGGGGTTTTTTGTTTGTTTGGTTTGTAGTGTTTTATTTCATTTTGAAAATAATATATGTATTCATAATTCTTGCATTTTGTCTCTTACTAACACAGAGGAGATGGACCCCCTATAAATTCCTTAAGCTATACTGTAAAATTCCTGTCAAATCAGCAATAGAGAATGAGTATCTTCTCCTACCAAATTTTCTTACACTAAATTAACTCCAGAAAGATCCTTTTTAAAAGAAGATTAAGAACTGTGAAAACGAGACATTTGTATTGCCTGTGTAACGGCTAAGCATATATTAGGCAAATCCTGAGTGAGCAAAAATTATTCTCTGACTTCTTCCTCTCCTTTCATTACTTGTGGTCTTGTTTTGCACCTGTTCAGCACTTGTCCTTACAGATGCATTTAGCCATCGTTTAGGCACTTGCAGGAGCAAAATGAGAACAGATGCGTCATAAGTACAAAATATGTGCTAAAAGGACACGCCGTAATTGGAAATCAGAGCTGAATGGGAGGAAAAACAAAACACGGCAGGATACAGAGGATGTAGACCTAAAATTAGCATAGGATAGATACACTGAAAAGACAAAATTCAGCAGATAAGGGCTCCTGGTTTATTGTCTAAAATATGCCTATCTGCATTCCCACGGAACACCATCAATCTGTCTTGATTTCTGAATAAATGGAGCTCTCAAGCAAAATCCCCGTAAAAGAAGGCAGCTCTATTTTTATCACTGTGACCTTTCTAGAAGGACTTTAGGAGAGAAAGAAACAAACTTATCTAAATTTCTACTACCCAAACTCCAGTTCTGCTTTCATATCTGCAAAATGTTTTTTGCCAACGTTTCATAGACATCCATCACTGAGAATTTTTGAAATTTCAGGCATGCCAGTAGTCTAGCATAAAAGTTTGAGCTTGCCTGGTCTTCAACTGCCCTTTAAATGGTGTTAAAATTTTATATAAAAATCTAGACCCCAAATTCACTGACATTTGTAGCTGGCTTTGGATCAAGAGCTAAATTTAAATAAATAACCTTATGAACAGGTAGGCTGTCCCAAAGAATTCAAAGAAGCCATTTATTACTAGATAGATAAAAAAAAAAAATTAACTCCCAAAGTTAAGGTTTTTTGTCTTCTTGTACATTTCTCAGGATGTGAAAACCCTGATTTAATTAGGAGTTTTACTGGGACAGCTAGTAACTTCCTTAAAATAAAGAATGAATATGTACTCAGGGCATATGTTCTGGAGTGAGACAGTGGGTGCTATGGATAAAGGATTTTTATAAAGAGAGTGTTATATAGGGCAGGTTTTGGCATATTTGAAAGCACTGTAGGATAGATAGATAAATGGTTGAAACAATAGGAGAATTTTTCAACTGCCTTGAAGGGTGTGATACCAGGAGTCTGGAAAAGGCAAATATAGTTCTTAGTCTTAAAGAGAAATTGGAATTTAATGAATTGTAAACAAATCAGCTTAACTTCACCTTCTGTGAAAAATCTGGAACAGTCAATTTATCTACTCACAAGAATTTGGAAAACAATAAGAGAAATGCCACAGTGGTCAGTGCATAGCTGTGTGTGCCAGATCATATCAAATCAGTGTATTGCTTATGAAATGTTAACAGGGGTGTTTCACAGAGGAGGAACCAATTAAATCATACACATCTTGATTGTAAAAGGTTTCTGATACTATGTCAAGTACTACTTTCCAAAATACGCTTATGAAACATGACTTTCATGGAGCTTCTCTAAGGAGTGGGCAAATATCCATAAATAACTATACCTGAAGTATATGGATCAATAATACAGCAGAATGGAAGGATGTATCAACCGAAGTTTCATAGGGATCTGTCATGAATATGAAACTATTAATATTTTCATTAGAAATGGCCAAGTACTGAAAAAGTGTATTTAGTTTGCATGTGCCAGAAATGAAGGACTGTAAAAATTTTGGAGACAAGGGAAAGAATTTGAAAGAATCTTGCCAAAAATAGTCTTGAAAAACAGAATGAAATTCAATAATATATGCTTGTATCTTTTTTGCTTAGGTAGGAAGAATTTTATGTACTACAGGATGCAGAAGACTAATGCAAGTGCAGCTTGTCAGAAATGTGGTTGCATCCCAAACTTCAGCAGGTAGAAAAAATATCAGGTATTTGTTAGTGAAAAACCCAGGACTTACAATTATTAAATAAGCAGGAACGTCATCTGGAATACCTGGACAGTCATCCTTCTCCTTTACTTAGCTCTGGCAAGGCAGTAACAAGAAAGAACAGAGCTTAGACAATGGGACTTATGGGGAAAGGGTGAAAGAAAAGGGATGGAGAAGAGAGAGGAAATCAGGGCAACCAAGAGCCCAGTGGTTCAGCCACCTGTGACCCAGGGTCTAGCTCCTGGGTGACTTTGATTCTGTTTTCCTAACAAAATAGCTATTAAACTGTGAAAATATATAAGTTAAAACCAAACAAGATTAGAAATGTGGCCATACAGAAGTGATATTGCTGAGATGGCAGTTACTACTAACTCAGGGACTCAAAGAGAAAAGTAATGACACAAACCTGAGAAAAAAGTAGAGAACTAGGAGACAGCTATCCAAGCTGTTCCCAAGACCAGTGGATATTAATACTTTTCCACCTAACCAATAACTGCCTAGCTGACAGAGATTCACTAGATGAAGTGATAAAAATGCTTAGCTAGGTAACTGCATATATCAACCAAAAGAACACCATTTCTAGCCCTTTGCAAGTTGTATGCTGCTTGTAGAGTCCTCCTGTACATAGTAAGAGATGCTCAAGCCCAGGTGCAGGGGGGAGCTGCTCTGAACCTGTTTATAAACACAGTGGAGCAGAAGATCTCTGCAAACAGGGTTTTTTGTTGGTTTTTTTTTTTCCTGAGGTTTCCCTGTGGTAGGGAAATGCTAAGGGAGTGGAGTGATGCATGAAAAGCTGGTAGCTCTCGTGGGAGCCACTGATGAGAATTGTGAGTTGAAGGAGCTACGGATGCCACCCCACCTATAAAATGTGGTCTAGGAAGCACCCCAAGTGGGGTGTTGCAGTTGGCAGGGCAGTTTGCACAGAAAGGGCCCTGCACTCTGCTGGCAGGTCCACAGCCCAGAAAAGAGCTTCTGGTCTCTGGAAATATGGTGGGCACTCACCTCAAGACCAAAACAAGTGTTACTACAGAGAAAACCTCTGAGTTGACTGAGGCATATACCCACCACTTGGTGGCAGACTTTCAAGAAACTATGAAAAGGTGTATAGTATTAGTGTATCTAAAACAGATATTGACAGGTGATCACAGAACCATGTCCATCTAGAAGACACCACTGAGAATGGGGAACCCTGGATCTTGGTCTTAGAGTGTCGTGAGAGGGTACAGAGAAGTGCCCAGCACAATCAATATGATTGTAGCAAGTCTCGTTTATTAAGTTCCATGATATGCTTATATACATTCAAGCTTGTTACTAAATACAGAACATTCAGTGATTGGTTAATTAACAGCAATGACCACGCACAGATTACATTTTGGTCAACTAATTTGCTGGCGCCAGGTTTCTGTCTCCAACTTCTATCTTCTGCACGTAGCTCATCTTTTTTGTAACTTTGCGGTAGACCTTGCAGCTGGCTTCAAGGTCCTTTAGCTCAGCAAGATTTATAAAACCACATTGTCTTTTGTAAAACAGCATTGTTTAATACTAGAGTTAAAACAGCATAAGTTTGTAAAACAGCATTGTCTAAACAAGTAACATTGTTTAATACTACCAGCATTTCTCATGGCTCGTTCAGTATATGGCCTATATGGCCGTTCCTTTCACAGAAACCCCACATTAGAGAAGGAGGATGGTGAGCAGAACTGCCACCTTGGACTTCCAGAGGGCAGACTTTGACCTGTTTGGAGACTTCTTGAGGGATCATCCTGGGAGACAGTCTTAAAGAGAAAAGGAGTTCAGGAAAGCTGGACATTCTTCAATAAAGTCTTAAAGGGCAGGAACAGGAACAGGCTGTCACCCTGTACCAAAAGGGAAGGTTTAGTCTAGGTATTAGGAAGCATTTCTTTACTGAGGAGTAGTCTGGCGCTTGTATGGGCTGCCCAGGGAGGTGATAGAGTCACCAGCCCTGATGGTATTCAAGAAAAGTGTAGATAAGTCACTTCAGAACGTGCTCTACTGGGATGGTGAGTTTTTTCCCTTTATTTTTGCCCTGGGTTGATGGCTGGAAGTGGTGATCTTAGAGGTCTTTTCCAGCTAGACAATTCTGTGACTGAATTACCAACCCTGGATGTATTTAAAAGATGTGTAGAAGTAGTGCTTAGGAATATGGTTTAGTACTGGACTCAGTAGAGATAGGTTAATTGTTGGACTTGGTGATCTTAAAGGTCTTTTCTAACCAGAAGAATTCTGTGATTCTGTAAATCTCTCCAGCCTATTGCTTGGAGAGTTACAGGAGAAACACAGTAACACCAAAGCATTGGTGCAAAGAAGGAGGGACACATCTCTTCACTGGTAGTGGAGCAGATTCTTTATTAGTAAAGGTTTTGGCTGAAAATCTTAGATATCTATGAAGATTGTCACAGATACAGTTGACTTTGTGTCAGAACAGAGGGGACATGGGGTTGATTTTCCACGAGCCTTTGGAGCTTCAGGAATTTTCATAAGCAAACAGAAAGACGGATGGATGTTAGACTTAATGTACTGACCGAGATCAACCACTGCTATACATCTACTTATCTCAGAGCTCTGCGCTCTTCAAGAAGTTCGTCCAGCTACAGCTCACCTCATGAGAAAAAGGTGGAAAACAATGCCATTAGTTGTAACTGGATTATAACTCTCTGCTCTATGCCTTCACTGACTACTATGGTTTATTTTGGAGAGAGGCAGAACAAACACATTAGAAGTATGAGAAACAATCATGCTGAGGAAACATGAAACTTCATGGGGGATAACTCACTTGGGCTCCCCAGTTGCTTGGTATATACTGCACAGCCTGGCTGCTGGTCCCTAGATTTCTGTGCTTAAACCAGTCTGGATAGGGCTAGCCCAGGCACACAGTGCAGTAACATGCAGAAACCAGGTATTAGGTTGCACCACCATAATTTGGTGAATTCCACTACAGTCTGTGGAAGCTGAACAGGCTTATTATTTTGAAAATGGTGTCATAATAATAAAGCAACCTCCTATCAAAAAGATTTCACCAGAGGAAAATAATTGGCAAACACCTCAAAATATCAGCATGTGAATCAGCATGCTATTCCAGATAAAGACCTGTTAAAAAAAATTAAATTGCTGACATGGATTAAAAGTATTGCCTAATCTTATTTTTTTTAAATGCTAATTAGGTTTTACTCCTACAAGCAGAAGGATAATTGGGTCCCAAAGGTCTGGAATAAGGTTAAACAATTAGACTGTATTTGCAAATTAATATATTCTGATTGGCACTTGAAAGGATAAAAGGTTTATTTGAAGTCATTAGGATTTTAACCCATGATTTCATGAAGTCCATGTATATCAGGCTTAGTGCTAACTTGAAAACGTCTCTCCAGATACCTTTGGACCTTGGATGGGATTAAAGCAAAGTTGTCCATCTGATTGTAACAAGGAGTGCACTAAACAATCCAGCTGACTTCTTGTTTCAGTGAGTGAATATTAGGATTTATTGTTAGTTGGTAAATTATTGATTATTGGGTCAATATATCTTGAAATTCATCTCAACAAAAAACAATACCTATCTATCATTGCAATTTTAGAGACAAGTAAACCGAAACACAGGTAGATTTATGAACCTACCAAAGGTCACACAAATGAGCTAGCAGCAAAACAAAGAAAAGGTCTTCTGAATGCCAGCTTCCAGTCTAACATCCACAATACTAAGTTTAAAATAAATAATACAGAGAATAAAAGCAGCTTGATGGGACAGGAAATTGATGGTAAATGATAGAAAAATATTGTTATAGAAGTAATTTTGTTTCTTGTGGGTGGCAAAGTCCAAGTTAAATGCAATTCAGAATGATTTCTAGCTCAACTATGCAGAAGTGTGGTCCAAGAGAGTAGCCTATGCCTTTATATACACTGGGCTACAAAGTGATGAGGCTGCTGGAAAAAAACAGTGGAATTCAATCATACTGCAACTGCTGATCTTTTCAACATTTCTTCCACTGTGTATGGAGATTTATCTCCAGCTCAGCAGACATTAAATTTAATGGCATTCTTTCCTCACTCCATTAGCTTGATTTAGAATAGCAACTAAAATATTTTTTCTAGTAGATAATTTGAGTTAATCTGTTAAATTATGCTTTCAGTAGTTGTAAAATACAGACCAGTAAGCAAGACCTAGCAGTGACTGAACCAAAGGAGTTGTATAAAAAAAATCTCTTCTGCATTGCTGAAATAGATGTACAGTATGTAGGTTTCATGATATTTCCTTTTCATTGCTTTTCATACCACAGAAATTCCAAAGTTGAAGAACACACCTTGGACCACAACCAAGCCACCCTGAAGGCTGGTCTTGTTCTTAGAGGACTATACAAGCAGTATAGGGAGAAGAATTGGAATCTTCTGAAAATGTCAAGAAGAATTTAGTTATTCAAATGTAATTATTTCATTTTCCTCTTTCATATTCCAAAAATCAAAAATGTATTTTAAGTTTTATTTTAACTTCTTACATTGGAGTAACTTCTTACATAAAAAACAACTGAGCTTCCTGGGTTATTTGGAAGAGTTTTGCAGTAAATGGTAACACCACAGATGCAAAAAATCTTCATAGAATCATAAAATACCTGAAGTTGTAAGGGACCCATAAGTATTATTGAATCTAACCCTCTGTTCCTCATGGAAATTGAGTCTGATATTACAAAAGTAGAAAAAGTATATAAAGATTATTTCCATAAGGAAACCAAAAAACATTAAAAAACTTTTTGGAAATTTGTCAACCTAGTTACTAAGGAAAGTGTTATGTTTCAGTGGTAAAGAGGGAGACAGATATGTAAAGTACATATCACACAGTATGAATACTGAAAGTAATTGGCAGATTTAGATATATTCTTACCCTCTGTGATGCCTCTCCTCAAACTTCATTGAAGCAAAAACCTCCTCTTATAAAACTGTTCCTGGAGAGTTACTGTTCTTCTTTTCAGCCAGAGATGGACAAATCTTTGTTCTCTCTCTGTATTTGGTGAGATGCTGAATTCTTATGGACAAATCAGCCAGTTTGCAGGACCTCCACACTGCTTTTTCAGGGGTAGTGCTGACTGGCAAGGCTACATCTCCCCTCCCTGACACCAAACATCTGCACACACCAACTATTTAGACCCAATTGACCTAACAAGCTTCTTAATAATGGTAGATGCAGGTAGATGCTTTTCATCTAAGCTACATATTTGAGCACAGGATCGATTCTGTCAGCAAATCCAACGGAAAAAATACCTTAAAAGCATTGAGGAGCTGGCTGGAATAAAGTAAACTCCCCCACCCTGGTTTGTTTGTTTGTTTTATTTGGTTTTGTGTGTGGGGTTTTTGTTTGTTTATTTTGTGTTTTTTGTTTTTTTGTTTGGTTGGGGGGGAGGTTTGTTTTTTTGGTTTGGTTTGGTTTTTTCAGCCTGGTAGTGCTGCTTAATACAACTAACAGGAGGCAGCTAGTTCCATGGACAAGTTTTTGATGAAAGAGTTGCAATCCTTAGGTCTGACAACAGTAGTTATTCTTGCCTGTAGTTAATTAGTCCATCTTAGGAAGGTGTGAGAACCTTCTGATAGGAATGAGTGGCCTCAGAGCTTGTTCTGAAGGCCTTGACCACAGTTCTCTGCACAAGAATTTATAACATATGATGTAGGCATCTGCCCACTATAATCCTCCTTGCAGTGCTGCTGTAGAAATTTAAGGGAGTTTTCTATTCCGACCAAAGAAAAGCTGTGTTTGAACTGTAAGAAGTTCCTTGTGACTTACTGCAGGAAATGATAACCCATTAGCTAAAAGGTGGGTGAACAAGTGTTAAGCAAAAAGGATTTCAGGTGTAACAAGTTTTAATTGGAATGTCTGCCTGCTTGGCTCAGGAATATTACTGGGAAAGCTGATGCCTTGCCTCATGGGTATATGCTTCAGGGATGTCACAGGTTGAAAAATAGGACAGCTGCTGTGTTGTTGCATTGCTTCACTAAGGTGGTTAGTTTATTTTCAGCAGAAATTGATCAGGACTGTGGTTTTTATCATTATCTCTATCTCTGTGCTGCTTTCCCCTTGAAAAGGGATTATTTAGTAGGTACAAAAATCATATTGAGAAATGGAGTCAGGGGAGCCAGAATCAGTTATGCTAGTTTTGTTTTCCTTCCTCAGTGCCTAAGCAATATGTAAAGCTTTCCTAGATACCAGATAACTTGCCTGCCTAAAGTCTGGTTTTGGATTTGACTTAAACTCCTGTATGCCATTGAACTTTAGTAAAGCTGAGATTCCTTAGCTTTATAACACTTCAATGTCTAGAACTGGTTACCAGATATTCTGTGTCACCAAGGATCCTTCTATTGAGTAGTGCCTTTGGAATGCGCACTTGCAAAGAAATATGTGAGACACGTCCTGAAGAGATTTAAAAAAACCAAAACAAACAAAAAAACCAACACCTCACCCCCCACCCCACACACAAAAAAGGAAATAGAGTTCAATAGATGAACTGGTTTGTTTCCAAGAAAGGGGGAGCAGGGTGCAGAAATCTCATAAAAACTGAGCCTTAGGTGAAAACCTCACTTTGATGAGCAAAAATCCCTCAGATTACATTTATCTCCAAATAACTGTACCAGACTTCAAATAACTCCTGTCTTCCCTTGACCTTGGAAGGTTTCCAGAAAAAAAGCTACACAATCTGGAGATGTCTAATGCAGGTCCTAAAGGAGTAATTCAGAAGCTCTATTCAAGGAATGTACGCTGTATCCACTTATTTCTAAGAGATACAAAGACAAAAGCTTACCATTCGAAGGAAGGGAGGGAGGGAGGAAGGAAGGAAGGAATGTAGCTAAGTGAATTTATTTTATATTATTTTAGATAAAACATTGCTTAAAGTAGCAATAGATAATGATTTATTATTTTCAAAGGTGAGTACTTTTCTTTCTGTTTGGGAAACTAATATTCTCTCTAACAGAAGAAATGTTCTGATCCTCTGTACATGTATATAAATTGAGAAAAATTGCTCACCAGGAGATAGCCATTCCAGGTTTACACCACCATATATAGGAGTGGATCTGTTCTGTTTTCCCCCCTCACTAGAAATATTAAGGAATGGTGAATACCGAGTCTTTTTCATTCAGTGATATTGAAGAAGTGTAATTCCAGTCACTGCGGACTGGGACAAGGATAATATGGCTAAACGCGATCAGAGATTAGAAAATCAATACCCATAAAGAGCCCGAGTTTTTAAAGCCTCCTCAGAAAGACCTTGTGCAATGACCTGCCCTGTGATGTGTGTGTGAATGTGTCCTGAAGGGTGTAACAGAAGTAGACAGAAATTTTTTAAAGGGTGGGAAAAATAAACTGGGATTTTCCACTTCAGTTTTCTCATTGTTGGTTACAGGATTACAATCTCACCATCTTCCCATCAAAGAAGCAGTGCCCACAGCTGTGAAACCATGAAGTCCCCAGGCAGCTGGGCAAGAGAAGCTGTAGGTTTCAAACAGATTAGAAGGCAAGATAAAGTTTGAAAATAAGTTTCAGAAGTTACCAAATACAACAACATATGACTAAAAGCATTCTGTCATCCATGCAGTGCTCCAGCAACAAGACATGGCCATGGAGGCATTGGAGTGAGAGCACCAGGAATGTAACACGTTTAGATGTTGCTTAGTGCAGCTGCACTCATTCTGAGACACAAAGGCTTTACCTGAAGGCACTGTAAAAACCATTCAGCAGTATCACTGCTGTCTGTCACCTAATCTGAATCATCACAGTCATCAGTGATTCTGTGCTGTAACTGGTACTTAATGGGCTGGAAAAATTGAGGGAGAATTGGTAGGCTCGTTCTACCCTTTCTTCAAGTTCATGCAGAACACAAACCACACAATTTTTCATCTTACTTTTAGTTTCTACTCTGTGTTTTTCTGAAGGACAAAAGCAGGTTTTACTCATCATATTATTTTTGTAGCTTTTTTTCTGAATATCTCTTATGGCAGATAGTGAATTTTTGGGTTTACTTCATCATATATTAACCATTATGCACATATTTAATTTTGCAGATATACATGTGAATGTGCTCATGCTTATGACTAAGTTTTAAATGTGAGATTTAAGCAGAAACGGCATTATGAAGACACGGTTGTTAACTAGACCACCTTTATACAGTTGCTTGGTTTTTTTTTTCCAACACAGACAAATAAATACATCACTCAGCCCTTGGAGTGATATAATCAGTTCAGAATATGCACAAAGTTTTCCTGTGTAATGCAAGTATTTTGGGACTAAAACACTTTATATGCACCACAGTTAATTTTGTGGTGAAGATTTTACTTTCTCATCCAGGAATATTTTGAGGCTGGCTGGATTAAGGCTGGGTTATGGCCCATTAGTGTGATGGATATCATACTTTAAGGTTAGGGTCTGGAAACCATTTGTGTAAGTTTATGCAGTCCCCAGCAGTGACAGTTCAAAATTTCTTAGCAAAACAGCAAATTCATCTTCCCAAAGTATGTTCTTCAGCCTGAGTCACCTTGTCAAACAGGTGACAGCAAATGAAAATTCACTGGTGTTCAGTTTCTTGCCCAGCAGAGTCATTGTCTGTCTTTGCTGTTTCAGAGTTCAGAGCAAGCAGGCTACATCTTTTTTGCAAACCTCTGCAGTCCCACATAGTCAACAGTCATAACGCCTTGCTTTTTGACTGCCAGCAGGATTCTGCCATATCTGCTTGTTCCTAGGGTCCAGGGGGAGAACTGTGGGGAGGTTGAGCTGGTTGGATCCCCACAAGTCTATGGGACCAGATGGGATCCACCCAAGGGTGATGAGGGAACTGGCAGAAGAGCTCGCCAAGCCTCTCTCTATCATCTACCAATAGTCCTGGTTCACTGGGGACATCCCAGATGATTGGAAGTTGGCAAATGTCACGCCAATCCACAAAAAGGGCCGGAAGGAGGACCCGGGAAACTACAGGCCCGTCAGCCTGACCTCAGTGCCTGGCAGGGTTATGGAGCAGATCATCCTCAGTGCAATCACACAGCACCTGCAGGATGGGCAAGGGATCAGACCCAGCCAGCAGGGGTTTAGGAAGGGCAGGTCCTGTCTGACCAACCTGATCTCCTTTTACAATTGTGTGATCCCCCTGGTGGATGAGGGGAAGGCTGTGGATGTGGTCTACCTGGACTTCAGCAAGGCCTTTGACACAGTCTCCCACAGCATTCTCCTGAAAAAGCTGTCAGCCCACAGCTTGGACAGGAGCACCCTGTGCTGGGTTAGGAACTGGCTGGAGGGCCGGGCCCAGAGAGTGGTGCTGAACAGGGCTGCATCCAGTTGGCGGCCGGTCACCAGTGGTGTCCCCCAGGGATCAGTGCTGGGCCCAGTTCTGTTTAATATCTTTATTGATGATTTAGATGAGGGGATTGAGTCCATCATCAGCAAATTTGCAGATGACACTAAGCTGGGGGGGAGTGTGGATCAGCTGGAAGGCAGGAGGGCTCTGCAGAGGGACCTGGACAGACTGGAGAGTTGGGCTGATTCCAACGGGATGAGGTTCAACACGGCCAAGTGCCGGGTCCTGCACTTTGGCCACAACAACCCCATGGGGAGCTCCAGGCTGGGCACAGAGTGGCTGGAGAGCAGCCAGACAGAGAGGGACCTGGGGGTTTGGATTGACAGGAAGCTGAACATGAGCCAGCAGTGTGCCCAGGTGGCCAAGAAGGCCAATGGCATCCTGGCCTGTATCAGGAACAGCGTGGCCAACAGGTCCAAGGAAGTGATTCTGCCCCTGTACTCAGCGCTGGTGAGGCCACACCTCGAGTACTGTGTCCAGTTCTGGGCCCCTCAGTTCAGGAAGGAGATTGAGGTGCTGGAGCAGGTCCAAAGGAGGGCAACCAGGCTGGTGAAGGGACTCGAGCACAGATCCTATGAGGAGAGGCTGAGGGAGCTGGGGCTGTTCAGCCTGGAGAAGAGGAGGCTCAGGGGAGACCTCATCACTCTCTACAACTCCCTGAAAGGAGGGTGTAGCCAGGGGGTTGGTCTCTTTTCCCAGGCAACTATCAGCAAGACAAGAGGGCATGGTCTTAAGTTGTGCCAGGGCAGGTTTAGGTTAGATATTAGAAAGAATTTCTTTACGGAGAAGGTGATCAGACACTGGAATGGGCTGCCCTGGGAAGTAGTGGATTCTCTGTCCCTGGAGATATTTAAAAAGAGACTGGATGTGGCACTCAGTGCCATGGTCTAGTAAATGCAGCGGCAGTGGATCAAGGGTTGGACTTGATGATCTCTGAGGTCCCTTCCAACCCAGCCAATTCTATGATTCTATGATTCTATGAGGTAGGGCTGTTATTAGCACAGATTAGTGGGGAGGAGAAATTAAATGTAATCTGAAGGCATTTAACCATGAGTGGAAAAACTGTGCAAAAGTTTAGAGCTGTACACAGAAGAAACCAGATTAAAGGTTGGACCTATAGCTAACTTGTTTTACTAACCTTCCTGCTGATTTTTCTGTTGGAGAACAGCACGTTCTTTTTGATACAATTCCTGAAGCAACCTTGTGAGAGAGAACAGACAGGGTTTTTTTTGGCATAGCCACAACGTCTATGTTCTATAGCCTTAAGTTCAAATTGAAAAGTAATTGGAGAATTATTTACTTTGTCTGGTCAGAAACTATCTGACTTCAGTTTTCTCTGTGTTTGTTTAACTTGGGCTTTCTTTTTTATGGGGAACCCCCATCCCACCCACTCCATTTCAGTAGAAAAACACTTTTGTCTCAGATATATCTCTCAGGTATGACACTTTTCTCAGAGGACATAAATATATATATGGACGTTTTAAGGAAAATAGTGTACAGAACTGTGCAAAAAAAGGGCAATTCAATATCTTTCAGATATTCTTGAGACAAAAACCATGATAATTTGGGATGTTCTTTTTGCTATGTGTCAGTCTAAGAACAAAGGGCTCCTTTTTCAAAGTGTTTTGGTAGCCTGAATTGTTTTTCAGTCCAAGTGTTCCTGAAGTCTACTATCAAGCAAAGGGATTAGAAAATAAATATTTATTTGTGTTGTTACTGTTTGTTTACTTTGCATTTGACTAAACTTTGGATATTGACGATTTCATAGCAAATGACTAGCCACTGGCAGGAACAGGGAGCACAGATAGTAATGATTCCAGATGTCACAGTTCTTCTGGGAAGTTCTGGGATTATGAAATTGCTTTTTGCCCCTTTTTATTAACTGGGCCCTGCACATTACAAAGCCATTAGGAGTCTTGTCACTGGCTTCTATGGTTGCATGGGCAACTCTCCTCAGACCTCACTGAGAACATCTGCCCTACACTGGTGCCTCAGTGAAGAGCAACAGCAGGAAATGAAGATGGTAGGAGAAGCAAGGAGAAAAAAATCCTAAGGGCTCTCCTAGAAAAAAGGGTAACATCAGCACTATCTCTTTGTTTTCTCTTCTTTGAGGGGATTAGTAACGACTTTATTCCAACGCAGCAAAGCATTTTTCACACAAACTTGACTCTGGTTGCTGGCATAATTCAGTGAAAATCAGACTACTCATATAAGGGCACGCTTGTAGAAAACAGCTTAGAGATATCTTTGTGTCAGACCAAAGGCAGTCTTCTCTATCAGCCAAATCCTTTTTGGGATTTTCAAAGCTTTGTAGATGGTCACAATAAGAACTGCTCAAATTCCATTTAGTGTGGCACTAGGAAAGTAATAGTGCTGCTGTCTCAGAAACAAACAGGAAACAGGAGGTTTTCTAAATAAATTAAAAGTAGTAATAAATAACATCACTTTCTCGTATATTGCAAGGGCAAAGAGGGAGAATGAGTCACTTCCCATTTGCAAAAAATTATTCTGAGGAAAGAGATTAATTGTTTTTTTAACAGTCTGCATAGTCCTGAGATACTCTTCGCATGAAGACTACAAACCTAGATGTGGCTGGAAATACAAAAAATCTTAGCAACTTCTGCAAAGTATTTTAGCTGGAATATCCTGGAGCCCTGCTGAATGCTTTGTATTCCAGCCACCTAGCCCAAGCTCACCTGACATTCAAACCAACCTGTATTAATCAAGAGAGAATTCATTATTTGCTTTGAGACCCATAATATTGTTTACAAGGAAAAAAAAACCAAAAACAAAAACAGACAAAAACCACAGAACAAAAACAAAAACAAAACCAACAATAAAATAACAAAGAGAAAGTTTTGGGGTTTTAGACATACAGCAATCATCTTTCTTAGCAGACACACATTCCCTGCTTCAGTGGAGATATCAGTGAGAGAGAGCAGCAGGTTTTATATATTTTGCCAGATCTTAGAGTGCTGTAAATTGAGGCAGCTTCATTGAAGTCAGACACCACATAACTGAAAGGTGAAACAAGAGTTTCCTCTCACTTGCATGATTAGAAACGGCCACCCTGTGAGTACTGAAGTCCTAATCTAACACTACCCTCAGCAGAAATACTGGCAAATATGACAGATGTTGAATATTTTTGAAGGGAATACACAACTGCTAATTAATATATTGCTGACCCTCTTGAAGTGCTGTAGCAGTGTAAAATTGTGTGTAAGACCTTCAAACAAATGCAAAAGAAGTTTTCTCGATAACCTTGCAGTGTGGCTAATACAGAGATTTATTCTGTTGCTCATTAATTTGGTTTTCTTTTTAAAGAAATAAACACTCGTTTTTCTAAAATTATGTTTGAGAGGTTTGCTGGAAAATTTTTGGTCTAGTTGTAAAACAAAAAAAAGGAGGGTAATAGAAGTAGTAATGTATAGTAAAAGTAGTAGTAGTAAAAGTCGTAGTAAAGTGCTTGAGACAGTGTCCTGATTTGAGCCAGGATAGGGTGAATTTTCTGTTTTGTAATTTTGCTTTCAGCTAAGTCTCTGGTAAGCAGCTACACTTGCTGAAATTAACAGCAAGTTTCTCAGTCAGTGTCTGCTTCTAGGACTGATAACACTTGAAGTTAATGGCTACTGCTACGGAATGGTCTGCAGATCCAAGGCCACTGCGTGGTTCTGAGGAACACCTCATGCTACAGAAAGAGAAAAGGAGAAAGAGGTCACACCTGCAACCCTCCTTTAGGGAGGAGTGGACAAGATAAATGACCAAAATTGACCAGAGTATTCCATCCCATACACATCATACTCAGTATAAATTCGAGGGATCACGAGGGTCAAGTCTCTTCACCTTTGCCCTTCTTCACCTGTCCCTGTTTGCTTTGGCATCCTGGGAGGATTCCATTTGTTCCTCTGCCTGTGGTCCTGATCCGTGACAGCCCGAATCTGTGTGTTCCTGCCTCCAGCTCCCGACTGCTCCTGACTCCAGGAGTCCAGCCTGGACTTTCCCAGGACTGCCCTGCAGCCTCCATGGTGATGTGAGAGTTATTGGGAGGGGCGGATGGGAGGGGGGAGAGGAACGTGGTATCAATTTTCCTGTATATTTGTACATATTTAGTAATTTTTCCTCTTTTTTTATCATTACTGTTTCATTAAAGCTGTGTAGTTTAGTTTCCAACCCATAGGTCTCTCTCCCTCATTCTCTCTCCTTTCTTTATCAGCGAGGGGGATTAATAGAGAACATCTGACATTCTGTTAATTGCCGGCCCAGCATTAAACCGTGAGAGTCAGAAAATAAGTCACACATTAATCTGCTGACTGGTGTGGCTATGACAAGTTTAGAAAGTGGACAAGATACAAAGTAAAATCTGAAATAAGATATGAAAAGGGAGTTCTTTGGACCATTTGTCAGTATATTTCTCTCTGATTATGTTTAAAAGGCAAATTATTTCAATTTTTAGTGATAAAAAAGCTAACTCTTCCACTCAGTTTCTACTTAAGAAAACCTTTGACTTTATATAATAATGGTAATATGACCAGTCAAAATTAAGCTAAAGGATACAACTATAAATTAGCCTAGTAGAACAGTAATGTCAATGTGACAACCATGAAACTTTCTGATGCCACTTTATTAAAACTATAATGCATCTCAGTGCAGAAGGAGGCACGAACAAGATGATGAAATCCTTTGCCAGTTCTGTGTAAGAAGCTTGCTGTACTCCTTCTCACAGTATTCTCTCTAACACGATTGCTTCCCTCCTTCATGGATGTATTATTTTAAAAACATCAATAAATTGATAGGAATCCTGAAAAAAAAAACCAAACATCACAGTCATCCTACACCCATCTGCTGGGTGGAGGAGGAAATAAAAACATGTATATTATTCCTGAGAGATGCTGTCTGTGATAGCGACTGGTGAGCGCACACCACCCAGGCAGAGACCAGTCTTATGTAAACCCTGGGCAAAGGCACTCTCTCCATGACACTGGATGGGACTAAACCATAACAAGGAAACATTCTGGTATATGGTTTGATATCTGATTAAACCAAGAGTTTAGAAACCACATGAAAATCCTTCCAAGGTTTGTGGCCTTTGCTAAAGCATAATCCCCCAACAGTGTCAGTTCCCCTTCAGCTGCTCCCTGGGCTGATAGCCCTATCTGTTTCTACAACCTCGTTGAACCATAACAAATGACAGCTCTTTATAAATAAAATAATTGTAGTATTTCAAAGTCTCTAAAGCCATCTGCTACTGTGAACTCATATATGTCTGCAAGGAGGACTTTGAGACCTAGAAAACATGCTGAGATGTAGAGAGCTTAACCTATCGAGAGAAGGTTGAGAGGGGATTTGTTCACAGTTTATAGATAGATGTATATGAGGAGAGAAGATCTCCTGTGCCAGACAGCACTTTGATCTAGCAGATAAGATGGAAGCTAGGTAAAATGAAAATGAGACAAATTTAAAATGAAAGTGTGTGCACATTTTCCACACTAATCTAGTACTGGAACAGATTTTGAGATGTGTAACAGTTTACCAGTACTTGAATTTTTTAAAATCTAAATTGCCTGTCTTCCTCTGAAATGTGATGTCGTTCAACTGCATTGCCATTAGGCAGGATGCAGGATTCATTCAAAGGAATTTTATGCCATGTCTTCTTGAGATTCAAACCAAGTGATTATAATGTTCCTCTCTGGTACTAACATCTGTAAATGGGCATTGCTGCTCTGATGAAGTCAAAAACAATTTTTACTGTGCTTTCTGTGGGAAAAAAAAAATTATTTCACAAACACATAAGTGTTTGCAATTTGTCCTCCAGGCTCCAATGGTCTATTATCACCTAACTATATTAGGTAATTGCTTATCCACTAAATTACAAAATGATGCTGGTGATGCCCCGTACCCAGTAGAGAAGCTGATTGCCTGTATGCATTGGCCATTACAACTCATTCCTTTAACATGATGGCCACCCTGTACCTCTCATAAGATATATGTCAGGACATTGTTGAAGGTAAGAGTGTTTCTTTTGGACCTTGTATAAATAGCTTCTAATAGAATAAATTCTACCTCAGCACTAGTCTCTTATGTTACTATTAAAAATGAAACGTGCCCATTAGGTTTACTGACTTTCTGTTAGCTTCACTTAAGATCCAGATAAATATCTGAGACAAAAACTTCCCAGTAGCTGGTTTGCACTTTACTTCTGTCTCACAAGTCCCATGAAGTTCTGAATTGGCTTTTATAGAACAAAATAACCCTTCAAGACAAAAGCAAATGTTTGACATAATAGACCAAAATATGCATTTCTGTAGGTGCTAGCTAGAAAAAGTGTGAAGGAACATCATTAGAAAATGTAGAATGCTTATGAATAGAATCCTTTCTCTCAGTGACTGATATTACTGGCAATTAGATTAACAAAGCTGTTGACTGATTACATAAAAGGTCTGGGGTTTTTTCTCCCCTTAATGACCAGGTATGTGATGGACAAGGCAGCCATGCACAAAGCACAATGCTTCATTAATCTTTGGGTCTAATGGGGTTATTAATGCTATGTCAGTACATTAAATTCACACACCCATCTGCCTATCAGAGCAGATTACACACTCTGCAGCACTCGAGACAGAAAACTGATACCAACTGGCAAGCCATCAGGACATCTCTAAAGTCTGGCATAATTGTTTTACTGACACTTAAGTTATGTCAGCCTGAAGGTTTATTTATTCAGGGACGTGAAATGAGTAGAGAAAAAAAATGAAAAAATACTTAGTCACAATTTTTTTAGTGTTTTGAGGAAAAGTGTTTTAGTGTTTTTGAGAAAATTCAGAAGAATTTTCTGCAGAGTTGTAATGTGATCCATCACAGGTATACAGTATAAACACTATGAATGCAATGCCTTGAAACATGGAAGTGATATTTGCAGGACAGGCAAAAAAAAGGAAGAAAGTCGCATATTTCCTTACTGCTATGTTTTACCATGTGTAAATCATAGAGGTGATTGTTACCCTAACATTAGGCTATGCTGTGTTTTACTATTAGTTATTGAAACCCTAACATTTTTTAGTTTTATATTTTACTATTGTTAGTGTTTGACATGTCATGTGAAAACAAGCATTAGCTGCTTTAGGCTTCAAAATGATATTGAGATATTGTACTGTAAGTGTGGATGGCAAATGCAGTTTTTGCATGTACTTTAAGAGGGAGTGTGAATTTAAGGTGCAAGATACCACAGCAATGCTTGAGCTACAGTCTCTTATAATGGTGTTAAGAGTGCTCCCTGGGCATAGTGCCATAACTTGTAATTATTTTGCTTCCAGTTGAGCAAGCTGGCTTAAGCTGGGCCTTTGAGCACTAACTCACATTTCTGTATCTGGCACTGCAATGTGCCATGTGCTTCAAATGGAAACTGCTAGATGTTGGAATGGTAAGAAGAAAAAGGATGCTAGGTTAGACACAAGACTGCCACAGTGTCGAGTCTGCTGAATATAAGGTGAAAAAGTTAACCAGAAAGGCAAGTGGAAAGTAAAGTTTTATAACTAATGAGGTGCTATTATTCTCCTTATTTTAACTTAAAACCTGAGTATGGGATTTTTTTTTCTTTGAAAGTTCATTTTTGTTATTCTTGAAACTTGTTTGGTGACTAATGTATTTGTTTCATTTTGCTAACAAAAAAATCTTCTCTTTAGACCCACATGCTGTGTCAGAGATTATGGGTAGGTAATCTCTGCATGCTTTTTGTGCAGTATTCTATTTTGGAGGACAAAGTTTTACTTTCTTAATTTCCTAAGTAGTGTCCTTCTGAAATTAACTCTGTATATAGAGGTTATTTCTTATTGTTCATTTTAATAACATCTAATAATTTCATGTGGGGTTTTGTTTGGTTTTTTTACTGTTAACAATTATGACCGAAGAATATTTTTCTTAGGTCTGGAATTTAGGTCTTCTAGATTAGATATCCAGCACAAAATTGATGAGGACAAGTGACCTTTGACTTACATACATGCATCCCAAATTCTGCAAGTTAGTCTACCTGAGGTATGATTATCACCGTATTTGCTCTGGCTTTTTTTTTTTGCTTATTTGCTTATATTTATGTAAGTTTCTACACAATTTGGTTTAGCCATATGTATAAATACTTTTTACTCTATGGAGGTTACTGAACACAAGTGAAAGATGCAGATTTAGTCTTAAATACTGACATTCTTCAGTAATTTTGGAGATACTTGTCCTGTTACACTTGAACTACAGAACAGCTTCTCTGGTTACTCAGTGCAGTGAAAGTTGTGCATTACAAATCTTGTGGAGGAAAAAGGAATGAAAAAAATATATAAAATTTACACATTCCTGCCACAGTTCATATTCCTAAGTGCACCATCTACTGAATATATCATGCCCACTCCCACCGATATTACATTTACATAATCCTTTCTTGTGCATATCACAGTAAAGATACATGCAAATGGCATACTCTGTAATATTGATAAAATAAAAATAATCTCTCAGAGTCAGTCCATCATAACAGTTATTTTAACAGGTGATAATATTTATATTAAATGGCATATTCTTATATCTCAAACTTTGTACATATTTTTTTCTTATATAAATTTGTTGAAAAATTCCCTGTCTTTGTTGTCTTCATTTTGATCTACCAATAGATCTATCTTCATCAGCCTTGTCACTTGTCACCTGCTGACCCCAGTGTGGGTTCTTTAAAATATTTTGAATTACTGTGTGGGGAGTAGTTTCTCTCTTGTTTTTTCTTTAAGTGAACTTCACTGTACTGAGTCAAAAAACTATGACTTCATGTTTCCCAAGCAGCCAAAAAGCCTTTACCTCTACACAACAAAATAACAAAATAATACTTTCCTTGCTGCTCTCTTAAAGCTTTTTGCAAACATTAAAGCCCAAACATCCCTGTGTGAGGAGAGATAAGTACTGGACCATAATCAACTCCATTACCTATGAAGCTGTACTGTTCAGTCTTAAGTAGAATTTCTACACGCCAGTAGCTGCAAATTAAAGATCATCCAGTTTTTATTCTTGTGTAACACAATGGCTGGTCCCCATGGCAGTGGGGACTATATTTTCTGGTGACTGGGTAGCCGAACAGAGGGATCTGAACCTTTTTCATATCCATCAGTCTCTCTCAACTCTAGTCACTACAAGAACCTTTTGGCTTTCTTTCTGGCCTAATGAAGTACTCAAGTCAGAGGGGGTTTTTCCTTCCTGCTTCAATCTCATTGCAGCTAATAGCTTTTTCTGTTTTCTTTGGTTGGGTTTTTCCTCTCCTCAAAAATTGTTGGTGAAATACATTATGTATTGACAGCTGCAAGTACAGATTTATCAAAATTATACATTATATTCTGAATTTGAGGAAATATTAAAAAAAAAACCAACAAACCCCCAACAGTTTTCAGTTTTCCATGCTGACATTTTAAAAGTGAACTTTAAAAAATATTTTTAGTTTTGAATGTACAAGTACTTTTAACAAAGTCAAATAAATATTGGAAAATAAACAAACCGTCAGTCTAAAAAATAAGGAATTTTCAAAATTCTGACAAGCGTATCATAAACATGACCCCTGCAGGTTAAAGTGAAGTGAGCCAATGGGAAAAAATAATTTTGTACATTTGTAATATAGTACTGCATATCACAGCACAGAACAATAAGCTGTGTATATTCAGATAACCTTTGCTTGCTTTCTTTTTTCATTGGACTCAGCACTGTAGGGTTTCCATATTGCTGGAATTAATTTGACCAGTCTTTAGTCTATTCAGTGGTAGGATCAGTGAATCTTAAATAATTCTTATCAAGAGAAATTATTTCTTTCTTTTCTGATCATCATGGTGTACGTAAACAGAAGTGTACCCAGGCCTTCATCATATTAATTTCATCCTTTCTTTTAACTTCCTGGCTTAAAATTTTTAAAAATAGAACAATAACTTTTTACTTTCTCATTCATCTTAGTGCTGCTGAGCTCATCAAATTCCTTTCACTTTTGCTTGTGGCATGATCTCCACAAGTATGGAGCAATTTGCAGCCTCCTGCTGTGGGTTTCAGTCAGGTAATGAAAGGGCTTTGATTTCATTTTTATACTTCCTGATCCCAGCAGCTAGCTTATATATATACATATTTTTTGTTTTCACTCTTGTATGGTTGTTCCAGGTTTTCTTGCCTTTTTCATTAATATGGAGAATGGCAAATCTCTCTTGTATGTGATGGAGCTTTTGCTGTTTTCTTATCCTTTTGTTGCTTCTTCATTGCCAGCTCACTTCCATCATGACTGAAGTAATTTCTGATGCTGGCAGAGAGAGAAAAAAATTGATGGAGAAGCTGTGTTTCTGTTCAGTTCAATGAAACTGAACTTATCTGGAAGAACTGGCAACACTTTTCTGCTTGGGTCGCTTTCTGTCCTCCATGCTTCTAAAACAACAATTCTCTTAAACATTTACATCCAAGAGAATCTGGGGACTCCAGTGGATGTGCCAGTGGCTTACGGATGTGGCTCCTCAGGACTTCCCCTGCCTGGTAGCCTAAATGTGGCAAAAGACTGTGCTGATGAGGGTCATGTAACTAGTGAGGGGCGGGGGTTAAACCCAATTCTATAAAGTGCATATGCTTGTGAAACTGTTAATTATTAATTAAAAGAACTGAGTTAACACCCACTGAAATCAGTGGACAGATTTCCATCACTGTTAGTGGGCTTTGCTTAGGTTCTGTATTATGTGTCTTAACTTTAAAATTTTGTGTTAGATAGGAGATTTTTATGTTGTGGGTTTTTTTAAACTAGATTTTTAAAAAACTGTTCTTCTTTGTTGAAACAAGCTGTAATCTCTCCCCCAAGAAGGCTGTGTTCTTTCATTTTGAGTCTACATATTAAGCACAGATTCATTTTAGTTTCATAAAATGTTAAATAGTCTTCCAGATAAAACTGGTTTTGTTTCCCATATATACAGAACTTCTTGGTTGTCATAACAATAAAAGCCAAAATAAAATATGTGAAGTGTTATGAAATAGCTCAGTTTATTTGTCATGCTAATGTCATTATACCCTTCAAAGGCTTTTATTCAATCATTGAGAATTCAGGGACAAATGATGACTGATCTAGGAAGACCTGTTAAGTAGCAGATGTGACTGAAAGATTGACACACATGATGGCAATTAAAACACAATACTGTCACTATCTGAGGAAAACTGAGATAATCATGAAATCGAAATCTAGATTTACTCAGCACTATTTTCAGCAAAAATACTTGGGAAGCCTATGGGAATTTTCTCCATGCTAGAAATATAAGATCTATCTCAGTATAACTCTCGTGGTCTCAAGCTGACAACAAGCTTGTTGGCAGTAATCAACACTTTATTCACCATGACAATCTTGCATCTTTCATTTACTAGTGTTTTGTCCCTCTAAAGCCAAAGAGACTTTTTGTCATTTGGTATGGGGCAGGCTAAAACTCGTTCTTCAGCTACTGAGCAGCCTGGCCTCAAATATCCAAAGTGTGTAAATCTGTGAATACACCTCTTGACTTCACTGACATTGTTCATCTGCCAAAAATAAAGGGGAACAATTCTTTCTCAGCACAAACCTTGCCCATTCATGCACTTCCTGGCTCCCAGCAAGCACACAGCTAGCTTTCCACTGCTCTGCTGCACTCAAGCAAGCCAGGCTATTATTTTCTCCTAAACACTCACAGCTTAATTGAAAAAAAAAATTTCTCATAAGCTGAGATAGTTATGTGTCTGCTGTCAGGTATTAATTGTATTGAGTGGCATAGCAAGAGGAGGCCAGACTGCAAGTCAGGTGTGGACAGGAGTGGCATATGAGAAGCTTCCTCAGCTGATATACTTACTTAGGTATGCCCTGGAACAAGATGGTTTCATTATACCCAGAAAGGTTTGTGGTATTATTACAATGGATAGTGTGGGACTAGAAAAAGAAGGCCAAAGAGGAAAATTCAAAGGGAATCCAGTAACCAAAGGGGTAGCTGTTTTATTCAAGTTACTTTAAATTGAACAAATTTCCACTTGTGTGCTAAGGGCCTGATATAAAGCTCACAGAAATCCATTATCATCTTTCTGCTGACTTCTGTAGCTCTGAATGTAGCCTCTCTCACTCTTTTACAACTCATTTTCCTACCTTATTTGCCCACCTGTAGTTCAGCTGTGAGATCACATCCATTACAAGTAGCACCAATCCAAAAGCGTAATTGCCCTACTATGGAAAATGGTGAGAAGAGATTAATTAATATCTTCATATCTCATCTTTTATATAATGACTTTGACATAACTGAAATAGTCCTTCTCTTACCATATTGCTATTTTCTCCAAGTTTTAACTGGGTGTTACACTTGAAAAGGTCAATTATGGTAGGTTTAAAAAATACATTAATCTAAAGATGAACAACCGACATTTAACCTAAGTGATGATGCTCTGCTTTTTAAGTGTGAGTCTGATTAATTTAAAACCAATTTGGATCCATTCTTGGCTTCATTGCCCATGCAGTGAAACTCCAAAAATTTGACCCTAGAGAGTATAATTCAAGATGTAACAGTTGCTTTGTAGATATATATGTCTCACTCTCATAAATTCTCTAAAAGAAAAAAAAAAAAAAAAAAAAAAAAAAAAAAGTAGTTCTCTTGTTACTGTCTGATACTTCTAGGTAAAAAGAAATACCAAAGCCTTTTCCCTGAAGAACACCTCTCTGATTTAGTGACTCATCTTTGGCAAATGTTTACTTCCATGACAAGCTACTGTTTTAAGTGCTGGTGCTGGGTGAACACCTTTTAGTAAAATCATAATATGTCCTAATTGAGCCTGATCTGGAATGACAGCACTGTAATTTTGTCCACCGGCAGCCAATTTAAGACTTTACTCTGACATTGTTGACTGGGAGTAGCATCCTTGCTGAAGTCAGTTGAGCCAGTTAGTTGCACACTAAGGGATTGTTTGAATAGAGCTGACACCTCAGGAGCCATCTGTTTCTTTCTATACTTTGCTGTAGAGTACAGTAATGCATATTTTGTTCATTGTGGCTATCTGGAAAATAAGTGGAAGTTGAGAGTGATACTCTCTCTGTTTTTAGGCTTTGCTGCTTTTATGCAGTCTACAGATATACATCCATATAAGCCTCCATAGTTATTTTTCTTCTCAACCATCTGGGCCTGCTTACCTGCCCTCTCACTGGCTGCTTGTCCTACACCTGCAAACAGAAATCCTTCAGATTTTTCTTGGTGTCTTGCTTCCTCTTCCTGGAATTCCCAGTGCAATGTTTCTCTTACAGAAACACTTCTTGAGGCACTGATATTCCCTCATGAAGTCAATGTGTCCTTGGGTCTCCCCTCTGGCACTCATCTGCTGAACATGCATTTTCACCTCTACCTGCCAGGGAACCTGTGTAAGCAGTATCACCAGGTTGCCTCAGCTTGTCCTTTTCCTTGTTTGTGGCATGATAAAGGAAAGTGCACACATGCTTATCAGCAGCAAACCATGCCAGCTTTGAACTCTAGCCTAAGCACTAAACCAGAGGTGTGTGCATCTTCTTTCTCATGAACTTGTCACCTGGAAGTTACAAGCAAGTACAGGACATCCAGACTTGTTCTCATAGGAAAAAAAAAAAAACACTTTTTACCCAAACACAGAATGATCATTTTATCACCATTTGACGTGCTAATCAGCTTCTGTTCAGACAAGTATACAGGTTTTTCCTGTCCCATGAGCTCATTATCCCCAAGAGGACAATTATGAGGCAAAAAAAGGATAATGGCCAAGCCTCATTCAGTTCGCTCCTACGATATTATGCGGATTGGTTTTGTTAATTTGTTTATTTATTTCTATTCATGTCTCCTAAACATACTCCAGCAGTGAGCTGCCTGCATCTCATTTCAATTTTCTCACAATTCCAAAAGGTTTTCTGTCAATCAGAGCTGCAGCTATCCCAGGTGTCTTTTTCTAATAACCCACAGTCTCACCTTGGATAAATTTATGGTGTGCATTTTCAAGCTCTCCATCATTAGAAAATTATTTAGCAAGTCTGACTCAGATGAAGTTGCTCCAGCTTCTGTAAGCAGAGTTTCTTAAATTCTTTAAGAAATTTCAGCTTACTTTCTTTTCGCAGCTCATTTTCTTCAGTGTCTTATTTTTCCTTCTATTTATCTGTCTACTAATGCACTCCAGGATCCTGTTACCCACTGTTGTCTGTCTCATAGGACCACTGCTTAAGTCTACAGTGTCACAGAGAAGCTGGTAGTATTTAGTCACCTCCTGCTCTATTAGATGGAAATTGATTTTCCTCTTCCAGGCAAGTGAAAAATCCATAATGTGCTCCATCAACTTCATTTGTGCAGCAGCACTAGCAATTGAAACTTTTGGGTGAAGGCAGAGTTCTCCAGACATCATAAATGGCAGTGCCTTTTCTAAACATCAGAGTAAGCAGACTTCAGCAGAGGAGTTCTCTAGTAGCTTGCAGAAAAGCTGATAAGGACCTGCTGGCTAAGATTTCTTTGGCAATGTTTGTTGCTGAACTTCACCGTTAAATTTCACCACTGTGAAGTCACCTAGTTATATTATGTGACCACAAATAATAAAAGCTACAAGTACTTTCAAGTCATGGCGTTCAAACTTCTCAATGGGAGAAATGCTACCCAAAAAACAGGGCGCAGGTGTAGAAAGCAGAAACTGAGATTTTCTTTTGGTAGCAGCAACTTACCTACTCTGCCACAGAATTAAACCACATAAAAGTCAGTATTTATGACAAATATTTGCAAATTAAAATTCAGTGCAATAAGATCAAGTAGTGCTACGTGTTTGGGAACTTTCAATTACTATCAAGCTGGAGAGCACGAGCACTCCCATATCTTTGGGCTGCTGCTTATGATTTCAAGATGCGTATTTTCATCCCTGGGTCTGAAACTTTGAAATTAATTCCTGTTAGATATAAGGATGACCAAAACCATCAGTTATCTAGTATTACTGTAAAGATTCTTTCCTTGCTTGACCTTACTTTTCCTCATAACAGCTCAAAACCAATTAGTAGCCAAGGAATATTTGCACTCAGATCCAATATAACATACTTTTATGAGAGGAGAGGGAATGGAGTAGAAACTTGTTCGAAATATCTCACCTTGATGGGTGCTTAGCTGTACGAGGTGTTCACACACCATAGTCTTGGGTGCAGTAACAGAACCTGCATAGAATAAAATGCGCTGAAAAGGAATGGGGTATATAGGCACATTAACACCAGGGGGAAACTTTTTCCAACAATACAAAGAATGTATCTTCTGTGAACAATGTCCTCTTTGTTTTTACAGCAAGCTGGATGGAAATTTCCAGGCAGAAATATTTGCAGCAAAAAAGATTAAAATGGATACTCACATGATAACTACTGAGAACAGGCACAATGCAGTAAGACTGCAGTCATAAAATGATCAAGACTATTGTTTAAGCATAAGCAATTCATTATTTTATCATAATTGTCTGTGAAAACAAAGCCCACCAGGGAACAGAAAAAAATACAGAGAACCAGTAAAATGGAATTCCAGCTCATCCAAGCACCTCTTGTGCAGTCTAGCCTGAAGACCATTAACCATAGTTTATTGGCATGCAAAACAAGAATATGAATATCCTTCTTCTTTATCTCACAGAAGAGTTATAAAACATCACATAAACTGTAACTTTCAGGAAAGATAATAAGAATAAAATATTTTTTAAAGTACTATCAGCAGCACTATTGTGTTTTCATTTATCTATTAATGACTATGCCTTCTTGAAATAGAGACAGATTTTGACATTGTGTGAGCCTGGCTTTCTCTTCAAGAAGGGCACAATATGAAAGGACTGCAACCATTGTCTCGTTCTAAGTGTTTTATCTCTGACATCCAAGTTTTCTGAGGAAACAGAGACCATGGGGGACCCCTGGAGGGGTGGTGGTTCCCACAAGGGAAATCTGGCTCTCTAATTCTGGTCCTGCACAGAGGCAATTACATGAGCATGACAGAAGTGTTAAAGAAAGGACAAAACTATAGAGTGAATAGGGGTAGACATGAAATTCACAGACACTCCTGACACTTCTAGTGCCCACTGTATCACCTCCAAAGTTAATCTTTGAAAACCTGTGTGCTCATGGATGTATTTATACATGCAGAGATGAGTATATATATAAGATGCAGTAGGTGTTAAGTCCTCTGCATCTTCCAGAGCATGTCTATCAAGCAAAAAATAAAAAAAGGTGTGTCCTTTACTATCTGAATTAGCTAAGAGATTAAAATAATGACAAAGGAAATATTATTATGATTCTGAAATGGGTAAAACTTTCAAATTCATGCCGGAAGAGATGAGAAATCACTTCAGTTAAAAAACAGTATATCACTAATTTTATAGTCTATCTGTGAAATTCTGCAAGAAAATCCCTACTGGATAGTACTACAATGATTCATGTAGCTCAATATTCTTCGCTGATGGTAGCAAAGAAGACCCGATAGTCAGCAGAGGGAAACATTGGAGCCTGGACAGTTTTTCATACCCATTCACCCTATTTTTCCTGACATCCACAATCATTCTATCAAACACATCAGACAATATATGCCTTTGTATTTCCTTTAATATCCTTATAGAGTTGTTTGAGTTTGTTCAAATTCTTTTTGCAGTCGCTCATTCTTCTGCCTCAATAACTTCCTGTGGCAGCAACTCCTAAAGTTCATCAACTGCTGTGGGATTTTATTTAACTGTTTTAAGCTGATGTCTTATTAGTTTTAATAAGTACCCCTAATAGTGCAAGAAGGGTGTATAACAGCCTGCAGTCACTCAATCCACCACTTCCATCATTTTGTAAATCTCAGCCAGCTTTCCTCAACACTTTGTCCTCATCAAACTTAAGATCCCAGACTCTTCAGTCTCCTCACATATGCTGAATATTTCATCCCTTTATTGTGTTTGTTGTTCTCTGCTTCCCACTTTGCTACATCTGTCTTGGGATGTGGAGACTGAGACTACATAAAATATTCAAGGCATGGGTGTCAAAGACTTTACAGTGGTAAAACACATCCCTCTGTCTTGTTCTCAAAGTCCTTCCTGACAATGCTCACCATTTTGTTGTGTTCTGTTGGCTGCTGCTGCACATGGACATGATCATTTCAGAGAACAATCCCTGGTGACTCCTCAGACTCTTTCCTGAGTTGTTACAGTATAATTCCAGCAGCAGATGTTTTAGATTATTAATCTGTATTCAGACATGGAACCTTTTCTTTTTTACACCTGAGATCAGAAATAGAGTGTGTCCTGTTGTGCGTTCTCTTCTCTTTCCACTTACCTCAGACCTGTGAACAGAGTTTTCCCCTCTTTTTCTGATATGCTAGCTGGAGGAATTAGCTCTGCTCTCTCCCACCCCTGCTGCTAGTTTTCTCTGCCTTGCAGTTCACCAATTCCTAGTAGTTCCACAGAGGGAGAAAGGATTGAGCCTGATGTTACTGTGGCATGCAGCCACAGTAGGGAGCTAATATTGACCTTTCTTATCATTGGACTTTTCCCCTCTCTTCTTACTCTTCCTTTCAAGCACAAATCTGAAATAGAAAACATTGTCTCTCACAGGTAAAAGCTGTGGGATAAGTGCTCTCTTCTCCCCTCCTGCTTTCTGGGCCAAAGTCACATCTGTTATGGTTTGTGCTTTACCTGGGTTGATGTGCAATGAACACTGCACTTCCCTGAAGTGCACTCTTTCTTTCACTTACACTTGGGAGAATGATGCTTTCCTAATAAAAAGTGATGCTTTAAAGGTCCTCCCCACCCTTTTACAACTACCTGTATTTTTGTTTTTAATCAGATCACTTCTTCCACCATGCAGGAAGGTAATCTGAGGCTTTTGATTCTTAGACTTGCTTTTAGAGTTTGCTCCAGGGCCATCAATAACAAGGCAACAATATGCTGTGTATTGCAGCTCTTTCAAGGTTGAGATGCTTATTCTAGAAATCCTGTTTTGAAATGTCAGGATGTTTTGTTATTTCCAGCAGCACAATGCAAATCCATGACAATGTCATTTTAAAGGACTAAGCAAAGAATATTGTTTAAAAAAAAAAAAAAAAAGACAATTTTTTTACAGGGAGTTTCAGCAGGCAAGACCAGGAACAACAGGCTGAAGCCCAGTACATTGTAAAATCAATCTAAGCGTACAAAAAGGCACATGTCTTCATAGGTCCAAGATTTTCTGAACTACATTTGAAAGCACCTTAAAGCTGAAATTTGTGACTTGAACCCGTTTCTTTAGATTATGCGAGATGATCAGAAAAATATATCTTTCTTCTTTCCTGACTTTGAAAAGAAATCACAGACTTCTTTGCTTTGAGCACATTTGTTGATAAACTATTGCTCCTTGGATTGAAAGCTACTTAAATTATAAGCAAGGTGAGCTGTAACAAGAATCAAGAATATAGAATTAATAAGCATGCTTGAATCTTGCTTTCATATTAATTCCATTTGTATAAGATGCAGGTGATCAGCTCAAGAAAAAATGCAACAACTTTTATGAAAATAAGTAATCATCAATTTAGGAGCCTAATATTTTGTAGGACATTCTGAAAATGATGGTCTTTTCCTTTTAGTACTTTTCAATACTTTTAGTTGTTTTTTTCAGTACTCTGAATATTATTATTATTGTAGGATAAGATACAGAAAAGATTTATCAAGAAGTTAAATATTGTCTTTTACTCAAAATCCACCGAGATTTTGTACTTATACACAGGCAAAACATAAAAACTGACAGTTACAAACTATTGTACTATCTTTTTTCATAACATTTTCAGAGGACGAGAGTAGGACAATCATTTTGGTAATGGAAGAAGATGGAGGCAGTTTAAAAACTGAGACAGTAATATTTTTTCTCCATTATTTCTTAATAAAAACAGATTGTCATCAGGTGTATTGGCTACATTAACTAGAATACCCGTATAAAAATATATTCTTACGTGATTTTCATTGCTTTTAAACTACTATAGCATTGCTTGGGTTTTATTGATTGCAATGTCTTCAGGCTAACTGAAGATCATTAGAGACATTTAGTTCTCTTTGCCAACTATGTGGAAAACCCTCCCATCCTCAATGAGGCTCTCCAGCCTGGAGGTGTCACAGAGCATCTGTGTGCAGTGAGAGTCTGACTCCTGCCCTAAGCCATAGTTGTGCCCTCTGATCAGGTTTACTTTGCTTTAATTTATGAGCACAAGCACTGGGATAGTGCTTGTTTGTACTGTAAACAATTCTGGGACTGTCTTTTAATTACCATTTCATTTAATTTGATGTTCATGGGTATTTCAATAGTCTTAAAATCCTTGAAAAACTACTACAACTAAAACGCAGTTTTATGCATACAGCTAGAGGGAGTGCATTTTGGATTCAAGAATGAAACTGAGAAGGGCTCAGTATCTGCTCTTCGTAGCAGGGCTGAAAGTATTTTTCAGAGTTGCACAAGATTTTGCTTACAGTTTCCTTTCAATCCAAAAGGGCTCACACATGACTAATTCCCAGAAAGTTCACAGAAAAATCATTCCAGGGACTAATTATATAGTAGGTCTTAACAGTACTAATAAAATCAGAATCATTAAAATCTATACTAATATTTTTGCACCAATTTTTCATTTGTGACAAGACCTTGGACTCTCTTTCACTTTTCCTGTTGGAAGTAATTATACGTGGTCACAGAAAAAATCTTCAGCATGATTTATTTCTTATCTTTTACAATGTGAGCTTGTTAATGCTTGTCACTGCTACACATAAGACTTACATGACTTTTTTACTACTTCTGTTAAAAAAACACAGCTTAAGATTGTTATTTTATTAGCTTCAAATGGACTACCTTTATAAATCCCCCTTCTGTGAACACTGACAAGCTGTTGTTTCCGCAGGTGGGTAATGGTCAGTTTCAAAATAAAGACACTAAGCTGAGGATAAGAGCAACCCCTCCTTATACTAGTTCTCAGCAAGCATCAAAGCAACAGCAGATGCCTTCTTGCAAGGCAGACTATTTTCCATCATTTTCTCTAACACCTCATTTTATGTGACAAATCACTGATAGCTGAAGACACTGAGGAGAAATTTTGGATATCAGAGAGAAAAAAAAATCTGAAATTGCTACTTTCTTGTCAAGCCTCCTGCCTAGACTCTATTAGAGCGCTTTGCATCCTAGCATCTATAGGACCAGAGGTGTGGGGAATGAAGAGCTGCCATACAAATATTGCTGAAGGCCTGAAATCTCTCTTATTTTGGCCACTGAAGAAATGAGAGAAAAGAGCCCAAGTTGGTGTCTTATCAGTCTGTAGCATTTCTTGTGTAAAAGAGCTCATTTGCAGCATTTTAGGGTTCTATGGGACATATACGCTTCATGAAGCAGAGTGGTATGAGGAACGGATGGAGGATAAAGGAAAAATATATCTCCTTCATCTTAGTTTTTGCCACCATTAGAAAATTCCCCTGCCAGCTTCAACATGACAGCAAAAAGGGAGTGCAGATACTCAAGGCAGAGGAGGCAGTTCACTTGTTGAATTAAATAGAGAAGGGAAAGATGTAAGAACTTAAAAGACTAGAATGAACTGAAGGATTCTTAGGTTTTTTGGGTTTTTTGTTGTTGTTTTTGTTATTTGTGGGTTTTTTAGTGTTATTCCTCCTTCATTGTCCTTTCAGTGTAAAGTTATGGTTAGAGTGGGAAGAGTGGTGTTGCAATGAACCTGTGAAAACCGATGACACTACAAAAAAATTTAATTTCTTTGCAGGATAACTAAAAAATCTGATGCTTTGACTCTTCCACTATTTCATGATTCATCTTCGGTCTAAAGTATGTTCTTATTTATTCTGTGCAAGACAGGTTTTCTGTGTAGCTCAGAATGTATACTCCTTACTCCAAGTGATTGTGCTCTATATAAACAATGAGTTGAATGTATCCCAGTAACTAAATTGAAGGTAACTCCAGCAGCAATCCCAGAATTCAGGGAGAGAAGCACCAAAGAAAGGTGATGATCTGGAGCAGAATGGCAGGTAGCATTCACTGACCATAGCTAGCAACATCTTGTTAAAACATCAGTCAGGATTTTACATAGCTCCATTAAAACCTCACCTCTGTTTTACACCATCAGTACCTCTAATCTCAATTCTGTGTACTTCTGTGGCCTCATCAGCAAAATATTGGCTCATCTAAGATGAAGAACATAGTTCTTATTTAAGTGAGTCTAAGCTGATTGGCACTGGTATGCTCCCACACAGAAAGAGGTTCAGAGTAGTTTCTTGATAAAATTTCAGGTTTTTTTCTAATGTCAATAACTAAGAAATTATGGTAGATAAATCTCTAATAACTGACAGTTTATAAAAATTATTATCTTCATGGAAAAATATAGTAGGGGATTGATTACTCACAGAAGTATTAATGATTATCAAGTTGAGCACCTAACCAGTCCTATCAATTATGGAAACTTGATTATCTGAAATTGGAAGTCAAACTTTTATTGGCTTTGGGCTGTTTTTTACATCCCATGAACCCCCAAAAGTCTGAAAGTGTGTGGAATAACCCTGCTACCAATGAAAATTTAACTGCAAGAAAGCCTGAACTGTACAACTGTACCTGCATCATAGACACAATAATCATTCTGGCTTTTTTTTTTTTTTTCTGGACACATTCATGTCATTATACCAATAGCAAACCATTTTCTAGTAAAACAGTTTTATTTTGCTTCATCTTGATGCTAATTGGACATGTTGCAAATTTTTGTCAAAGAGAAGGAGATTATTAGGACACATCAATAGCCTCGGTGACGCCTTTATTCATTGAAGTGTATCTTCCTCCTTCTTTACAAATTATGGCCTTATTTATGGAAGCTTCTTCTTGGGCTTTTATCTGTGATGTTCTCAACACATCCCATCAGTTACAAAATGCTTTGAACTTCTGTTGACTTTTGAAAGTCTTAAAAGCACTTGGGATCTCACGGGATGTATGCTCAAGAGCAAGGTATAAAAACAGAACTACCTTCTTGAGCAAGCTAAAGCACAGCTGCCTGAAATCTTTATACAGTGGTTCCATACGTACTTAGCTCCTATTTTCTCTACAAACAGTGCCACATAATCCAGATATCATACATGCTGCTCGTTGTGTTTTAAGCAGCCCAACCTATAATTCCACAGCAGATTTTGGAATGTTATTTCTAGTCAGAGGAAAGAAGACAACAACAGCAAATATAGATTCCAAAAGGTTTCATGGAGCTAGAATGAGACTTCTTGTCTGAAATCAAAAGTTCCTCAGGAGGATAAGTGGTTCCGAGCAACCTTCAACTTTGTAAGCAGTACTGCAGCACTCTCCTCGTGGTATATTTTTATTTTTCTTTCTGCAAAATCTGAGGAAAGGTACTCCTTCACACTAGAGACTTCTTGTAAGTGCTATGAGGGACAGTCAAAAAACTTAAAATCAGCCTTGGCTCAGTTCCCTCATATACTTTGATTCTTTTAGTTTACCTTAGGCAAATAAATCTAAATAATGTACTAGATCAGTATTTCTGAGGAAAAAAGACTGAGCCTGACTGAATCTTAGTGTACTGACTTTCACATCTGACTATACTACTTAGATGTAAACAAACTCTCTTTTATGATGGGGAGGCAGAACATGCAAATTTATTTGTCTTTAAGAGACAAACTTGAAACCATCTTTCAAGCACTAATGTAATAAACATATTTGAAAATTATTATCACTATGATGTGTAGGCATGTTTATTCAAGTACATGTCAAAGAAAAGAAAAACAGTGCACACAAAATGGTTTTGGGTGAGTTTTTTTCCCCCCTTATGTGAATGAAGCACCACGAAAAGCAAAATCATGTTTTAATTCTTCTTGGAAATATTTAATACCTTTCATTATTCAGCCTGGGGCATTTTTGACACAAAATAAGAGGAATGAAAGAGGGATGAACTACAGAAAGACTGCTGCAAAGAGGCAGTCCTTTTTTTTTTTTGTACATTTTAAATCAAGCAAGAAACAAACAGTGGGCTTTGAGCACACCAGGGGATGCAAATTAGTCACTGGTAGGTGAGTTCTGCTAAAGAGTTGGCAGTGAACCACAGGGAACCATTTCCCTGGTAGGATGCACAACCTCCTCTACCCCAGGGTCTGTAGCAGCAGTTTATGGACAGTAAAACAAACAAACAAACAAAAAGTAAAATGAAATTGACCTCTTTAAGTATTTTCCAGACTTTATTTGTTATTAACAAGTGATAGACTGAAAAACTGCTTGGTTTCTTTTCTCTGCAAAACAAAGGCCACACCCATTCCCGCAGCAGGACAGAGAATAAAAGTGACAGTGAGGCTGAAGTGGTGCCAACAGATTTGGCATGAAGGAAGCACAGATCTTTCACAGTGTGCAACAGCACTTTTGAGACTTAGAAAGAGGTGGGAGGTATGGAGGTGGAGAACTAGCAAGCGAAGAATCATGAGATTCCTCAAAAGGGAAAGGATTGTTCACCTGACTGGGGAAGCTGGAGTTGACACTTTGTTGGAAATGAGAGGATGTGATGTGACATGAAGTTTTGCCTTTGGTGGTTTTTTTCAAGAGTTCTCTCAGTCTTCATTTCTGCTGCACCTTCCCTGACAGTGTCAGTCTGTCAGAAGGTTTTTCTGGGCAGTTATTGCTGTTAAATGTGCAATTTTCTCTTCCCTCTAGAGTTTTCAACAAAACTCAGGGCATAATAGCCTAGACAAGGCAAACAGGGAAACTTTACAATAAACTATAGTGCCTACACATAAGATTCAAATAGTAAACCATGCTCTTTTTCATAAGAAGCAGCAAAACTCCACAATGTTTACATATTAGAAAAAGAAAAAGCAGATGAAGTTCAGTGGTGGAAATTAGGTGGAGAGGGACTGTGAGAGAAACATTAGGATCAGGAGTGTGATATTTGTTTTATTAATGCAATAAAAAGGCATAAATAAAAACAAAAGACCGAAGGAGGAGAACACTGGGAATCTAGACAAAAAAAATGAAGATCAAAGGATACAGAACATGCAAAAAAAGTAGAGCTTATACACTTATTATTATTATTATTATTATTATTATTTATTAGTAGTAGTATTATCTGCTGTGTACTTATATTTAAACCTCAGCACCAAGAGCTAAATTGGTCCTGAGTGGTGAGGCTGGACCACATGAGATCCAGTGATCCTTTCCAACCTCAATCATTTAATGCAAAAGGTATTATCTGTGTGTTAAGAACATACTGCATCTCTCTTCTCATAGCTACTGGCTAATGATGAACAAGTCCATAATGCTTACCTCATAACTCTTCTTTTGCTTTTTGTGTTTAAGTGTCATTCCCTGAAGCCTGCCACGTATGTTAATGTCTGCAGAAGAACAACATTATCTAGAACCTAACTTGACCTGTCCTTGTGAATAAAACTGATCCCAACTTATGTCACCAGGACACAAGATGGGTAAGTGCAGACGCTATTTCCCCATCACTAATGTGTGACATTTATTTTTGCACAGCTGCACCAGGTTCAAGCCGAGGAAAGGTTGGAGGGAGCTGTTTTTGACAAACCATCCCATTGACTTTGAGCAATATGGACCATTCTAATTTCTGGAAGCATTTTAAAAACTTCACATAAATCATTGTAAAATAAGGATTATGGAACAATTACCTGTGGCCATTATGGCAGGCACTGAAAACTAATGAAATTATCCATGTTCTTATTTCTTTTGTACAAGCAGAATACAAAAATTGCTTTTAAAAGATCATAAGTGCTTGTCAAGGTCATCCTGCGCTTGAAAAAGGTTTTCTTTGTCTACTGTGAACAAAGCTGATTGCTTGGAAGGATTGAAAGCACATGGTCATAACAACTCCTGCAGAATCTCAACCTTTATTCCATGGGTCATAAAATTACAGGTGCAATAAAATGCTCATACAAAGCTTCCATTTAAGTGAGTAGCATTTGGTCACTAAGAATGTAGTTGGCCTTGAACTGGGTTTATTTTTCTGTGGTGAATTTTTTTCACTTTCTCTTTCTTCTTGGAAAGCAGGGGTTAATGTTTCATGAAGAAGGTAATGAAAACCACCTAGGGATTCATCAGACAAAGAAATTTCTAGAAACAGCATTAAAAAATCCATTTCTGTTTGCCTCTCACATGTGAATCACCACATCTTTTGAAGAACTGACAGATTTAATACATGCCAGATCTAAGCAGATTTAATATGTGCTCGATTTAAGGAACTTGAGGTGTGTGTAACACAAAAAAGCGTGAAGGGAGATTTCTTTGAAACAAAACTTCTCTGTAGAACAGAAAAAATTTGAAGATAAATTTCAAAGGCAGCTTTTGACAGATAATGTTTTTGGGCTGTACAGGCACAGCCTACTAGTAGTTGGTACTGTGAACTGGCACAATATGATGAGGGTATATGGAACTGAAAATATAGAGTTCAGATACTGCTTTAGTTATGGTATGCTGAGGTTTCCCCTTATATTCTTCTGTTTATTAGTTTTCATGCACATTGTTTTAATATTGGTAGAGGGTGAGAAACAGAACAGTTTGTTTCCCACTATTTAACTTCTTAAATAAAAAAGAATAAATTTACAAGACAAACGAATTTGCTTGTATGGCAGCTTGTAAAATCTAACAATATTTTACATTCTCTGACTTCTTTTATTTCTAATGTCTCTCAAAACTATCAAATCTTGAATTTAAACTCTGATTTTCATCTTAATAATCCATATTATTACAAATTCCATATATAGTTTTCAGGTTAAATGTTTACCCTTGGCAAACAACCATCCAATTCTTGATTTAATAAGAAGGGGATTTTAGCATTCCTGATATTGCATATCCTGCAGTTCCATCCTATTTATATTCCTGAATTACATGAAATGCTGGGAAACTGGACAGATGTGTCTCAGTGTTCACAGGTGATTTGTAAGGTTGTACTTAGGTTGCTATCATCCGACTATGCAACTTCTACAGAATTCTTAATATTCATTAAAATATTTGTAAAAAGCTTATGACCAAGGATTAACTAGTCAATACTTTCCAGTGCTTTATTTAATTAAAAAATGGTAACACTGGCATCATTTTTTTTCAGAAATTTCTTTACTAATATTTACTAATGTTCACTAATGAGAACAGTAATTTTGCTGCTTTTGTGTTCGGTCAGCTTTGTTCTTTGATGCAAAATTTCAGAGTGGAGAGAATACACATACTTCCTGTGATGTGTGGGTTTCCTCCAGACCATTACATCTGTCATGGGGTCAGTGAGATTGTGGATGTAGCTCTGGAAGTTCACAGTCTGTGGTGTAGTGTTCGGACTGAGAAAGGGCATGGGCCACGTGAGCTCCCATGCTGAGTATGTGCAGTTGAGGACAACCTGTAATCCCCAAAATGTGGTAGCAGGGAGTGGCAGCCTCTGTGCTGAGGAAACATCTTGGGAAGTACAGGGTACCAGAGGTATTGCTCCAACCTAATTGCTGAGTGGGTAAAGAACAAACCTGAGAGAAAGGAGCTCTCTTGATCCAGGGTGCAAGAGATGGTAATAAATTTTATTTATTTATATTTTCTTTAATCTAGCTGGCTTTTTTTTTCTTCCCAATTTAATTTTCCCCTCACTTCATACTCTAATAAGACTTAGATTTTGAGCTTGAAAGCCTGTTCTTTGGAGGACTTTTAATGATAAACTCTTAGGCAGATCCACAACAGAGCTAAAGTTAGGTCAGAGGCTTGTCATATCTATATAACACAATACAGAGTTGCTTGTGAGCCAGTATGAACAGTTTGGTGACTTTAAAATTTCAAGGGAGCATATCTGACTTGTAGGCAAATTTGTGTGCCTACTAAACAAAATTACCAGGCTTCTATTGGAGTATGCTTCCAACTTGGCAGATATAATGTGAACTTACATATCTATGCAGATAAAGTCTAGAAATAGTGCTCTTTTTTTAAGGACATTAAGAAGTCTTATTTCCTTTTTAATATGCTGAAGACTTGTGAGTGAAAATGTACTCTTTTCTATCATAATGTCTGGAGTTATGAATCACATGAAGCCACTGCTTTGAAAATTGCAGTGAAGTTTGACAGTCATTAAGCAAGGGAAAACACTGGCCCAAACACTGTCCTCTCAAAATCAAGGGTGCCTGCATTGTGTTAATTTTTATAGCCATATTTTTTACCCCTCCAATCAGCAATGACACCGTGGGGGAGTTCTTCTTGAGGAAAAAGTCACACTCTTTGGGGTCTTATTATCTAGAATTATCTTTAAATCGAAACAAGCCACCTGCAGTGTGATTGCTCTGGTAAGTTCTCTGTGTATTCATGTGGTACAGAATGAAACCGTTAATCAATTCAGGAGTTGTTACTCCTTGTTAAACTACTTCCCTTTATAACTGTACCTGCAGAACACTGTATGTCAGATTAACATTCATAATTTTCAGCAGAGATCCCACAAAGCTTTGCTCGGACATTAAACCGCATGTGTCTGGAGATGAATTCTTTTTTTTGCTGTACAGGTAGAGCCAGTTTCAGACTAATACACCTAATGTCACTAAGGTGGTGGAGATGTGACATTCCATAAAAATGTTAATATTCATAGTTATAAATATAGGTAAGACTGGCCAGATTTGAATACTAGAGCTGGTACCATAAAAAGCCCTACTTTTTCTTGCCTCTTTCCCATATATCTCAGTCTTTCAGGCCTATCTTTGTAAAGACCTCCAGAGATGAAGACAAGAACATTTCCCCCAGACCATCTTTATCACTAGTGCTTCAAAACCATTATTGCTACTGAGGTGCAACACCTGCTGAGATTCTTCTTTGACATGTCTTAGGCCCGCTATTGTTTGTCCTGCCTTCACTGACACCCGACATGGTAATGTATTTCTTTATTTGAAAAGCATATGATTATGTTTTATCTTGTCTTCCTTTATAGTTGACTTAAGCTAAATAGCAGACAGGGTCCTAAACAACTTTGAACTCACAGGCCCATAACTCTGCCATGCTTATAGTACCATGCTACTTAGGCAATAACATTTGTGTGCTTTTAAAATACCACACAATACTTCCATGACAGAGATGTCAAATGCTGTTGCCATGTAAAGTATGCAAAAGATTAACTGTCCTCAGTCTATGAAAAAGGAAACAAAAGAAAAAGAATGTGTACAGTATTTCAAATCTGAATGAAGAGCTGCAGTAAAACAGGTATGGGCTCAAATACAAAATGCTGTCTTTAAACCTTGTGTGTGAATTATGGAAATGAGCAATTGGATGGAAGATATGAAGCATCAGACAAGAACCACAAAGTGCTAGCCAGAACATGGGGGATAGAGCCTTTGGACCACAGAAGTTGAATAAAGGTCATGAGGTGGGGATGACAGTAGGAGAGAAAGTTTTTGTAGAAAGCATGAAGTGATCACAACCTTGCCATAAGTGGAAATGGTAATAGTGAAAGATCCCACTTTTTTAAACTGAATTATTTCTAAAGGAAATAGTTGTGAGTTAGAAGAAATAGGGCTTCCCGAGCCTGTGGGGTGGGAGTCAAAGTCAACATTCATATGGGTACTTAAACTATCTTTTAGCTTGAAATGTAACCAATAAAATAATGCAGAAAAATGTGTGGAAATTTTTTAGTGATATTAAAAAAATTCTACTTTAGCTATTTGCAAACATTGCCTTTGCCTTAGGCTGAGCTATTAGTGTAAGCATATATGTACATTTGTCAGCCAGACTTCTAAATTATTACTCCTAAAAGAAAAGATTGCCTTTCTGCAGAGTTGCCATTAATCTGATAGAAAAATGAAAAAATATATCATATTATAGATAGAAATATATATTTGTGTGTTCTATCGAATACAGTATTTAGGAAATTGCCTTGTAGATTTGCAAATGTGCCTAATTCTACTTCAAGCAAAATTATACCGCAGTAGGGATTGCAGCTTATTTTGAAGACCAGACCAAAATATCACATATTATTATTTAATAATAGTATTATTTACTTAAGAAGCTTCCACCATATGGTAGGTGGTGTCTGTGGTAGTCTACCTCAAGACAAGCAATTAGGATGGATGTGTAAACTGAACGCAAATAGAGCACAAATCTTAAAAGGAAAAAAATTTCTGCACAAATTTTGGAAGTAAGACAACCCTTAAATACTTCCAATTGCAAGAAAAACTCTTATTCTAAAAATTTTTTGTGTCTAGAATCCAGTGTTTCAGATGCCATGCCTTTCTTAAAGGAAATATCACTTGTTCTAAAGCATATATAATGAAAGGAGATATTGTGATTGTAACAAAGAGGTACAGAAGTGCACAACTGTGCAGTATGACAGTGCTGACAACAGGGCAGATGTTGCTTGTTGGAAACACCAGCCCTGGACATCACTGTTGTCTCTGTTGAGTTTGCACCTGGCAGCAGAAGGACAGTATGTGATGAGCAAAATTGCTCCTGGCTTTTTGAAGCCTGTGTTGGAAAGCAGAAACATTACAAAAGAATTAGAACCGTTTCACACTATGCATAAATGAATTCAAATAATGTAAATAGAGCAATTACAAGACATAATCCAGCCAGCTGAAAAGCTGTATTTTAACTATGTATTTCTAGATGAGGTATTCCAGTCAACAAGAATTTAGCTAGAGGGATCTGTGCCTCAAAACAGAATATTTTCCAAAATTAGTTTAGAAAAACAGGCCCTTGGGAGGTACTTTTTTTAGATACTTCATGATTTAGATAAGGCTGATTGTAAAGGAACATATATTGCCCCAAGATTTGCCCATATTCACAAAAGACAGAGCTGCCCTATTTAGGAATCTGGAGCCTCTGGCCTATTATATGTGTCATACATAATTTAACCTTATAACACCGTATATGATATCATCCACATAAAATCATTTATACAATCACTGAACAGCAAACACATTACTTCTAAAGTCATCTTAAGACCTTCTTGTCTTTTATCCTTTTTTCTGAAGACACTAATCTTCAAGTTGTTACAAAACACCCCAATTAAATTCCAAGTTAAGATTGGTTTTTGCCAATTTATTAAAATTTTCCTAGTAATTCTGGTTTTCAGATAAGATGGAGATATCTGTGACTTGTTTCTCAGAGATTTATCAGGGAGACCTAAAGAATGGAGGGAACATTGAAGACAGACATACACAAAGAGAAGAATTAAAAACACTTTTGTGGATTGTTGACTTCTGTAAATTTTTTATATGCCAGAGGATGCATTTATATTAACAGTTTCCCTCAGATCAGGAGCTACTTTTGAAGCCAGTTTACCAATGGCCCCTGATTGCTGTGCTTTGCTGCTTCATGTGCTGTATCCCTTCAGGAGGTGGCTCAACCCGAAGCCACAAACTGAATGCTCTCCAATTACTCCAGCTATTAAGATTAGTCTAATTCAAAAGAGTTATTCTAAAATAAAATCCCTTGACATGCACATGAAGCGGGTGCCTGGGCCACCTGCTTTGTTCTACAGAACTGCTCAAGTAAGGCTGCAATGTACAGGTCATGCAGCTGATGTAGATATACAGCCAGAATATGGCTAAAGAAAGTATGCTTCCCATGGAATATTGCTACCTCTGGACACTCAACATTTCTATAAGTATGAAATCTTTAGTAGTTCTAGAAGGGATTTCTTTAATAGGGATATAAAGAAATTCTTTTCTGTGAAAGGAGGACTGTAGGCACAAAGAATATGATTTTGTTCTTAAAGAAGCTTGAAACACAAAATAAAAGAACAGTCTGTACTGGGCATAAAGGTGGGAGCTGAAAATATTTAGTAAGCTTGTGTTTACTTAAGATGCTCTTTCCTTTCCCTTTCTGGAAAGGGAGAGAGTAGAGAGCATCTGTCAATCATTTAATCACCAGCCTAGCACTAAACTTTGACATATCTTTGGATTTCAGTAAGTAGAGAGCACCCCTGAGCTGCAGACCTGCAGACAAAGAGAAGGGAAAGAAGGTCCCACTTCACTGTCTCTTGTCACGGTTCTCCTTCTCAACACTATTTGCAGCAGCTGTATTTAATGCAAAGTGCACAGTGACAGCAAAACGGCAGCAAAAAAGAGCTAATAAAACTTATATTTCTGTTCTCTCTAAGGTTTCTAACTTCTAGAGTCTAGGAAGTTTAAGCCAGCACTCTTGTCCAAAGAGAAAATGATTGCCACTATTAGATGTCAGTCCTCCAAAAGAACAATTACCCTTCAAGCTTGGTTCTGAAGTAATATATTAATTATAGAAAGAAATCTGGAGACGTTAGTGGTGGGAGGTGATAAAGTTAATGTGGGTGATAAGAAAGCAGTGTGCTAATGAAGTTACATTGTTTACCAGAAAGGACGGTGGAAAACTACTGGAAAACAGAGGAAAAACAATGGAACCCTTGGTGGGATGAACCTGTGAGGATCCTTAGGAGGGCCCTGTGGGGGATGTCTAAGAGTATAAAGAGGACCCTCAGATGAATAAAGTTTGTCTCAGCAAGGGAAATTTGTGAATCTATGAATAGTACTCCACAAATGGGGCCTACATTGTGACTAGATTAAAAGCATACCCCCAATGAACGCTTACAAAAAGATCTCTATGTCTTAAACTTCCTAAACTGAGCAGAAAATTATGTGACCCCAGTAGAAAAACGCTTTGGAAAGGTGCAAAGTATACAGCAAGTGAAAGCTTATGTTAAAATTCAGGACCTTAATATGCATTTATGGGATGGGTCATTTCCTTCAATAACCAGGAAGCCAGGGTATGCTTGTGTTTCCACGGATTCTGGGCCTCTCTGGATCCCAGCAATATATATGAGACCAGCCTCAAAGGAAAAGGACTAACATTACCTCTGACCATCCATGAAGCTCTTGATTTTTTTGCTTCTTGCTTATGGACACGGTTGTGATGTGTATGTGCCTAAAAAATTGAAGTTGATAAGGAATGGAAACTTTGTATTATGTTGGGAGGTTTCATCATGTTGATTTTTGTTTACTTCTAGTTTGTATTAACTTGTGCCATTGATAAGTTTGCTAAAACAAGAAAGGGGAACATGTGAGGTGGGGAAGTTAATGTGGGTGATAAGAAAGGAATGTGCTAATGAAGTTAAATTGTTTACCCAAAGGGATGGTGGAAAACTACTGGAAAACAGCAAAAAACAATTGAACCCTTACTGGAAAAACAGTAAACTTTAAGAGAACAGCCCCAACATTGTTTTAATAAAAAAATTCCTGCCTAAACTTAATCAGTGAGAGATCAGAATATCAAGAGCTACTGTAATTTTTTGCCATCTTGTTTTGCAATGTTTCTTACCTCTTCTTATGAAAGCCTGGAAAAATAGTAATTAGACTCAGCTAAGGGCATAGGCTGAAGTACCTCCAGTTGAAGCTCTTTTTCCAGACAGGATAGCAAGTTACAGTATCACTGACTAGAAATAAATGACCTTGTACAGTGTAGTGAAATAGTCTGTATCATCATCCTTTTATGTAAAACCATAAATACTTAAACTGGATGAAGCATGTCCATCTTACAAAAAAATTTGCCCAGCTAAGGACTGCAGACAAACTTCATTAAGACTCTAGGTGTTGTCATGAATCTTACATGTTAAAAGAAATTTTCCTGATTTTGTCATCTCCTGTGTAATTTTTTGCACTGGTGGCTGTTCCTAGGAGCATGCCATCCAAAAATGGCATAATATCAACATGTTTTAATTGTTCATTTTGTAACCTTTATATTTCTAAATATGTGTATTGAAATTACTTACATATGTCCTTCTGCCCATAGGAACATTTCCTGCTGAAGGGTCAACTGCATATGAATTACTTTATCTTTTGGCCAGAATCTGGCTTATGGTGACATCTCCGGTGTTAGAACCATCCCTGGTTTTTATCCAATATTGGGAAAAAAGTAATCAGAAAGAATGCATGGTTTTATAACGCCTTCAAAGCCCAACCAGACTCCCTGGTGTTAAATTCATTCAGCCCATTGTTTATGTCATACTCAGTTGTATAAATCCATATTTGGTTCTATTGAGAGCATTATCACATTTTACTGCTTTAAGCTATGATTTTCCAAATTTGTTCAGACCCAGCTTAGTGAGATTTTTAATGGACCTGTATTGTTAAAACCATAATAAGAGTCTGTATCTTCTTTCTTAAGAGTGTGTAATTGCACTACTATTTCAGAGGAGTGAATTTTTCAATAACAATCTTGACAATTCATGCATTACCTCTGTGTATTGTAGACAAAGTCATTGCATTTTTTACTGTGTATAAATGGAAGATCCACACTTTCTTTTTATCTGTGTTTTACGCTTTAATCTGTAAAGGTCGTTTCAGATCTGCAAATGTTCATGTACCTGTCACTTCAAATGATTTTTGTCCGGTTTTTGCTTTTTTTTTTTTTTTTTTTTTTAAATAACGTGAATCCCCTTGACACATGCACTGCTAAAATAACACAGGAAGGGCTATTGTATTTTCATTCAACAGCTTCCATTCCTACTTCCCAGGGTGATGAAGTACTTTGGTATAAAGCTTCAATTTTTTTTTTCCTCCCAAGCACTTTCATATTGCTGAAGCTAATACATATGCATTTTGGGAGACCAAAAGACATGCTAATCCTGTTGATGCTTTATTTCCAGGATTTGAAAGGCCTTTAAATGTCTCCTGCAAAGTATAGAATTATCTTGTTTATTTGATTTAAATTTGAGTAAGTAAAATAGTTCTTAAGGATATGATTTAATAATAGCACTAAATGATTTGGTTAAATTTTCAGAAGACCCTAAAAGCTTTTGGACACTTGCTGGAGTTTAAAGTCTATCATTATGAAAATGGGATTCTCTTACAAGAAAAGATGTTGGCACATGCTTGAAGGCATTCCTCTTTAAGCCAAACTGTTTCAGCAATATGCAGTATCTAATAAGTATGGCTACTACCGAAACAAGACTTTGTTACATTCTGGTTTTTAATGAGTGGTGCAGGGGTACCACTTCCATAGGAATTCAGGCTAAACTCCCCCTACAAAATTGGAAAGGCAAAATTCTGAAGAAAAATAATCCTGAAGAAATTTACCAAAATTTGCTAAATATTTTCTCAAATGCCTAAAGTCATAGGTAGGAATTTTCTACCCTGGTTACTTAACTAGAAAAAAGCTGTTAGTCCAGAATTTTTATTTAAATTTAGCCGAAGCTGATTTTGCCTATTATTTTCTGAATGTGTATGTAATATATTAGTTAATAGGGAAACTGGAGGAGAAGGGTGTATTGTCTTAAGCTATGATGACAATGAAAAAGTATTCTTTATGTTTTCAGTTAATGAGGCTACAAAATGTTTTCTCTGTAATCCAGTTCTCTTCATTTGCCTTTGTCCAGACATCTGTCTGCTGGATAAGGGATACTTCATCCTGCATAAGATATTTTATTATGGAGCTAAGGGACTTTTTTAAACATACGACATTTTCTGATAGAAAATATACTGGAAACTTTGTTCAGGATCAAGTTGTCTCTAGCAGAGAAATATGGCAAGGGTCCTCAACACAAAGACAGAAGGAACCTTAAACTGCAAATGGTGTCAAACATTCCTTCACATAAATTCCATATCACTAGGACACTAAAGCAGTTCCTTGATTGAAAAATGATAATGTCATAGGAAAGCTACAAATATCACATGAAAATATTATACATAAAGACACACAGCTCCCCAAATCCCCCAAAGCCGGAGGATCAGGCAGTTTTTCCTTACTATAAAGACTTCATTTATTCATGCAGATTATGCACATTTTATTTAATGAGTCTTCTGAGCCTGGGAAGTGAAATTCTGCTCACTTGTTCATTTGGAAGTGACTGTGTCCAGTCCACTATATAAAGTGAAAATTTTATGTTTGCCTGAGTTCCCTAAGTATAAATAATTCACATTATTTCATTTTTATTTTATTGAACTTCCTAATAGACTTGCATGTTCTAGACGTTTAGAGTTCCAAACAAGTTCAGATCTGGAGCTGCTGTGTTTAATTGCTCTTTGATGGCCTCTGCTGTCCAGGTGTAGAAATAGGCAAAATTATAGCAATGCCAGTGAGTGAGCCAGCACAGGATGTGTGTTATGCATGTGTGGTGTTCATCCCCTACCTACTGCAGAGAAGTGGTGACATTTAGTAAACCATCAGTGGTAATACCACAGCAATGGAGGAAAAACTACTTGAGTTAATCCCACCAGATTCCCTGTCTGGGCTGGATCAGATCCAAGCATGGATGCTAGGTGTGTGCAAAACCAAACAAACTTACTCATATTCAGAGTTCTAATGTTCCCTGTAAAGCAACTGCTGCCTCATTTCCTACCAGTTATAGCAGCTGCAAAGGGGATTGTAGCCATTCTCAGGACCATTAGCTGTTCCATAAGTTTGTATTTGATAATTTACTGATGCAATTTGTTTTTATGTGGTATTCAGCAGCACTGAGAAGTGCAGTGAAGGATTATTCATACACTTGATCTGGTCTTCTGGACTGGGGTCCTTTCCTGTCTGGCTTGCTACTCATAATACCTTACTTCAGTTTATTTAAAGCGTGTTGCTTTTATCTGGCCTTTATATGTTCTCCAAGCTCTTTGCTTCAGTTTGAAAGTGAAAGAGGGACTAGGAAAACTCTGATAAAGTTTTTAAAATCTAGGCTTTAAGTGCCCTGTAATGACTTAACATGCCCTACTTCAGAAATGAGAGAAAAAGTGATTTCAGTTGTAGGTTTAAAAAAAAAAAAAAAAAAAAAAGTGTGTGCAGTCACAAAGTCTTTAATGTTAAGATGGGAGTGAAGCCAAGTTTTTGCAAGTCTAGCAATTGCCTGCATCTTTATAGCTCATCTAAGAGACTATTAATGAACAGATCCATCAGACACCACAAAGATATTTTTTGTTCACTGAAGTCCCCACCAAAATTGTTTATAGCCCAGTTCTTTTGCTTGTAATGGGAATAGTGGTCCCCACAGTACAATTTAAAAGAATATTTTAAACTATGACATCAGCCTTCCAAATATTTTTCTCCATGTGTGACTGGAGAACCAGAGCAACATTTCCTTAATAGATATATTTCAGCTCACATTTAACAGTTGGTGTGTACAGGAACTGAGCTTAATTTAAAAAAGAAAAAGAAATATATGCAAACAAAACAAACCTGGTTATCAGGCACCCTCTGTCCTTGACTGACTCTAATCATTGACTTTGCTGTTAAATTGTGCCTTTTGTTCTCAACTGAGTCTGTTCTTGCAGTCCCTGCTCATATTGATATTGTCATTTGTCCATAAAAGGGACAGCATTGCAAGGATTATTTGTGCATTTGCTACTGAGAGAAGCATCTTGTCTGAGGAAAGAGTTTTCAAGCCTTCATTCACCAAGAACTGAATTTTTCAAATTTAGTATTTTTATCAGATTAGCAGTCCAGGTGTCCATTTTTCAGGAAGTGCTGAAAATGTGAACTCTGGAAACTGGGGGTCTTTTTTCAAGGACAAAAATGGGGTGCGAAAATTATGGCAACTAGAATTGATGCTTACTTATTTTGATGATTTAAAAACAACAAAAAACAGACAAACAAAAACCCAACATCCCAATATTTTGGCCAGCAGCCTCAGTCAGCTGCATAGGATAACAGAGGAGATAGAAATGTCCTATTGAGGGCGCTGTGCTTTTTTAGTTTGTAAATGTTTACCCAGCATAATCCCCTCAAATTGCAGCAGTTTACAAATCAATGCTGCTAGAGGTGTGTTTTATTCTGTCATTGTCATTGCAACTCAATGGAGCGTGGAACAGCAGTGGACTGTTAGGAGAAAGTCAAATCATCTGCAGAACTGCTAGGTTTGTTTTGTTGTAAATAAGCTTCCTGGGTTTCTGATTCCTATTAAAATGTTTGCAAGAATCTGTTAAAGGTACTAGAGACCTGCAGGTTTTGAAAGAAACAGATTTTGGGGGCTTTGTCTTTTTTGACCCTCCAGTATATTAAAAACATAAAGTATGCCAACTCTTTTGAACACTTCTCATCTCCCAGTTTGAAAGACGCTGTTTCCACATTATTAACAATTTCTCCCTTGATTAGTCAATTACATTTTTAGCTCATCCAAGTTGCTTCATGAGTTTAATAAATGCATTATAAATTTTATATTCTCCTGGCAAGGAACAAACCATGATGCCTGTAAGGTTGAATCTCTCAAAGGGTGCTTCTTCCATGTTTCCAGATAATTAAGAGATCTAGTAGACTTGACAAGTTTCACTCATTTGGCAGAAGAAGCTCTTGTTTTGCATGAATTTGAAGCTGTTTCTTAAACATCTTACTTTTCTGTGTCCATGAGACGTTTTTCCACACTCTCATTTCCTTGAAATCTTTCATTCAAACTGGCATTTTTTGACAACTCTGGATTCTCTAGTCAGTCTCACCCACAAGCCCAAGTAACTGTGTCCCTGACGAAGAAGGAAGCCCATTTTTACTTGTGTTACTTAAAACATAAACCTTAGATTGATCATCTGAAGGGATGATATATTTCATTTGTGGGATTTATAATAATAAAGAGCTTCAGCAGCAGGCACTCTTCAATTTAGTCACCTTATAAAAAAGAAGTAATTTCATTGAAACTAGTGTTATTTCTGATTTCACTCCTGTTCATTGCTGTTCTAACTCTCTGACATAATGCTACAGTAATGCTACAGTACTCCTTTTTTGTCTGAACTAATAAAGCACAACGTAACAGCAAATTAAGTCCCTCTTTAAATACATTTAGATAAATTCTTTATTGCTTCAATATACTATTGTTCTCTAGCATGCTGTTTTGGAAGCAGAAATTCTGGTCCTGTATGAACCATGACAAAACTAATAATGGTAAAGTATTTCTAGAACTGGACCAGAAACTTCTTAGTTAGAATAACTGCAATTATTTCTTCATTAGGCATATTGTGTCACCTATATGCTTCATAAAATTCCAAGCAGCCCTTCTTGGGATTACTCACTAGTCTTCCAAAAGGCCTGGGGGGCCAGCCATGTTTCTGTCATCACTGGAAGGATGGAAACATCAAGAATATTTACATAATAAGCTTACAGGGCTGCTCTACAAACTAGATATTATAAACCCACTGATCTCATAATGTTGCAAAAGATGTAAAGCCCTCAGGCCTATGTCCTTCAAGAGAACCACTCTGAATTCAGGGCCAGTAAGAAAATAATGCTGATGCACCTCTTTTTTCTAAAGGTTGCTATATTCTATAATGCTGATCCATCTTCTTTGCTTAATGGCTGCTGCATTCTCAGTGAAAAATATCAAGTGGCTGTGGATAGTGCTGAACTTGGTTTAAATATAATCTATCCTACCCTGCATCTGTGTTGAGCCTGGGTCAGTGCTGCAGTGTCAGTCCCCAGGGGGGGAGGCTGGAACAGAAAGAATGTATGCACGAATATACGTATTGCCTCTTGAATTTCAGAGATATTTACTGTAATCAGGACTCCATAATAAATTATAAGCTTGAAGATAACTTTCTTCTTGATTGCTGATTTTAGGTAAGATCAATCTTATGACCACTTTGCTAGGAGACTATTTGATTTACCTAGTCTATGTGACAAAGCATCAGCTTTGCTTTGCACATTCCTGTGGTTCTGCAGCAATCATTTTCCAAAAGTCCACATTCTGGAAATTACAGGTATGATGGGAACATGACAGATTTGTTACTGAAGGAGACTATTTCTTATGGCAAAATTTTCTCAAAGTTCTAGATTTTTTTTTTTACTTCTTTCTAGTTTTTTGTTTCATTTTGTTTTGTTTTGCTTTTAATCAACAGGCAACTTACACAATTTGGGGGACTGTTTTATAATCCTTTAATAGTATTGTGGCATTGTTTCAGAAATGTTTTAATGTTTGTTGACATTTTTGGAGCAATTTCCATTGTGAAGATAATACAGTAATGGCTGATTTTATTCTGAATTAATGAAAGAATGGTTTAGAACAATATCCATGTTCAATTCTCATGTTGTTACATTCCCTAATGAGTTAATGAGATCTAACTTTACATTATTAAACAGTTCTCCACTCAGTACACATGAACAAAATATGCAGTTCTTGAATCCTCTTGCTTCTGAGAAATGACGTGTATTTATGAATGTAGCACTTTCACATTTTTGTGGGGTTTTTCTTATTTTTGTTTGTTTGTTTTTCTTTTTTTAATAGGCTCTTTTTCAGGCAACTAAATGTTAATATAAGCGTGTCACTAGAGTTACAGAGTTTTGCAACTTTGAGACTTGGCACATCACTGTTGCTGTTGTAACAGATGGTTCCCCCCTAAAGACGTAAAATTCTGAAGTGCTGAGCAGCACCAACTGAATGCTTTATAGAGTTAAGGGTATAAAAGCATACACAAAAAATGCTGCCTATGTATGGTGCCATATCTTAGAATTAATAATCTCAGCAAAAGGGTATGAAACAATGGTAGACAAGTTTTGCTTACCAGGAAATGCAGCCACATGTGGTAAACCCAATCCTGAAGGAAAAAGTTTTTTTCATGACTGTTATTATGTTTCCATGTTGCCATCCATGCACACAGAAATCAATAGAATATTTTCATTTTGTCTAGCTTTTTCACTTTCTGATAATCATTTCCCCACTCTGGTGATTGAAGAGTGATGGTGTCACATGAAGTTATAACTGTAAATACGAATTCTGAGTGCCATGTGTATGAATTTCACTCAGCAATTTTTTGTCTGAGTAAAAATAGGTTATATTTATTTCTTTTTCCACTGGTTCATAGCAAAAAAATATTGTCACTATTTTTTTGCTTAGCTTATGATTCCTCAGCCTAAAGAGACTGGTCAAATCCATCCTTCACAAAAATCCAAACAGAACATGTCCTAATCCATGATACGTTTTAGATCAGTGCTTCTGGGGGGCTAAGTCTTTTGTTTTGGCTTGGTCTGGTTTTTTGGGTTTTTTTTAATGTGCTGTACATGAAATTAAAAGATTTTGATCTGAGAGTATCAAAGAAGCCTTAGATTTCCTGCAAAGACCTGGAGGCTCATAAAAAAAAGATACTATGAAATTTTTTTGGTTTTCTTTTCCCCTCCTGAAATAGACATGTTCTTCATACCAATTATATTTTTAAATGTTCAATAGATCAACATCTGCTAGTCCACAGACACTTAAGAATAGGCAGGACCAGAGCATTTTTAAGAGGCTGTATTGTACCTTCTAGGTGGCTTGTGAAAAACTTCAGTTGTCCTCAATTTCTACTCAACAAAGAAAAAATAAACTCAATGATGGACTGGATATTCTGTCTGGTTTTAAAATAAGAGTCTTAGTAGACTTTCTAGCAGTGACTTTAGAGAGTCATTAAACTTCATTCTGTTCTCTTAAAGAGGAAAGAAATTGCCCTGAGCAGGTTCTGACCTAAGGCAGCCTCACTAAGGCTCAGATTACTTAGGAATGGTGAGGAACCTAATGAAGTGAAATGCATTATAGATCACAAAGTGATATAATTTTTTGTCTCAAACCTTCCTAATGTGGGCATCTGTTCAGCTTCAAAGACTGTCTTCCTTTGAGATAAGACACTAGGAACTGATGATTGAAACTAGGGAACTAATATTTTTGTCCCTAGGAATGCTGGAAACAGGAAACTGGCAATGGACCCAAGGGTCTAGCTGCAAGACTTAACTGAGGAGAAAAAAGTGTTTAAAACAAGGAAGTAAGCATGTAAGTGAAGATACCAAAAATAATAGTTCACTACTGGGCCTGAGGTGAAGACGGAGAACGCAAAGGCTAATGGTGGTCCACGAGATATGTACTCAGTTTTCTGGCCCTGTCTGGTCAATGTGGACTGAAAAAATGTCAAAGAAAAAACTTTAAAATAACTATATAGTGATTATAGTTGTTCATAACATTACAACAGAAAAACATACATTTATTTGTCATATTCCTTCAGGATGAATAAAAATCTCAGAACAAAATAACTTGGTTCCATCACTGAAAAAAGTAAAGATAAATTTTGCTATCTGACCAGGTAACATATCAGTCTTGTCCTGATAATAGTTTCTATCAAAGGCCCACATTCTATCTGGGAGTCTCATGGTATTTTTTAAACTCTACTTAGAGTTTAGTAGTAATGTGGGCATCTTCATGTAGAAAGGTAGCAGGGGAAAAACAAAACAAAACAAAACAAAACAAAACAAAACAAAACAACACTTTTCCACCCACAAGACTTTCAAAAATCTGTAAAGAGTACTTCAAAGGATGGAATAGATGGCAGATGAGTGCCTTCCATTAAAGTTTCTATTAATAAGGTAGCAGAGAGGACTGTGCTGGGGACTCTAGAGCCTCCTACCCCAATGACACTAGATTAAGTTGAGACTAATAACTGGTAGCTGTTAGAACACAATATTGTACCCTATTAACAATGACTTATGAAAGGTGCAGGAAATCTTCATTCAGTTACTGTACATTCATTTGGCATCCCTCGGTCTCAAAATGACCTGAGAAACAGACCAAATTTTTATTAAACCAATTTATATCTTACCAAATTCTTTTTGGAGTCTCCCTGAAAAGGGATTAGTTTGTATCTTCAAGTTCCAAACAATTGTTCTGTAGTTTAGTTTTGTGTAACCTGATATACAGTCATAGTTTTGTTGCATTTGGGTTGGGTTTTTTCCCATTCCTTTTCTTTTTTTTGAATATGACAAGACTTTCTTATGAAATTAATATGTCAATTAAATTCTTACAACTCATTAATATTTTCTATCAATATATAGACATAAAATGTAGTACTAAAGACTATGATTTAGAATGCAAAATTAGTGTTTTCATTTCATATAATATTAATGCTACATTTTTGTCCCTATTTATTAACACAAAAAACAATTTTTTCTTTCCAGAAGCTGGAGTACTTTTACTAGGTGTGTCTCTACATTCACCAAACATTCAAATTATCACATAAATGTAATCCTTCGTGTATCTGGTCCCTGTAATGTCTCCATCTTTCACCGTGTGCAGAGCCTCTGTAGCAGTACTATACACAGTTTGTAAATATAGAGCAACTTTTCACTGGCTAAATAGACAGATCAAGTAGTTAAGCATAACTAGACTAAGCATGAGCATGCTCAGCATCTTCAGTACAGGCACCTCGTGAGCCTCTGCTGCCCCAACATTATTATGGTAGAAAAGAGTCAGACTTGGTCTTTTAAATACACTGGCTCTTCAGCTTTTTGTGTTCTCATCTTTTGACTCATTGCTTTTTTTCATCATTTGGTACCTTTTCATAACAGTATTTTCCCCTGAGTAGCTGAGTTGCTACTAGCTTTTCAACGTTTTAATTTCTGTCTTCGTTTTTATTTTCTTTCAAGAATAAGAACTTGGCTTTAGCCTACATCCTCTCTCGCAGCTCAACAATTTTTCAGTAAAGCTGAGCCCACGCCACATGACTGGACCATATAAGACTGAGCCACAAGCTACAGACAGCTAAACCTTTTTGCCACAGATTGCACTAAGTGAAAATATTTCTCCTGGAAAAGGTGCAACTTAATACAGGTATTGCACACATTTCTGAGAGTCTTAAGGTCAGTTATATCAAGGGTAAAGTTCTCTGTTTATCTACATACTTAGGCTTTTACTTGATTTAATGTCATATGGAGACAATCTATGGATGCTTATGTGCAGTACATACAGAGAAGAGAAGATGTATATCATTATTAATGTCTTCAGGATAGACAGTTGGTTTATCTGAAAAGTTATAATTTCTTTTACCTTTTCTTTTTCCTAGTGATTGCCCAATAATAATTAAAAAAAAAATTCTCAAAAAATGGTAGTTGAAGCATCAAAATATATTTTTAAAAGTATTATTATTGTGAGATTATGTGATGTTTATGTATATAATAACATGTCTAGAATCAGTTGAATAAACACTGCTTTGGAAGAAGATTAAAGATAAAAGTTTCTGAATATATACTTCCTTGATGTTTAAGATCAGTTACTTATACACCTGTTTGAACTTGTTTGTATTTTAACAACTATCTAGAAGTGTTTCCAAAGGGTTTTCCCAGAACATAAATCAAGTTAGCAGTTAGGCTTGCTAGATTAATCTGAGACCTTAGATTTACAACACTGTTTCGATAAAACATAACTACCTTTGCATGACCTGAAATGTTAGTAGAAATCTAACTTTTTCCCAAAATCTGATAACATTTCTGTATCTTCTGCATAAGCCATGAATAACCCAACTCTACCCAGTTCATATTAAAAATAATTGAAAAAATATATATTGGGAATTGGGGATGATTATAACTGTCTGCTTGGAATTATTTATTCTAATTCTCTTTTATTAATGAATTCAGACTGTGCTGTAACCTGTAGCAATAATTTTTCCCTTTCTTTGAAATATTCTTCTATGCTGAATAGCCCCCCTTCTATTATTTGGCACATCCTGATTGAAATAAGATGTTCTTTTGATATTCTCGTGAAAGGGAAGAGATACCCTTTGTGACTGTATTAAAAAATAGTGGGAAAATCACAGTTCGCAGTTTGCAAATGTAAGGACCAATTTTTTGTTTTCTGATCTGCCTCTTTATTTTGTCATATTGCCATCACAATTCTTGAATAACAGCAACAAAACAAACTAGCTAGAGCTGGTCTCATCTTCGCTGTAGGGTCTGATGTTCTCATTTTTGTTTGTGACAGTCACAGACAGCATCTCCACCAAGCCATTGAAATATACTTTACACCCAGGTCATTGAAGAGAAAACACAAGTATTATGATAGTGATTTGACAAGAGTTTTGACATTAAACTAATCAATTTTGCAGTGTGGATGAGTACAGGATAAGCTGAATGGTTACTGCTTCAGGAAGGAGGAGGATATACTTTCATTATATGTGGAACTGCAGAGGATCCATGTTTTCCCCAGCTGCTCCCAGAGGGGCGCTGAAGAGAACACCTTCCTGACCCTGCTTCAGTCAAGACGATACACTCTGGACAGTCTGCTGAGAATCTCAGTGATTCTTCTTTCCTTTTTTCACTAAAATCTTCCAGGATGTAAAGGTATTTGCCAAATTATTGCATGACTGACACTTACTCTTGTCCTTAAAATTGCATGGGTTATTATTATTTCTTTCTGAAAGAAGATGTGAATGTCACTTTATAAGGAGATGCTTATACCACATGCAGGAAAGGGGGTTGTGGATATTGACATTTTTTAGTAATCAGGGAAAGGCCTCATCTGCCAGGAAAAGATAGAATAGAAAATATTGCATGTCAAATTCAGGTCACTGCTCTGTGATTTTAACACTGACACATCTTAGGGACCTTGGGATCAATAATATTCTAAATCTGACTTCCCAGAATATTTTTTTCTCATACGTAAACAGTACCAAGTCAGTTGTCATTTACAGTTCAGCACTTATGCATAATACCAGAGAAGCTGAGCAATAATTAAGTAAACTTGCTAACTTGCTCTAAATCTCATTTTTGACCTTGAGAAGTGATATAAGAGGAGTTGGAATGGTGGGTCTCTTGGTGAGTTCCTGTTTAGCAGCAAAGGAACAAACCCATCTCTTATCTAAGGCTTACAGTCTCTCTGTTCAAAGTCATTATCATTGTTGGATCTGAACCACATAAGTGCAGGAGCAAATCTTGTTCTGGGAACATTACAAGATCTGAATGATAATGCAGAAAAAATTCAGAGGGGAAAGCAAGTTGACTAAAACACCAACAGGACTGAATCTGAGCACTATTCTCTGCCAAGAATACAGGCATTTTATTGGCTTTAATTGTTGTGACTTTCTTCTTCAGGGTAACAACTGCATTTCAGACAAGAAAAAGATGGTAATGTTAAACTCTCTAGTTATAAGCTCTGTAGTAATACAAAATCACATTTATATGTAGGCTAAAACAAACCTTAGACATTTACAGACACTCTAACCTCTCCTTTGACATGACATTATTATTTATGTACGGTCATCCAAAACACTTTCCATATTCCACTTTCAGTCTTTTAGAGATTCTCACTTCCTTCCCTCACCCTCCCCCCTCATCCCCCTCTCCCCATTTGGGATATCCTACCTAGCAAACCTGTCTACCTCTCAGGGCCCGGCTAGACTGCTTGTTTAGACCTAACTTGAATTTTCAGAGCACTAAGTTTTTTTCCAAAAGGAAAAAAGAAGTAGTGCTTTGTGAAGATTGTTGCTACCACAGCAAAAGCTGCTCTAAGCACAACAGCCAGCTGCTCTGTAGCTGGGTTTATCTTGTTTTCCTCTAGCCAATTCCTGAATCTGATGTTTTTCATAGAAGTTTTCTAATATTTCTAAAACACAGAAATTACATTTTTTTAAAAAAATCCAAAAAATAAATCCAAAAATCTATATGTGAAAACCAGAATGCCTGGGACCCAAAAATAGTTATTAAAAAAAAAAATTAAAATTGGTCATAAAACTCTCATATACCAATTAAAACACAGAGAACAAAAGCTGTCATCAATCACAGAAGCTGCGGGATGAGGGACAAATGCTCCTTGGTTTGATAAAGATTATTTATTTCTTTAATAAAGGAATGGCAAATATTAAATTGTTGCCCTGTCAAAAGGTAACAAAGAGGAAATGTATTTTTCATTGAGTAATGTCTTAAGGTATTGCTAAGACATTCAGCAATGTCTTGATGCACAAAATACAAGTTATTTTAACGTGCCTGGCATCTTGCCTTCAAGAAAATGAGTCACTGTGACATATAATTGTTACTTTCGTCTGACTTCAGGTTTCAGAAAAGGTTATTTTGTATGACTGGAAAATTTCAACACTCAGGTATCTGAGAGGAAAACACATTTTGTCTTATGCGGGTTTCAATTTGGAAATTTGAACAAATACTGGTTTTCTTTTAGACTATCTGCCTACGTGAATCCTAATCATAGTCTACTGAAATTTTGATTGTATTCACCAGTCATTTCTTCTGAGGTAGCATATGTGTTCAGTCTGCCTGCTCTTCCCCTCTCAAGAAGCGTAAATCAGAGAATTCCTACTGGCAATCAGTTCATTTATGTTGCTTGACAACATGAGGAAAAAGACAGAGTCCATTAAAACAGGGACTTAGGTTTTCTATGTCTTTTTTCATTAGGGACTTTGATTTCAGTCTACTTAAGTTGAGGGGATTTTGTGGGGCTTTTTTTTTTTTTTATGTGAGAATGACATATAAAATTATTCTCCTCTAGATAAGTAAGTTTAAGAAGTAATCCAGCTCCCATGGAAGAGTTTTAGAGTGAATCTTATTTTAGAAGATTAGTAAGGAAACAATAAGAGAGCTCAGAAATAGTTCAGGGTTTCTTCACCATACCTACAAAAACAGGTTCTGTAAAGTCTTATTTCAACAGCTGATTAGTGACTGATTAATTCAGAAAAATTTGTCACAGCTACTGCATGATATAGTCAGTTCCAACTGTTTTCCTCAGCTGTTTTCAAAATAACATTAATAAATATGATTTCTCTCAGTCTCAGTCTCAGTCGGTAGAATTAATAGGAGTTTATTCGAGGCTCACAGGTGGCTAAAGCCACAGGAAAATTGTCTCATATCATCTTTCAGCTGAGAGCAGAGCTTCAGAGCTTATCTTTGGTCATTGGTCAAACTGAGCCTCAGGTTATTTGGACATTTGGTTCACAGATTTTCTCAACACTATTTATTCAAGAAGTCTGTGACTTGTTTACAAGCCCAGCTGGCAGAGGATGAGCCCTGGAGTAAGCTCTGGCATGTGCATTTTTCTTTCTTCAGTGGTGCACAGATATGTGAAATTAATGGTAAAAAGTTCTGTTTTCTGTCCCAGTATCTGGTCCTTCAAAGACCCATGCTGGAGTGAACATGTAAAGAAAATTCCTTTGGATCAACATTGGATATGTACAGTCTGATTTCTGATGGGTGCTGAAAAACCACAGAAAAGAGCAATAGCATAGAGGTGCAATAAGAAATAAATGTTTAGAAGAATTTCAGAGGAACACAAAATTAGACAATTTTGTCAAGAATTCAGTGTCAATGTAGTTGATAGTGATAGCCAAAGAATCAATGTTAGCAAGGCAAAAAGTGTTAATTATTTGAAACATTCCACCTATGACCTCTAAAGAAGTCAGAGTTGAGTAGTTTCCAGAAGTGGAAAGTTCATAGCAACTTCCATTGCAGCTGGGAAAAACTAGCAACATTGAGGACTGCTCTGAAGGAGTCAGAGTACCAGAGCTGCAGTTTACTTAGTCATGCAGACATGTTTACCTGGTATGTATTTCCCCATTTTTTCTACCAGTCCTAAGTCTTAAGAATATACCATACACTCTCGTATCTAAAAGCAGGAGCTTACCAGCCAAATCTTACCAGCTGAGACACTTGATAGAAGCTAGCTCTTGTAAAAGAGGCTTAGTCATTACTGTAATGAAACATCTTAGTAGAGTGTTTGCTAATTCTGTGAAATCCATGCATCTGCATCTGCGTTTATTCCTCTTAGAAGGGGAATCTCTTTGTAATAAGCTAAGGATCACAAAAAAAAAACAAAAACAAAAACAAAAACAAAAAAAACCCACCAAAAAAACCCAACCAAACAAACAAGAACTGGCTCTTTCCTAGAAGTATTTATTTGATTATGCTGCATTAATTATATGATATGTAACAACTCGGCATAAATTCAACTTTTAGTGTTTTTCAAATTACACTCCATTAGTCTGATCTTCTGGAACACAGCCCTTGCTGAATGAAGACACAAATACAAAGAAAAGTCTGTTGCTCTTGTCAGTACCACAGATTATACAGAATCTTCTTCCCTGGACATGAGGCACACTCCGTACTAAAGTTAGTATTTCTGTAGACAAATGTACCCATATGTGTAAAATAATAGGTTTTGGTGGAGTTAGCATTTGCATCTGACTGGTGCAGTTAGTATCTGCATCTGACAGGATCCCAGGTATACCTGAACTGCCTTTTGAAAGAAACAGACTCATCAGTTCTGGAAGTACAGGATGAAAGTAATTGCCTGTTTAACAGTACCAAGAATACCCTCATCTCAGTGCTACATTCTGAGAACTATCCTTTGGGGAAATTAGATAGTTATTTCGTCCAGAACTAAAAAGTCCCACAGGAAAGAATGAAAGTTCTTACCTTTACAATAAACTGGACTATCAATGAGAAAATTAATGAGAAAAGTCTGACACCTGACTCATTATGTTTCTTTTCTAGTTTAATGCAAAGTTTTATCTACAGCTTCCTCATGACTCACAAAATATATTTTTGTCTGCTTGGGAAAAGGAGGTGTATTGGATTTGCATAGCAAGGTGTGGGTAGCTGGGTAGCAGGGACTGCAAGGGTGACCTCCATGAGGGACATCTGGGGCTGCCCCACACCAGACCCATCCAGTGCCTTTCAGCTCCAACAGCCCCAACAAAGGGCACATCTGAGCCTCTCAGACACTGGTGGGTGCCTCAGGCAAAACACCTCTAAGAAAGGGCAGAGAGAGGAGTGGAAAAAAGTTTAAGAAACAGCACAGGAAACATCAAGATCAGAAGAGAAGATGATCTTTGTTGGAGCAGGTATCTATCTCATAGCCCATGGATGAACTCAAGCTGCAACAGGAAGGAATCTTCAGCGTGCCCTTAAGGAAGATGCAGCCCATGGAAAGCCCACACGTGAGCAGAGGAAAAGGGTGAGGAGGAAGAGCAACAGAGAGGAACTGTCATGTCCTGACCACAGCCTCAAATTCCTTCTTGCCTCTGTGATGCTGGACAGGGTGTGGAGAGGGAAAGGATTCAGGAATGAAGGAATGAAGTTGAGACTGAGAAAGTGTCTTATCTCTCTGTTTTCCACTTTCACATGTATTTTAATTGGCAATCAATTAATAGTCTCCAAGTCAAGTCTGGGTTGCTCATGACATTAACTGATTAAGCAAACCTCCCACCTTTATTTTCATCCATGAGCCTTTTCATGTTATCATCTAATCATAGAATTGTTAGTGTTGAAAGGGACCTTAGAGATCATCAAGATCCAACCTCCCTGCATGGGCAAGGATGTCTACCACTAGACCAGGTTGCACCAACCTGTCAAAAACCTCCCTAGGCAACATATTCCAGTATCTTATCACACCCATAGTGAAGAATTTTTCCCTAATATCTAATCAAAATTTACTCTCTCTCAGTTTAAAACCATTACCCCTTGTCCTATCATTACCCTTCCTGGTGAAAACCCTCTCCCCACTTTATTATTATTTTCTACCCCTGCCCTGTTTGTGGAAGATAAGAAAGTGAGAGGCTGGGTAGACATCCAGCTGCTAACCAAAGTCAAACCACTGCTGGAGGCTGTCAGATATCTTTGCAGAAGGATAAAGCTTATGTTTTCCTAGGAGCAATGGCAAGATGAACAGAATTATTTCTTGCACTTGCGCTATGAAACAAGGTGGAAAAGTATTTTGTGATCTTTTACCACTTAGATTCATCTTACTTATCTTTCAACACTTAATTAAGACACCTGAGTTGGAAATTTAGTGACCCCAGTCAATGAAAAAGAACAGGTGCTTTCAGAGGATGATTCAAATCTTTAATTGGAAAAAATTTCACTCTGGATGTATTGGGCTTTTACCATTGATTCTAAAAGAAGCCACAGACAAGTGCATTCTTAATAATGTGTTTCAGTTAATTTTCTTAATTAAGTAGGAAGAACCAGGACATCTGTGGCTGATGACATGAAGCACTTGGTCTTTCTTCTACAAAAGTAGAACCTGGCAATAAGACCTTACAATCTGCTTTTAATTTTTTGCTCAAACTAGCCATACAATTTATTCTAACCTTTCATACACAATTGAAATGTCCCTTTCTTCTTAGCATATGAAACTTTTAACATCTGATATTTCTGGACCCATGGATTAAGTTAGATACACATGATTGTTCCAGTTCTTTTTTATACACATACTGTGCTTCACAAGTAACATTTCTTGCAAAGGAAACATTACCCAATTTAAAGAAACACCAATAAAAATGCAATATTAGGAGATATGCAGAATATTAGGAGATAAGTAATTGTAAGTGTGCAATTTTAAAAACCAAATGATACAGTTTGAACAATGAACAAATATTATGTAACACCTAAAATCATCCTTTTCATATCTAAATTTCAGGTAAAATATTAATTTAATTTGCTTTCATGCAAAGTCTAGCAATTATCACCTAACACTAACCCAGAACTAGAAGTTGATATCAGACAAATGAACTTTCTAGTGCTGTTAGTCAAACTACTTGCTTAATTATTTATAAGTTAAATAATGCCTCCTTTCAATAGTTTTCCTTCTCTCCTTCTATATTCATTGTTGTTGAGCTCTCCTTAATGAATGTACAGCAAAGAAATACAATCAATTCCTGTTAAATGAAACTTTTATTTTGGGTGATTTTAGTCACTTGGTAATAAGGAGCAGCTCTGATCCAGTTTCATCATGCATCATGCATGTTGGAGTCATTTCACAGAATCATACAATGATTGAGTTGGAAGGGACCCATCAGGATGATGAAGTCCAACTCCTGTTCCTCTGTAGGGCACACGCAGAATCACTGCACATGCCTGAAAGCATCATCCAAATGCTTCTTGAACTCAGGCAGGGTTGGTGCTGTGACCACTTCCCTGGGGAGCCTGTTCCACTGCTCAACTGCACTCTGGGTGAAAAATTTTTCCTGTTATCTAACCTAAACCTCCCTTGATTCAGCTTCCTGCCATTTCCCTGAGTCCTGTCTTCAATCACAGGAGTGAAATCAGTACCAGTCCCATCTCTTCTCCTCGTGAGGAAGCCAAATACTGCAACGAGGTCACCCCTCAGCCTCCTCTTCTCCAAACTGAACAATCCAAGTGACCTCAGCCACTCCACACAACTCATCCCTTCCAGACCCTTGTTGCTCTCCTTTGGACACTCTCCAGTACCTCGATGTCTTTTCTATGCTGCAGTTCCCAAAACTCCACATAGTACTCAAGGTGAGGCTGTACCAGTGCAGAGCAGAGTGCTTGATGGGCTGGCAGTACTGTGCCTGATGCACCCCAGGACACGTTTGCTCTCCTGGCTGCCAGGGCACACTGCTGGATCAGTCAGTTTGCCTTCAAAAAGGACCCCCAGGTCCCTCTCTGCCACACTGCTCTGCAGCCACTCATTCCCCCGTCTGTACTTCCCACCAGGTTTGCCCCATCCTAGGTGAAGAATTCAGCACTTGCACTTGTTAAACTTCATGTGGTTGGTGCCTGCCCATCTCTCTAACCTGCTGAGGTCTCTCTGCAGGGCCTGCCTGCCCTCGAGGGAGTCAACTGCTCCTCCCTATTTTGTATCATCACAAACTTGTTTAAAATTCCTTCCAGTCCTTCATCCAAGTCATTAATGAAGATGTTGAAGAGGACTGGGCCAAGGATGAAGTCCTGTGGGACCCCACTGCTGACAGGTCACCAGCCTGATGTTATCCCATTCACTGTCACAAATTTCATAAATAGAGTAACTGACATGACTGACAAGAGGAACCTGGGAAGACGGAAAAAAAAAAGGCTTTAGTTCTCCATTGAGCTCATATGATATGAATTCTCACAATGACATTATTACAATCTTGGGTTCTTTGGACTTTTTTTTTTTTTTTGCTTTCTAGAGGCTATTGCTGCTGGGTACTGCATTTTCTTTAATAACAATACTTGTTTTAAATTATCTTCTTCCTATTGCAGGGTGCCATGTTGCTTTTCCTGCTTAAATCTCTGTGTATAATCCATTTCAGTAGCAAATTATCTTGTGGGCACTGTTTTTGTTTTAAATTATGAATACTATATAAAAATGGGCTAGATGAAACTGTCCAGTCCTTTGTCATGACTTGGCTTTGCTCTAATGCGTGTTTTCTGTGGCCTTGTCTTTAATTTTCTTAGCTTGTTTTCAGGTTTTCTCTAGACAAAACATTTTGCAACAAGAAATTTTCAGTGGATATGCAGAAGATGGACTTGGTAGAAAGGCTCCAGAATACTCCCTCAGCCTGTTCTCCAGGAAAGAAGAGACATAACAAAAGTTGTACATGCAGCAGAAGACAAAATAATTTTTAAATAATGTATTCATTATATGTGGGTCAAATTAAGCCCTATCTGGATCTATATTTGTGATGGAATATCAACCAATGAGCTCAAAATGAATCTGTAGTTATTGTCAAAAATAAATATCTGAATGTGAGACATGAGTAATAATTAAGATACACACAGTCATGCTAGAAGTGCTCACACAGCTTACTATGTTCATTACAAGTGTAACTTATATTTTAACAGAGGCAAAAAATATGGTGCTCACGAGGAGTCTTACTCTAAATATACTTGAAATGTGAGGGACGAGTTAGTAACTGTTATTACATTTTGTCTTGCAGTCTCACCAGATTCTCACTTGGGACTGCAGGCTTTTGAAAAGACTTTCTGTTCTTGAGTGTTTATGCTACTTGAGTTTAGCTTTGATATAAATGGGCAAGGGAAACTGCGCTTGTGAAGAAATACATAATTACCTATTAGAAACATGAAAAAGTATGTATTTGGTTGGTAAAACCTCAGTTCTCTGTTTTGAGCTTTTTAATAACATTAAGGAATGCAAAACCTGGAGACTTTTTTTCTTATTGGCCTTTATGGAATTCAGAATTTTACTTAGTGCTTTAAGACATTTCTTTTGGGCATTTTTTTACTGAATTGAGCTCACTTAACTCTAATTCCATCACTGATTTGCTGATAGCTTGCAAAAAGGTTTATGGCTATATATTAAAGATGGGAGACACAATTTGGGAAGAGTCACTTAATTCAGTTTTTATCCCAGTTGTGCACTCTAAAAAGGTGATTTGCAATATCATAGAATCATAGAATTAGCCAGGTTGGAAGGGACCTCAGAGATCATCAAGTCCAACCCTTGACCCACCGCTGCGGTTACCAGACCATGGCACTGAGTGCCACATCCAGTCTCTTTTTAAATGTCTCCAGGGACGGAGAATCCACCACCTCACCAGGCAGCCCATTCCAATGTCTGAGATATATGTATATATATATATATATATATATATAATGTAAGATATTACAGACAAATTAGCCCTCTGAATCTGACAAACCAATGTTTTTGAGAGACAGTGTTTTTGGTTGTATCTCCAAAATTAGGTGCTAGTCATTTTTTTTTCAGCAAGCATGCAAATGACTGGGGAATTCTGAGGCCACTAAACTCCTGATACTGAAATAGCAGTATAAACTTCTATAGAAGTTGAATACCCATTTTCAGTATTATTTCATCTAAGATATAAATACTTATCCAATGGTATAACATACAAATAAACACCCTAAATGTATCAGGGAAGTGGAAAGGCATATTCTGATGAAACTGCCTGCGCAGTCCCAAGTGATCAGATCCTGCCTATTGATCACACTTTCAATGGTGAAGCCGCTCCTGAACAAACCTTATCAGTGCTTGCAAAACCTTGCATAATGTTACTTTGTTTGTCCTCTTGTTTGACTTGGAATCATGACTCTGCTGAAGTCCTAGTAGTCCTAAAGCTCACTAGTCTATAAAAAAATTCAAACCATCAGAAGCTTTCCTCATGCCATGCTGAGACACTTTTGTACAAATTTCTTATTGTTCCATGAATATAAGAAGCTATTCATAATGCTGCAGTATGGTCAGGCACATTTTATAAATGTTGAAGATTGCTTGAAAATGTTGAGTGTTTTTTCCCCATTATTTTTATCATCAAGTTGTCTTGCATCAGGCAAAAATGATGTATTTTCACCCTATAGCCCATCTCTCAATGAGGATAATCAGTTGCATATACTCTTCTTGCTGCCTGAAAGCTTTTTCTTCCCCATGTAGTTGGCTTATGCTGTCTAGACTCAAAAATTGCCTCTTTGACACTCTTAAAAGGAGAAGAAAAACTGGAATAAGCAAATTACAGCAGGAACAAGTTGTACCAGTGCTAAAGCGTTATTGTAGTATAATTAAATTCTATCATCAGGCACAGAAAAACACTGAACTGATATGAAAAGCCATTTAAAACTCATGTATCATTACTGCCCTTCCTCAAATGATTACAACATGAAAAGAGGTGTAAGAATAAATTTGTATTGTTTTTTTGTGTTCTTGGAACAGAAATTGGTTATATGAATGGCTTCTGGAGGAACTAATAATTGACTTGTGGGGCTTAAGAAGAAAAAAGTTCTCTGGTGCAGCTGCTGTCTCATTTCTATGATAAGATAAGCATTAAGAATACAAATTGCCTAATAAAGAGCAAAATCTTCTCTGTTAAACTTGTTTTACTCCCTTCTGTCACAAGGGAAGCCAAAAATGTCTAGGTTCCTATTAAGAAAAAATTATTACCCATCTTAAAGCACACGCCTATGCCAGGAAAATAGTGTGCAGTTTTCAAGTTCTTGTTGCATGGCACTGAATATACCCATGTTTTACCCTCCCTGCCAGATAAGACCAAGGGCCTAATCAGTGCATTTCCTTCAGCAGTGATGAGAAGCAGATGTCTGGAGAGAAGTTTAATATTCAGTCCTTCTCCAATGAAACATATTTCTAGCTTCTATTATGCATCAACATCAGGACCTGTGAATAGACACTCTTGCTGAATCATTGTGTTTAAAAATGTTGATAACTTCAAATTTAATTTTACCAACCTTCTCCATTGGACTCTTTTTTGTGTTTTCCCTCCAAAATCATTCTGTGGCACTGAGTTCCACAGTGCAAGCTGTATGAAAATGCATGCCCATTTGCCATTAAATACATCTCTTAAACCTCATAAAAGGGTCATTGTGTACTCCCAAGTTCCCATATGTAATACTACGTTACGATATAACAGGCAATCCCAGAATCAACCATGATTTTGCAGACTTGTATCATATTCCTACTCAGGTAATTTCTTTCCAGAAAGAGGATTTCCAATGTTTAGTTTCTCCTCATATAACATTATTCACTATGGGGATCATAGTTTGTCCCCTTCTATTTCATTTTTTTTTTTTAGATGGTGTCAGGAGCAGCTATCTGAAGTCTGTAACAACCTATTTCCTCAGCTGAATAAAAGCTGCAAAAAAGAAATCTTATTCAAATGTGAGAGCTATCTTAGTTTTGTGTTTACTTAAATAAAACAAAGGTAAGGCAGCTATCAGCCCTGCTGCTCCATTTTAAGAGATAAAAAATTGTAATTATATAAAAAGATAAACTCTTGTTTTTTCAAGATAGTCCAATACCCCACTATTACTTTCTAAAGGAGCAGCAAAGGAAGAACTTAATTATCATGCTTTTCAGAGGTGGGTATGCACAGATTTTTCTGTGAATATTTAGTAGTAGCTTTAAAGAAATGTACCCTAGTTCCATTTAGTGTCCTGTTGATTCTGTTATAGTCATTTATCACAGGTATGTTAGTAAATCTCTTTATTTCCCATTCACTTTGTTAAAACATCCTGTGCATAATTAAAAACTGTGAAGTTTGGGAATTAACATTTTGGATTCATAGTTGTAAGAATTCACAACAGGAAATGTAATGGAGTAATCTCAGTCTACTGAAATGTGGGACAACTTACTGAGGTTGGTTAATGTAGTAATGTAACCACCTAAGATGCTTGGCAGGAATAATGGAAGAAACCTTTTAATATTGATAACTTGCACCTGCTGACTTAAAGGTGACATTGGCTTTTTTTGATGTTGGTGTTCCATTATTGGCTTTTGTAAACATATGAAATCAGATTTCTTATTCAATAGAGATTGTTACTGACTATGTTGGTGTCATGCTATGTCTCTTCTAAATTGAAATTATGACATTTCATTAGAAGCATTGAAAATGCAAGAGTTGTGAATCAGTTTACACTTAGTTTGACACATTGGCTACAACAAATGTAAAATTGTATTAAACGCTTTCATTTAATGTTCACAGAGGAGATAAATGTCAATGTTCTGAAAGCTTTAATGTCCAAATATGAATAACAGAGACAGGGAATGGATCTTGCAGAATGTCCTTTTGCAGATAACAGGGTGCTGATACCAACATATTTTTGCCTCAGAAGGTTTTCTTGTTGCCTCACATCTGTTCTTATTGATTAAAATTCTGCAAGAAAACATTGAAAAAGCCATCCAGAAAATGGCTATCGACTACATGCTGATCACTCACACAGGATCATTTGTAGAATGCATTAGATTTGCTTTTCAGGTACAACTGATGCGTTTTTGAACCCTAGATGTTCAAGCAATGAAGGCAAGAGTGGTGCTTTTTTTTAAAAAGAACTCTAAAAAAAAATTCTGCTCTTTTTTTCTTCCAAAGCCCTACAATTCTTTCACCATTTGTTTCAGTAAACACAATGAAGGAAAATGAAGTTTAGTTCTGGATATGTAAAAAAACAGATTAAAACCTTCATAGAAACCAATTAGTGTTCTAAAAAAACATGCCAATATTATCTTTGTCCTTGCATAGTATAGATCTTGTTTCTCTCAAAACAGTGTAACATCAACCATCATTCATAAAATATTGGTCTTCTTCTGTAACTTTTTGTATGTGTGAGGTTAGCACATTCAGTGTTGTTTAAAGGACTTTAGATATCTGGGTCTCTTGTAAAAGGGTAAACCAGCATTCAAAGAAAATGCAGCATTTGCCTTCCAGTCAATCAGATAGCCTTGAGGATCAGGCAGTCATGAGTCCAGAACTTTGAAAATAAGGAAGACCCATAAAGATGTCTCAGAGCAGAGTAATAAAATACTGAAAATCTCTTGACATAAAGCCCGAGAAAGGAGTAGTAAGCTAAATATTGTCATAATAGAGCTTCAGCTCTTGAAAATCATCAAATTGGTGAAAGGTTTTTGGTTTGTTGGGGCTTTATCTAGAAATGGGATTATTTTTTACCTGCTTTTATACAACTTCTGAGGTTTCAAAAAAGACTGAAGCCCATCTTAACTGAAACTGATGTCTAAATGAGACAGTCTGCACTTTGAGGGTAGGCAAAATTCTGATCATTCTTTGGCAACACATACCTTATCAAAGCAGTAGGTGTACAATTCATAAGGTGGAATGGCTGAAAAATGGCTTGTGATCACCATGGACCAGATTCCAAGACAAGGAGCATGTTAACTGAGTGCCTCCAGTCTACTTATTCAGATGATGTTAGGTGCAGAATCCTATCTTCAATAAAAAACCCAAACAAGCTCAAGGTCACCATGGAATCATAGAATCACAGAAATCACAGGAAGTTAGGGGTTGGAAGGGACCTTGAAAGATCATCTAGTCCAAAACTTCCTGCCAGAGCAGGGTTACCTACAGCAGGTCACACAGGAATGCATCCAGGTGGGCTTTGAATGTCTCCAGGGAAGGAGACTCCACAACCTCCCTGGGCAGCCTGTGCCAGTGCTCTGTCACCCTCACAGTGAAAAAGGCTTTCCTTATATTTATGTGGAACCTCCTATGCTCAAGCTTGTACCCATTGCCCCTTGTCCTACCACTGGACATAACTGAGAAGAGTCTGTCACCATCCTCCTGGCACTCACCCTATACATATTTATAAACATATATACCAGGTTAGAAGGGATCTCAAAGATCATATTGTCCAACCTTTCTTGTCAAAACTGCAATCTAGACAAGGTGTCCCAGGCCTTTTCTTACAGATAAAATGCCTTTTTAAAAGAAAGGGAAAAAAAATAAAGAAGTCATTAAAAACTTATGCATTTCAACTTTGAATTAAGAAAAAAAAATTAATTTCTATTTCAATATATACTACATACACATATTTTTCTAAAGTGTTGAGCATGGAACAAGTAAGGGACTAGAATAAAAAGAAACTTCATTTACCCAGTCTAATATATATCATAGAATCATAGAATTGGCTGGGTTGGAAGGGACCTCAGAGATCATCAGTCTGACCACTACCGCTGCGGTTACCAGCCCATGGCACTGAGTGCCACATCCAGTCTCTTTTTAAATATCTCCAGGGACGGAGAATCCACTACTTCCCTGGGCAGCCCATTCCAATGCCTGATCACCCTTTCGGTGAAGAAATTCTTTCTAATATCCAAACTAAATTTCCCCCGGCACAACTTAAGACCGTGTTCTCACTTGCAGATACATTTGTAAAATGCTTCAAAATCAACTACAGCAGAAATATACCATTTCAAAATGTCTTTTGCAGAAGGTTCAAACACCATGTGTACTTTGTCAGAATTGCCTTGTTTTGCAGTGCCTCTTACTATTGGGTTACTAGTTTAAAAATTGTCAAGAAATGAAACCTGGCAGAGTTGTCAAATTTCAGAAAAATGCCTTGAGCTGAATTCTTTGTTTATCTGAAATACCATGGAATTAAAAATAAGAACTAGTAGTGCTTAAAGGAAATCAAGGTGTCAGCAGAAAGAAATATGATGTCAATAAATTTTCCACACTAAAAACACAGGATGTGTTTTCAAACAGTGTCATTTTAGTTATTCATAGATAAAAGGTAGCTTTCCTTCCTGAAAAGTGTGTCTGTTGTGGCTCATTTCATTGTTATAAATGCATTGATAAGCAGTCATTTCACTGTAGTACTTGTCAGAAGGTTCAGCAGTTTTCTGCTTCTCTGAGCTCACCTGACACTGGTGACAATTTGCACAGACTCCTAAAAGTTCAGTTAGCAGCAGGTAACTCAAACCTTCAGCCCTAAACAAAAATTTCCTGTCTCTGAAGACAATGAAGAATTGCAGTCATGTGCAAAGATGTCAGTTTAGTCTTTCCCAGACTGTTCATTTAACAGTAAGGCCAAAAAATTGAAGCAGAGGCAAAGTGTTAGAGTTAGGTAGTGATAGAATTAAGATTAAGCAAGACTAAGATTAATTAATATTAAGCAATAGAATTTGTCTCCTTACAGACATGCACTAAGAATCTGCCTTTAACTGCATGATAGACTCAGCCCTCACCTAATTATGAGGACTCCTATTGCAGCTTTTTCAGCCACTGTTTTCTCCACATGTAGGCATGACTTTTTAATGCCTAATCTTCAAAAGAGGCATTATCTCCCCCTCCATACTAAATAAATGTACTCCATGTACTAAATAAATAAATAAATAAATAGGTAGAATAATCTATCATTGCTTTAGATTTTTTTTTTTCCCCATATCATCTTGTCAACACGCACACAACATTCCCAGGCTTTGCCCATGACATCCTGGATTCTAAAAAGAATTTCTCGAAGTGTTTTGACCTACAGTACATGATTTTGATAAGAAAAACTCTTACTTTAACAACTTTGTTAACTGTGCCTTCCCGTTGCACAGTGGACAGGATTTTTTTGCCTTTTTAAGGGGTCGAGTTTTATTATTTTTATTTTGCATAATGCATGCTATAAAGTAAAAATATTTTTAAGATGCCTCCTTTAAAGATTACATACATTTTCTTCTGAATACATGTTTTTGCTGTAGGTGTTACAGGGAAGTTTTGGAAGTTTACTGTACACCAGGTGCTCTGAGAGAAGCCAACTCATTTCAGACTTATTTAAAATGTATTGAATATGATGATTGCTTACCAACTGGAAATACTACAATTTCACTTCTACAGCAGAATATTTCTCTTAGGCCTGTCTGCCTGTCAATACTATACATTGTGATCACCACTTTAATTTTATCTTTATAGGCATAACCATCACTATCAGATGATCCTGTGATAGAAACATTTAAGAAAAAGTGGGAGGCAAAAAACCCCTTCCTTAGAACCACTATTTTCTGTCACTCCAAACAGAATACCCAAGAAAATCTAACTACTGTCTTTCTTCAACTTTGTATAAGCAAGTCATTACTTGGTATAAAAACATTTTTATATCTTGGTTTTTACATCTTATAATTTCTTCTCTATGAGCCCTCAAAAAATATCCAGTATTTGAAGTATGGTTTAATGTCAGCTGCAACCTTTCTGCTTTTTGCCAGTGGTTACTAGCTGAAGAAAAGAGAAGTGGAATCATGGTGGTGCACACTCTCAAATATTAGATTTTCTGAACCTTCGTCAGTCTTCAAATATTGAGCAGTGTGTGCCATTGGTTATTTTTGGTGAGTGTAATGGCAATTAATGGTTTCAGTATAAAAAAAGATAATTTCATAGAAATGATTGGTTGTGGAAATGTGGCATAAAAGGTAATAGACCTGAAGTCTATAGTCTTGTGGGAAATACTGTACAGCTTATAGATAAGTTTTGTTGGTAGTACTACCTATAACAAAATTCACCTAGTCTCTCTGTCTTTCCTTTCATCAAAGTCTTTGGTTTCATTTTCCTCCACTGTTGCTTACTCTTCTATTTCATCCCATGAAATGAACCACTGATTAACAGATGAAATAAATATTATTTTCCATTAACTTTTTCTAGTCAGGCCATTATGTTGATCTGTCTGTTCTAACAACACAATTTTAATCCTGCAAAATACTAGATATGTCCCAAACAAGAAAATAAATTACAACTTGTACAACAAATGAAACATGTTTTGCTCACAGTCCTAGGCTTTTCAGAAGCCGAATGGTTCTGTTAAAACACAAAGAGCTTCAATTTCATTTTTAAAGAAAATATTATAGTCAGAAGCCTCTCCCATCAGTATGTGGAGGGACCAGTAAAAAGGAAGCTGAAGAGCTCTTCAAAAAGCATATTGAACTCCACACTTCCTTATACTTTTGACTAAAATGAGTTGTGGTCTAGACCTTGTACTCGGCACACTATGCTGCACTGAAATTAATCCTTTGTGGCCATTTGGGTTTCTTTTAATTCTAGCATTAGAACGTTGCTTACAACTATCAATTAATATTTATATCTATTTATATATATGTGTATTTATGTAGAATTGCTTATCTGTACACACACATATGGTGCCTTCGGCTTCAAATAAGAGGGGATGGAAGAAACAGCACTCTGCTCTTTGCTGTATTTTATTTCCCCATTTTTCTTTTTGCAGTCTCCTGTTTTCAAAGTAGTACTGATTTTCCTTAGCAAAGCATAACAACAATAGAGAAGATATTAGAGACAGGGTTTGAGAACCATAGCATTGTTCATATTGGAGTATACAAAACTTAATTTGGAAAGGACAGAGATACTAGCAGACAGAAAATAATGAATTATACTTTAATCCTGTAGTTAGTTAAAAAAAGAGACATCTAAACTGCCACCAATACATCTGCAGAGCTAACCACTTCTAGAGATGTATGTCTTCTTTCTGGATGAAAATGTTGTCTTCATCTATACTCGACTCTTATCTATGTCTCTTATTTATGTTTCAGTGAAAGCTGAAGATCTAGGACCCACTTAATACAATAATATTTTCTTGCTGGAGATTAAGGGGATAGAAATTCACTACCACTTCAGTTTACCAGCTTAAATAAGGGTAAGGTTTTGGTGCATATGTGCAAAATTGTAAATTAAGTCCCTTTCCTGCAAGGGAGATTTTCAGTGAATACTTTTTAAAAATGCAATAGTGATTCTGTTTATGGGAAAATATTTATTTATCATGCAAAACAGTTAATATCATGCTGATGTCACTATTTTAAAAAATAGCAATTTGAATTTCTGGTATTATTGTCTGTGATAGAAATCTGTTCAAATCAATAGTAAGATTCAGGATTTATATACATATCCAACTAGTAAGTTGTTAGCTTGTTGTAACTTGGTGTTAATCCTTATAAAAATATAAATTTATTTATATATAAGATATAATCAAAGATGTAGAGGCAACCAGGTGAACACAACCAGGTGTTGCCAGTCAGGAGGAGGAAGGCGTGAGCTCCTGTTCAGCCCACCTGTGCCCAGTTAGGGCTGGGCCCAACTGCGCATCAGCAGAACTGGGGGACCAATAAAAGGTGGGCTGCCAGAGGTGAGCTCAGCTCACTCCTGAGGAGTCTGAGGAGGAAGCTAGTTGAGTCTGGAGAGTTAGCACCAAGCTAGGCTAACTGAATGTAAAGGCAAGTATCAGAGTGCTGTTCTTGCATCTTGGCAAGAACACCTACTGGACCTCAAAACACCACGGTCCAGTAGCGGATTGTCTGCAACACAAAGATATATATTTAAGTTGATAAGTTATAGTTGCAACTAAGATATAGTTGCAACTAAGAGGATTGGTATTATCTCATCAGCATTTTTGAATGTGAAATTTTCAATCTCTAGATTTTTTTAAATTAATTCTTTCCTTTCCAAGATCTCTCTTTTCTCTAGTTAGTTATTTTCAAAACTTGTTAGCTGGAAGGTCTGTGTTGTTCATGTCTGTTTGTCACATTAGATTCCCAGGACCTCATCAGAACCAGTGTCAAACTTCATCAATCCAAACTATGCCCTTAGTTTCTGATAACAGAGTGCAATAGGAAAAACATGGCTTGAAGGTTGTTGTAAGAGAAATAACTTTATCATCATCATAGATTCACTATAAGAGATTCAATAGTTTATTGAAAGTTCACACAGTATTTTGGGTTTTTTTTTGTTGTACCATAGTAATATGAATTCTTCAGTAGCCTATCCTTTACAAAAAATGTTCAGAACACTGGGCTTAATTTTATAGTGGTGTTTGTAGCCTGTCCTAGGGAAAGGATTCTGTTTCTCCAAAGAAAGATGGCAACAAGATAGAGATACTGTCTTTCTGGCCCAAGAAAAGAGACAAATACTGATAGAGGAAATTAAAAAATGCTCCCTGAAGTTAAATATGTTACGAGATATTGCTGCCCTAGCTATAAGGCTAGGAACATAGCAAAACTGCATCCTCTGGCTGCACGAGCTTTACCAGCAAATCTTCTGGCATAGATGCCACAAATAAACCAGGCACAGAGCCTTTCTGCTTCTACTTTATGCAGTACATGACAGAGGCTATCAGAAAAATGTACATTATCATATGCTGCTGCTTTCTTCTGCTGTCACACTCTGGATCCTCTAGAGTTTGGACAAGCCTGGGCACACAGAGAATGAACCTTTCTCATTGCATCCCTAGACTAGTGAAGCACAGTGACTTTGTCAGAATCAAAGAGAAATTTGCCTGTTTCTTGAAGTGTGCTACAGCTTTCTCTGGCAAAGTTCATGTCTTTCAGAGACTGACTGCTTACACATCTTTTTTTTTTTTTTTTAGCATTTTGTGGATGGCTGAAAAGATCGAGCAGGAGATTCCATATACTGCCCTAAATTTTCTCATGAGAAAGCAAGAGCTTTGAAAGGACAAGTCTCATTTCCTTCTCCCATTCCCTCACCTCCCCAGTGCTGGTTACTATTGTGCCAAGCTTAACTTGCATAAATCCCTTAAGTCATTCAATATCCTTTCGGGACTGAGATTAGAAAAATTTTCAAGCTGCAGTTACCAGCTCATTGAGAGAGGAAAAATCCCTGAGATACATTCCTGAAAATTCTTCCACAGTCAAGGGCAACAATGTCACCTTATCCAGTAATTTCTATTTGCTCAAGTGATTCACTTAGTGAGAACAACACCTCCATCCAGTGTATGATCTTACTATTCCTTTCCCGTATGTCTTGTCCTCATGAGCCTCCTAGCCAGTGGTACACAGTGTACTGCATTGCCTTTTTCATATTGGGGTTTTATTGATGCTCCAGAGTAAATTATATTTAACTGCTGTTGCCAATCTGATGCTGGGAACATGCTTAAAAGACAAAGTATATCTGTGAGGTTCTGTCTTTTCTGCCAAGGTAGCTTGCATTAAGGTAATCTAGTTTGAACAGCTGCACCACAGTGATATAATAGTTGAACTACAATGTCCAAAATAGCACAAAATTCACTTACAGCTCTAAGACCTTCTACTGACGCATCTCATCATTTTTATTGACGCAATAATGTTGTCTGCATTAGAAATTGCTTTGTGCTAATATGACAAAGAAAATTTTCTCTCCTGCTGGATACACATGGGAGCTGTGAGAAAACATTAGGACCCTAATAAAATTCTATGACTTTCATCTGCATTGACACTGCACTGTAGTCTTTTTAAATGAGGATGAGCTGAGCTTGTACCCCTGGACAGCAGAACAACAGAACAGTGATGATATGCTCACATTTTAAAGACTGCATAGAATCTAGCTAGGATGAACCCCCCAGCCATAGCTTGAATCATCTTTAAAACAAAGACAAGACTTGGAACTGGTCGGGTTGAGTGGATAAATCAAGTTATTTGTATTGTTATAATCCTAAAATTTGCAGGTTATGTCTGGAGTGCTCTTTGTTATGCAATGTTGCCATCAAACACATTGCATTGACAAGGAAAGAAAAAAATAGATTGGGAAACAAGCATGAGAATTTGGCTGACTGTGTGGAAATCCCAGCTTTTTAGTGCACACAGTGGGCTTTTTGTCAGCCATTTTTTTGATTGCAAACTGAAGTTGTGAGGGACACACTCCAGAGAGATTACTACCTCCAAGCCGGTTGTGAGACAGAAACTCCTCAGCCAAGGAACAGAATTCTCGTTCTCCAGTACAAATGCCCATAGCATGCTAAATAAATTATGAGCTTTATTGGCCCATGGTTTCCACACTTGTGCAATTCAGTGTGATACCAGAAAATTCATGAATAATGAGGAACTAGTGTTCCTCCAACTGTATGTTGATACCAAAACTCCTATTTATTTTACTGGGAACACAAGTCATTTTCACACAACCTTGCTTGCTGGTAGGGAAAATCAAATTTCTTCTAAAGGCTAAAAAATACACTAACAGCTTCATCTTTTTATGGTAACAACAGTAAATAAATTCCATGTAGCAGTTCTTTTGCCAAATTGTCATCTAAAGCAACAATATGAGTCCAGTTTGTTCTGCCAATTTCTGAAGGTATCACAGAGGTTAAATAACAAATACATAATGTTTCTGCTTTGGACGTTGTTCTAAAGGAAATTGGATAAACACTGGAACATGAATCACAAAAAGGTGCTAGAAAATTATGTCATCATTTAGAAAAATGTGCCATACCTGATCCCTCCTCTTACTTGCAGAAAGAAGAAAAAAAAGCATTTAGTATGTTGAGTAAGTAGTCCAGGCACTGACTGATTGCATTCCATAATGCTTTCTAATGTATCTTATAAAATGCCTTATAAATCTTATGTGGGGTTTTTCTCTTTAAATGCTACTTCATCAATTCTCAATTGCTCAACTTCCAAAATAAATAAAGAAAATCAGGGTCTGAGAGGTTGGGGTTTCTCTGCCTACTGAGGGCCTTGACTCAGTTCAGTATTTAGGCAAGTGCACAGCGTGAAGCAGGTGTACAATCCCATTAAAGATGTGTGCTTACTTACCTTTGTGAATGAAGGTCATTTCTGGTCTTTCAAAAAACACTGTGACATTTGGTGTATGTTAGAAAATCAACCTGCAGGAAAGAAACAAGGAAAATAGAAAAGGGGAGCACATTTACAAAGAGAGGAAAAGTAACGAACAGGGCCTTGGCCACTCAAGCATTATCTACACTGAAAACGATGTTCATTTTGATTTATTTCAGGCTCCTGGGTACTGTCATCTCCTTCACCTGACCTGCAGTTGATTTCAGCCCTGATTTACCAAGCCTGGAAAACTGTTCAAACTTTCATCTATTCGTAATTTCCTATGGGGAACATCTTGCAAAGCCTTTTTTAGGCAAGAGCTAGACCTTACATTTCTTCAAGCATAGCTGCCCATGGGGTTTTCAAATAGATTTGGAAATACAAAGCAGTTGGTGAAGAATGTCATAACTCTGGTAGAAAAGCATGGCTCAGATGAGCATTGATAATTATGGGGTTTTACAGGGGCTGTCAATCTGGATGACTAGAGATCAAACAACTGCTTTTATTACTCACTCCTTTAGCCCACTTTTTAAAAGGATATAGGAAATTGGGCTGGAGAGGTTCTGTAAAATAGCAACAGAAAAAATCTGTATCCGAGCCAGGAAACAATCTCCAGGGCACCTTCTACCTTTATCTCCCCTCCCATCTGCTGATGAAAGAAAGTAGAGCACTACATCTCAGTATTTGGATCTGTTTTAAATTGCAACCAACTGATAAGCTGTCCTTCTGGAATACAGTAGTAAAAAATTCTTCTAAATATATTATGACAAATGCTGCATATATGATTCTTATAATATAAAATTAAATTCTGATTTCCTGTATAGACATATTTTGATGGTCTTACTAAAAAAAAAAGTTATTCGTAAAATCAGAAGTCATAAATGGAAAACAGCCTATTAGATCACTCAGTCTATCTCCCATCAAAACATAAACATAGTCCTCAAGAATGATGCAGACAACTGTAACCCAAGCAAGTTCATGTGTAGCATATAGCAGTCACTTTCCTAACTATAATGGCAGGGGTTTAAAGATATTTGCAGGGTGAGTCTCTTAAAAACTCTGACCTCATCTTCTAGGTAATGTATGCATGATTTTCCAGCTTCTGATATAAATCATCCCTCCCTCAGATATGGTATACTTTTACTGACGGACTTATTTTGGGGGCTTTGAAGACCAACACGAAATAGATTTGAAAGTATTTCCAGAATCTGACTTCCGAGTGAATTATCTACTCTTTAGTAGGTAACTAGATTGAGTTGAAACCTGTTTATAACCTAATTCAGGAAGGATGCTTGTCATACTTGCAGAGCAGAGCCACAATGGTCGAGCTCCTCATGGGGGCCATGCATGTGGTATCGGTCCACCAGAGCAGGGTTGCAGCTGATGGTACCTGTGCCAGCACCACACAATCCAACCAAGTCTGTCAGTTGCTTCTTCTGATGGAAGCCATCCTTGACCATCTTAGCAGTTTAGTCACCATGGTGCAAAACCAATACCCTCAGAATAAACAAGATCCTTAGAGTGGGGAGGAGAGGGAAAATGAAGGAAATGGGATTGCTCAGTACAGTTCAAGTATAAAGTGAAGCTTTTTAAACCACATCTGTGCAAAGTGCACTGCCCTGTGAAGCAACTTTACTTTTCTGCAAAGTTATTGTTGAAAGTATTTACATTTAATGGCAGCAATGAATAACTAATCCTCCTCATTCTTCACTCATCCTGTCAATGAGCTCATGTACTATGCAGGACTTGAGGCTTATCACAAAATGCTAGAAGATCAGGAAACTGCAGGGATAAAGGAACTGTCAACTTCTGCTGAAATTAGAAAACACAGAGCTGTGTTGAGTTGCCAGACCTGCCCAGATAATCAAGACTGAGGGCTGGCAATGCACATAGTGCTGTGTCCAGCCTCCTCACAGCAAAACTCACCACCATAGTAGTATGCTGTGTTCAGGAGTGAGAGCAAAGTCTGAAAGTGCAGGTGGAGGGTGAAGAGCTCATTCCTTTCCGTACTAAGGTGGCATAGATCAAGATTAGTGCTTTATGAATCACTGGATGAGACAATAAAAAGAAACCAACGGAGAAAGAAGACTTTGTAGATACTTCATGATGCACATCAGTATATTATTTATGTCAGATATTGTAAAAGTACCATCTTAATACCCTGCTTTTTTCTGCAATATTTTTTCCACTTGGAAAACAGGACAAAAGGACAGATTTCAACGTGTTACTAGTCACTGGTTCAAGGACCGTGCACCAGACTGTATGTAGTTCTATCTTCATTGTTCTCCTGAACATGTGGAATAGGAATTTCATCACATTTTTAAAGCTCCTTTTTTTTTCTTTTTTTTTAACTCAGGGATAGTATAGTCAACTATTTTTGCTGCCCACATCTGTCCATGGTGATATTAATTAATTTGTGACACTAGCCAAACACAACTGGATGCACAGAAGTCTGTCAGCATCCCACTAGAGTAGACAAACTTCCTTCTTTCTTTTCTGTGGCTCAAATCTTCCTCATTGGGTAAGACCTGACACATCTTTGATGCTCTTTAGGTTTTCCAAGCAGTTCTTTGCAGACAGGTATCTTTATCATAACTGACATGCATGTTTAACAAAGAGGCAGAGACTGAACTTCTGTCGCTTTCTCTTCTGACATATTTTGCAAACACTAATATCCATTTAAAAATCAAAACACAATTAAGTGCTATTTCCAAGAAAAATCCTCCCATAGGGGAAAAGGAGACGTTGATCATGGCACTAGAAAGCCCTCTGACAGCAGTAGCTCACAGGAATTCTTGGTGCCTACAACATCAGCACTCCCCTGCCCCACATTGCAAAGTCAGCCTCTCTCCTGCTGAATCAACCCAGCAAGCAATTCATTGAACACAGCAGAACTAAAGGAGGAAGTCAAGGAAACTAAAAATGAGGAAGAAGGACAAGAAAAATGCCAGTATACACAGTGCCATTCCCTGAAAAAAGACTAGGAAGAATAATAATTGCCTATAAAAGTTAAACCACCTTGGAAGGAAAATTAAGATGTAAACTATAGCTTCGAAATATTAGGTCTTTAAATAAAAAATGGTAACTCTTATAAAGAATAGTGACTTTTAAAATATTTATGTTTCTTTAGAAAGAAAAGCCTGAAAATCCCCTTCATGGCAAATTAAAATTATGAAGTGATACTTTCACTCTTTATTAGGTTCCTTCACTAATTTAATATTTTTGTGTATGTTTTCTCTACAGATTTTTTCTTTAAGTTACAAATTCATGCATCTGTAATATCTCAAGCCCTGGAAAATATATGTTCATTCATAAGATCCGTATTTTAAAATGTCCTCAAGGGTAGGAAAAATGTTGGTAGGTGAAAGAAATATTTTTCACTGAGTGTAGAGAATTTGTTCAAACAAGCATCTTACAGAAAACAAGACTATGACTCAAGAGTGTTGTGATGTAGAAAATCAATAGAAAAAAATCAAGTAAAAGACAGAATTACAAAGTTATAAGCAACAGATTGAAAATATGGGTGAGATGTCAAAATAAAAACAAACCTTGAGTCACCTGAGCAAGCACGCAGGTACAGAAATTTTAACCAGAAAGAGTTGATATCTGGATTAGCATTTTTTCAGAAATGTATGTTTGAAAATTGAACCATCTCAAGCAGGTAGCACAGTTACATGCTAAGAGTATTAGAAAAAAATATCATGATAAAGAATGTAAATGCTGAGCATTGCATCAGGAGAACATATAAGCTAAAAAACTGCATTAATTCATATTGGCTTGAAATGGGAAAGTATCTGAACATGGTTATTTTATTTTCAAGTTTTTGTGACAGGCAGAATGAAGCCTAGAGTACAAGAGAGGTGCTACATGTTCCTGTGAGACCTACTCTAGGTGATCCTTCTCTGGCAGGGGGTTGGACTTGATGATCTTTTGAGGTCCCTTCCCACCCCTAATATTCTGTTACTCTGGGAAGCCATGTAAGGGTGTAGGTTGTTTGCAGTAGTAAATGGACATTGTTCATACAAGTAAGCAGCCTTAGTAGCTTGCAAACAGCAGTCTAAAAGTGTGAGTCATCAAGGTACCACTCACTGTACAGGATGAGCAGCACTGTTCATCTGTTAAAATTTTACTTTAACCTGAGAATCTGTAGTGCTGAGACAGAGGACTTACTAACAAATACCTCTGGAGAAGGCAAGCTGCCATGGCCTCTGCAGTCATTGCAAGCAAAGCTCAGCAGCAGCCCCAAAGGCTGGATGTAGGATGCTAATCACTGAAGCTGTCAAGATTATATGAAAGATGCAGAAGTCACAAGAGCAGACCTGGAGAGACCCTGAGGCTTCAGTAGAGCATAGAAAGATCTATTACCCAAACATTTCCAGGGAAAGAGTCACATCCAGAGTCCTCCAATCTCATCTAAGGAATGCCAAGCAAGTTTATATTGGCAAACACAAAGCAAAAATTTTGATTTAAAAGTCTCTGTTAGCTGGTGTTCCAGTCTAAGAAAAATGCTAAAAGTAATCTCTCAGCTGTAATTTTTAATATCTCCTAATATATTAATGACCTTTTCATAATTCAAATTTTCAACAGTTCCTCTTTCTTAAACTGATAAAAACCCATATTAGTTCCAAGACACAGGATTAAATTTTACTTTATTGTTGTTCAGATGCGTATGCATTGAAGCTTCATCATAACCAGAGAATGTATTGTTAGCTCCTACAAGGAATGGGGTTGCACTATCTTAGACTTTCTCAGAAACTTTCCCACAACCATAGTTTATAGACAGCCTTTGAAATGATACCTGGCTACATGTTTTGGGTCAACCATCTTTCCAGCAGTCCATTGTATATGAATAATCTTGACATCTTTAACATTTGATCGAATGTTACAATGAGCAAATGCACTAATTTATGTTACACATTTCAAGCAAGTCGTGTCTAAGAGTTATTTACACATTGTATTTCCACTAATTGCTGTATTTGGAGGGTTCCTTTAAATCTGGTAGGTTGTTCTTTTTTCCTAAGGCAAATTCACTGCTGTTTGCAACATCTTTTGGAGGATTTAAAAAAAGATTTAAAAGAGAAATGGATTGCAAAGCTCTGATTTCAAGCATAATGTCTTCTGTTGTACAGTTTATACAAATCAATGTTGCTGACTGAAGATATCTAAATAAATGGAAGCATGTGACTATTCAGATCTGCCCAACTCAAGTTTCATTTCGTGTTAATAACTTTTCACTCTTTAAAACTAGTCCATTTTTTTCAGATCAAAGGATAGGGTGATTGAAGTGCTCGACATGTCTATCCTTGTTTTTTAGTATAAGCACTGTAATTGCTTGGTCTCTATCTCTGCACAGGGCAGATCCTCAAATAGAGAAACTCAGAAAGATCCAGTGGGAGGAAGCAGTAGGCGATGCATGTGACTCGTGTATATTCCTACTGTCATGTACTCCCAGAAGGACTTGTTCTCTCGAGTTCAGAGAATCAGAGATGAGGAAATTTGGTCCTTCTGTGCATGTGACAAATGCCAAACATTAAAGCACTGAAAAAAATGTGTTTGACAGAGCGACTTCTCTCCAAGACTCCACTTTGGAACTAGGTCACAACATGGTTTGGCAAATTCTCTTGCTTGGAAGGAGATTTTGTTCATCAGGGGTACTGATTTTCAGCTGGATGAGCATAGATTTAGGTTAGACTGGGAAGAAATTCTTTAGTGTGAGGGTGATGAGACACTGGAACAGGTTGCCCTAGAAGAGTTCAAGGCCAGGCTGGATGTGTCTTCGAGCAGCCTGGTCTACTGGAAGGTAACTAGATGATCTTTAAGGTCCCTTCCAACCCAACCATTCTAGTATTCTATGATTATAGTTGCTGTAGAGAAATAACATGTATTATACGATATAATCTCATAATATAAGGAAAGAAGAGATTCATGGAGCCAAGAAAGTGAAAAAAAAAAAAATCTTCTCAGTGGATGAAAATGATATGAATTCCCTCTCATGAGAGAAAATACCTCAACAGACTTAGCCAATATGTTAGATTGTCCCTGTGAAAGTGGAAGCTGCTGTTTTGCCAGCTTTTAACCTCTCAGAAATGGCTGAATTGTACTGCTGATGGAAATGAATCCAGTTTATAAAATCCTGTGAGATTATTTGGATTGAAAGATGTTATATAGATAAGATTTTTAAAGATAAATGTAGTGTAATTTTTGATTTACAACTACTTAAGAGATTTTAAATGTTACTTTTCATATGGTCACTTGGACAGTTTGGATACTACAAGATACTAGCAGTCCCAGAGGAATACAAAGCCAGAGGGAGAGAAATTCAAAGGCCTATGATTTTTCTTTCCTTCTGTTTGAGGATATGGTTCACCAAAACCCACATTTAAAACCAAAGAGCTTTTCCATTGGTCAGTCATTTGAGAAATAAAAGCAATGAAATGGCATACTGATTTTAAATTTCCTTTTTCTCCACTTCACATGTATCTTTGAGAACTATGTATGAAATACTGTCATTTTGCATTCACTTGGAGCTATGGAGCAGTGCTTCACACAGCATGCTTGCACAGGATTATGCAAGGTAGACCCCCAGAATTTAAACTCACATCATAGTCCCCTTAAACAAATATAAAAGTGATGGCTGAGATGACATATGAGAAATAATTTTGTTTGAGTTAAGGTAGGGATGGGCAGTTCAAGTAGCATAAATTTTGTGTTAAAAATTTCTTGAAACAGATCTTCTAAATAATGCCAAGCACTAGAGTAGACTTCAACTTTTCTCTCCCACAGTAAGGGAAGTATCCATATGGACTCTGACCAGGTTAACCATAAGGCCAGGAGAAGAGCTATATCAAGTTCCAAGCTCCCTACCTCCCAGTAGCCTGAGCCTGACAGCTCCCAGGATCAAACACTTAGGCAAGAGAATAAGGTTAGGTAAACTACATGCTGGCCTCTAACAATTTGAAGCTCTTCTTTGAGCCAAAGGTGGTATCTTTATATTTGTTAGTTCTCTGGGTTTTTTGTTTAAGAATTTGACAACTGACTTTGAAACCATAAAAAATATTACCACCCATGGGATCATGCAATAAGCAGACTAGCTAGCTAGTTCATGAACTAAACATTGGGAAAAAAAACAATTTTAATGTGAATTTTTACTTCAGGCAAATAAAATTAAGTAACTTAGAGAAGGTAAAGAGTCATTAATAGGGAAAAAAAATCCAATCTGTTTCATTATGTTTTCTCCAGTCAGTTTGGACTGTATGAAGTAGCTGGTAAGCTGTGTACACATTGCAAAGCTGCAATGTAATATATTGTTCATCAGAAACTGGGATGCTTGCTTTCAGGTAAGAAATCCCTTTGTTATGAATTAAAGAAATAATTTGTCTTCTCTTTTCCTTTTATTGAAGGAATTGACTCCAATCAAGGAAAATGTTGAATTTTTGATAGACAGTAACTATAAAGAAGTTATCGATCAGATTCATTTTAGTTATATTTATTATTTTAATTGTAAAACACCTTTTCCTTTAAAGTGTTGTTTGGTTGTCTGGGGTTTTTGTTTGTTTTTTATTTGTTTGTTAGTTTGTTTTTTTAAGTAATAGATCTAAAAATATTCTGTGCCTTTTGTTTCTTTTTGTGATGAACAAAAATTAACTTTCCTTAGGTATAAGTGAACAGTGACCTCTGGGTTCTAAAATATAATTTTTTTCTTATGTGGATGCTGCCCTGAACTGAGTTCAGTTGAAATGCAGTAATTATTTAAAGATTTGTGATGGAAATATATCTCCGCATTTTCAACTGCAAAGATTGTTCTGTTATCAGGTATGATACTGGCTGCACTCTTAACAGCCTACTTTGGGGTATTTACTTCCACTGTACGTAGACAGCTCAGTTGATTAAAGAAACACTACTCTGTGTAAGCTATCAATAATCAAATGCTTCCTATGCCCTTAATTTAAATTCAAAGTTAGATAGGAGAAAGTAAAAAAGGAGCAAAGAAAACTCCCATCTTCATTGTTAGAAATTCAAGTTTGGAATAGTTATTTCATGTTTCTTTTCCGATAAGAGGGGGGGAAAACAGTTGCCATCAATAAACACAATAGCAAATCCAAGGAATTACACAGCACTCTTAATCCCAAGATCCTGACCAGTTAATAATCACTAATTAATTAAGCCTTGCAGAATTCTTGAAGGAATTTACCACTTGAATAATGAATTTCTCAGAGCACCTATATTGTAGAGGTTTTGTGTGACCCCACAGGTTAACTGGAAAATTCTGGATCCAGTATATCTCAAGACCTAAGTTACTAATGTATTTTTTAACTCTTTCAGCTCCAGTAAAATCGTCCCACTGTGATGCCTGCCCACAGAGGTGGAGGAAACAGAAGAAAAACAAGGGTGTGTGGTTATAGCAACTGCAAAATAATGGAGAAGGAAAGTAATGGGAAATCAGAACTGATTGCACTTTATTCTTACTTTCATTAATGCCTTCCACAGATATAACACAGCTACTTTTTACCTCAGGGCCACAAGTACTTTTACAGATAGACTGTTTGCCATATTGAAAGCCCAGTCTGGTGTACAGTCTGCTGTCATTTATACTGTCAGTAATCTAGAATACCTTTGGTAAAGTTACTGAGTAGGTTCAGATCAACATTTAGAAGGTCTAGTCCAAATATAAACTGACAAGGTGAAATAGTAATGGTCTCTGAGAGAGAAAGAGAGGAGCAGAAAAAAATATAAATATCTGTGGCCTAAGTACCAGTGAAGGCTTTAAGTCAAGCACTTTCTGACGCTCACAGTGAATTTTTTCTTTCTGATATATCTGAAGAACAAATATGCCTCTAAGGTTCTTCCAACCTTTCATACACCTGAATTCTCCTGTTGAATTCTAAAATACTTTCTTATAATTTAGAGTTCTTAAAACACTGAAGATCCAAAAGTGTACAGAGGGATTCTTTGAGGTTGCAGTAAAAACAGACATCACTTTTACTTAAAATGTTATCTGATCTACCTTCAGAATTTAAATTAATTTTAAATGCTGGCAGAAGAGAAAATTTATCTAAGAGTATTCCTATTCTAGTATAATGTGTGCTAACCAGGAAGAAGACAATACACCTTTTTATAAATGTGTATTAATAAATAATACCCATAAATAACAAAAAATTTTATACTTCTGAAATTATATTATTATATGCTTATAAGGTTACATAACAGCGCACTGATTAATATAGTACAGATAATGAAAGGAAAAATCTAAGGAAACTGGGAAAATAAAGGACTGATATGGATTCTTCACTATTTAGAAACAGGATGCTTGAATGGGATTTTCTGTAAGAGGAGGAAACTTCTGTTTTAATACGTGGTACTTAATATAACTGATTTCTCATAATCCAAGGAAGTAGCTGAAAGTGTCAAGATAATCAAAAAGAAAAGCAACAAAGAAAAAAAAACAAAAAACAATCAACCAACCAAACAAACAAAACCGAACCAGCCAAACAAGAATGTTGACTGTTAATTAGTTTATTATTTAACAGTCCACCAAGTGAGACAGATAATCAATTGTGCATTTTCTGTTCAATGTATGTCCGTGCTGCTTGAATTCCAACTACTATCTGCGGATATCTTGGATTCATTTTCAAAGTTAAAATTTGACCTTTTTCTTCAATGCATGTGCATTCATGACTCCTCTGGCTATGCTTCGTAGAAACATTTGCTCGAACCTGTCCTAATCCTGACAACCTTTCATAAATAAATTGTTGACATAAGTAAATCATTTATATAGAACTACTGCATGCCGACCAGTGAGTCTATTTGATAATCCAAGCATCATTATAATTTTATTATTCTCAAATCTCTATACCTTCTCTGTGTGTGCAAAATAATGTCAGACTCTTGGTCTTCTCCCCCTCCCTCAGTTTTAAACTAAGACCAGACAAAGAAATCCACACGTATATACTTCGAAAAGGTCAGGTGCAGCTCTCAGCAGCAGCAGCATACCTGAATATAAATTCAGACCCTAGTGTCTGCTGTCTGTCACATAATCTGATGTCTGAAAATGACAATTTCTCCTTTTCAGTACTTACTGAGCTACACAAAATAACATTAGGACTACTGTCCTAGGATATTAAGTGCTGCTGATGAGTCAAGTTTTGATTATAATGACATAAATATGTTCTCATTGATCTGATTACAAAAGTGGTAGAAAAATAGTCCTAGTGAGTACATCAATAGAGATGATGGCTTGTCATTTGCATAACATATTTTTTGCGTGACAAATACATGTCATTGCAGCTCCAATTTAGTCTGAAGTAGACCACTTAAAGGCCAGCATATCACGATATGACTGACTGTTAGATCACTGTCACCACAAACCTGTACAGAAGACATTTAATCACTTGGTTTATGCAAATCTGTCAGCTGATTCGGTTCCACAATCATTTTTATCCTTGTTACTGTTGGTAGTTTGCAGATTTGCATATGATTTATTTATCTCGCCTTAGCTGGTTGTCATCTTGCAATGTTAAGACATATTTAGTTTTTCTTTGTGTTCTGCAGAAGTTTTGTTCTACTCCAGTATATTTCCATAGGCACTACCTGAACAAGAGAAAGCCATGCCCTCTGCTAAACTGAAATCATACAAGTCGTCAGTGCTTTTTCAATTACAGTCAAAATAAACAAACATAAAAATACCCTAAAACTTTGTAAATCCTGTTTATTTTCACTGAGTCTGACATTTATGTCTACAAACCTAACAAAGTGTCAGCCAAAGAAAAAATGCTATGAATTCTCAAAAAAATCAATATCTATTTTCTTTTAATGTCAGCTGAACTAATATGTGAAGTGCATCTCCTGGAAGTGACTCACAACAGGTGAAAAAGGAATTTTAAATTCAGTGAAAAAATTAGACATGTAATCTGAAACTTGAGGTTGTGAGATGAAGCAAAGTAGAAAGGCAGGATGCACAGATCTGATTCTTGATGGCATGTCACATTTTAGGCCCAGACAGTACCAACAAGGTCTCCACTCACTCACCCTCAATCCCCACTGTGAGACAGGGAGGAAAAAATCCCCCTAAAGTCTCACTGAGACAAGGACAGGGAGTTTTTCACCCCCCATTTTTGGTAATGGGCAAAAGCAGACAGATTCAGGTTGGGGAGAAAAAAAATATCAATTTAATCTATCAGAATAGGAGAAAGACAAAACAAGACCCGATCTTAAATACCTGCTCCCTCACCACTCCCTTCTTCCCGGTCCCGGATCTCTCCTCTGCTGCCTCCCCCTCAGGGCACAGGGAGGGGCAAGGGGGGGTTTAGGGTCAGCTCCCCACACGCTGTTTCTGCCGCTCCTTCCTCCTCAGGGGGAGGACTCCTCACATTCTTCCCCTGCTCCAGTCCAGGGTCCCTCTCCCGGGAGAGTCCTTCAGGAACCCCTGGGACACGAGTCCCTCCCAGAGGTGCAGTCCCTCAGGCACAG
>JAAWXA010000005.1:44371994-44418351 GCA_038090715.1 Florisuga fusca | reverse complement strand
CCCCAAAAAAAAAAAAATTAAAAAAGCCTTTTTTTACAGGGCAGAAAAATAAGAGAGTGTTCTGGTGCTTTTCTTCTAGGTTAATTATAGCTGATTGTTTTCCAGGAACAACTGTTTTAGAAAGCTGCCTGTCAATCACAGCATTGATAAAAGAATTTGTACTGAAAATACTGCTTATTAAAAAAAAATCAGATGCATTACTTCCTGTAAGATAGTTTCTATTCACAAGACAGGGTAGTGGATGCAAGACTTTAGGCTTAATAGTCATGAAGAAAAAAAAGAAGAAAATAAACAAGCCAAAAATTAGAGACAGCTCTAGTGACATAGCAGGAGATAAATAGATACAAAACATATACATAGGCATATATACATATACATGCAAAGACACACAAATGCAGGCATACACACAAAAAAAGGCATACACACACACACATCTCCTTCCACTTGCTTTATTCTCTGGGTATTGCTCATTATCTTGTCAAACATCATCTTCAATGACAATACAACATATTGTGTACTAACCTATCCTCTGATCCAGAACTATGCCATGTGTCTTGCTTACATATTAAAATTTTTCCAGAGCAGCCTCCAATTTTTCATCCCCCTCAGATTTTCAGTGTGCTCTTTGAGTATGATTTCAAAAAAATTGCATATCGTTGTCAGTTGCTGGATAAAACAAAAGCTACAGAATCCCTGAGGTAGGTGGGAAGTAGACTGTTATTGGGCATCACACACAGGCTGTGTCAAGAAAATTTTCTTGGCTCACTGAATCTAGGTACCTAAGGAGGGCATGCAAAAAAACAATTTATCAGTTGGTACCTGGGAGTTATGGATGATGCAGCATAGCTAGATGTGGAGAAGATTTAATTCCACTGCTCTCAAAAATTGCTAGTGAAACACTGAATCAACTGCTTTTTCCCTAATGCAATCATCAGATTAACCAGGAAAGATTATCCCTTTACAGTGTTGTCTGTTACAACAACCACTAAATATTCATCAGCTTTGATACTACATTTATTAAAACAGCAGTCCCCCTGCTTGCAAGGTGATTTGTACAAGTTTCTGTTTCCAGTATAAATCTAACATAGATTCAAATTCTTTCTTGACTATTGTGTGGGCTTGTGCAAAAGAAAAATACGTGATCTTGCCATGTCAAGGTATACCTAAGAGCATAAAATTGCCCAGAAACTGTAGAGTGCAATATGTCCTGGCAATAGAACCAATTTCTTTCTTGTAATTTTACTTTCAGGTAACTCTCTTCTAATGACTGCATTTGCTGAAATTAACAGCAAGTTTCTCAGTCACTGTCTGATTCTAGAACTGATAAAGCTCCATATTTATAGCTACGGCTAGAGAATGCAGAACTAAGGCCACTGCTTGGTTCTGAGAAGCAGCTTATGGTCCAGAAAGAGAAAGAGAGTAAAGAGGTCACACTTCTGACCCTCCTTTGGGGAAGAGTGGAGCAGACAAGTGACCAAAATTGACCAAATGAAGTATTTCATCCCATACACAACATACTTGGTATAAATTTGAGGAACTGTGAGGGTCTATCTCCATTCATGGCCAGCATCCTGAGTGGATTCCATCCATTCATCTGCCATGCCTTCTCAAATTCGTGTGTTCCTGCATCTATCTCCCATCTGCTGCTGACTCCAGGAGCCCAGCCTGGGACATTTTTCCAGGGCTGCCCTGCAGCCTCAGTGGTGACGTGAGAGTTACTGGTGGGGAACATGATAAGGCTTTTGAACATACTTGTGTATATTCAATTATTTTTCTTCTAAGCACTACTGTATCATTAAAGCTGTGTAGTTTAGTTTCCAACCCATGAGTCTCTCTCCCTTGTTCTCTCTCATTCTTCCATATAGTGGAGGGGAAGGGGGTTAGCAGAGAGCCTGTGTCATTCAATTAATTGCCTGCCCAGCATTAAACCATTATTGCAATGAAAAACTATTATTGATAGTGTGCCATAGGCTCTTTCTGAAGATCTTAAGCTCTATTGATGACTCATGACTACTCAGGACTTCTCTCTGCTATTCAGTGTAACCATTAGTCTCCATTTTAGGAAAAATTCCAAATCTCACAACTGCTGGCTTCAGCAGTGGTGGATTGATTGTAAGCATCAGCACTGTTGTAAGACCTTCACTGAGCAGTCCATGAAACCTCTGGTAACAGAAGTAGAATGGCCACTGGAATGGTGGGTCACCACAATCAGCTCTGCTGCAGTAGTGACTGTATATTTCAGGTTAATGTGATTAGCTTGTAGGTGCTTATTTTCTGTAACTCACATGTATTACAATGGAAATACCAATTTCCCAACAGTTCAGTTTGCTTTTATCTATATTAAGAACAGCATACTTTTAATCACCTTACATAACTGAAAAGTTATGTCCTTCTTTTGCTGTTTTCACTTCCATTCTAAGTTCTTGTCTGCTTCTTTGAGGGAAGACCAAAAGACATTTTAGTAATTAGTGTTTGCAAAGTTCTAAGAAGTAGAACTCCTAAATTTCCATAAACAAGATCAAAATAATATGAAAAAATTCTCTGTTCCAGAACCTCTGTAAATGTCCCCAAGTATATACAGCCTTTGATCAAATGATAAAGATGGTTCTGACGTCTTTACTCAGTATGTTATTGAAAAGAGTACGCTATTGAAAAATTTAAATAGTCACAGAATAGTTTGATATAGTTTAAAGATTGTCTAGTTCCAAGCCCCCTTCCATGGGCAGGAACACCTATCACTAGACTGGGTTTCTCAAATTCCCATTCCATCTGGCCTTGAACACTTCCAGGGAGCAGACAGCCATGACTTCCCTGGTCAACCTGTTCCAGTATCTCACCATCCTCCCACTAAAGAATTTCTTCCTGATGTCTAGCCTAAATCTACCCTCTTCCAGTTTAAATCCATTACCCTTCATCCTACATGCCCTTTAGAAAAGTCCCTCTCCAGCTTTCCTGTAGGCCCCTTCAGGTACTGGAAGGCCACTGCAAGGTCTCCTTGGAGCCTTCTCTTCTCGAGGCTGAGCAATCCCAGCTCCCTCAGTCTGTCTTCATAGGAGAGGTGCTCCAGCCCCTTGATCATTTTTGTGGCCCTCCTCTGGTCTTGCTCCACAGTCCCATGTCCTCCCTGTTTTCATCCACCAAGTGGACCATCCATCAAGTCCTTGTATCTCCAATTTAGAGACAAGGATGTCATGCAGGACAGTGTAAAATGCTTTGCATAAGTCCAGATAGATGACATCAGTGGCTCATCCTTCATCCTCTAATCCTCATTATAGAAGGCCACCAAATTTTTCAGGCATGATTTGCCCTTAGTGAAGCCATGTTGTCTGTCACCAATCACCTCCTTATTTTCTATGTGCCTTAGCATAGTTTCCAGGAAGATCTTCTCCATGATCTTGCCAGGCACAGATCCCACTGGAAGTACTTGTGGTTTGCAGTAGTATCCAATTCAAACAAGAGTGACTACTACCAATTGATAATGAGTAAAGAGGGTCCACTTCAGTTTTAATTAAATCAATAAGAGTGTTTTCATTTGCTTAACTAAAACAGTATTTCTCCCTTTTTACAAGCTTACTAATAGTCCATTTTAAATTATGTTTCTCTCTAGAGAGACCAAAATGTATCCTGTACTGTTGTAATAGAGCACATTCTCACTTCCATTCTTTGGATCAAAAAGGATTTTCACTGTGATTTCAGTCATTGTGCTATTTCACAATGTAGCATTTATGATGCTTGGTGCTTCTTTGGTCATCTGTGTGCCACCGAAATAATGAGGCAGAAACACTGTTCATGACATGCAAATAGTAAATAATGTTTTCCTAAGCTATGGAAGAGATTAAAATATCCTTAGCCTCTCTCAATGAAAAGCATCACTGCTTTTAACCCTGAAAAAAATAGAGGGAAAAAAAACAACCTCATCTGTTACACTGACTAAGTAAAGTAAAGGATGGAGCACCTCCACCCCTAGAGAGCTCTGAAAAACTGATAGGCCTTGTATCTTGCCAAAGGTTCAAACTATTCCAGTCCACAGTGCTTTTTACAACAACCGAAAAAAAACTTTGAACAGACTCATTAAAATGCATGTAAATATTCAAACAGAACCTTCAACTAGTAGAGCTTTCTCTTTAAAATGTAAATGGCTTGCCGCTTATGAGGTTAGCAGTTTAGAAAAACAAAACAACCCCCTTGAAAAATTTAATAAAGCTCTACATTATCTGAAAGTGATTGGGATGGATAGTGCTCAAAAGGAAAGAAATTGATGGCTTGTGTATATGCTAATATTTGTTCTACTGAAACTCATATACATTCCTGCCATCAACTCTTTGCATAGCCTTTTCATATAATACTGAGAATCAGACTTGAAGAGGAGCTCTTTTATTGGCTTTTAAGGTTACATTTTGAAATAATGACTTGAATTCCATTAGGCCGCCCATGCAACTTTTCACTGCTAGACAACCACCTGGCTAACATTTTTTAAAACAGCTGTGTTTTTACAGCCAACGGTTTCCCCATTTAAGGTTAATCATTATGACCCAGAATTTTAGCTTACAGTACATGAAATACAAGGTTACTAATAACCTACTGAGGATTGCTCATTTCTAATTTAAATAATGGACAGATTTAGTCTTCCAGAATTGCTGGAATTAGTCTCTCAGTGGCCCAGTGTCACTGGGGCTGTGCACATGTAAATGAGAAGACAATTTGGCCTGGGCTGTCTGGGCTTTCCAGTCTAGATCTACCCATGTTCTGTGAGTACAAACCAGTACTGCTTTTCTTTTGTGTAGCAGGCATCCTACTAATGCAGTTATTCATTTAGCAGCCTCACACTATTGTCTGCAGTAAGCAAGTAGTTTCCAGTGTCTTTAGACTCACACAGGAGCCAGGAGATAACTTTATCTGGGCTAAAGAAGTTACTACTTAGCAAATTCTGTAGAAGTGTGTTCGCACTTATGATTGAATATTTATGATTTAACACTGTTGGTGCGGTACAAAAGTAAGAGTAGGATTAAATGTGTTTGGTGTGATTCTTCCCTTCTTTATCTCCTTTGTATTTTCTCTTTCAGTTTAGTATGGTTTACCAGGTTGGCTTGGATCTATTTGCCAAGTTTTGTCTGGATTTAGAAGGTTTTCATTTATTATCTTACTATAATATTGATGCATAACATCAATAGTGCTTGTTTTCATTACCTTACAATTACCCTGTAATATATACAATATAGTATATACATTATTATTTACACATTATATATTATATGTAATTATAACATTATATAATATATAATATGTATAGTATGTATATAAAGTAATATAGTATATACTTTTATATATCTTTATATTATTATTATATACTTATATAATAATATATTATATATTATATAATATATTATATTATATATATTGCAACACTGACAGTAACAGAATACACATATGCTCTGTATTTTTCCGCTGGTAAATGCACAGAAAAAAGCTGCTTTGCAAATTCTATGATAGGAAACTCTATAATCAGGGGCAGAAAGGGAAGGAGTTAGGAAATAAAATGCAATTTTTTGGTTTTTGGGGTTTTTTTGTGAATAAGTATCTATTTTCAAAACATATAAAAAGGAATTTTAGTTGCCAGAGATCTACTTGCTCTCCTATGATATGCCCAGCTATAGTCTTTTTTCACTGAGGATTATATATTAAACCATTACAAATAACTGGAAAATGTCTGAAGAATTTACTTAAATTCCAAAGTCAGTTTAATCAAGCATACTCTTGTGCTGCTATGAAAAGGTCATTTCTACTCTTATCATCATGCTGGAGCTAATGTTCATGTGGCCTCAGCATGAACAACTGAGTAAAAAGGTGTAAAGTGAAAACAAAGGAGGGAGGTGGGGAAAGATGGGATAAAGCTTGTTGAGGATGACCAGTGGCTTCCTGAAGATATTTGCTGTGTGGCTGCATGAGCAGCAGCCCTGGCATTAGGGAAAACAAAGTAGCAGCAGGACAGGATGGCTGTGACCCCTTCTTTGGGCACTAACCTGTGCTAGATTAAAACCTGAGTCACTGAAAGATCGTATTTAACCCTCTATTTCCATAGCCTGTTCTGTGTTATGCATCTATTCCTCTGCCTCAGAGACGTGACTAAGCTTCTCTGTCCTGACCCATTTAAACATGAAAACAAACAGCACCCAGGCAAGAAACAATTTCTCTTGCTGGAAAATAAATGGGAAACTTTGATATTGCACATTATATTCCCCAAACCCATAGGCTGGCTTTGCTTGTAACCTAGCAAACAGTGCTCTATGTAATTTTCATTAATTTAAGTGATTTCTGACCATGTCAGTTTTGTTTTGTGTTAAACTAAACATATATACTATAACATTCCCAACAAAGGAAAAGTTTCCAGCTGACTTAACTGTGAATCTTCATCGAACAGTGAAGTTTGTGTGTCCTAAAGTGTTTGGGACTCTAGTATGAGACAACACTGTCACTACCCACTGTGTTTATTCTTCTCAAAATGAGCACAAAGTAATTTTAGTGCTAAATCCTTTAAAAATTACAGACATCTCCTTTGACAAATATTTTGGAGTTATTTTTTGGTTGGGGTTGTTTTATATTTAGTGTGAATGACTGTCTTGTTTTTTCCTAATCCCATTTTTTTCTCCAGTTGTTGATTGTTTTGGTCCCCTGACTTCAGAAAACCCTCATCTCAAAGACCCTGCAGAAGTCATTTAAAAATGTACTGTTCCATAAATTTAAAAGTAGTCCTTTTATCTTCTGCCTTGGTGATTTATAAAAGCAAAGAAAAAAGTCTGCTTGCTACACATGAAAATCCCTGGTGAGATAAATTTTTCCAATAATAGTTCTGGTTTTGAGTGATTTATGGTCTATGATGCATGTGTGAAAACACACAAACAACATTTAATAGGCCTGTTCCAAAAGCCCAGCAATATAAGATAAACTCAATATGGATTGGAGATGCTAAGTGTTGTGGTCAGTATTTAATCAATGTGTAAAAAGAGCAATTACCTTATGGCAGTAGGTAATACCAACAGAATATACTCTGACTCATTGAAGTAAGGTTGTAAGTTTGTGTGCCCAGCAGTCCAACCAGAGGTTTCTTTTAAATCTTGAAGGACGAACATATTTCTGGCTGTGCTTACAGAAGAGGTGTTGTCAGTATGAACTTGCTTTAAGTTAAATTTTGTGTATGGTGAAGAGGGGTGAAATGCCCATACTTCTTCTCTGTGTCAATGTCTCTGAGCTCACTCTTACTGACATTACAATGTCGAGTGATTGCTCTTAACATAAAAAGTGCTGTTCTGTTCCAGCATTCTGTGTATTGCTCTTGTTAGCTGTGGAACAGCCTTTCATTGCTGTTCCTGGACAAGCCAGTAGCATTTTAAGTGTATTTTCATCATTTTCCTTCTTTATTGACAACACAACGAATGGTTAAACAATTCTGATTGTCTCTACGTACGCATGTACATACATGCTTCCCTCTCTCATAGCTACCTGGGACAAAGTCAACAACAGAATTATAGCATGAAACCAATGAAAGTAAATGCTTTTTCCATTTGTCTTGAACTGATCATTAAGGCTATCTGCATTTTTAGTGTCAAAAGTTAGTATGCCGTATTTTCTCCTTTGTACTTCATGCTTTTTTATTTTTTAAGACAGCCACGCTGAAAAGAAGGGCAGGTAGCATGGAATATAGAATCATCGGCATGGGGAAGTGTAAGGCTAGGTGAAAATAAAACAAATCTCTATTTATCAACGAGTTTGATCAACATTTATTCATGCAAAAGCTTATATAATTGAAAAAAACAAAACCAAACACCAACCAAAAACCAACCACCACAAAAACCAAGAAATGAGATATAACTGCTGGATAGCCTGTTCTCCCAGACTACTGCACAGTAAATATACCCTGCAAGGGTGAAATCAGTAACCACTGATTTTCAGCCCTCAAACAGGAGCTGCCATGCAAAAGCAGCATATGATCTTAGGTGTTACTCCTTCGATGTACCTGTTGACACTGATAATTTTGTGATCCTATCACTGCTATAAGCAGTCTGTGCTTACAGTTTGTTTCTGACTATACCGACATGCAGAAAACTTGGGTCCAGTAGAAGTGATCTGTTGAAATATACTCCTATGAAATACCTTAGAGAGTGAATGAATCTGGAAAGATGGAGTGTTCCTGTATCAGCTATATGAAATGAACATTTAGAAGTGCAGTGATTAGAAGGCAATCTGGTATTTCATTGATGAGGCTATTGAGGCAAGAGCTCAGAACAGAATGTACTTCCACATGCATCCTTTATTTAAAGCACTACTGATGGAAAAACAGAGTGAAGTGCCCATAGCTGAGCCTTGATTTGGGCCTGTACTGATTACATATATCATCTGCTTTCCCTTTTTTTAATACAGTTATCAGGTTCCTCTGTACTGATAGGAGTGGTGCAAGCATGGGAAAGAGTTATCCACTTAATTCCAGACTGTGAACATAATCTATATTAATTTTAAAAAACCACCAGAAAATTACTGCTTTCATGTAATTATTCTCAGGGTTAAGGAATTTAATAGAGTATCTGTATGAACAACCAGGATTCTGAATTGGGTACCTTGCTTCAGGATTATAGTCAGAATATACAATTTTAATTAAAATTTACTTATTTCAATGATAAAAAATCCAATCTCCTTAACATGTTTGTGATAGAGATTTCATTTTCAGAATACCAAGGCTTTTCAGATGCCTTGATAGCAGATGTTGCTGTTAACAAAATATCCCAAGGATATACACATTATGAAACAATTACCTGGAAAGGCTGTAAACTAAGCAGGGGAATTTCACTGCAGAGCCATAAGTTACACAATCATCATAGAAAAACTCCTTGTTACTGCTATTTATATAAAACTATGGCTGTAATATAGAAAGAAAACCGAGAGTAAAACAAAATCAGACACCTTCTCAACAGGGACAATTGTTGCCAGAGCTAAAGCAAGTAAAGCTTGCATGCAGGTCACAAAAACTTCTGACAAGCAGATTTGACAAACCTCAGTCCTGAGGCCTTGCAGACTCACCCCAAAGTACTGGCAATAATGTGCTACAGGGCCACTTGGTTACATATGTAAAGTAATCATATCAATGGCTGAAATTTAGCACTGAAGCAGGAGGACATGTAAGAACCGCTGTCTCCTTAATAAATGAAATGAACGGATGAATGTTTCGATATGCAGTTTTACTTCTTATTAATAGTAAATGTGAGATCTTAAACTGATGCATATAATTCTAATCATATAGTTATTATTGCAGTTGATTAACTCCTTACTGCAAGTTATGATTTTTCTTAAATCTCTCTTTGTTTTACATGAGCACTCCTAAAATATTTGAGGTGAAACAGAAGTCAGCCTCATCTGTGTTTCAAGGAATAATGATTTAAATACATTGTGATTCTCTCCACTTGACCTTGTTCACAGGTTTATATCCTTGTAAAGCAAGACTGGTCTGCCATGGCCTTTACAGAACCACAGAACACTGGGAAAGCAATAAAGAGACAAGTTCTAGTCAGCTGAAGGAAATAAAAAAATAACCTGAATGGGAACATTGATTTAATCTCATTAGCCTCTGTAAACTCATGGGTTTGAGCTCATGAGACTATCTCTCATTTTCTAAAAGTGAGTGATGTTTCTGTAAGGAAGATTTACTTCCATACACCGTTTGCTTACAGAAGAATGAAAACTGAGTTAGCATTCTTGTGTACTCATCTCAACAGGCATTTGTAGGTTCATCCCCTTCACAAATGTCAACAAGGAACAAAACTACATAAAATCTCTATGGCGTCTGTAGTTCTTTTCAATCTTACACTTTACCTTTCTTTCCTGTGTGTGTTTCATGGTCCAAGTTCATTAACTTCTAATAGAAAAATCTCATTGCACTCAAGTAGATGCCAAACCTCCTCCTACATTTTGGGTACATCTTAAGCTGTGGAAAAAGTGCTCTTGTTCTGTTTTTCTGTGGTCTGTTCATCTCTTCCACATGAATAACTTCAGATATTACATGAATTTTCTTAATAAACATCTAGAGCTTGGCTTCCATCTCTCACATTCTGCTTTCAGGACTTTTTAAAAATCCTTCACCATCCCTTTCATTTGGATATCAACCCTCTCCAAATATCTGCAACTTACTGCCATAACAGTGTCTCCAATTTTTGAGCAATCTTTTTTCTAGGACTGAGTATGAGCTAAAAATCTGAGTTCAATGTTACAGCAGTATTCTTGAACTCCAGAGCAGAACATGCTGTTTCTGATCTTTTAAGCAAGACGCACTCTTCTGCCTTTTGCCTTGTGTTCCCCCACTATGTGTCTGCCAGTGCAGCATCTCTGCCCCTTCTTCTTCTGGGTCTCTGTAAGCTAAATGAAGATCCATGACACACTGACAAAGTGAGGTTGGTTCAGAGAACCTGGAGCAAAGCAGAGAAAGCTGAAAGAATATTTTAAAGGAAGCCAGGCTCCCTAAAAGTAGCTTGACACTGTGAACCCAGGCCTAGACATGATACATAAACTCATTTGATACACAAAGCCAGTATACAGTCTTTCTGCAGCAAGACATTCATGGCAAGAGTTGACACTCAAGTCTTACAGAGTACTTGTTTGTCCAGTAGTTCAAGAAGCACTGACTTCTCTTCAGTCCTATAAATGGAACTGTAGTACCTTCAGCTCTATGAGAAATTTGTGAGTGCTTCTGCTATGCTTTATGAGACTAATTAATCTCTTTTGTATAGGATTAACTGATCCTTTTTCCACAAGAAGCCTTTGCATTTGAAATAGGGAAGGCCTTGCTGAAATCGTATGCAAAATGGAAGTGCACAGAAGGTGGAAACGGGCAAACTGCCCAGGAGCAATACAAGAACATTGCCTGAGCATGCAGGGAAGGTGGCATGCACCTTTGTGAGGTGAACAATGTCATCACAAGGCTGATGCCTATCATCTTTCAGAAGTGATGGCAATCAGGGAAGTTCCCAGTGACCAGCAGAAAACAACTGCTATGACCACCTCCAAGAAAAACAAGAAAGAAAATCTACATCAGCCTCACATCAATTCCTGGGAAGGTGATAGAATTTTTGTCTGAGTAAGTGGATAAGAAGGTGTATGGGAAAACTGGCTGAACCATCAGGCTCAAAGGGTGTTCATCAATGTCACAAAATTCTAGTGATGCCCTGTTAAGAGTGGCATCCCTCAGGGATAAATACTGTTTAATGTCTTTATTAATGACAACAGTCATTTTGCAACCTTGGAAATTACAGTAAAAGTGGGGGGAGAAGCCTGGGGAGAAGCAAGGGGTGATGAGGAGGAGCTGAGTTTGATATACTGGGGCCAAGACTTCCATTTAAAGGATCCTCCATAATCTTGAAAAATGAGTTCACAAGAGCCTGTGAAAATTTAATAAAGGCAAGTCTGAAGCTCTTCCTTGTGAGAGGAGCCCACACTGCAGAATAGGCCAAGGGCTGAACAGAGAGAAAACAACTTTGCAGAAAATGTCCTTTAGGACTTGGTGGACAACAAGGTGAGCCTTGTTCAGCAGCACACCCTTATAGAGAAGAAAGACAATCCACATCTGGGCTGTATTACCACAAGTGTAGTGTTCTTGACAAGAAGGTCAAAAAGTGTGGTTATTCCCCCTCTATTTGCCACTTCTGATATTGTGTCTGGTTGACTGTATCCAGTTTGGGTTTCCCAGTAAGTACCTGAAGAGAGAGCAGTGGGGGGATAAAGTGAGGGCTGGAGTATGTTCAGCAAGGAGAAGAGAAGGTGTGAGCGAGACTTCATTGCTGTCTGTAGCTACCTGCTGGGAGACGGTAGGGAAGATGTAGCCAGACTCCTCTCAAAGGTGCACAGGGAAAGGATAAAATGAGTATGGGCTGCAAAGTGGAAAATTCTGCCTCAAAGAAAGAAGGAAAAATATACTTACCATGAAGGTGGTTAAGGACTGACATAGGTTTTTCAGACAGAGGCCATAGAATCCTCCATCCTTAGAGGTACTCAAACCAAGCTGGACATAGCTTTGAGCAATTTATCTTAATGGGATTGCTTTGAGCAGGAAGTTGGATTGGATAATCCCCAGCAGCCCCTTCCAGCCTCTGTGAGTCTCTGATTCCAAGACTGAGGTAATAATTCCCTGAGCATTTTACAGTGTGCTAACTGGAATATGCTTAGTCAGAAGGTCTTTAGTTTTTAATTTACTAAAGCATTTTGGCTGAGTCATGATTTTCCAAAAACAGCTCTCTAAGGAAGAGAAATGGGAGGATTTTATGGAAAACAGCAACACAGGAGAACAGCACTGCAGTTTAAGAAGGAGGAAGCTGACTATGATGCTGCAAGTGCCGAGCTGTGGCTGGGAGCACTTGCTACATCTGCACTCAAAAAGGAACAAATCTTTTTTTTTTTTTTTTTTTTGAGCACAGAATTGTTGTCCTATGACACAAACATTGAGGAAGAGCAAGGAACCTGGAACAGATCCAAAGTGAAGGAAGTGACAATAGGTGAGGCACTGAGAAGTCAGGTGGGTCAGTATGGCAATGGCAAGCCATTGGGAGTTCTATTAAAGGGGTGGGAGGAAAGAATAAGAGAAGGATGCCCAAGAGCTAGATAGACAGATGGAGAGTGTAAGTCAGCAGGGAATCTTTCTAGGAAATTCAAGCACCCTTGCAATTGATTAGAATCATGACAGCAGGGCTGACATCTAAAATATGTTAGTCACCATCCTGTTTCCACAGCTCTCTATCAGTCTATTTTTAAAGGATTTGGCCAAACCTGCAAGGACATTAAGTAAACTGAGAATGGTTCTTGGGATAAACATTGAGCTCAGAGATTAGAAAAATCAGTATTGACAGTAGCTGTGCTTCTCACACTCTCCAATCTGCCACATTATCTGTTCTCCCTCCCACCCCCCAGGCCTTAAACCTGCTCAAACACTATCATAATGGGTTGCATTATATCACAACAAGAAATACATGAAGATTTCAGACTTTTGGCTTTTGTGGGGTTTTTTGTTATCTTTCTTTAATAAGCCTTTCCTCATTGTTTGAAAATGTCACTCTAGCCAAAGATCTTCTATAATTAAAGAGCAAAACTGTCCAACTAATTAGAAGTTTTCTCTTGCCCTGAGGGTAGCTCTGGGCATAGAAACAGGGAGTTTAAGGCAAATTGCACAGCAGTAGGAGTAACTGAATTATTTAAAATGAATGTCTACTTTCTAAACCATGTTCAGTGGAAAAAAAATAAACAGCAAGATCAGGAACAATGGAAAAACAATTGGGGGTTTTCCTTAGGAAGGCAATCGAAGCAAAAGTTACAGAAATCCTAAATTGCATTGGAAGAGAGAATTTTGTGAAAGTCACTGACTCTCAGGCCCCTAGGGCTTCTGGCCTTGATCATACAATTGCTGCACAGTCTGGACTGGCTGCCAGCAGTGGCTTTATTATGAATTTCCTAAAGAAAACACTAAAATAAAGTACATGTTTAGGTGCTTCTTATTCAGAAGATATTTCCTGCAGTCAGAATCCTTGGGTTCGTTCTCGCTTTCTGATGAGGGAGAGGAGAGACTTGTCTAATTAGGTACCTCTCATCCAAGATTCCCCCTTGCAAATCTCCCATCTCTGATAATGAGGTGTTCCTGCTCCCTCTGCAGGGGCTAAGCAGGCTGCAGTCATAAACCAGCCAGCTTTTGCTTCTCTGAGAACCAGGTAAAGGCACAACCCCAATCATGCCTGTGTTCTCAGCACCGAAAAATATGCTCAATTGAATGTTTGATGCAAATATTAGTTGGGGTCTCTTATAACTGCCTTTCTCACTGATTTATTGCAGTGTGATAATGACAAGACCGTGTTAATTTATTTTGTACTTGTGCTAACTGCAGTTTGAGTTTGGCTAGTCTGGTTTTCAGGATAGGAGACCGTACGGCATCCTCAGGGACCAGCAACTTACCTTCTGTGACCGGTGGAACATCAGTGCTATGAATTCTGATTGCTAGAAAGGAGACAGTTAAATGTCATAGAACAAAAGAGAAGTAATATAAAAGCACACCAATACTAGCTGCAGCAAAAGGTGTGGATAGCAAACTTTGAACAAAACCATGCATAGTGCACAGTCAAAGCCCTGGAATGCACCCATGGATCTCAAAAGAATTTCATTCCTTTAATGAAGCTGCACTTTATTTATTTACTTTTAAATACTTACGTGGCTGTCACCCAAGTGCTTAAAATAAAGATAACAACTACTCCCCTTTCTTCTTCCTTGGAGATGGGAGAAATGGCTTGATTAATTTATTATAGGTTTTTGTTTGCTTTATGTTTGTATGGATGACTGGGCACAATGTGCTGGAGACTGGCTGGGAATAAATTATCAAAGGAGAACTGTAGCAGAGCTGAAGAAAGGGAGATCTGTGAATGTTCATTTCACCTGAGGGTGCCTTCTGTAGCCTGAAGTTCTTCTAGTGAGTTCTGTTAGTAATAGGACGTATTGCTGCATCTGCTAGCAGTTTTTAATTTGAAGGCTTTCTGGCTTCATGGCTATAGTTTGTTTGCTGACATCAATTCTAGAGCCATAGTACATATTTTATTAGTTCATATTCTGATTCATAGGGGTCATCACAATTTTCTGTCACCTGAATTCTTTGATCAAGCAGTCATATACATACACTTAGGTTTTGCATGAAAAAAAGACTACCAATTAAAATTTTATTTTCTATGGTGTAAATATAGTATTCTTAGAATAGAGGATAAAAAGTTGTTCTTTCTTGTAACTCTGTACCTGTCAAAACTGGAAAAGAAAATTTATTTCTTACTCCCCTCTGTGGGAAAGGAAGAGGGAAAGATGCCCACCTCCTAAGGGAGCTTTTAGCTAGAAAAGAGAGATTTGAAACTGCTCTTTACATGATGCTCCAAAATTATTTGGGCCCAAAGTGGTGGAATTTTGTCAATAAACCCAGTGAAAACTTCATCCTTGGCTTTGAAGAAAGTCTCATCATCCAAAGCTAATAAATCACTTTCCAGAAGTGAACAGCCTGTAACGATGCCTCTAGGGTGAAGAGAAATGTAAACCTGCTGGAGAGGCCTTTCCTTATCACACCAGAATACAGTGATAGGGAGGGGGGGGCAGAACTACAACAAACCACAGAGCTTCAAGGGAGCCTTAACTCTGCATAGAAAATGATGTGAGAGCTCTTTCTTGGCATCCCTGACTCCTCTTTGAATCATTCTGTGCACATAGAGTTATCATCCAACTGCACACAAGCCACATGAGAGACAAAAATCCTTATCTGGCACCAGGTAGAGACTGAAAGCAACTATGTTAAAAACACTGATGAAATTTAATGCTTTTGTCTCTTGGGGTTTTATAGAACTTTCATGTCTCAAACTGCATTCACCTGAATATCTGCACACACGTTTCACCCATGCAAGACTTTCATTGTTTCCAAATTCCCCTAAAAGTTGAGGCCCAGGGAGGAACTGATAACTGCATTATCAGATAGCAAAGAGGTCTGATTAGTATGAAATGAAATTGTGCAATCATATTAAAGCCTAGAGATTTTGTAGACTGGCTTATCTTTGCACTACCCTTCAAATCAGCTTGTGATTTTCTTTAGTTCTTTTCTGAACCGCTAAGGGTTTGTGTTCACCCTTTCTGGTTATTTTTTCAACTGTTCTTGCCCCTGCTCCAATAGCATACATTGTATAAACAAGCCATGTAAAAATTAAGAACTTAGAAGACTAAGAAAATGGGCAACCCACTAGATAATTTGGAGGATGAGGCAGAAAACAGTAAGAATTTAAACAACGAAGAAAAGATACAGTAAAGACAGACTTTATTGCTAAATTTACATAAGAAATGGATTTTTATTTTGAGGCAAAACACCCTCAGAATGTGAAAAACAAAAAACAAAACCAAACTCTTAGGATTTTTTAAGGAACAACTGGAGATACCAGGTAAGGATGGAAGTCTTTCGGGGCCAAGTGGTTACAATCCTCCGAAAGGTTAAAATTTGATATCTAGATATTTAAACAGTAAATAGTTCTGAAAATTTCAGGCCATATTTTTATTATAAAGTATTATATTGTTGTGCTTGTTGTTGTTGTCTATGGCCTATAAGTGATTGGGTAAAACCATTCTGGGACACATAGGATTCTCTGTTTTCCACAGTCAGCCTTTTGGAGCTCCATGTAAATTTCCAGTTAATCTATTTCAAAGAACTAGAGATCAGCATTAACCATGCACTTGAATCATTTTGTGGAGAATATAGGCACTTTATTTCTGATACATTTATTCTTCCCCTCACGGAGTCAAAAGAGATCTATAGATCTTCTGGAGAAATGGCTGGCTTTATAAATTATTGAAGCATAACTGCAATAATTAGCTGGCTTTTGTCAGCATCATACTCCATATATAGCAGAGCTCCTAATCTCTTACTGTTTTTCAGAGCTTTTGTCTCTTTAGTAGATTATATATGTGTGATTGGTTTTGATCATTTTGTAATGAATATTGTATCACACTGTGCTAAGTAGACCAGTATCAACATGTTCCTAACTTCTTTAGGATTAAAATGCATGTGGGGAGTTTTAAAAGGTATTTACATTGACTGGAAAAATCCACTGTTTTCTGAACAATTATATTCTGCAAATTAGAACACTCTTTGACTGTATGTGATATTACCCTGGTGTTACTGGACATAGTAAGTCTACATGAAGCTTTTTCAATTCTAAATTGGCTCACAAAGGCAATTCATCATTGTCTCCATCCTGAGGTGTACACATCCATCGCATGCTTCAAGGGAAGGTAGCAAGTATTTTAATCCTGCTTTACAGATAAAAAAATCAACTATAAGAGCTGACCAGGTTTATCAGACATCACAGCACAAGCCAACTGAAGCAAGACATTCAGCTACAGAATACTCTCATATCTTAACCATTAGAAGTATGTGGTCTTCCTAGAAAAGTTGGATAAAAATGGGTCTGCATTTTGTTTAATTATCCATAATTAATTTGAGAACTTCTGGCTGAGCAATTAATCCAATTTATTTCAGCATGCTAAGAGCTGCAAGTGTCTCAGATGTAACTCAGTACATCCACCCTCATGGCTTTTCTCCATCACTTTTTGTATATATGCAGTGTTCATTTGGGTTGGCTTCTAAAAACTCCAGGGCATGTACAATTTCTCTTCTATGGCAGATGGTGCTAGGTTTGCATGTTGCAGGGCTGATGCTGTGAAGTCTTGGTGTTATTGAGCAAGATCTTGTAACATTCGAGTGGTTTCCTGCTCCAGTCACTATGCTTCAAGAGGCCATAGAAAATAGCTTTGGGAAACCTGTTGGCCAGAGTACACACTCTAAAATTTGGTAGAGGATAGAGAGTCAAATGTCAGATATGTTGCCCTGCAATCTTCTGATGCATCTGACAAGTAAAGATGAGGCCCAAGAAACATTAGTCCATGTGTACTGAACTGAGCCTACAAATTCTGTACCTGGTTTGGATGGCCTTCCATAGTTGAGGAGATACCAAATCCCAAATGACAGAGCTGTTTGTCACCACCAGCCAAACGTTTCTTTCAGTGCAGAAGGCCTGTGAAATGAATCAACATGCTGCACTCAGATTCTTAAAAGCATTTCATGCACAGACTACTGCTCTGCTTAACAAATTTCAACCTACAGTAGCTGCTAATAAGATAAAAAGCAGTGATATATCAGAGAATATCACCTCCAACAACCATGCATGACTTGCCATGGCAAACACGTCCTCAGTGAGCAAAGAGAGTGTTCATTGTCCGTTTCAAGCCTCCTGCTGTAGCATTTTATGCTTTTTATTTTTATCCCATTTATCAAAACAGCAGCCTGTTACCAGTGCTGATTGCTGAGATTTTGACTCTTTGCCTGCTGGGTGCACCCTCTGCTCTATAGGGGTTTCCTAATTGAATATTTCCCCTATAATTAGAAAAGCTTTGAAAAAGAACAGGAAAAAACTTATTACAGTCTTGAAATGTCCCCAGAATCTTCCACCTCAGTCCTGCACACAAGCTCCTTTTCTCTCCCTGAAGTGCAGTGTATTCATCTTTCAGTGAGCAGCCTCAGCTCTCTTTCTGAAGCTAATCACATTTATTATACACTGAACATTGTAAATGAACTGCAGTAAGAGCCTAACACAAGGAGGAGGGGAAGGAGAGAGAGATATTAGTCCAGATTAAGTTATAGGAGGTGGCTGGTTTAGTTAGAGTCACTGGTGCCTCATTTCTCATATCTGTGAGTCGAAAGCAAGGAAACAGTTACTGCATGCATTGAGATCTGTCATTAATAATTTATTCCTGTGTCTTGGTGGATGGTATCAAGCTTAGAATTCATCAAAGGACAAATTGTAAACTCTCTTTTCTGGCACAGTTGTTCCTACAGGCTGCATGCTGTAGGTCACAAGGACAGAACAAAAACTTATGTTTCAACTCTTGATGTGTGGGGGAGCTTCTGCTTTGGAGTGAGACAGAAGGAAAACTTGATCTGCCAAGTTCTTATCCTGACCATGACTGCAGAAGTTTGCATTTCCTCCTTTCTCATCAGAGGCTGCTGTTCAGGTTCTCTTGCTGCATCCCTCAGCACAAGAGGCGTGAAAAGCTACAGCCTCAAAGCCAGCTATGCTTTTGTGTGCAACCTGCCTGGCTCTTCTGTAAAAAAAATCCCCCCAAAAAATTGTCAGCGAGGCTGTTATGCACACCTGGCTTCTTCAGTACAAGGCATATTTTCCTACAGAAGGGAGGCTCTGTGTAGAGGCAATCAGGTAAACACAATCAGGTAAACAGGTTCCCCCAGTTCTGCTGATGCGCAGTTGGGCCCAGCCCTAATTGGGCACAGGTGGGCTTAACAGGAGCTCACACCTTCCTCCTCCTGACTGGCAACACCTGGTTGTCTTTACCTGATTGCCTCTACAGCTCTGCTGCCTTGTTGACTGAGATTTCTCAGCTAAGTGTTTCCTGGCTTTCAGAAAGCTCCCTACCTCTTTGCACAGTAAATAAACAAACAAATAGCAAAATGGATGAGAAGGATGCATGAAAAAGCATCAGAGAGGATAGATAAGGATTTAAAAGGGCCGAAGGGAAATTCTTCTATCTACATCCTCGCTTCTTCAGAGTCTATGTCATCATGGATTTTTTTTCTTTTTTTAAGGGGAGTTTGTTCTTCAGATGTCTGTAAAAAAGTAGTCTCACAGAGATATTATTTGTAATCTTTCAATTGAATCAGCTCACAACAATGATAAAACCTGGCATTTTCCCACTCTCCAATTAAGGCCAGTTGTATTCCATTAATGGAGGGCAATGCAATTCTTCTCCTGCTTTCCCACCCCAGGGTTATATGTCCTTTAGCACCTTTTTCCCATACTGCTTCCCCATTTTATGAAGCAGCTTGGTGAATGAATCTGCTGTCCTGCTGCCTGTGTAACAAGAAGACTGCAGCTGAGAGTTACCTGTCCTAGTGAGAGTGAGCAAAAGGGCACTCTTCCATACCCATCTTCAAAAATCATCTGTTCTCTTATCGAGTGACCTAAGGTTGAATTTCAGCTTTGAAGCAAAAGGATCTTAAGATGAATACCTGTTAAGGCATTAAATGTACTCTGGTACTCCCTGTAGATCATTATCAAGAGGTTAATTACATTCTAACTCCTCGAACAAGCCACCTGAAAAAAAATGGGCTTTAGCAAGTTTCCCTTTGTGCATCCATCAGCTTGCAAAACCAGCACCTGTGACAACAGAGAGAGGAGTCCTAGCAAGACTTGGTTCTGCTGCAGGTCAGGCTCAGGTGAGTAGGCAACACGGAATTCTGGTTGCAGGACAGATTCATCCATCACCTGAGGAGGAGGTTGGGCTCGCTGAGATGCCCAGGGTGGAAGAAAGTCCTCAGGCAGCAGGCTGAAACTGCTCTGGACATTCAGGTTCAGGGGAATGCCTGAGCAGCTGAGTCTGCTGCCTCTCCTGTCAGCAAGAGGGTAGGAGATAGGTTGTGATTGCTGCTGCAAAGCACTTGAGGGAGGCTGCCCTCTCATTTCCCAGCTCTGCTGCTGTCCCTTATCTGAGCAAAGCAGCAGTCATTCTGGCTTTGCAGGGAGCATGAGCAATAGGGAGAACAAGGTCCTGGATATTTAGCTGCTCCTGAGAGTTTGTTGCCAGTTCAAAATGTCCCTAGAAATGGGCCTGTCAGTAGGCAAGAAAAGGTAAATAATTCTTTTGTAAATGAAGCAATTTGATACAGCTAGGTACAGAGCTTTGAATTACCACAAGTCCTTTTTAGGGTAACGTGCCTTTTCTTATGAGGCCCCACTAGGTATGTGAAAGAGCATAGCAAATGTGCTCTGCACTGTGTAATCAAATACATTTAGCAGCAGAGACAGGGTTAAGGGCCATAGCAGAAGGATGTGTAGTGCTTCACTGCTGCGGTACTTCTGGCTGCTCACAAGTTGCCCACTAAGTGCAGCATGAGGGAGAGAGCTATTAATAGTCCTGCTCATCATGGAAACAGCATAATCCTAGCATGAGGGAATATGTGAGCCATGAACTGTAAAGCAAAACTTCAGGCACAGAAGACAGCCTCAAAACTATGCAATAATTAACAAAAGTGGGAAAGAATATGTTTAGTAGAGGCTTTTTGTGAAGCTACAGAAGAACCTCTTCCTTAAATAAAATTTAAAAGAACGCTTGCATACTGTGCAAGAGCTCAGTGTGTTCCAGCTCGCTCTCACAAGCTCTGTAACTACTTTTGTTAATAGATTGATTGAAGTGTTTGGCATACAGATGTCTAATAAATACTCTATGTGCTGGAAGAACTTGATGATCTCATTCTGATACACATCCATGACTTCATTAGGGTTCGTGTGTGCTTTTCCAGCCATGAACTACTTCTACAAGTCATCTGCTTTCAGAAATTGTTGGCAGAAAAGCACAGGCCTGAATTTCTATGAAAATTCCTGATAGAAAATGCATATACATTCTGTTTGGCAGTGTCCTCAGATAGCTAGTAATTTCCAGCAAAGTCTGTCATAAAATAGTATGGTTTGGTTATTTGTACATGCCAAGCAGTTACATAAATACACATCTAATTTTAGTGCACAAAGTGTATTCACAGTTTTCTGAAATTACCAATTCTATGATCATGATGCTCAGGCTAGAAGATGAAAATCCTATTAGCACATTCCCACAGAGAAAAACTGTTTTGGAATAACAGTAGATACTAAAGGTCTTGAAGATAATATATGTAGGACATGATATTTGACTAAATAATAACATTTCTATGCGAGTATTATGCAATATATTTAAAGAAACCTTATCTATTAAATGCTTACATCTTGATTAAACCCTGTAAAAAATTTTAAGTATATTTCGAGGCATTCCCACTTTATAGCATTTGGATCACTTGTCCTCAAAAGGTATGAAAATGGCTTTAGCTAGGTCATCCTTTAGCTGGTATTTCTAACAAATATAATGCCATGGGGCATTCCTCTTGTCAGAACGCATTTATTTTATTATCTAAATGATTATGGGTGTATTTTTTCCTCACATATTCTACCCTGATGACATGCTGAGTTCTCAGATTTTCAACAGATGCTTACAATGCAATTACTTTAAATATACTATATTTTGTCTCTAATTTTCACAGACCTTTAAAATGATTAGCTTTCTATCAAAACTACCAGAGGGAAAAAAAAATTTATGGCCCTTCTACATTGGTGGAACTATCACTGATATTGGGCCAAAATATTTTTTTTTATGTTAAAAAAATATACAACCAGGCAAATCCTCACACACAGAGTTTAGAAAAGATAGAGCTGTAGGCTCCTTTTTTCAGTATTTCCATTGAATTGAGAATAACATTTACAATTTATAGGAAATTTTGGAGAATTTATTTTAATTCAAGATATGGAACAGAAAGAAAAGGCAATTTATACTTTAAAAAATGGGGAGTTGAATTTGAGTTCTCTCAGATGTCTTACTAATCAAGCCCTAATGCCATATCTCTTACTGCTTTAACATAAACAGTAAACAAGAATACAAAATAAAAAGATATTTGAAATAATGTCCCCCACATCCTAGCTGACTTGCTTTTCAGCTGCTGGGCTAATAACTCATTTGTAATGGCTCTCATTTGATTAGCATTCTCTCAGCTTTCTATTAAGACTTTATAAAAATTCTTGGGTTTTTTATTTTATTTTAATTCACTCTCTCTCCAAATGCATAAACATTAGAGTTTGAAAAAAAGCCTGGCTAGTAAGGAAATACATCTGTAACACGGAGTGCAAAAGGTCTCAGGTAAGATTTATGGGAGGGGAAAGCACAGAATTATGAAAGAATAAAAATTAAGATATAACAGAAGCAGGTTTTTCTGCGTCATCATTCTCCTCTAGAAATAGCTTATTTGCACTGCACAGGAAAAAAGATGTAACATAAGTAACTTATACAAAACTCACCTAAATCTTTTGTCAATAACTTCATTAATAATGTGATTAATATACTATACCTTTTGTCCTGGTTGTAAAAATGGCCATAAAATAGTTAATTAATCCTTCTATGGTGAATAATAGGTAGGATTAGTTAAATCTGTCTGGACCAAAACCTAGGCAGCCTAGCACCAGGTAAGGTCCTGTCAGTTGAACTGTTGTAGATATGAGTGTGGGAGATGCCCTATTTGGGCACCAAACAATCTCTAATAGAGCCTTTCACCTTAAAACCAGATTAGGATGGTTCTGGTCTCCATCTGGAAAATGTAGTAAAGGTATGTATTTAACTGTTGTCATTTTATGGCTATTTTATCAGTTTACTACAAAAATAATGGGAAAAAAGCAATTTCTGCAGTGATACTGGAATCAAAAAGAAGTTTCAGAAATTGACCCTGAGTGTCTGGATCTCTATTTCTGTCTAATCATGACTGCAAAGCATAAAGGCTACTCTAGTGGTACTACAAGAAGGCTGCAATTCTAGAAAATCCAGTCTCTGGACTCCACTAGCCACAGAACATTCCCATAGACACAAAGAATTCTTTTGAATGTGCTGTGGGGTTCTGCCATACTCATAACTCTGTAGGCCACCACTTGTACCCACCAGCCCCTGGCTTGTGTGGCTGCCACCCCTCCTGTGTGCCATGGCACTGCCTCTGGAGCATGGCCACCCAGGGACTGACATCTGGCACTGCCTGGAGACCAGTGGGGCATCTGGCAAATCTCTCCCATTTTCTGTCAGTGGCATAACATGTTTTGCAGAAGAAAGCCTTCTCCAGAGGGAGCACAAAAGCATCAAATATTCACCTGCTAGCAGAAGAGAAAGAAAAAAAGAAAAAAAAAAAAAAAAAGGAAAAAAATCATGAATAGTTTCAGTAATGGGATGTACTAATCCCTTTTATCTTAGACTGATATCAGTCTTCCCCACAATTTATATGCTATCTTTGCTTATTAAAACAAAGCAAACTAAACACAAACAAAAACTAGAAAGAAAAGCCATAAAATAAAGTGATGTCCTGTTGAGCTTGAGCCAATCCCTCTATACATATTTTGTTGATGTTGGTCAACAAGGGAAGAACAACCTCAGAGCTGCTTTAATTACTTGAACTGTTCACCTAAAGCTCCAGATAAACTGACTCTCCAAAGAGAAGCAAATCACTATTCTCTCTACTACTGGAAATGGAAATGCTGAGCTTAAAAAAAAAATAATGACAATTTCATTTTCCTGACGTTTCTACTCAGAATTCCTCCCTCCCATGGCTGTTGGTTAGGGGAAGTAAATATACAAACTGCACAAAAAAGGCCCGTGTTTTTTGCAGGAAAGATACTGCCAAGCAGAACCTCCAGCACTTCAGCCTCCATCTTCTGTCCCTAAGGGAGAAAAGGCAGGAATCGGTATCAGTCTAAAAAACTCTGCTCTGCCTTTTACCACTAGCTCCCTGTGGATGTTAGGGAAAAGGAGCACGGCCAACAGATTGAGAGTGGTAATTCTGCCACTTTGCTCTGGTAAGACCTCTCCCGGAGTAGTGTGTCCTGTGTGGAGCCCTCAACAGAGGAAGGACTTGGACCTGATGGAGCAGGCCCAGAGAAGGGCCACGGAAATGATCAGGGGGCTGGAACATCTTTCCTGTGAAGACAGACTGAAGGAGCTGGGGTTGTTCAGCCTGGAGAAGAGAAGGCTTCAGGGACACCCAATAGTGACCTTCCAGTATCTGAACGAAAGTATCTGACCGCAAGGCCAGGGCCTGTAGTGATAGGGTGAGGGGCAATGGTTTTAGATGAGAGAAGAGTAGATTTAGATTGGACATTAGGTAAAAGTTCTTTACCTTGAGGGCAGTGGAAAGATGGAACAGGTTGCCTGGGGAGGTAATTGAGACAACATCCTTGGATATATTCAAGCTCAGGCTTGACGAGTCTCTGAGCAACCTGATCTAGTTGAGGGTGTCCCTGCTTACTGCAGGGGGGTTGGAAGTAGATGATCTTTAAGGCCCCTTCCAATCCAAATTATTCTATGATTCTATGACCTCTCTTTCTGTTCTTGAGTTCATACCTGTCCTATCCTTGGATAGGTCATACTACATTTTTGCAGCTCCTTTATACTAATACAATAAACTTTGTAAACAACTCTTCTTTTCTGAGTCCTTGTGCATCACCTCTTGATGGAGACATGTCAGCAGACATTATCAGACAAGGCAATGTAGAAACGGTAGGGCAAAGAGACATTTACTAACTGGAAGACAAACTGCAAAGAGGGAAGGAGTTAATTTCTGCTATATTTGCTTCAGGGAAGTTGTGTGGTCTATTTTTCATGTAACTTATTGTGTTTCTGCAAGCCCAGGCTGCATCTTCCATAATAGATTATTTCTAGATGCTCTAGAAGCTAATCAGGAATTAATTTCAAAGAAATAACAAGATGTGGAGAGCTAAAGACTGTTTTCATTGCAAAATCCTCTTTTTCTGCAATATGAATCAAAATCAAGGAGCTTTTGATTATAGATTTTTCAATTTTCTTTTTCCATAAGAAGATGCTAGAAACACACATCCTTCTTTTAGAAATATTTAAAGTACAGTACACCAGAAATAAAAAGTCGAAATCATACTGCAACAAATTCTGAAATGGAGGAATTATGCAAGACAAACTACTGAAACCTGTGCAAGTCCCTTTGGTCCAAAGAGGCTTCCAGATAGACTACTAGGCTATCAAATAATGCTGGAGAGAAAGTTGTGTTGTCAACTTTCCAAGCTGTTTGCTGTGAGAACAATGGTGATTTTCTTGCTCTTGACAAAACAAACAGAAAAGTGTAGGAGGGTAGCAAAAAATAGGGAAGCATGTTTTGTGTTCATGTTCTCAGGGCATGTGGCAGCTGGTCAGTCACAGATGGATGCTCTGGGCTGGCAGGTCAATCATGACAGCTGTTGCTTTAAACTTTGGCTTTCTTCCCTGGTCTGCAGCATCATTAGGATGGGTTGAACAAATCTCATTCCTTTCCTCTTTCCTTACAGGCTAGGCCCATGTGAAGGGGTCAGGCTGTCCTACAGTGCTGGTGTGGAGGAATGCAGATTCCAAGTCAGGAGGAATGACAAGAGAGGAAATCAGACAAGGTGGGGGTCTGTGAAGAGGACATACTGCCATGTATGTATGATATATGATGATGGACCTAGAGCTCATGTAGGTCAGAACACCTGAAATGGATATTCCGACAGCTGAGGCTTATACATAAAGATCAGATTTATCCAGCCCTGCCAGCCTTATGCCAGTACATCCTGCAGCAACCCATCACCTCTTTCTTTTGGGCCAGAATGTTGAGTTTCTCTTTGGGTCTGTATACATAAAGGTCCTCAGAGTCTAAACTGATTACTGATGATAAAGGATGATCTATTGGAGCCACCAATTACTTCACTTAAAGGATAATACCGCAGCCCTTGAAAATTAATATTTTACTGTGCTTGAATTATCCGTATTTTTCTCCTCTTTACATTCCTTCTGTCATTAGTCATTAGAGACTATTTAATGACTACTGACTACTGTCATAGGTAACGACATATAATATATGATGAACTTTCACCAGTTTCCTTCAGGTAAGGTAGCAGATCACTGGCCTCAATTAATACTAATATATTTTTCTATTACTCACAGTTGCTACTCAGATTCAAACATTTGCTCATAAGATTGCAATCATAAAAGGAAGAAATAAGAAAAATATAACTGATAGCTCTCTGTTCATCTCCCCAGATTCCCCCAGAAACAGTTACTCACCAAACCTCTATTAATGTCCATTTCCTCTCCATCTTTTGTATGCTTGCAACCCTTGATCCAGAAATCTCTGCTCTCATGTCACTAGGAAGAACTGGCAAAATTATCATCATCTTTAAGTCTCAGTTTAGGTCTTCCTAAGGCCCGTGGCACACACCTTTGCAGAGAGGCTTTCTGCAGTGTGAGATGTTGGATGTGGTGCCCTTGCTAAAAATATCAGCTAGCTGCACTTCCTGAGTAGAAATCCCATGAGGAGAAACTTCCTCCCTTGGATGCAGAGCTCTACCTTTATTATTACTTGGAGACCACAAGAGCAGCTGTGAGAATCTGTGGCAGGGAAGGGTAGACTTAAGGCAGGGACAACTACATGAACCCTGTGCTTGAGGTATAAAATATGACATCTCATGTGTCAAACACTGCTGAACAGAATGGGGAAATATCTGTACTCTGAGCTCTGCTGAGACAGAAATGTTTTATTTGTCATTTCTAGACAAATCTGAGGAGATGCTGAAGTACCAGAACTCTGTTTCCTGACAGAAATTAAAAAACTTATGGATTTTGGTGAAATCATGCCGGGGAAGTCCTGAAAGAGATTCACCTTAGTACATTGTACCAGAGGACAAGTGAGTGTACTTACTTTCACTACCTAAAATGTCACCTATCTCACTGTTCTGGTAGGAACATTGGGGTATGGGTATGATCACAGTCAATGTTTTCTAAAACAGATTACACAGGTGCCAATCTGCATACATAGTGCTACAACATGGCTACTATTGAACAAAATTAAGTTCAGTCTTGTATTGGTTTGGAAGTAGAACATCATTATTCATTTGTATTAATTTATACATTTTTTGTACACAAATGCACTCATTAGAGAAAGAACATTCTGTATGGATGAAGAAATAAAAGGTCCTTTAAATATTAGTCTTAAAAATGGGGTATATATGTACCTAAAGCTAAAGGCTCTTTAACAATTATTCTTAAAAATGGGATATATATGTACCTAGTGCTTGTGTGTGCATAATTATATATGCATATAATGCTAGCATATATGCAGATTTTTAATAAGGAAATTCAGGAAAGACAGTGTTTTCAGTTCAAATAGCACGAACATATTAAATTTGAAAGCACAAGAGCAAAATGTAGTATTTGGTCTTCCAAACTTGAGAGAAAATGAAGAGAGTTAGGAGAAAATGAAAACAAAAGAACTTCAGCACTTGGAGAATTCAAATGCTCTTCTAGCTAATTTACTCTGGGCAAATTAACTGCATTTCATAGTGGGCAGGACTTCCCTCTGAACTAAGAGCCACACAGATTAGATCAAGATTACATTTTTTAGAAGAAAAAAGTAAATTTAAAAACTTATCTTCTTTGTATATATAACAAAGAGGCAAAAAATTACTTCTCATGGTGCTCCTTTTTTATTGAATTCAGGGATTTTTTTTCCATGTGCAGAAAAGGACGAATTCATTATGCATGCTCTTTGCTGTTCTGGGAGTCAGGAGCTAAACAGTGCTTTTCTCTGCTTCTCCAGCCCAAGACACACCAGGAAGTTCTCAGCCCCTTCAGTCCACAGCAGAGACACTGGCCAGCCTGCTTAATTTTGTAGCCTGTGAGAGAGAGAATAAAAATATAATGACAAACTGGAATTCCTTGAGGAGTAAACAGGATAACCTGGCTGTGATGGTATCAGAGGAGAGATTTGTGCCTCTGCCACACATTGCTGCCAGATTGTCCTGCAATTGCAGGAATGGGAAGATGTGCACTGTACCAAAAGCTCAGTGAACTATACCACAAAGCAGTCCTGATGAGAGAAGTGCAGCTTCATCTCTGCCCAGTAGAGCTAAAAGAGAGAAAGAGTTTCTCCTTCAGTGACTTCAGGGCCCTGCTGACAAGGAAAATAAGTTGTCAGTGATTCAATTTAACAAACCTTTGGCTAGACATCAGGACAAGGATGTTTCCCACAAAGCAAGGCCTCCTTTGCCCTAATTTTGCAGGCTTGGTGTGGCAAAATTTGGGTGTTGTTTTTTTTTTTTTTTTTGATGTAAAGGTAAATCTAGAATAATTTGCCTACAGAGGAGGTGATTACACAGGGTTAATTTTTATTTCAGAGAGGAAGATGAGCTGAAAAATGCTGAAAGTGAATAAATACGTAAGAATTTCTTCAGGGTATATACTCCTCTAAGGCAGATTGTGAAACCAGGCTGTGTGTAAGACTTTGCCTGCTGAGGCTGTTGTGGGTTTTTTTTTTTTTTTCCAGTTTTATTTTAAGTAGCATCCATAGAAATCTTGCCAAGCAAGATTCTGGCACCAACTCATATGCTTCATATGGCCTGAAGTGCTGGTCTGTTTGGGTTTTGTTTGGGCACAGAGAGGAGAATAACACTGTTTTGGTTCACACACACAATCCACAAGTCCTCCCATTTCTCTAAGGAAATGAACATATGGCTTCAGAAACTCCAGCTCTTTTTCTCCGGATGTGTCAGCTGGAAGGAGGAGAGGAGCAGCACAAAACACAGGCAAGTCACTCACACATATACGTCTAGCACAGGAAGAATACTTTCAAAGAAAGCTGAAGGAGTTGGAGATTTCATCTGGAAGACAGCACTCTGATTTGGGTACTACACACATCTTTTTGGAAGTCATTGCTGCATGCTGCAGAAGAGGTTGTATTGATCTTTTGAGTATCATTAGCAAGCGAGTCTCACAATCTGTTAATTCTTAAGTGAAAAAAAAGTGGTCTTCAGAAGAAAACCAAATGTTCACCTTCATGAGGGTTGGGCTTCGAGCAACAACTTGTCCGTGATGCTGCTCAAAAAAAGGCCACGATTTATTTTTTAAACATAAGGAAACACTTTCTCTTTTACCTCTCACCTGCTAGTTGCTGGTACTGTGATATTCTCAGACTTGAGAAAGCAACAAGTACAGATAAACAATTGAAACCCTGGGGATTTTCAACCTGATAGCTGGAAATTTTAGGTGCAGAAGAACAGACTGTTAGTGTCTCTATACATTGAAAAAGTGAAAGGTAGCTCTGCTGTTTGCTGTGATAGTTCCAGATGAAGCCATCCACTAGATATCACTAGTCTTGCTGTTACTGGCTGTATTAAGAGTGAAAATTTGCAAATAATAAGAGAGATAATTCTTGTCTACTTAACTTTCATATTTATTTTCTTTTTTTCTTCTGAACTCCCTAACTGAGGACTCGTACTACAAATGCAAGAAAATAAGCATTTCCCCACAAATTTCTAGGGCTATCAGAACTGGTAAGTGCTGTATTGTAAAATCCATTGCCATTAGACTAACATTCAATAACTGATAAGTCCCTCTATTCTATAAATTGTTGGTCCTGGTATGGGGGCATAAGAGATAGTGTTTGCTAGTCTGCTTTGAGCCTTGCTAGTTAAATTATTGGCTGTAATTTGTTCCATCTTTACAATTTCTGTGCAATGAAATTGAAGAGTGGACACTTGAAATGAAAATGTAAATGGATGAAGTCAATTTCCCAGCACTAGCCAGGCAGTAAAAGGCAGTTGTAGGTCGGAGGACTACAAACTAAGATCAATGGCATTTCAAAAGTACCTTGAAATTGTTTACTGCCATCAAAGCACAAATGCTTTTGACTGGATATGAAACTCAAGCAATAGAAGCCTGCTCTTCTTCCAATGTCTCTTAAATGAACAAGCTTTAAATACATTGCTTTTTATAAGCTGCACTTTTGTTTCCTTTTATGTAATGGATTATTCGGAGCACTTTCTTTGGGACAGAGTTTGTCAGTCAGATAAAAGTTATTTGATTTCACAAGCACATTCACATAGCAAAACCTGTGCCTTTTTTACTGAACATTAATGCAAATACATGCACTCTACCTAATTCAAAGAGACACCATTCTGTTAGAGCTCCCATGATAAAATGCAGCTTTGCTCTGGCCCCTTTGCACAAAATCAAAGTGAAGAAAAGGTATGAAGATGTTCAGAAGACCCTGGCAATAGCAACAGGGCAACTCCTCTGACCATGCACAGCAGAAAGCAGGCATGAAGTCACCTTTTGAGTACTTCATGCAAGATTAAACGTGGGAATTATAAGTGTAGGACCTGACATTCGGGTATCAAATATTATACAGAATTTTAGGGTGAGTCTGCATTACAGGGGACAAACCCAGGGAGACAACTGGAGTTCAAACATTGCCAGAGCTGTCTAATTTACATGGCCTGCAGGGCAGATTGAAACATGCAAGTCTTTATGCCCTATTTTAATGACTTGATCTCAGTTTCTACCTGTGGAGAATATCTCAAAGCTCACTGTAATTGTTGGTTTCTTTTCCCCATAGGGATCTTCTGTTCAGAAAGGGGGGGGGAGAATCAAACCTGCTGCAGTGCGTTATGTAACTTCTTTTTTTTTCTCAGATGAAAAAAGTGTTGATCCTTTCCTTTTTCACAGGCTGACTTCCCAGCTGCTGCCTTCTGCACTTTCATTATAAAGCTCTACCACTTTAATCTGAACCTTTCTCCGTGCTACATCATTCTCTCACTTTAGTTTGTGAAGTTTGTTCCAAATGGGCTTCATTCATTTTAAATGAATTGACTGCTTTCAACTTTAACCAGACTGAAGTTGTGACTGTGTGTTGTTTACCCATAGTGTGAAGAGGGAAAACTCTTTTTGCTTGGGAGAGATCAGAGGAGATCGTTTAACCTGAACTGTTTCCACTCCCAGGACTGAGACGTCCTTAGGTAAGCTTCTTGACATGTGGAACATTGCTTTCTTTACTCATCTGCATTTTTCCCTCTGTCATTTTAATATTACACATCCTCTCACCCCAACACTGAGATGTGGTTTATTTACTGCAGCTGACAGTTGAAGATCTGTAGCATCCTATATTATTTCTTTATTCATTGCAGACACAAGCTGGTATTTTGAAACAGTTTCACTGCTTTTTATCTGAGAGATTTCCATCAACACAGCTGCTTTCTATGCAGCTACAAACATTTGGAAACCTACAGCTTATGCATAGCAGCCAGAGCCACTTGTAAGAGGTGCTTCTGGCCCATTAGCAAAGCTGTCATATACAGCTTGCCTTTAATTAAATATCAATAGGGATTTAGTCTTGGTGCAACATTTCAGACTAATATGGAAAAATCCTTTTAATCTGCATAACAGATTGACATGCCACTACACAACTCACCTCTGTACTGCTGGCTGGATGAAGCTGAGGCACACAAAATGAGAGGGTTATTCAGCTTTTGGTGCCATTTGAGTCCCTGCTGTCTTTATTAGCACTATAATTAAGGTTGCCACTTAATGTCAGTAGTGGTTTCCGTGCACGGTGGTTTAAACACTACAAGAATTTAATTCCCATAAGGGGAATCACCAACCTGTTTCACAGGTTTATCAGTACATTTTCTTCTGGGTTTGAAACGCTTCAAAAAGTTAGAGGTCTGTAAAAGTTTCCCGGTTCAGCATCAGCCTTATACAATTCAACAAACAAATAGTTTTCCAACTGAATGGCTCTCATCCAGAGAAGAATTTCATTACATACTTCCCATTCCCTTGCAGGTACCCCTAAAGACTGTACATCTCTCTGGAACATTTGCCTGAAAGTTAATTGTCTTTGTGGGCAATTGCCACAGCTGCTGAAAGGTCTCGTGATTTAGATGGCCAGTGTGGGAGTGTACAAGAAAGAAAGGGTTTTTTTAAGCTGTAGGCTGTGTATTTGGGGAATTATTATTAGGTCTGCCTTTTTTCATTAGCAATTTAATAAGTACTTGTAACTAGTGCTGTCTAAACTTTTTTTAATTGCTTGGAAAAAAATGTGCTGACTGTCAGTCTGAGTAGAGCATTGACAGCTTCTTTTCATTTTTTTAAGAGCACATTTCAGGCTTAGGGGACATTCCACAGAATCAGCAAATTCTGACAAGTATGAATAATTCATTTACACTGTATTTTTCTATTGTGTGGTGTTCATTTCTACTCATGCTCAATTTTACTGACAAAATTGTCTTTGAGGAGTACAAATGAGCTACTACCTGGATGCACAGCATGCTTTGTATTGCAACTTTGCATGAATGAATCAGTCTATTCCTAACATGGATTTCTTCTAAATTTGTTTTTTTTACTACATTTAATTTCACTTAAATATTTTATTTTCTGAATTGATACAGAATTTAATGAAAGAAGAACTTTAACAAGATTGGAGATTTTATTCTGTTTGTATCTTGCCCGCAGTTATAGCATTCTTTTCTTACCCCTTAGCTTATAAGCAACAGGAACAGCAGAACTGCATGACATAAGCATAACAAAAATGCAATCCTAGAAATATTTAAGAACATTTTCAAGTAACTTGCTTATTGGAGTCTGCTCTGCAAAATGTGGTCCTGGCATTTTGCACAGGAACAGTTTTGGGCCAGTGGTGATTGATAGAGATCATGTTTGCTGATGTATTTCCAAGTGCTGTTATTACTAGACTGTGTAGTTCTACACCTGTCTTCCTCCAACAAGGAAACTAGTCTTTTAAAAAGAAATATCTGTAATGCCATGGTCAATGGATTCTATTTCTTTGTGCACTTACCATGAGGTTTTTGTACAGAATGAATGGATCCTATAGCACTAGGTCTTCTTTGAGAATTTAAGCACTGAGTGGGGGCAAATGCATCTCTGCAGATGTTTTCATTTGGCAGGGCTCATGTTGACTGCAACAACACTTTGATTACTGGGAACACTTCTTCCAGCACTCAGTTTTGAGCTGTTAGTTTGTGGAACCCTGTCCTGAGATACAAAGCAATACTATTTCAAAACCCCTTCACATCTCTGTTCTTTCGACTACCTCTTCATCAGGATGCATCTGCATCACATGACATTAAGGAAGAAAAATAATACAGGTAAAAACTGAAATTAAACTAAAAAAAAAATAAATCATCAATACAAACAAACAAACAAACAAAAATACCCTTCCAAAAGGCTAAGATGCTCCAAGAGGTAAAGAAAATGCAAGTTAATAAATACTAGTTATGCAGAACTTTGTACTGGGGAGTCACAGAATTGTTAGGCAGGCAGGCAAAACACTAGTATATCTAACATTTCTGCAAGGCATAATGGTAATGTTGGTCTATTTAGCAGCTGTCACAGTGCAAGGAAGCTGAAAGAAACTCATAGGAAGCAAAATAAGTAGTAGCAAATGCTTTTCAAGAGAGTTTAAGAATTCTGCCTATTCTGTAAAAAGAAATTTTATTCAGTGATGCTGAATAACACCTGTGAAGTGGAAGACTTTTCAGCAAGAGAAGATAAATATTAATTCACCAAGAATGTCTGAATTACTTCAGCAAAGAGAGAGGTTGTGCTAATTATACTGTGATTTTTTCATTCTTCTGAATCCAAATAAGGGGATCCTGTGTTGTGCCTTTGGAAGAGGAATTTGAGCCCATGTAACATTCACTAATGAGTCTTTATCACCTTCAAACATGTATGGGATAGATAAACAGCTTCCCTATTCTGTACGTGTAGAACTGAAAGGTAGGCTAGATTAAGAGAGTTGCTCAAGGGCATAGAGGAAGACTGAAGCCAACCATTGCTCTTGTCAACTGGCACACCATTTATCAGATTGCTGATTAAGTGGAGGGTCCTACCTTCTCTTATTGGTGATGCTGGTCTGACAAGAAGGATGCATTAGTCCTGGTAAGGTGGCATACAAATGAACCTTGTTAATTTAGGTACCATTAGAAACACAAGACAGAAGGAAGAAAATCAATGCTTTGTTTTATAGTAAAGAAAAAATCAATAAGGAAAGAAATGGTATTTTCTAGGATCTTAGAAAATGTTTTGGGCAATTGGGAATAGTTAGAGGCAATTAAAACTATTTAATATAAGTTGCTGGTGTCCTTTTAGAGTGCAATGGCCTAGAGTTATCATTCTGTAATAAAAACCTCAGTAAAATACAGAAGTACAAGGTTATGAGAAGGAAATAATATCAAATTGAGGCTGGTTGCTGACTGTGTTGTTGTTTTCTTCTTTCAAATTAAACTAGCAGCTAGTTGCAGTGAATCTGTGAAAACTGCAGAAAGGATGCTAACAAAGAAACTTTAAAAATAAACATGTATAGCAAATAAAAGGCTATAGTGGCCAGAGGTGCATTTCTAGTCTTGTTTTTCTGTCTCTTACATTAGCCCATAGCAGATGGCTAGGGAAAAAATGTAAAACCAGGCCAAGAATGGAATAAAGTTTTCATTATGTTGACTCTTGCTCTTGGCAGTCTGCAGTTCAGGGACATCCTGAACCTGAGGTTGCATCTGGAGCATCTTATTTAATAGTTTTTGACATTACTTGCATGTGGTTTTTTAATGGATTTTTAAAGAAAATATTCTCTTGGAACAAATCTCACAATTTAAGTATGTATTATAGTAAGAATCAGTGTGTTTGGTTTGCTTTAAACTTGTTTGCCTATCATTGGGTATCCCTGCTTCCTAGAGAACAACAAAGGCTGGGTGATATTCAATGCATGAATTTCGTTCTCCACACTTATGTTAATAAACCTTGATTTGGAGAGAGATGCTGAGATCTATAAATCATAGGTGTGGAGGTGGACAGCATAAAGATGCAGTCCTGACAGTGTTACTTAAGTAACTGTGGCTTTTGGGTGTATAAATTAGATATGCTGTGTTGTCATTCAGCCCTTCACCATCAAATACCATTCAATATAAATTATTTCATTTGGTCAAAATCCATCTCTATACTTCTTAAAAAGAAAGGGAAATAATTTTATTTATTATGTGTCAGTGATTCAGAAACACTGCAGAAGTCTCTCTCAATGTATTTTCCCTCCTGAACACATCCTTTCATGTTGTACCTCTCATGCTGTGAGGATCTCAAACAAAATTCTATCTAGAGACAGGAAAACAGAAAACTGGGCTAGTTCAGTAAACTTTCTAACCGTATTTTTCTATGAATTTACATACCTGCCAAAAACCAAAGGCTTTTGCAAACAGGGTGTGATGATGCTGAAGTTCCAGCCCAACCCTCCCCACAGAATCTGCCCACAGACACTCTGCCTCTCATCTCACTTCTCTGCCTTTCTCCCAGGCAGGTCACATGCTGCACTGGCAGATCAGTTCAACAGGCAGACGTTTTATTTTTCATCCCAGTGAGGTTTTACATTATGTGGGAAGGGGAAGATCAAAAGAAGCAAGAGGATTATTTGGTTTGATTTTTTTTAGTTTGGTTTCTTTGTTGTTGGTGGTTTTGTTTGTTTTTTGCTTTTTTGTGTGTTTGTGTTCCTGTGGTTTGTAGTATTTGGTTTGGTTTGAATGTTTAAAGTATGCAATTCTGGGATAACGCTTTCACGTATGTTTTCGAAATTCTTCTTAGATTACTAGAGCTAAAAAAACTCATTATTTCTTTATGGTAGTTCTATTCTGAGCAAGAAAATCAAGTTGTTATGCCCCAGTAAGTTGCACAAAGCATTTTAGTTGTGCCTGTATTACTACTACTTTCTCTTCCTGATACATCTATCAGAATAAATATTGCATTTATCTTTGCTGAGATACTTGACAAAAGGTTTATCATCAAGCTTGTACAGCCTTGATATAATTTACTGTTTAGCCTTGACAGACCTTTTTAGCAATTGTATCAGCCCCTGGGACTCAGGCCTCCCCACACCAGAACAACCCTAAATTTCCTCTAGACAAGAACTTAATGGATCACCTAAAGCAGGTTTCTTCCTGAATCACCCACTGAAACCTCTGTTTCAGATGAAGAATTGTAGTACCCATTTGCCATGACTCAACAACCAAATAATAAAATATTTCTAATAATTCAAGAGCCTTCAATTGTCTATCTGCCAACTGGCAAGTAAAAAGAGTAAAGTATCTATCCAAGCAGCTTCTTTTATCCCATGATATATTTGGCAATCTTGAGCTGCTAAAAATAAGGGCAAAATGTTATTCTCTAATTTGAACCCAACTGCCTGGCAAATTAGCCAGTTATTCTGTCAGCTACACATCAAAACAGAGTAGCTTTTTCTTGTGTAATCTGAGCACTGCAGCTAAGGAAGAGCACAGAAATTAAATCACAGTTGCGATCTGTGCAATGCAGACGCTGTAAAGCAGTGTATGACACCAAACCTGGAAACCACACATATGAACTAAGGCAGCTAAGGAAGATACGAACATATCCTCATTAAATCTTGCTGCTATCAAAAGCCTGAGTCAACCTATCAAAGAAATCCCATTCATACCTGAGCAAGAGCCTAGATACAGATGTAGCAAACTATTACTGGATTTTTGCCTCTGCTTCAGGGACTTTTTTTTCCATTTACAATTCACCATGGATTTGTTTAACAGCAGGAATTGTTTATTTAAAACCTCAGGTGTGCTTGATATTTTCTTTTTCCAAAAGTAGTTTTATCCTCTGTTTTTCTAAAGAATAAATGATCCCAACCAAGAAAAAAAGCACTGGAGAAGTAAGGAGGTTATTTCCCCTTTATCTCTTTCAATTCTGTTTAATTGAAAAAGTAGAAAAGTTCTGAGAGTCTGTTCTTCCATGTTTATTCCTTGCTTAAGGCTTCCCTCGAAAAAAAAATGCTTTAAAATAAACTTCAGGCAAAAACCTTTGAGAAGGAGAGCTGGGAGTCTGCACCATAATCAACCATCTCACTCCTGTGAAAAGCATAAAAGTGTTTTTCACTAGGCTTTTAGCCAAAGATACCAAGCTCATATTAATAACTTATTCATACTCTGGGAGAAATACAGCCTAGGGGGCTGAGCTATAGAGCCACTGGTCACCTGCAGATCTGATCAACTTCAATGGGAAGTAGATGTCTCTGTAGATCAGAATTTCCTGGAACAGAAATTCAGCCCCAGGATAACATAAGACTTTTTAAAGAAATTTAATTTGCAGAGAGAAATAGGGCTGCTTAGGGTGGCTGCAAGCTGCTATGTAAGGGTCTCTCCAAAGGTCCCAGCCAGTATTTGATAGAGTAGTGGCAAGGATGCCTACTATTGTAGCTACGACTCATATCAATTCCTAGTCTCTTTAATTAAAAAGCCAAAACAAATAAACAAACAAAAAAACCAACAAAAAAACCCAAAACACACACACAAAATAAACACACAATAAGAAGAGATTGATTTCGGAAAGATATAGGAGGAAAATAAAAACTCCAACAGAATATCAGACATAAAAAAATGAATAATATGATAGCTTTTGCACTAGGGAATAACTTAGGTTCCTAGCTCTTTGAATTATTCTTATGTAGAAGCTACTGATGAGAAACCTTATTTCTTCAGTTCTAGAATTCATCCCAATAGTCCATGGTAATTGTAAATGTGAAAATAAGCACCCATTCATGAATTTGTCAGGAAAAAATAATTGTATTTACTTAAGTCTCAGAAATCAACTATTTAGAAAAAAAAAACAAAAAAACACACAAAAAAAACATTTCAATGTCAGCACCTAGACTGCTTTCCTGAGAGCTATTTTGGACAAAACAGTGATGAGGGCTGAACTGTACTTAAAGAACAGGGCAGTGGTTTTAGGGTATGCTAACGGCTAAATTTTAAGGAGTTCTGGACATTAATTTGTTTCCACTGTCATACTCACTGGCACATCATTACAAGCAGCTTAGTGCCCAGTAGGCTGAGGTCCTTCGACAAACTGTGTCCTTGCTTGTGCTGTTACTTGCTTGGCTGGCTTGAACTGTGGAAAGGCTTCCTGAGTCTTGAAGGTATCAGGTGCATTGATCTTCCTTTTCTTCTTCTCTAATGCTGCTGTCATTAGGCAAAAGCTGAGGTAAGTTCTCTAAAAATTAACACAGTGTTCCAGCTGACTGACTGAAACTGCTTTGGTCATTAGTAATTGTGTTAAATGAGGGAAGGAAGGGGAAAGGGAAAGGGAAAGGGAAAGGGAAAGGGAAAGGGAAAGGGAAAGGGAAAGGGAAAAGGAAAGGGAAAGGGAAAGGGAAAGGGAAAGATTCTGAAAAACTTTGAAGGATAGAGTTTAACATTGTGAGGACTACCAAGTTAGGGCTGGTTGGTTCAGGCAATCCCATTTATGGCTGACTTGGATTAATATCCTTGCATGTCTCCAACAGCCATTTTACCAGTACAGCAAGACATAATTTTTATTATTTTTAGCTAGAGCTCTTGGCAGTTCTTGGCCCCTGAACTCAGTTCTAAAAACAAGTCGAACAGGCTTTGCAGAAGTAGGGACTGGCACCTTAGGACACAAGGCCTTGTACTCATGAAAATTTATTGAGTTCATGTTTACAGAATATTTTCTGGTTAGGGCTAGAATTCACAAAACTGTTAGAATAAAACATGTCTCGAATCCACCTGTTTCTTACCTCCAAGCAGATCTTTAGACCAGTGTTAGATGAGATATTCATATACTTTCCTGCTGGACCTGTTCTCCTTGACAATGGCTATGACCGAGTCCTAGTTTCTTCTCCAACAAATAGGTACAAAGCAGGACAGCATTAAGTGAAAAATTAATTGCCCATATCCAGGTAGTTAGGGAAGGTGGGACTATGGTATTAGATGTCCTCAAGCAGGGGAGGGACTAAACTTGCAGCTCTGCATGGTGTTTAGTCCCTGATTACTCTTACTTGTGTCACAAGCAAGTTTCTATGAGCATCTAAACCATCCCTTTCTTCATGGATCTTGCAAGAGCCTAATCCAAAAAGTAACTTTTTTTACCTGCGTGTAATAGCTCGCAAGCAGTAATGTGAGTATCAAGGGAGCTTGTATAGTTCCCTGATATTTTCTTCCAACAAATAGTAAATTCAACCAGCATGATCAGCTTGCATTAATCATCACAATTAGAGAACATCTCTATTTCTTTCCTATTAGACTTTGTACCATGGTGCTTGACTCCTTGCTGTGGTCCTAAGTACATCAGTATGTCAAGGCCTAGTGTTAACTGAACAAACCACCATGTTTTTTGCACAAATGGGCACCTTAATTTTTGTACACATATAGGGGACATAGTGTACCAGCTATTCAGCTATGCATTCAGCAGCTTAGTAAGAAACAAAGTCAACATGGACTAGTAAGAGTTGCACTGAAAAGGGAAGATGAAAGAGAACTAAGAGCTTTATGTTAACATCTAGATCAGTTACTCACCTACTGTATGACTTCGGACCACTTGCTTCTGCTCTTCTTTCCCTTCTCTCCAGGTCACTGGAGGATATGCAGTTCTAGAGACATCAGCAAATTCATTAAGCGTTTGTGAAGTGCCAACATATGACGAGTAGTTCCCCTATAAATGGGGGATGCAACTCCAGTTGCATCTGGAGTGTCTGAGTCCTCTGTGCAAGCACAGAAAAATAATTCTTCCATTTATTGGTTTCCTGACTCAAGTTCTAGCCCAAAGATTGTTTAGTATGACTTTTTTTGCTCTGTTCTGACAGCTCATAGCATATATGATGATTTCTGAGCCATGTAATTTTTTTCATTACAGATAAAACTGTATCATTAGCTTCTGTGATTGCAGAAGGTCGTGACTGTAATAACCTCTAGTAATAGGTTTAAATACAGAACACTTGGGTATCTGCAATTCATAAAACTTGCAACATGTTAAAAATCATATTTTGCCCATTTTTAAAACTATGACATTATCAAATGTATATTAATTAACTTAATGATTTCACTGGTGTTCAATGTATAAAGGGCACCGAAATAATCCATTGTTTACCTGGTAACAGATGAGAGGCACTTGCTAAGGGACACAGGGACTTCTACAGTAATGTAGGGAAGTGTGATGATAAGAAAGCAAAATGATTTGAGCACCAGAATTAGCAGAATTTTCTTACACATTGGTGTCCTTAGATCAGTTAACTCCAACATCCCAGAAGTTATAAACTCTATGTCAACTGTAGCCAGTGCATTCACATACGTCCTGTCTCATGTGGAATCACTGCAGGGTAACAAGGGTTGAGGTCACAGTACATCTTCAGTGACAACCAGCATAGGGTTGCTCTTCTCTACCAATCCACCTCTTTTTGTGAAGCTTTAAGAATTCAGTGTCTTTGCCAAGTTTGGTTGAACTTAGCCAGCAGGTTGTGATACAAAGCATTTAACAGGCTTGATGATGCAAAACTGTAGAAGACATTTCTTTAATTATTTTTAAGGACTTGTATTTGTGAAACACATAAGTTTATAATTACCAACTATACAATAAGTGTTTTTACACTTATGAAGCTTAACATGAGTATTTGAATGAGAAAAACGTCTTGTAAAGATTTTTATTTCATATATATACAGGCACATAAATTGTTCAGAAAACAATTCTATGTTGTATTTCAAGAAATTTTAAGAAACAAATAACAAACTCTAAACACTATAGTTTGTGTTATGGAAGTTTTAAAGGAAGTTAGAAAACATAACTAAAAATTGGTGTGAGTTACAGTGCTAAATCAGTTTTGACAATAACAGCTTTTATTTTTTTCTTATCCTCCTTTAGGATACAGAATAATTTTTTGTTCAGTTTCATTTATTCATTAAGCTTAGTTCAATTTTTAATACAATAGAAGTAAAGAAATCCTGTGAGAACTGAAGAGAGAGCAAAGGTGGGGTTTTGTTTGTTTTCCTCCAGTAATATTAAAAAGCAGTGAAAGGGTGAGATCCATCAACTTAAAATGTGGAACACTACAGAAACATGGGGGGTTTTTTTCCCCATAAATTATTTGATAACTGATGTTGCTTTTATTGAATAAATTTACAGTAAAAACAAATGTATCTAGAGAAATGTGAATAATATAATACAACAATATGATAAAAATAATAAAGTGAAAAATTAATACTGATCTGTATTCCAGATTCCATCTGAACAGAGCTAAACACAATCTTATGAAAAATTTCATTCATTTTTCTAACACAATCACAATATAAAACCTAAAAATGCTGGTAGTGCATCCTTTGGCTTTGAAAAAGGGACGTAGGTATAGTATAAGACTGTGTTTATAGGAAAGATTATGTATTTAAGTATTTCCTGCTATTTTGTGTGTATCCATGTGTATTTATATGCAAAAACATTTTTCTACCTTTTTTTGAGAAAAAAGGCACTAATATCAAAAACCTTTGTGAGCTAAGACTAAAATTCAATTTCCCCAGGCTACTGGGATTACGGTGAAAATACATGCATCAAAATCCATTTATAATCACTCTTACGTCCTGTAATTACAAGCACAAAATACCGAGCTTTGAATAGATGATTATTTTTTTCTTCAGAATAAAGCCATATGCAAAGGTCCTAAATTGAATCCTTACTCTCCAAAGATTTCACTTTGCAATTTTTAATATACTTTAACTATTGTGGCTAAGATGGTAATGACACTTTTCTGAAGTTTATGTTGGCAAAACTTCCATTAGAGATGCAACAGGCATGTAAGAATAGAAAAGTCATTTAAAGCAGTAGAATTGTAGACATCTCATAAACAAAAAACAGGATGTGTTCGCCTCTCTCTTTATGGACCTAGTTACTGAGGTGGAATATGTGCATCAGGGTCTCCTCAGAGATCACAGGGCAGAGAAATTGGTCTCATCAGAGAAACAGATCTGTTCTAAGTTGTTTAAAACAAAACCAGTTTTCTTTCCCACATATTGGAAAAAGCTTCATTATGAATACTCTTAATTAGGATATTTTTAATTACAAAAAATTAAGTACTTTCCTTACATTATATTTACATTTTGCTTAATAATGAGAGAAATCAGAAGCTTGAGGGAGAGTCCACAGATCATAAACCAGTAGAAGCAAAAATCTCTTTCACCAGATGTTTCATAAACTTATGACTTCTACAGTTTAAATCTCCCACTAGTCTACAAAGTTTGTTTGTTTGTTTATTGCAAGTAATGAGCAACATTTGGTATTAAAAAGAAATCATTACTTATTTCCCAATTTCCCAGCATGCAAATTTTGATTTACAGAAGTGTGGAAAGTCTTTACATTGAAAAGCCTAAACTCTAAACAACAGAAAGTTTTTAAAGTGTTATTTTCACACAAAGCAGAAAAAAATAATGTCGTAGCATAGCATTATCTGTGATAAACTGAATAATTTAAAAACAATTAACAAAGACACAATTGTAGCTACAGACTGTGTAATACTCCTTCAATAACTATTTATCAGACAACTAAAGAGACATCAGACTAATGAAAAAGAAAGATCTGGAGCAATATGCATTCAGTATCCTTTGAAAAATTGCATAAAGAAAATAGAAGAAAAAATGAAAAGATTAAAGCTAACCTAGTTTAAAAAATAGTTATGTAAGTTTACTTTTTCTTTTTTTTAAAAAAGGGAGTTGTTTAAACTGCTTATAATTGAGCCTTTCAAATACACATGATTTGTTAGAGTAATATGTACCTTAGCTTTGTCTCTTCCTTTCTGTCTTCAGACTGACTGGTATTTGAAGGTCTTATTTTATATGGCTGGACTAATATTATTGCACAAATTGCTAGCTTTTGAAGGCTGTGATGTGAACCTGCCTCAACAACTGTCATTTTAGTACCACAATAAAAAATACCTTTCATATAACAACTCTCTTCCTTTCAGCAGGAATAATGAAACAAAGCAAAATAAAAAGGCACAACCATTCGTTTTCCCAGAGGAGTCACACTTCAGGGATGTTTTCTCCCTTCTCAATTTCTGGAGTTTCAGAGTTGCTGAGCTGAGCTGGACACATACAGTGCCCACCTCCTGCTATGATGTTCCCCCAGAGCATGCCTGGTCCTCACTGAGGGCTCAGCAGACACCTTGACATCAAAACCCATCTCACTATTGTGTGAGGTTTTCCAAACAACTCCCCCCAGCTCCCCAGTTGCAACATCCTCTTCTGCCCACCATCTGCCCTGTCTGTCTGGTTCCTCAGGTTCTCAAGGAGATTCCTCCTCTTTTTTCTCCCTGTCTTCTCACTGAAGACAGAGAACAGAAGGGAATACATCTTTTATTAAAATAAGAAAAATGGAGCAGCTTTCTTGCATGAGATGATATGAAAGGAAGTTTGTGTTTATCAATATACTAGGCTAAAAGTGGTTGTCTTCAGCAGTCTTAGATGTGTAGAATGAGGTTTCTGCATAGCTCTGAAGTTTTGGTTTTATGTTTTTAACCAGGCAGATGACCAATTTTAACTTGTTAAAAGATATAGCCTACATCTGGGTTTCCACTATTCATACCAAGGCTACTCTCAAAAAATTTTTTTTTTCAAAATCTCAGTCCCCCTAACATAATTTTGAGTAGATGTTTAATTATTTTTTTCTGACAAATAGCCAGCTATCTTCAGCATAGATGTTTATTCTCACTGTCTTGAGCCTGGTCTACAGAATCACAGAATCATGAGAGTTGGAAGGAACCCCTAGAGATCATCTAGTCCAACTTCCCCACTAAAGTAGGATCACCTAGAACACATTACACAGGACTGCATCCAGGTGGGTTTTTAACATCTCCAGAGATGGGGACTCTACAATTTTCCTGAAGGGATAGTAGATTATCACAACAATTTAACTTAAATAAATACCTTGCTAGCACTATGTTGTTTCAGGTTCCAAGATCCTTTTTGCTTTACACTCAACTGCTTCCTCGTAAAATTAAGCCAATTCCTAGTAAAATTAAGCTGAAATCAGGGTAGCCAGTTTTGTGCACAACAGCTCTGACTTATCTAATGCAAAGTTTTCATCACACAGACAAGAACCAGCAGAAGGGAAGTCATCTTGAATGTAGATGCAAAATTGGTTTCTCATCCAGAAACTCGGTTGTCCTTGCTATTGCTGCTTCGGGGGAGAGCAGACTGGGGAAACCTGGACCTGTGTTTCTTGTTCTGTATCTATTCTGTGAATATGACTCAAGTCTCCAGGGCTTTCTATTCTGTGCCAGGAGTATAAAAGTCAAATGAAAGAAATTGGTAAAAGTGGCCATGAAAGAATATTTTCTCATGTTTCTCTCTACTTCTAGTTCATCATTCACACTTAAGAAAACACCAGACACTTCTTATGTATCTGCTGTTTGACCATTGGACTATAATATATTGCAAGTTGATACCATGACATTCATGAATCAGTCAGGTCTCAGTTCTGTAAGGGTCCTAGCTGTCTCAGATACCATTCAACACTTAACATGTCTAAAAATCTGAGTAAATAGAAGTACAACAGAAGTACAATAGAAGAAAATAGAAGTACAATGAGAAATCTTAGAATAAGAAATGAGGATATTTACCCCTTACTTTTCCAAGATGAGCTGCAGTTAGTTGCTGTGAAATTGCTCTGAGGCTTTGCCCTTGCTACACAGCATTACCTTGAACCTCAAGCCCCAGCTGATCTGTGTGTCATGTAATTAGATGTGGGAGAGGCAGAGCTCCTACAAAGAGAGTCCTGGATGGTGAAGAGCTCAGATTTTTGTACCAAAGTTTTGCTGGGGTACACGTGAAAATGTCAGGACCATAAACTGGCTTCTCTCTCCTCTTTCTCATGGAAGTAGCACTGCCTTCAAAAGTCCCCTGTTTCCTCAGGGCTTGCTCAAGCCACAACTAGCTGCTACTTGACAGCAAAGCTTACATGCTTGAAGATACACAGTAAGGATGGTCCTTCAGGTTGTTCTTGAAGAATTCGGGATGTAGTTGCTCACCCCTTGTCAGGGTTTAAATTATATAAGGAGTAAAATTACTGGTTTTGGAAAAGTCAAATATTTAATTATTTATTTAGAGATTATGAGATGTTACATGAAGAAAAATACTTCTTTACAATTATTAGTCAGGTAATGAGAAACAGCTAGTTGGACTCTGGAAGATTTAATCTAGTAACACCAATATGACTGGAATTCCATTTTACTAGTGTAACTTACGGATACATTTGACTTCTTAGTATCCTTCAAAACTCTAGTCTCCTAAAAGTTTAAAGTTTCAGAAGATTAAAACCTTATTTAGCTAGTGAATATCTGACTGAGATATATGAGATGGTGTTAAGAGAAATAATTTTGAACTAGACAGGACTTGCAGATGTTTACAGCGAGAATCCAGCAGCCAAAATAGTGTGTAGCACCTGCATCCTCCTGTGGAGGAGTTTAAGTGTCTGGGTTTTCAGAAGTAACAGGCTCTTATGAAAGGATTTAACAGTGAAACATCAGTATCCAGCAGACTTTCATTGCTCTTCTGAGTACCCATATTGCAGTGTTACCATTTTAATGGGGAAAAAAAATTAAATTAAAATTTTACCTAGCAAAAAAACATTCAGTTATAGTGCCACGTACTTTGAGAAATCCAGCTCTACCCACGAGTAGGGCACAGCAGGCTGCTCAAGAGTTACTGCAACAGAAGGGTTAGTGCAGCTGGAACTGCTCTGGAACATCTGTAAAGCGAAACTCACAGATTATGCTGGTATGTATGTCTTCTAATGCAGCTTAAAAATAAACAAATGCATAAATAACCCTTAGGATTCCAAGCCAGTGCTCTGCTCCAGAACAAAAGCAATATACTTAAAGATCATTCTCTCGCTTTTCTTTTGCATTTCTGTCCCCACAGTTTGGCCGTCTGAGTTTTCAGTCATCATCTTTATAATAGACCCCTCTGTCCATTTTCTTTATCAGAAAGTATAAAGGAGAAAAACGCAATTACACTGAAGCACAAAAAGCGCCCATCAGCCATTTAAACCCATAAATGAACATTTCAAGTAGTAACCCGTACACGACTTCACTGCTAGAACAGGCTGCCAAGAGGGAGTTACAGCGAAGCAACCCGATGCTGCAGCGCGGACACAGAGAAGCGCAGCCAGCGCTGCCCCGATTTAACGCTACCCACCCGCACCCCCGTTCCCGGCCACAGCGCGGGGCTGCGGCCGAGCCCCGCAGGTGCGCGGGGGGTTGTGCCCGCCGGATGCCCCCGCTCCGCTCCGCTCTGCTCCGCTCCCGCGGAGACCGCGCCAGCAGCAGGGCGGTCTGCGGGAGGGGGGAGAGCGCCCATCCCCGCCTCAGCGAACCGCAGCCTTCGGCCGGGTAGGCAGCTCTGAGCCCCGCGGGAAAAAAAAAAAAAAAAAAAAAAAAAAAAAACCCACAAACAAAACAAAACAAAAAAACCCCCACAAAACAAACAAAAAACCAAAACCAAAACAACCAAAAAAAAACCACGACAAAAGTTTT
>JAAWXA010000005.1:44286258-44371957 GCA_038090715.1 Florisuga fusca | reverse complement strand
GTTGCTGCCTGTCCGCGGCCCCGACATGGGAGCCGCCGGAGGGGCTGAGCCCAGCTCCAGCGCAGGTAGGAAGCGCCGTGCCGGGTCACGGGGGAGGCTGCCGAACTGGCCCCAGTTCCTCCCCAACCCAACCCCACCCCACTGGCGCTGCCCGACCCGACGGAAAGTTTGGGCAGGCGGTGGCCGGGCGGAGCGCGCTGGCCCGCGGTGCCGCCGCCGGTGAGGGCCGGGGGAGGCGGGCGGGCAGAGGGGAAGGGTTTTAAATGGCTTCGAGGAGCGGTACCGCGAAGGTGGGGCCGCGCCGGGAGGCTGGAGCGCTTGAGCTAATCGCGGCCGGGGTGGTGTAGGTACTGGGGTTTGGGTTTTTTCCGATTTCGCGTGCAGTGCTTGGATAACAAGAGCCGGGAGCGTTGCTGAACTCCTGGAGGATATGGATGGGTTAAATGAGCCTCTGCTGCAGAAACTCCTGGCGGCTCTGCTTTGCCTTTAAAGCACGGGGAGAAAGAGGTGATGTGTGCTTTCTTAGGTAGTTCGGAAGAAAGGTAGTTTGTCTCTGCTCGCTGTAATGTGCTTGGTTTTAGTTGTCTTTAGCAGAATTGTGCTCAGTTTTTTTTCAAAAAAACAACCAACCAAGCAAAACCAAAATAACAGAACAGCCTCACACTTCAGGCTGAATAAGAGGTTAATGAAGTCACTGTGCATGCAGTCAGCAAATAGGACTCAATTGGCTGATTTCTGTTCCGGACTCTGCAGTGTTTTGGGGAGCTCCATTTAATTCAGCATGCGTCCGTCCCTTTCACGTGTTGTCATTTGACAGGAAAAATAACTCCCAAGTGTTCTGTTTTTTTCATGCACCTGCCTTCACAAATCCCAGCTCCCTGGAGTTCTGCGTGGTGCTCTCAGGGAGCCGAAGATGCCCGGTCCGCATCCAGAGCCCTGCTATTTATAAGACTTGTCAGAGCGGGGGAGGAGGAGGAGGGATGCAGCACCAGGCTGCTGTTTGCCTTTTGAATAAACTACCGAGACAGGTTGCATATTGTTGGAGATGTTGGGGCTGGGGGGGGAGAAATGCAGAAGCTGAAGTGTTCCTAATCCTTCTCTTCCTAGGGACTGTGGATCTGTGAAGCGCTTCCCTCCGATGTGAGTGCAGTGTCCCCTGTGGGATGCAGTAGGTGATGCCCAGCTCTACTGCAATGGCAATTGGAGCTCTCTCTAGTTCTCTTCTCGTAACCTGCTGCCTCATGGTTGCCCTCTGTAGCTCCACCATACCTGTGCAAAAACTGGCCAAGGCTCAAGACAAACAGGAGATAAAAACAAGCCAGGAAAAGAGGGATCACACATCTACAAGGGACAGCCAGACAGGCCCGGGGAAAATGAATGAGATCGGCAGGAGCGGGAGGGAGGAGGGCAGCAGGGACTGGAAGAGCAAAGGAAACAGGAACTACTCAAACAAGGAGTCTTGGACTAAGCAAAAGCAGGCTTGGAACAGCCAGGGAACAAGCAGTAAATCTGGGAGCTTTCAATTGCAAGAGCAAAGGGACGCTGCTCCCGAGGAACCACAGGTGGCTGAAGATCCGTCTCTCCCAGAAGCTGTTCCAAGTGTCACTCCCGAGCCTCCGGAGGAGTATGCCTATCCGGACTACCGTGGGAAAGGCTGCGTGGATGAGAGCGGCTTCGTCTATGCCATCGGGGAGAAGTTTGCTCCGGGCCCCTCTGCCTGCCCCTGCCTCTGCACTGAAGAGGGCCCGCTGTGCATCCAGCCCGAGTGCCCCAGGCTCCACCCTCGCTGCATCCATGTGGACACCACGCAGTGCTGCCCTCAGTGCAAGGAGAGGAAAAACTACTGCGAGTTTCGAGGGAAAACCTACCAGACCCTAGAGGAGTTCATGGTAAGGGCTGAAACCCAAAGTCGTTTTGTGGGCCCTTCAGTCATCTAGAGGGGCATGAGGTTCTTGAAGTGCTTTCTCATGGGATGTTCTGGGCCTCCCACTCTCTTTTTCATTTCTGTGTTAATACTGTGTTAATACTTTACTTGTAAAATATTCCCCTTAAACATGACCTTTTCTTGCTCTATGGTACTGCAACATTTTTACATCAGGGGACTGATCTTTATTAATTCCTTTGTTATTTACAGAAAAAAATGCTACTTGGAAGGGTGCTATTTGAGTGGTGCTGTGGACTTTATGAGAATTTTCAGCATTACATTTACTTCCTTGTTTAACTGTTAACTGTGAAACTTACACCTTGCAGGGATTCAGCAGGGTTTTGTGGGCTGACTTCTATTCCTAGTAGTCTGTTAGTGATACCTTTTCCCAAGTCATTTATCTTACCCTTTTAAAATTTTTTTTTTATTTTGCTGTCTAAACTGTGCTGCCAAGGTTGTGTACTATTTGCTTTCTGAGAATGACTTTGGGCTTTCTTTTTAATAACAGCATGGTTTACAATCTGAATTACAGTGATACCTAAATAATGGGCTTGAAAAGCTTTAGGTTTAGGGAAATCCTTTCAGAGTAGGACCTTTTATATGTTATAGTGCACGAAAATGTTTTGGAGTTAAAGCCAATACCCTGGTTGCTTACCTTTCCTTTTTTCCTGTGATATCTGCAGGAAGGCTCTAAGAATCTACTTTCAAATGACTTAGGTATAGGGCTGGTTCAAAACCCATTTCTGAACACATTAGAGATTTTTGAGCTGAATATGTTGAGAGAGTATAAAGTCCAGTTCAGAGTGCTGATAGCTTGAGCCCCTTTCAAGATGGAGGAAAAGAAAATGTGTTTATGAAGGCTGTAAATAAGATGCTTCCTCTGCTCTCTCCATGGTATTTGTGTGCTCTTGGAAACTTAGATTCATCACATATTTTCCATGTTCTTCAACTTCTTGCGAAATAAGCAAATAAGTACAGGAGCAGAATTACTTTCTCTGGGGTAAATCACAGTGTTTCCCTTTGCACTCTTCAGGCAGTAAGTGTAGATCATCAGTGATTTTCAAAGTATGGTAGGAAGCATCATATCGCCCTCCCTTTTTCCATGCCAGCCTCAAGGACTGCATTCAGCTTTGGAGCAGCAGTTTTCTGCTTTGAGAAAGTACTTTTATTGGTTGACTTGTTTGTGTGACCTTTTTGGAAATGGATTGTAAGAACATCCTTTTCAGAGAAGTTAATTCTGAAGGGTGGCCAGAACAGAGATGTTGCTGAACAGGGTCTCTGTAGGACTCCATGTCAAAGTTTTAGTGTCTTCTTCCCTTTATATAGTGGTGTTGTATTAACAGCTGTAAAGCAAGCCGGAATTATCTTAGCATGCTAAGTATGCAGGGAGATGGTACAACTGTAGGATCCCCTGTTACACTGGAACATGGCTGGCAGCCTTATTATAAAGAGAGTTCTGAATTGTGATGTTTACAGAAATATTCTGAAAAGACTGATTTTTGCCTTTCTTTTTAACCCCATTAAGCTTTTAGCCCTTGTGCTGATACTGTCCTGTAATGAAAACATCAGTTCCCTTTCTGCTTTGGAAACATGAGTGAGAAGGGATGCCTCCTCCAGGTGGGCAAGGAAAGTTACCACTGCAGTTAGGCAGTGGAACTACAGCCTATTTGTTTTGATGTGTGAGGACCTTAATTTTCAGTTGAGCTTCAGTGTTGGTTCCAATATTCCAATATATGTATTGTGTGAGCACAAAGGTGTAAAAGCAGCCTCTGCAGTCAGTGGAAATGTCTGGTGAGGTAAAGTACAGATGTAATCAGATTGCTGCTGCTCAGTGGAAACAATTGCAAATGCAAGTAATTGCATGTGGCTTCAAAGGTCATTTTTCAAGTTTAAAGTTGATGGTCTTAGAGTTTGCCGATCTGCTGCATAAAATTTATGCATACCTGTGTGAATATGTATGCAGCTTTGGGAGTATGCTTGTAAAAAATTCATGGTTTGGTTTGGTAAAACCTGTCCCTGACCAGAGTCAGTGCTAACTCAGAAGCTGAGTGTTCTGGGAATGGGAGGTTTGATGCTTTTCTTGTTCCACAGTCTTTCCCGTGCGTTTCACTTGTGTGTGTGTATGCTCATATTTTTCTGTTTTCAAAAAGGGGAATGGGTATTGAAACAAAACACAACACGGATGTAATGGAAGGATGAGGTCTCATAAAGCTATTTCCATCAGCACCACTCTCCAGAGAGTATTGTGAGGCAGAGGGATCACACCATCCATTCTAGTGGAACTGGGAACAGAAGCCTTAGTTAGTGAAATGCAATGAAGGTAAAATTCTGCACTGGAACTGGAGGTTCCACTGCTCCACTAGAGCTGAGCACGTGCTCCACTAGATTTTTTTTCAGTCTTACAGTAAGATTTTAAAAAGCAAGCTTTCTAAATGAATACAGTAAATACTACAGTAAAGTAATACAATAAAGTAAAGCCTTACAAGGACTATAAATTCTTTGCAGGAGCATAATATGGTTTGGTTAAGACCTACAGTTTTTGAAAGTTGTTGCTTCGTGTTTTTTCTTTAGGATTTCTCTGCTACTAAAATTTTCATTTGTTTGTGAATAACTTGGAAATCTGGAAGTCAACAAGTACAAATGGGTTTGTGGTATTGTGAAGGCACGGAGAGGTAAAACCAAGGCTGATATGTTTATTCCTTTCAGACTCACCCCATTCATGTTTTCCTGGGTTGTGTGACTAGCAAGGAAACATTAATAAAAATTCCAGTACAATAGCAAATCAGTTTGGGATTATGATTATTGTTTTTTAAATTTCGATGTTTTCAAGGCTCAAGGAACCAAATGTATATTACATATTTAATTCAGATAATTTTTTTTCTGTTTTTTGTTTTCTTTTGGGGTTGTTGTTTTTAATTAAAGTTAGCAGGTAAAAAGGGGGAAGGTAAAGATCAAGTTTGGACCATAACTTCAATGAGTGCAAATGATTTGCCTCTTCTTCATTATGAAATTTACACTAGGTTTCTGGATAAACCTACCACCTCTACTAACCTACAGTTTTCTTCATGCTTCACTAGTGGGAAATCTTCCTGTTTACACAATTATGTGCTTGCTTTTTTACATCTGCAAATTCATTTATACATCTGCTCAAAGCCTTTCCTTTAAACAATTATAAATAAGGTGGGGTTTTTTGCCATCTGTGTTCTATTTTCTACAGGTTTTACAGCTGCCTGGTGAATATTTAAGACTCTTGTGCCTCCTGTTGTCTTCCTACATTTTTTTGCATAGGCGGAACTGCTGCTGTTGTAGAGCTAATAGCTGCATCTATAGAGCACAGGAACGTTGGTATCATTAGTCCTTAGAGAGAGGTTGATACGTCCTATTATTTTCAGTCTAGCCTTGCATTGTAGGATTAAAAGAGAGGAAATGAAGTACCAAATGTGTCTTTTCATTCTGATTTCTTTAGCTGTTGTTATGTATATGCTCTGTCGCATTGTCTCTCTTTTTAGTGATGGTTATGTCTCCAGGTAGTAAACTGCCATTCAGATGCAGGAAGAAGTGGGGCTTTTCTACAGTTCTTGCTGCATCCTGATGATAGATAAAAGCAATACAGTACTGTTTAGTCCAAAGATGAACAGATAAATGTTGACACTAATACCATTTCAGCAGCCACTGTGGTGACAGGGGTTCAGTTACATGCTTGAAAAGAGCTTTGTAGAAATAAGCACATGGAGACTTTCCTTGACTCTGCTACCATTACTCATGTTGGTGAGTTGTACAGATGACAGCACTTCTTAAAGGTGTAGTATAGTTATTCCCCTGAAATCCCATGAATTTACACTGGAAGGGTGTTCATGACTGCAGTATCACATTAACAGTTTACTCTGTTTAAGAAAGATACAGTCTTAGAGTGTACGTGCTGCACAGGATAGAAATGGATTATTCTGAATCATTATTAGATAAAGGTTAGATCAATTTTGTTTCTCATTCAGTTGTATCTTCAATGCTTCATTAAATGGCATCTTGTTCTAGGGATTTTAGGCTTTTGTCAAATTTAGAACATTAGTAAATAACCTACTTTATCAAAATATGTTTAAAATTTACAGATGAGAGATTTTAGGAATAACATCTGTGTGCTGTCTTGTTTCCTGATTATCATCAGATACTCTAGTTTTACATAATTTCTAATATTGAGTGGCACAGCTACTAAGTGGAGTCCTGGGAGAGGGAATATATGTTGTTGTAGTTACTGCTCTTGTTGAACTGTGATCATTGGCAAATTTGCATCTTTTTCAAGTGTGGTGGCTTGGCTGGACGTTAGGTTTCATCCTCAAAGCCACTCTATCACTCCTAAGATGGACAACGGAGAGAAAAATGTAAGAAAAGTCTCATGAGTTGGGATATGGACAGGGAGAGATCACTTAGCAATTACTGTCATGGCAAAACAGACTTGTCTTGGGGAAATCAGTTTAATTTGTTAACAATCAAACCCAAGTTAGGATAATGAGAAGTAAGAACTAATTTTAAAACCACCTTCCACTCCTTCTCCCTTCTTCACAGGGCTCACCTCACTCCCCATTTCTCTACCTCCTCCCCACCACTGGCACTGAGGAATGGGGGTTATGGTCAGTTCATCACATGTTGTCTCTGCCCCTTCTTCCTCCTCAGGGGGAGAACTCCTCACACTCTTCCCTGCTCCCTGTGTGGGGGAGTGTGGGGTCCCTCCCATGGGAGACAGCTCTGCATAAACTTCAACATGACTCTTCCACGTGGGCTGTGGTTCTTCACCACAAATGAACCCACTGCTTCAGTGTGGGTTCACTTCCATGTGGTGCAGCCCTTCAGGAACAGACTGCTCCAGTGTAGATCTGTCACGGGGTCACAAGTCCTGCCAGCAGACCTGCCCCAGCATGGAGTCCTCTCTTCATGGGCCACATGTCCTGCCAGCAGCCTGCTACAGCACTGGCTTCCCACAGGTTCATAGCCTCCTTCCGGCATCCACCTGCTCTGGCATAGGGTCCTCCATAGGCTACAGGTGAATTTCTGCTCCACCGTGGACCTATGTGAGCTGCAGAGGCACAGCCTGCTTCACCATGATCTTCACCATGAGCTGAAGGAGAATCTCTGCTCCAGAGCCTGAATCACCTCCTCCCCTCTTTCTCCACTGGCCTTGGTGTCTGCAGAGTTGTTTCTCTCCCATATTCTCACTCCTCTGTCTGGCTGCCGGTTGTTGTGCAGGTTTTTTTTCCCCCCATTAGCTTTTTTATTCCAGAGGACTTGCCACAATTGCTAATGGACACATAGCAGGGTCTGTCTTGGACCTGGCTGGCGTCAGCTCTGGTGGACATGGGGGAAGCTTCTGGCATCTTCTCCCAGGAGCCACCTCTGTAGCCCACTCACTATGAAAACATTGCCACACAAACCCAATACCTCAAGTAATGGCAGATGGTTGGGAACTCAGGTTTGCTGACACGAAAAATTTCACGTGCAGTTCAAAGTGATTACCTGGAATACCTGAGCTCTTGACTCTGAATACTGAATCAACAACCTTCTCATCTGCTGGCATTCCAGCTCTTCAAATGGACATGGTAATTTTTAAACAATTACAGAACAAAGGTCTTGTCCCAAAGCCTGCAATAGAAATCTGCAGTACTGGGCTGTCAGCCTCCTTGTAGCATTTTATAAATTTATGGTGTAGTGTTATCTGGGTAGACTGTAAAGCAAAGAGAAAACTGGAAGAGAGTAGCTGGCAAAGGAAGCCTGAAATAAATAATAGTAATAGAAGCAGAAAGCAACAAAGCAAGAGACCCTATTTAGGCTTTCTAAGCAGAGGGGATGGCATGAGAAGATATGTGAGTGCATAAGCAAATAATAGTGCTGGCAGGTGGGAAAGAGACATAGCAAAGCATGGATGAGCATTTAGTTGGAGATGATGCTGTGCAAGTATCATCGTGTTTGAACTCTGGAAGTGAGAAGGATGTGAAAGAGGCAAGCATGCAGAGAATGGATTTGAAGAAAAATGTGATGAGACACCTATGAAGCAGGGAGAAGAAACCAGATGATCTCCATGTTAGATGTCTGGATGATTCTTCACAAAGAATGATTTGTTTTAGAGTTGAGGCTACTCTGGTTTTATGGGAAACATGCAGTGGTGGCTGTTTGGCATCAACTGGAATCTGGAATGAAAAAGGGTCTTTAAAAATTGACCTCATCCTAAGTAAACCTAGAATATGCACAGATTGTAGATTTAGAGGATCACTGATAGTAACACCTACACCTCTGTCCTGTGCTCTGAGCATGGATACCAGTGTGGGGTTTTGTAGTTCAGCAGTGAAATTTACAGTATGCCATTTGTACTCTTTACCACCTTGGCTTCCCTCTGTCTCCAGTTTCTTGTGTGGTATGAGGACAACAGCAATGCAGTGTGCAGCACCCTGGTCAGGAACACTTGAAGAAAACACCTGGAATTATACATGTGGGAAATGCAGATATTTTAAAGTCCATTTTTTTTCCTAAATAGGGTCATGATGCCGTTTTGTTTGGAATTAATTTCATTGAAGTAGGTCATTCAAGTAATTATCTCCTGGTACTCCTATTCTGTAGAGTTTTTCCAAACCAGTAACATTTCAGTAGAGAAAAAGGATGACCTTTATTTTGCTTCACCCCTTTCTTTTAATTGCGGTTTCTTTTCAGAAAGTTACAAGTAGTACAAGAATGGTCCAAATGTAGTTAACCTATGGAAAATACCTGAATTCAAATACGTTTTTTTCTGACTTCTTTTTGGAAATTATAATTTTCAATAAAATGTAACTTCCTGCTACCAAAAAGCTTTGAAGCTTTGAAAAATTGCAAGAAGGATTTCCATGGAAAGAAATTTTATATTTCATTTAGCTAAATTTTCCTTCTTTAAATACAGTATTTTTTTGCTATATCACTTTTTGATCCTCTAATCAAATTAAACCACATTTCATTTGAATGGTGAACTTAATTTCTTAGAATTTAATCTGAAATGTGCTAGGGAAATTTTTGCTTTATTTGTGTTAAAAGTCTAAAGTCCACTTGTTCCCAAGGTCCCCTTGACTTTTGCCATTTGGTGTACAGGTTCAGAACAAAACCTGTGTTGTTTTTTTTTTCTTCTGTGGTTCTGTATTTTTCACTCTGCCTTATGCCGACCACAAAAAGCATTTTTTTTTTTTTTAGAGGGGGAGAAATGAAAGAAAGAACAATACCAGGTCAAGGCAGGCATTGCACACTTCAAGAGAGCATTAAGTGAAAGAGTTAAAAGATGACTGTTTTTGTGTTTCAGGTCTCTCCCTGTGAGAAGTGTCGCTGTGAAGCCAATGGGGAGGTGCTGTGCACTGTCTCAGCGTGTCCCCAGACAGACTGTGTGGATCCGGTGTATGAGCCTGATCAGTGCTGTCCTATCTGCAAAAATGGTAAGTGAAGGCTGTAAAACTAGAAGGGAGCTTCTGTCAGAGAGATCCGTGTAGCCCTGTTCTGGTTTTGAAAAATAATTTCAATATTTCCCTTTTTCCCTAAGCAGAGATGGAGAAGAGTTGTGTGTGGGTGGTGGTNAAGAAAACACCTGGAATTATACATGTGGGAAATGCAGATATTTTAAAGTCCATTTTTTTTCCTAAATAGGGTCATGATGCCGTTTTGTTTGGAATTAATTTCATTGAAGTAGGTCATTCAAGTAATTATCTCCTGGTACTCCTATTCTGTAGAGTTTTTCCAAACCAGTAACATTTCAGTAGAGAAAAAGGATGACCTTTATTTTGCTTCACCCCTTTCTTTTAATTGCGGTTTCTTTTCAGAAAGTTACAAGTAGTACAAGAATGGTCCAAATGTAGTTAACCTATGGAAAATACCTGAATTCAAATACGTTTTTTTCTGACTTCTTTTTGGAAATTATAATTTTCAATAAAATGTAACTTCCTGCTACCAAAAAGCTTTGAAGCTTTGAAAAATTGCAAGAAGGATTTCCATGGAAAGAAATTTTATATTTCATTTAGCTAAATTTTCCTTCTTTAAATACAGTATTTTTTTGCTATATCACTTTTTGATCCTCTAATCAAATTAAACCACATTTCATTTGAATGGTGAACTTAATTTCTTAGAATTTAATCTGAAATGTGCTAGGGAAATTTTTGCTTTATTTGTGTTAAAAGTCTAAAGTCCACTTGTTCCCAAGGTCCCCTTGACTTTTGCCATTTGGTGTACAGGTTCAGAACAAAACCTGTGTTGATGCCGACCACAAAAAGCATTTTTTTTTTTTTTAGAGGGGGAGAAATGAAAGAAAGAACAATACCAGGTCAAGGCAGGCATTGCACACTTCAAGAGAGCATTAAGTGAAAGAGTTAAAAGATTACTGTTTTTGTGTTTCAGGTCTCTCCCTGTGAGAAGTGTCGCTGTGAAGCCAATGGGGAGGTGCTGTGCACTGTCTCAGCGTGTCCCCAGACAGACTGTGTGGATCCGGTGTATGAGCCTGATCAGTGCTGTCCTATCTGCAAAAATGGTAAGTGAAGGCTGTAAAACTAGAAGGGAGCTTCTGTCAGAGAGATCCGTGTTGCTCTGTTTTGAAAAATAATGGTTTTGAAAAATAATTTCAATATTTCCCTTTTTCCCTAAGCAGAGATGGAGAAGAGTTGTGTGTGGGTGGTGGTTTCCTGGTGTAAAGAGTCAGATCTTCCCCTGACTGGGATGAAGTCAATTATGACCTACAGGGATATTGTAACTCAGGAGACTATTATGGTGTTAATAACAGATACTCATGTGGTTTCTAGTTATAAATTTTGCATGAACTCATTGTGGATATGTTTATATAGACACACAAAGTGGAATTCAGACCCTTCCTGTTATCCACCTTTCAGTGTGAGCAGTAAAAGTTATTTCTGTTCTCTTTTCATACGTATTTTTTCCCCTTTCAGAATTTTTTTTTTTTCTTTTTCCTGGGGCAAATCAAATGTACTTTATTGAGCTCATTTAATTTTCATAACTAAATGAATTAAACTCCCAAGTTTGATTGAATATTTTTCATAACTAAATTAGACAGAAAGTCTCTCTACGCCCAGCAAGGACTTGCATTAGATCAAAGTCTTGGTCTGTTTAGAGGAAAAAATTACATGACACACTAGCTCATTTCTTATAAAGAAGAAATTATGATTTATTAATAATAATGAAAGCTGCAAATTCTCAAATGAAGTTATATTTAAAATTTTAAAAAGACATTTAAAAATATTCACATAATTTGCAGCCATATATTATTTCTATAGAATAGGTAGGTTCTGTTACATTAGATTAAACAAACTGATTAGAACTGTGGAAAAGCTAGAGGAGGAGAGGGTGTACAGCATATGCTTTCTGTAAATTTAACAGCAGATGATAAGAGATAGTTAATTGCATTGGAGAAGTTTAATTTGTATGGGTACAAAAGGAATTGCTTTACATCCCTTAACTGGTTGTTACAACCCTGAAGGAATCTGTTCTCAGGTGTACAGCTTAAGGGCACTCTGCTTTTGGAGATGAGGACAGGTATTTTTTGAGGCATTTAGTGATAATTCCTGAGAAAGGCTGAATTTAGAAGCTGATGGTGTGATGCCTAGCTGGTCTGGATGATCCTTTAGCACTTGTTTGATGGTAAGAGCCTTCCTGATGTGCTTACAGCCTTTTTGTGCCCACCACTCTGCTGCAGTTCCCCAGGTTGGAGTGACTCTTGGCAGGCAAAAGGTCTGTTTTCAGCATCAGGGATGCAGTTACAACCATAAAAAGGTGGGTCTTCTTTCCCACCAAATTTCTCCTGTGGTGTGAACACCTTTCAGAGCTGGGTGGACTTTATCAGGGCACGTTCTCCCACAAGCATCAACATAATGCAGAGCCATCATCATCTCCCAGCCGTGACTTGCCTTTGGGTTAAGGTGGTACCGCAGTGCAGGGCTTGGCTTGGCTGTTCCCACAGAGCCCCTGACACGTTTCCCAGAAATGGGGCCTTTTAAAAAAACTATACATTAAAAAAAAAAAAAAGCCTTAGTTGTGAGGAGGCTGCCTTCCCTCAAAGCACTAGAGCTTAATTACCTAAATACAGCCTGCAAGAAAAAGTAGTCTTGGTCTCAGCATTTGAATCCCCAATGTTACTTGCGTCTTCCTTGCATATAACCACAGACTGGCATCCCTGACCCAGTTTCAGACCAAAGTGACCTGAGCTGCCTGTTTCCAGTGAGCTGTACTGTCACTTCTCTGCATGTCAGAGAGCCAAGAGTGGCTTTCCTTGTTAGCTTTTAGATGAGGAAAAAAGCTATTAACAATAACAACAAAGCCAAGGTAGTTCAGGAGAAGCTCAACTTTTCTGGTTCAGCAGTTCTGGAATAGTATCATATCACAGAAAAAAATAATTCTGAGGAATCCTATCCATTTGGGAAGTGTATTTTAAAAAATAATGCCAGGCTGTTTGCTTTCAGAGCTTATTTTAAAACGTGGAACATGTGCAGTTTGCAAGAAGCTTCAATGAATTGCTGAATGTTTCTAATTAGATTGGAGCAAAAACCTACTGAGGAGGAAAACCCAGCCTGTCTGTCCTCCTCTCATTTTGAAGCCTATTGGAACAAATGTGCTGTGAATGTGAGTTGGGAAAACAATCACCGTGTTGTGCTTGAGGGGTGATTGTTGTAGAGATAACATCAGTGACATCTTGTTAGTGTACATCAGGTGGTGTACTGAGAGCTCAGGCAGATAACCTGAGTGGTGGGGAAGGTGGAGCCATGAAAAGCATGTAAATACTTCATAGAGCAAGAAGGAATCAGAGAAGTTTGAGTTCTCTACATTCACAGACACCTCTGTGCTAAAAATGGACAAAATCCAACTCAGATTTCCCTCCCTTTCCTGGAACTTCATAACACATCACCATTTCCCTAACTTGCCGGGCCTGTGGATTGCTGGTGGCCAGCCAACAGGGTCAGGGCTAAGCAACTACATCCATCAGTGGTAAAACCACATAGAGATGCCTGATTAAGAATTATGGAAGAGATCTAGTGAAAGCCTGCCATCATTAGAAATTATTAATTCAGTATCTTGGCAGGGAGGAGGTCTAATGAAAACCTGCCTTTATTAGAAATTATGAATTCAGTATCTTGGCAAGTGTGACACTCAGCATTATCCCTTGTGGGAAGTTGGGAGTATAGTTGACTTCCCCAACACAAGTCCACAAAAATGCTGGCATGCCTTCAGATGAGGGACAGGCAGGTAACTGTCCACCTAGATTACACAACTGCACATATATATAATTATAGACTTACTTTGAACATAAGAAATAGTGAATGGAACATTTACAGAGCAAGGAATAGTCTTATATGGAGGTTTTAGTAATCTACATCACATCTCAGCTTTCAAGAAGGAGCCTAGATATTTTGTAGTAGATGTTTTCTTCTTTGTGGGCTGGGACAGGGAGTACTTCAAAGAAATACTTGCTCTGAAAAGTAGTCTGTAGAAGGGATAAAAGGTGACACCTCACTGACAAAATCTTGGGGGAATTTTCCTACTTTTTATGTCTGAAGTCACTACAGGTAAGGGAGCTGTTCTGTGTTTATCTTATATATGATAAGCATGGAGGCAGTTTGAGGATAGAGAGGAATAGAGGCAAGGCTTTATTCTTGTGTGGGCTGTCATGTTGAACTTCATGCTTTCAATAACCAGCAGCAGCAGCAACAAGAAAAAAATGTCCAGAAAGTTAAATCTGATTTCAGAGAGCTGCATTAAGTAACAGGTGCCTAATTCACAGTGCTAGCAACATAGTTAGTTAATTCTGTGGAAGCTGTGCCTCTTCACAGTGGTATCAATAAGCTCTGAATCAGGTACAAACACTTCTACAGTTTGTATGGGAGTGAAGGATAAATATAATAGGCATACAATTCCCTTCCCATTAGGAAAAAGCTGGGCACATGTCACTGATTCATTTGGGGCAGTGGGAGGGGGCAGTGGGTAGTACTGAAAGTGAATTATCTTGCTAGATTAAATTACCTTGGTTGTCTGTTCCACTTCTATTTCCAGTACTGGAGCTCTAATAGGCATACACGGCTGAATGCTGCTCTGCCCAAAGCTTGCAGCTGCAGAACAGTTGATGGAGTTAAGGGTGGCCCTGCTCCTGCTGGTGTATTTGCAGGAAGAGGCGTGGTTGCTAGACCAAAAAACATTTTGTTCCAAGGTCCCTCAGAGATTTTTATTTCATTATATGGCTGAAAGATTGCCCCAGATAAGATGAAGCTGATTCTGGTGCCTTCCTGACATTTATCTATCTGTATGTAAGTGTTGTTTCTGCGTCTGCGGCAGGGAGAGCTGAACTTCCCTTGGCAAAGGCTTGTAGCTGCACAGTGAAAAATACTAAGTGCTGATGCCCAGAGGATCACATGTGTCCTCAGGGCTGTAACATCCACAGGAAATGCAGTCAGGAGACTCTACTCTGAATCTAGTTATTTCAGGGGCCTTAGGTGGGATGACCTCAGGACCTTAATTTTGTATTTCGGTTCACAGTTAGAGCTGAAATACATGCATCATGTGGTTGAAATGGTGGCTACTAGTAAGGTGCAGGTCTAACATGATGTGGCCAAAGAGGGTAAGTGGTCATGGTTTTGTATACCCATACTGTTAATGCTGACTCACTGAAACTTGCTGTAGTACCTTTATGTGCAGTTACAATATTTAGGCATCGGATAACTTTGAGACTGCCTCTACATGGCAGGTGGGGAACTCAGTCTGTGAAAAGGAGCTCTCAAGGGGGGCAAAAACCTGAGAAAGGCTAGCAGAGCTGCTGTCCCCTTCTGCCACTGGTGGTACAACAAGACTTTGTCTCACCACGGGGCTTGGCTCTGTTGCAAATCTATTAATATAATCTTGAACCTATTATGGTGCTAGTCGAGGCAGTACCTTAGCCCCCGTGAGCTGTCATCTCTAAAATTCAGGTCAAAAGAGGGGTTGTTGGGCAGAGGGACCCGTCTGGCCATAGCAAGGCTGAGGGTGTTTATTCTGTGCAGATAAAGGGAAGTTTTGACAGCACCTTGACAGCAAACTGTCTGTATGCTCTTCCCTGCAGCCCTAGCTTTGCTCAAGCACCATGGAGAATTTGACCTGTAAAATTTTGTGTCCTTATGCAGTGTGTTTAAATAAAATATGATCTTCCTTCGACCGCATACGCCTCAATCTCAGCAAGGAAGAAAGTATAATGGTGTCCAAGTAGAGGTCAAAGCAGGACTATTACAAACATCAGGAGCTTAGTTGCTATGAAATTAAAAATAAACATTATGCTTGATTGTCCTCTCTTCCTCTTTCTATTTTAATTTTAAATACTTTTTAAAGTCATGCTTTGGCAGCTTATATAACAGAAGAGAAGACTCAGAAGTTTTGAAGTCCAAGAGTGGTTCTTCAGTCTGGATTAAGGAAGGGATCAAATCAGGTGGTCAGGGTCATCTGTTATAGATGTGAAATATAGGAATCATAAAAGTGTTGTAAAATCTAGGTTAGTAGATTGAAACGATATTTAATTTATTAAAAAGGAAAAAAAAGGAATTTGCATTAAAAAGCAGTAAACTAATGAACAAGAAATATTTCAAAATTATACCAGTTCCATATATACTCTACACACTGATGTGATTTGTTCCTTTCTAATGTGTTTAGTTCTGGTATTTGAACGCCTGTGTATGCAGAGTAGTATTTGTATCATGTTTCTGTGTGCATGTATTGCTTAGCAAAACCTTCTGTTCAATCTTCCTGCTTTATTAGGATATATTTCACAAAATTATTTATAATATGGGACCGTTATGTTTTGGATCAATTAATGTTTCACAGGGAAAAACACCATTAAAGTTGAATGAACAACTGTATGTCATTAAAATTGCCAAGAGAATATGCAGGTAGGTTGAAAAACTGTAGCAGATATTTTGGCAGCTATTTATTCAAAACAAAGAAATACCAGACTTGCTTCTTTTTGGCTTCTCCTTGGTAATTTAAAGTGTCTTCCAAATCTGTTAGGTGAAGTCAGTGAACTAGTTACAGTAGTTTTTGTTGCTTTCTGCTGTTGATGAACTTGAGAGGAAGTTTAGTCTGTGTTTTGTGTTAAATCACAATTTTCTCTCTCTGTTTACATCTCTCATTTTCTCTCTCTACTCTGGGAAAATTGATGGCTACACAAGCTATGTTTGCCTCCTGTCTAGGAATGACAAATTTTTCTTCTTTTGCCCTTTTTTTTTTTTTCCAGTTGGACCAGAACTTGTTTAAACATGCATAGACTACCACCACAAGAAAGGGCTGCGGAAAACCTAGTGCCAAAACAACATGGACCTTGACCTTCCCAACTCACTTACATGCACGTGCATGCATATGATATATGGGATCCCATGTAGACTTGGCAATTTTATGTTGAGCTGGCTAAGCAGTGACAGGTGGTGTTATTTCCTCTAGGGTATTTATTCAGTGTACAAGTTATGTTACCTTCCAGGGTATATGTTGTTGTTTTTTTCCTAATGATAGAAAGCTGCCAGAGGGTGGGAAGGGATTGGACTCAAGGGTTGGACTTGATGATCTCTGAGGTCCCTTCCAACCCAGACAATTCTATGATAAGGATCTGTCTGAACACCGGGCAAAGGTATCCTGCTGTACTGAGTACGACAGATCTATTTCCTGGCTCACTGGGGACATCCCAGATGATTGGAAGTTGGCAAATGTCACACCAATCCACAAAAAGGGCCGGAAGGAGGACCCGGGAAACTATAAGCCCGTCAGCCTGACCTCAGTGCCTGGCAGGGTTATGGAGCAGATCATCCTCGGTGTAATCACACAGCACCTGCAGGATGGACAAGGGATTAGACCCAGCCAGCAGGGCTTTAGGAAGGGCAGGTCCTGCCTGACCAACCTGATCTCCTTTTATGATCGGGTGACCTGCCTGGTGGATGAGGGGAAGGCAGTGGATGTGGTCTACCTGGACTTCAGCAAAGCCTTTGACATCGTCTCCCACAGCATTCTCCTGAAAAAGCTGTCAGCCCTCAGCTTGGACAGGAGCACCCTGTGCTGGGTTAGGAACTGGCTGGAGGGCCAGGCACAGAGAGTGGTGCTGAACAGGGCTGATCCAGTTGGCGGCCGGTCACTAGTGGTGTCCCCCAGGGATCAGTGTTGGGCCCAGTTCTGTTTAATATCTTTATTGATGATTTAGATGAGGGGATTGAGTCCATCATCAGCAAATTTGCAGATGACACTAAGCTGGGGGGGAGTGTGGATCAGCTGGAAGGCAGGAGGGCTCTGCAGAAGGACCTGGACAGACTGGAGAGTTGGGCTGATTCCAATGGGATGAGGTTCAACACGGCCAAGTGCCGGGTCTTGCACTTTGGCCACAACAACCCCATGGGGAGCTCCAGGCTGGGCACAGAGTGGCTGAGAGCAGCCAGGCAGAGAGGGACCTGGGGGTTTGGATTGACAGGAAGCTGAACATGAGCCAGCAGTGTGCCCAGGTGGCCAAGAAGGCCAATGGCATCCTGGCCTGTATCAGGAACAGCGTGGCCAACAGGTCCAAGGAAGTGATTCTGCCCCTGTACTCAGTGCTGGTGAGGCCACACCTCGAGTACTGTGTCCAGTTCTGGGCCCCGCAGTTCAGGAAGGAGATTGAGGTGCTGGAGCAGGTCCAAAGGAGGGCAACCAGGCTGGTGAAGGGACTCGAGCACAGATCCTATGAGGAGAGGCTGAGGGAGCTGGGGCTGTTCAGCCTGGAGAAGAGGCGGCTCAGGGGAGACCTCATCACTCTCTACAACTCCCTGAAAGGAGGGTGTAGCCAGGGGGGAGTTGGTCTCTTTTCCCAGGCACCTCTCAGCAAGACAAGAGGGCATGGTCTTAAGTTGTGCCAGGGGAGGTTTAGGTTGGATATTAGAAAGAATTTCTTTACGGAGAGGGTGATCAGGCATTGGAATGGGCTGCCCCGGGAGGTGGTGGATTCTCCATCCCTGGAGATATTTAAAAAGGGACTGGATGTGGCACTCAGTGCCATGGTCTGGTAACTGCAGAGGTAGTGGATCAAGGGTTGGACTTGATGATCTCTGAGGTCCCTTCCAACCCAGACAATTCTATGATTCTAAGTAAGCCCAAGAAATACATAGACTAAACAAGAGCTGATGAGTGGAAACAAAGAAACATTAAAAAGGTGGAGCATACCAAGGTTCAGCTGTGTTGGCTACTTGCCAGAACCAGAGACTACCTGATACGAAAGTATCAGATNCCAGGCTGGGCACAGAGTGGCTGAGAGCAGCCAGGCAGAGAGGGACCTGGGGGTTTGGATTGACAGGAAGCTGAACATGAGCCAGCAGTGTGCCCAGGTGGCCAAGAAGGCCAATGGCATCCTGGCCTGTATCAGGAACAGCGTGGCCAACAGGAGAAGGGAAGTGATTCTGCCCCTGTTCTCTGCATTGGTGAGGCCACACCTTGAGTCCTGTGTCCAGTTCTGGGCCCCTCAGTTCAGGAAGGATATCAAGGTCCTGGAGCAGGTCCAAAGGAGGGCAACCAGGCTGGTGAAGGGACTCGAGCACAGATCCTATGAGGAGAGGCTGAGGGAGCTGGGGCTGTTCAGCCTGGAGAAGAGGAGGCTCAGGGGAGACCTCATCACTCTCTACAACTCCCTGAAAGGAGGCTGGAGCCGGGGGGGGATTGGTCTCTTTTTCCAGGCAACTATCAGCAAGACAAGACTATCAGTCTTAAGTTGTGCCGGGGGAGGTTTAGGTTGGATATTAGAAAGAAGTTCTTTATGGAGAGGGTGATCAGGCATTGGAATGGGCTGCCCAGGGAAGTAGTGGATTCTGTGTCCCTGGAGATATTTAAAAAGAGACTGGATGTGGCACTCAGTGCCATGGTCTAGTAAATGCAGTGGTAGTGGATCAAGGGTTGGACTTGATGATCTCTGAGGTCCCTTCCAACCCAGCCAGTTCTATGATTCTATGATTTATATGGTGTTTATGTATGTGTTGCATATACGTATTGTGTGTGTATATATTTTTAAAATTTTCCACCAAGAAGCCACAGTGCTTTCAGCTGGGAGCTGCTGTCCAAAGGCAGCATTAAGTGTCCCTGGGTGTATAGCATCCTGTCATTTTGTTTAGACACATGAAGGCAATCAGAAGTTATACCAGTGCCCGGTATTTAAACGATTACTTCAGTAGGAGCATGTAGAATACCTTATTAAAATATAAATGCAGTGTATCCTATAAATTTTCTAGACCTTGCTTTGCAATATTTTCTCATTACAGGCTGCTACAGCAAGCCTGAAAACTCTTTCTTCAGCAGTCAGTTTTTCTTCTCTTACCTGATACTGCAAGTTTAACCTCTATCAGATTAAATTCTGTTGTATCAGTCACTTTCATGGCAACTACTGGCAGGGTTTGTCACTTTACTGTGGGTAAATGAGGAGATGCCCCAAATCCTGGTGGAGTCAAAGTTTTGCTGTTTCACATCTCAGGTTCTTAAAAGTTGTTTTGCTTCAGCTTTTCTGACAACTTTCATATATTTGGAAAAAACAAATAACAAAACCACAAAGAAACAAACAGAAACCAACAAATAATGAAAACAAAAACCAACAATGACAAAACAAAAACAAAAAAACAACAAACAAAACCAAGAGGTCTGATATACTTTATACTGCAGTTTCACATATCTGCTATCTTCTGTATAGCCCTGGATGCTGGTTCTGATTTTAGCAGGAAAGTGCCTTTGTACTAATACCCGTCAGGGTGCTGGAGTAAACAGTGGACTATTGCTTGATTTGTCTTCCCTGACAGCTTCTGGTTTACATAGATAAGCATGTGAGGATTTGCTTGTTTTGTGGTGAGACAGCTAACCTGTGCTCCCTGAAGTGAAGACATCAGTTGCTTTGGGGTTTTGTTTGTTTTGTGTTTTAAGTTCTTCATGTTAGAATTTTCTGAGTTTATATTGCGGTGTTATTTACACACACATATGGAGATCAGTAAGATGTTAAATAAACTTTGGAGTTCACATTGTGCCCCCTTCCTCGTCTACACATTGCCCTGTGTTCATTCTTAACTGTTCTAAAAAACTTTAAAAAATTAAAATTAAGAGAGTTGGAAGTTTTTCCTATGTCCAGTCTTATTCTTTATGCTTTTCATTAGATAAATTATTCACAAATTATTAAGTATTAACAAAATTTGCTCCATTATTCTGCTAGTGGATGCCTGTTTTAATTTTGTGTATGTCACTAATAGAACTTGTGGTAAAGATTGGAGGGGGAGGGAGGCTGTACAATTCCAAGATCTGAAATACTTGTGTGCATTTTGCTGTATGCTATATCCTTGGAATAATACTCCCTATCAATAGAACACTATACTACTTGATTAAATTATGAGCTCTTAGATTCTGATGGTCTTGCTCCAGATTGATTGATTGGTCTTGCTCCAGCCAACATCCAGGCAACCTGATGTTGGCTGGGCCACTGTCACCGTGAACACTCAGTTGTGTTCTTTGCAGATAATCCTATTTGTAAACAGAAACTATTTACTAGCTAGGTGCTAGGCAGTGAGGCAGTAATAGGACTACATAATGATTAGTATTTTGCAGTGTGATTAAAAGGAGCAATGAAGAAAGATATATACCTTGTGTGTTTTGCTTTATATCCTTTTGGGTCTTTTTTCATTGCTATTTCATTATGTTAAATGAGGCATCCAGGAGTTTTCTTGGCTTTGAGGTGAGGTGGAGGCTTATATTAAAATGTTGTGGTATGTTAGTATATTGGCAGTACACCTCTCTGATGATAAATGATACATTCAAAATCTCCTTTTACTTCTAAGTGTACTGTAATTTTCCCTGCTTATTTTTCACAGGAAGTTGTGGTTTAGGCATTAAGGAAGATGGGAATTGATCCAGGTGACTTACTGATTGATGGAAGCAGGGAATTGGCTGATTTTGTTAAACTTAGTTTCTTAACACTTTGTTCTTCTATGGTTTGTGCTTTGCAACCGTGATGGCCCTTGCACACTATTGCTAATGCGAGGTCTGCCTTCTCCCCTTGTAACTCCTAATTCTTTGGGATATGTCTTTGGTCTTTCATGAGCATGACAGCAATCTCAGTAGTTTTCTTCTGTCCTGTGTGAGCTGTATTTTTAAATGAAATACAGATCTGATGAACAGGAAACCCTGTATCCTTTCTTGATACCAGTTTGACCAGAGGCTCACCTGTACACATCTTCCTGTGTTTGGAAAAGAGCTCTGAAGGAAGAGGAGCCATAGGGTTTTTAGGGGAGACTAAAGGCCTTTGTTACTTTTTATTAATATTTGTAAAACTAAAGTGCCTGATTTTTGTGTTATTTTAAGTAGCATCTTACTGGTTCAAACTACTGCACTGGGGAACTGCCCTACGCCGTGTCCTGCTTGAGTACTGAATAAAATCCCTGAGGCTTACCTGTGCCCAGCAGGTCAAACATCTTAAACAGCTGGAAACTCAAGTGCTTTCCTAATTTAAAACCGTGATCTTTAAGTTGGAAACAGCTTTTACTTCGTGAACCTTTGGATTGCTTCCATGGGGGTAATTATCCATGCAGTTTTGCTTCCTTGAGCATGTTCAGCTGTACTGCAGCGATTAAAAAACAAAACAATCCAGTTTTTAAGTAATTCCTTACCTTCACTAGCATGATTACCATAATGGTTAGCATTCCAAAGCTGATAGGCAGCCAAAGGCTTCCCTTGTTTTCATTTAGGAGAACCTTCAAACATGTGGGTTGTTTGTTTTTTCTATTCCCTAGATAAATTTTTATTAGAAGAGTGACTTCCCTAGTGGAAAGCATGACTTTCTTCTAAATGCCGTCATGTTCTTTTGCTGAGTCTTCAGCTCTATTTGCTTATTTCTGTGCCAATAGCCCTTGCATGAGGGGAGCTATTAAATCTTGCACGCACAGATCCAACTTACCTTACAGTATTGTAGATGATGGGTGGTTTTCTGCTGCATGGTTTCTTCTCCCATTGCAACACGTTACTGTTGCACACTGATTACTCACTACCTTTCTTTGAAGTACTTGAAAGCAGCAAGTCACGTTTATCACCCTTAGAAAAGAGAAGGGTATCATCACTGCTTACTTACCCAACGTGATTTTATGTTTTTCTTTGCAGTGGAATTAATAGATGGAGCAGTGGCAAGAAGAATAGAACTAACAATGCATTATAACACAACTCAAACTATATTTGATGAGTAGCATTGAATAAAAAAAGATCTATATCCAAGCAAATTCTTTTGGGTATTACATTTTATGCTCCAAAACAGTAACTTTTCCTTTCTGTTAGTATGATCTCAAACCCTCTCAACCATTTTGAGTTTTAAGGGAGATATACAGTTAGTGAATCTTAGTAAAGATAGGAGAGAAAGGAGTAGTGACTGTTAATGATATCTTTGAAGCCAAGTAACAAGACAACACAATGGTAAATTAAATTCAGTAAAAGCGTATGTCAAGTAGTGAAAGAAATTTCTTTGATATTTTGATGACCTCTTGTTAAGATTTCTGCTGAGTGGTTTTAGTTAAATATTAGTGTAAAATGCTGTAAGTAGACATCTGTCAGGCCTCATTAAGAAAGCCTTGCATTTATTAAAAATAGATTATATGAAGGCTGGTTCCTTCCACCTGATCTGTGTAATTTTGCTGAGCACTTGTCAAGAAAAGGTTGCAGAAGTACAGAGAAGAAAGGCAAGAAAGCTAAATATTCCCCCATGAGAATAGATGAGGTCTCTACTATTAATAGGACATGAATTAAAAGGCACACGATAATGTGGTACTGGTAAAGTGGGATAGTACCAGTGAAAATCTTCCCAGTGCTCACAATACAAAGGCAGGGGAGAAGAAAGAAAATGCAAAGGCATTGTACACAGTAAGGTGTTTAATGCACCATGTCGTTAACCCATGAACACATTGCAGAAGGTAGTGCTGATGCAGAGTTTCCTAGGATTAAAATAATATATCTTTGATAGAAGGAATAAAATACTTTAACCTAGCTATGGTGAAACTGCTTGGGGTGACTTGCTGTAGAGCTGTTCTGGGTTAATGTGCCATTTTCTGTAGCAAGGGAGGAGGCCCCAGGCATGGCTTCCTAAAGTAGGTTCTGAAAAGCTCTCCCAGCTCCAGAATGTCCCACCTTGCCTCAAGGCCGTCAGGAACAATAGATGTGCGCCTCTGAGATTAACATACTGAAGAAGAGGAAACACCAGGTGATTAAGAGCTTGAGGCAGAGGAGAGGAAGATGGAGTAGAGAGCAGTGTGAGAGGGAGCAACACCAGGAGACAGAAAAACACCAGAGAAGAGCAGTGCCGGAGCAGAGGGACCAGAGTCTGTGAGGAAGGAGAGGGAGAAGGTGCCTTGAATAGAGATTTTTTTTTTTTTTCCCCTATATCCCATGGGGAGTCGGCAGGCTGTCCCCTGCAACCCATGGAGGCGCATGGTGGAGCAGTCCCTGAAGGAGCACGGCGGAGCAGATGCTGTGGACCTGCCGGCTGTGAAGGATCCCATTGGAGAAGTTGTGGAACTGCGGTCCCAGGAGGATCACAGAGCGGCTGTTGTGGGCCTGCAGGCACGGGGGCGACTGTTCCCGAGGTAGCCCGTGGCTCTATGGGCCGCCGGCACTGAAGCGGTGTCTGCCCTCATGAGGGGTTCCTGAAGGATTTCCTCCTGTGGAGGGACCCCACGTTGGAGCAGGGGAAGGTTGTGAGGAATCCTTCTCCCTGAGGGGGAGGGAATGGCAGAAAACAACCTGTGATGTCCGGACTGTAAACCCCACTCGCTGTTCCCCGGTGCCGCTGAGGGGGGCAGAGGTAGAGGTATGGAGAAAAAAGGAATTTCAGCCCAGGAGGAAGGGAGGCGTGGGGTAAGGTATTTAAGCTCTGGTTTGTGTTTTCGCTTTTAATGAGGAATTAAATTGATTTTTTCCCCAAGTGTAGTCTGTTTTGACCGTGAGTGTAATTGGTGAGGCGAACCCTCGCAGTCCTTGTCTTGACCCACAAGGTTTTACATGGATTTCCTCCTTGCCATCCCGAAACTGGAGAGAGGGAGTGGCCACATGGTCCTTTGTTATCTGCCTGGCTCAAAACATGCCGAGAGCCTAGTAGAAACCTGCTTATAGGAGTTTATTTTCACATGAGCATAAATGTAATGTTCTTGTTTCCTACAATCCACATCTTAGAATTTCATTTTTTGAACTACCTCTTTTTAAAGCACTTGGCAGAAAAATGGTTAGGCTATCTTGACTTTAGCCCAGTCAAACTCATCCTGGAAGTACATGTACCTTCTTGTAAGGCAAGAAGGCAGACCTAGAGATCTTGCAAGGAGCAGCAGTCCTTTTCTCACACAACCACTGCACAGATGTGGTCATTGTGGTGTGTTGAGGGGCACTGTAGCACGTTGCTCAATAGATACAGGTGATGGAGAAGGGATCTAATAAGGATGCTTTTTGTCAGTCTGCTTTCAGCTATTCTATTAAGCTTTATTTAAATGACCTAGAGTTAGATTACTCTTAAAATGCTTCTGTAATAGCTTTCCCATACTGTCTTTAGACCTCTGAGATTGGTAAAAGGACTTTCTGTGCTTACAGTTCATATGTGTTTAATACAGTCTGCTGAAGGGCTAACAGAGGGAAAAAAAAAAAGCTCAGAAGCAAATAAATTATAGCAGTGTAAGGAGTTATTTGTTATGTCAGTGCGATAGAGAATTTGCCTCCCCACAATGGAAAGATAATTATTTTCCTGCCATGGCAGCTCACTAACCTGATATATCGCTAATGAACAGTTTAGATGGAGGTTTGGCAACCACTCACATGAGCAAATGATTGGTTTTAAGACCAGTTCATGCTAATGCTGAGGTCCAAGCCAGGTAGTGATTATGATAACTTAGAGGCAATTCTGCATTCATTATTTAGTCTATATATCTCTCTCTTTTTCCATGAATATTTAAATCTAATTATACATGCACATGCTTAAGCACTCATACATACAGCTGGAAAATGTGAGGAAGTCTCATTACCTACTTTGTGGCCTAACCGTTAAATCTACATGCAGTGTTTTGACTTCAGTGTGTTTGGTTAAGGTGTGTTTACCTTCTCCAGTGGCTGTTGGTCGGGTCCAAGCACTGGGGGAATCAAGGTCCAGGTGTGTCACCAAAGGCTGTCTGGCTTGCTGGCAAGCAGACATTTGTTGAGTGCACCATTTATATGCCTGAGGTACTGAAAAATAACCACTTCCTCAATTTTTCTTGCTGGCAGCTCATTCAGCTGAGAAGTTTTATCCATTGCTCAGTTTTCATTACAAGCAGGTGATGTATTTGTCAGTATGAGAAGACTTCTTAATTTCACATCAGTTGAGTGTTTAATCTTCAGCCTTCTTAGTTAAATTTGTTCTGACAGCTGATTCTTTCCAGTCAAAATGGCTGGAGAGTGAAGTCAATTATCTTGAAATATGTGGGTTTGTATTTGTGCATAAGTATGACTGATAAGGCTTTGACTCTGAGGTCTGTTGTGATGCATACTCCCTCAGGGTCCTGGTGCTCTCTCCATGGCAGTGCTGCTGCCTGTGCAGTAACCTGGCTGCAGCTGTGCACCAGAGGATGCTTCCATCAAAATCACTGTGGTATCAGCTGAGTGGAGGAGCAGCCTGGAAATCTTTACAGTCCTTGAAGCATGTTTTGGGGAGAGCAGGTGTTTCCTGGGCTCTGGTTTTGAGGAGTACTAGCAGAGACAAATGTTCAGGATGGATAGGTGGCAGGAAGTTACACAGATTGCAACATCTGGATCAAGCAAAACTTTTTAGATTCAGATGACATAAACCAAACTCATGTTTACCCCAGGCTGGCATCTACTCCAAAGGTGGTTCTCACCCTTTGAGATCCAGCTGGCACATTTCTTGCCTTCTGACTTAGCACGTTCTTCATACACATGTGTTACAGGGGCCATCAGACACCATGCTTAGTGAAAGCACTTCAACTTTTGAAACTCCCTCTTGAAACTCTTCACAGCAGTGGGCCATGGCCATCACCCTCTTGCTGCACCTACCAAATATTAAGGACAAAACTTTTAGTAGGGCCTGTTGTGAGAGGACAAGAGGTAATGCTTTTAAACTGAAAAAAGGGTGGATTTAGACTAGATGGAAGAAATTTTTTATGATGTGATTGGTGAAACACTGGAAAAGGCTGCCAAGAGAGATGGTAAATGCCCCATTCCTGGAAAGCATTTGGCGTCACATTGGACAGGTCTCTGAGCAACCTCATCTAGTTGATGCTCACTGCCAAAGAGTTGGACTAGATTATTTTTAAAGGTCCCTTCTAACCCAACCCATTATGTGATTCTCTGATTCTACACACAAAGACAGTAAGCTAGGCTGTGTATGGGAGTAGCAACTCTAGTTTCTTCACTGCTTTCGTGAGACAAGGTGGCTGGCAATTTGCTTTAAAATGCTCATCCTTCCATCTGGATTATATTGTAATGGGTGCCTGGGTGAAACCCCCACTCTCATGGGCGCACAGACCATTGCACCCTTGTTTTATAGAGAAAGCTCCACGAGTACCGTACCAAGAGCTGCAAGGCTCCTTTTTGCTACAGAGCATTAGAGGGGAGATTGCCTTGGTATTACAGTCCTTGAGATGAAAGATGACATTTTATTGACTTCCTGAAGACGCAGGCAGTTCTCGCATCATTACAGTTGTGCCTGGCTTATGTAGTAGCACATTTGTTACAATTACGAGGCTCAAAATGTAGTGTTTGTATTTCCTTTTTGTTGCCTTTTTCTCTTTTTAATGAGCGAACAGAGATTCTGAATAAAATTTCTACAGACCATGGTGCATTACCCATAATTCATCCATGATGAGCTTATGGTCCTTCTTTGGGTGGATGCTCCTTGTGGTGGAGATAGCTGTGGAGTGAAGATGCAAGAGCATACTCCAAATGGACAGTCCCAAAGGTGCATTCCCAACTGGGCAGCCCCACAGAAAGGTAAATTCCCACCTATTGTCACTGGAGGACTGTGTTAGAGTAATTTGAAGGCTGGACCTCTTCTTACTATGAAGTAGATTGTCTGTAATTTCATTCTGTGAGTGGTTGTCATACAGGTGGAATTTGCATGAAATGAGTAAGATACTGAGCTTCAATACTTTAGTTAGGTCATTTCATACATTCTTGGAAGGCCCTCTTGTTTTGACAGAGTGACTGCTGATTTACCTTCAGGTAAATTACAAGATGATTTGATCTTTTATCTTTTGGTTTCCCTCCCTGTTTACTTGCCTGCTTTATAATAACAAAATCTTCCTTTTTAAATTGCCGGGTTAGTTCAGATTTACAATTGAAGAGCTGTTAAAGCAGTTTTCAGGCAGGGGCTGGGAGCAGAAGTTAAGATACACAGATACTGTTATGCTTCTGTTGTGATCTGCTGTTTTTTCCATATTGGGAGCTGAATATATAGGACATGGTGTCTGTGTGTATGAGTGCATCTTGTGTGGAGTCAGAGACATAAACCTTCTTCACCAAAGCCCTGTCTCTAACTTTGGTGTAGGTCCCTTCAATCACCTTTCTTTGAAAATCCCAGACCAAGAAGGGATGTATGTAAAAGGCAGATCTTGCTGCAAGTTGAGTACTTAGTTATTTTGATTATTTGAATATATGTGTTTTGTTAAGGACTAACTTCTGATGCCATTTTTTTCCTTGTGGTAGTTATATACTTAGATTTAAATCTCAAATAGCAAGATAGATCCATTCATACAAGAACATCCAGTGCATGGCCAAGTGGAGCTGCCTGTCTGTGTTGGGGTATGTAATGTGTTTGCTTATGTGCTCACAGAAAGCTTCTGGATAAACTAGATTTTTGGCTGCCTGAGAATGCCGGGCCACAGGAGTACAAGAAAAGAAAGTGCCAGTCAGTGTGGCTCACTCAGCCATCCCTGATAGCCATGGGAGTGATGGGACTCTTGAGGATTTGCTGTTACCTTCTGCCTGTGCCCTTCTGGAGTCACTCGTCTTTGGGGCTGTCGTCTGTGCTTTGCTCACAGCAGGCTGTGCTTATCCATTGGCACTGTGTCCAGTTCTCTCTAGTTTAGGGCTTAATTGCATGGAATAGAAATATATGACATGACAGTGCCTGGGAAATAACAGTAACTTCATGTGAATGTTATTATTTATTGATACGGGTTTGAACATTGTGGTACACATTGAGGGAGGAGAAAAGGCAAGGGAAGGAAACCTCCCTGGTTTCAGGGAGAGTGCAGTGTCTCATGAGGCCTTTGTAACCCTAAAATAATGAACTTATTTTCAAACATATTCTTATTTGCTTATACTTGCCTTTATAATACCAGATTTAAAATGTTATTAAAATGGGGTTTATGCTTTCTGGTTATGGAAGGTGAATGGCATTTGCATTTTGTGCTGTCTCAAAGCCTTCACTTCCCCAAAATTGTTTTAGTGTGACAAACCAGCCTCCGTGATAATTAAAGAGAGAATAGGTTAGCATAAATGTATATATATGTGCTTTCATAATTTTCATAGAAAGACATTGAGTAGTTCCCAGCAGTGAACTGTCAGTGCCTGTTTTCCATAAAAAAAATTTAAGAAATACTTAAGAATACCCAGAACCCAATTATTTCAGCACTCACAGGATGCTGGATGAGTCAATATAGATGAGTTTCTATGGGTTGTTTGGGAGTTTGATAACATGACACAGATTTATTCAGTAAACTTCAGTTTCTGGGGTATTTTCCTTAGGAAGGTCAGTGATCTGTCTAAGCCTAATTATCCCATCTGGCGACTGTGCTTGAGGCACACAAGTTTCCTACAGTTCATATGCACAAAGAAATTATGTGGTTAGCATGTTATTTATTCAGGTCTGGCTCCTCTGCTGAAAGGAAAGGTATCTGCTGGCAGCTGCATTGCCCAGGGTAGCCTTAGATGTGGCTCTGGGGAAGGACCCAAGTTTCCATCTCCAGCTTTATGGGGAGGGATGCTTCTATTTTTCTGGTATTGGGACTTTCATTTCCATTCTGTTTTTTAAGAACTCTTGCTTTTAATGATCTCAGAGGAAAGTTAAAAGCTGTTTGTTGATTTAGAACTTCTTTTCCATTTTTCAGAGGTTTCTTTCAGTGTTCAGGCACCACTGAGAATGTTGGGTGGGCTTTTCAGAAAGGTCTTCAGGTCTTCAAGCTGCAGCATCACACAGCTAGCATTTCCTAATTTAAGTTTTTGTGCAGACCTCAACAAGCACAGTATGTAGCCAGTGTAACCATCTCCAACACAGTTCATCCACATGGGCTGCTACTGTGATGCACAGAAGGAGTGTTGGAGAAGAAAGCTGGCAGAACAAGTACCATGTCCATGGTCATGCACACAGAAGACATGGACAAAAAAAAGGAACTGAACACATTAATTCTTTCATTATATATTGGCATATAAGACGTAAAACCCTCCATTATTTCCTAGGGCATCCATTCAAAATGCCAGCCAAAATTAATATGGATTACTGTCGGTATATTTAACTTTCACCAACACAACATGCAAAACTAAAATCTCCAGACATCATTATTAATGAAGCTGCTCAGTCATATTCAATAATACAGATATGTCTTTTAGGACATCTATTTCCATGCTTTGTAATCCTATTTCAGCTCAAAAAAGAAGGTAATATAATTCTTGCTGGAAAATGTTTTAGATAAATCTATGAATTCAGTCAAAGCTGTAAGTCTGTTACCTGCTGCTAAGCTCTTTCATTAGTGGCTCTTGACAAGGCAGTGCTATGTAGAAGGTGACAGCCAAACTGATAAAAATCCAATTTTCTTTGTTTAACCAGAAGCAAGTGTACAGTCTACATATTTTCTCTATGAGCTTTGAGACTGCTGACAGAATTGAAATAGGTCTGTAGTGATCAGGTTTGCAGCTTGAATTTTGTCACTGGCCTTTTTCCCACTAGTGTGAACTATACCTATTAGCAGAGGCACAGAGCAAAGCTGTGCCAAACTGTGATAGAGATTGTATGTACTTAGAACAATAAAAGAAAACAAAATATTACTGTGTCATACTGATGTATAGCGGGTTTGAAAAACTGGTAATAAGGGAGGAAAAACTCAAAGGAAAAGCTTGCTTTTTTTCTTTTCGCCACCTTTGTCTGGAATAATTTCCTAAATGAGGAAAACAGAGTGTGCCAACCCTGTTTATGCTTGTGTTTGTAACCATGCAAACTTGTAGAGAGAGTAGACCCATCTCTTTTGGTGCCGCAATTAAAATGTTGGTGCTTTTTCTACTATAATAATTGAAATGTGAAATATTTCAACAAGAAGCTTATCACTCCTTTGTTTAGAAGATAACTCAGAAAAAGTCTGGAATACCTTGGCTATATGGAACAAAGAAGTATTGTTTCCCTGACTGATAAGTTAAATTTGGTACACTGGTCCAGTAAGCAATTATAATTGCAGATACTTCTCGATCATCTAAGCTGATACCTAATTCTGCCAGTGTCTTCATTCAGATAGTTCTTAAGTGATTTAAGGAAAGGAGATGGAAAATATGGGAATAAAGGGGAAAAAATGAGAGGAATGAAGAGGAAGGAAAGAGTGGGGAAGGAATCAAGGAAGATGGGAGAGGGAGAATTAGGCTATAGCATGCTGAAGAAAAAGGTTGTGTACCCATAGTGAGGTGAGATATTCTGCAGAGACCCCACATGTGCTTGTCTGGCTACAACTCTGCAAGGCAGACAGCAGCAAACTGCACAGTGCGTGCATCTCTGTCTTCTCTGAATCCATCCTGCACTCCTGCCAGCACCAGATTTATTTCATTGTTTTAATCACTCTCAACAAAGTCATCCATCAGCATCTTAAAACTTTCCTCCTAGGATAAGAGCTAAGCATCCATTTTATTGATGAGCTTATTGAGATTTTATACGCGTCTGACAGTGGCTTTCATCGCAGCATGGTTCTGTTGCTTTGGAAGGAATATTTTATCCAAAATGTATGAAAAAAGCAAGGGTTTGGCACAGCTAAATGTTTATTAAAGAAAAATTTAAAAAAGAAAATGTGGTACTAACTATAGTTAGTAGAGGGACTGAGGTATTCAAGAAAATTCATGGGGCTTTATTTTCTTTTTTTTCTAATTAGTTATTGCATTTAGACATACTAAATTTTCCATGACCTTGGAACTAATTGTGAGCAGCAGAGGAAATTAAGGGAACATTGAATGATTTAATTCCTGAGTTGTTATTCCTGGGTAAAAAGACATGATCTAGCCCTACATATAAAGTATCCTTTAAGTTCAACATCACAGACAATTTCTGTGTGATGTACTTCATGGACTCTCAGATTTTCATCCTCAGCATGAGAAACTCAGGGAATGGTGACCCAAGGGCATCTCATGCATTATGAGTCCATGGTGTCTCCACACTCCCCCTGTTTTTTGAGGGAATACCATGGTGTCTAGTTCTGTTTGTCATCATCAAGGCTGTTAGTGGCTGGGAAAAAAAAATGCATTTTGGAGAATTACTTGCATTTTCTTCCTCTTTCATTTCAAGGAGATGTTTCAAATGGAAAGTGGTGAAATAAGCATTTCTGAACTGTCTGGTGACACCTGTAGCTCATGTGAAGGTTTTGGCAGGTGGTGGTGGACTCAGTGCTTGTATAACATGACTCCTGCCTTTCCATGGTTTTATGTTTGCCTGAGTAAGTAACTCAGGTTTTTTAGCATGATCAGATCAAGCAAAGCATTGTGACTTCTCAATGCCTCTTTCACCAAACCACATGGTCAAAAATGTCTCTTGGTTAGAGAGACTTCCAGTCTTGGGGCAGCTTTTCCTAGGTCTGGGGTTGGATTGTTTACATTGGCAACAGCACTAAAGACCCTAAATCCAGGAACCTAGGACTAGAATAAGCAGTAAGTGTTATATGAATGAAGAAGTATAAAAAGTAAATCCCTGCTTTAACAAGTTTACAGTCCGACTGCATATTTGTCATATGAAATATGTTGTTATTTTTGTAAATGCAGTCCTCAGTGCCACAGTCCTCAAACTGTCAAGTGCTGCACTGTGAATTGCCCATTCTGCACGCAGAGTGGTTTTCTCACCCTGACACCCCACCCTCAAGAGCCACAAAACACGGGGGATTTGGGTTGAGCTGAAGCCTCAGTATAAAGTATAAAGTATGGATGGAAAAATTCTGATTATCATCCTTATTATTACAATTCTGGAGTCCCAACATAAGAAGGACATAGAGCTCCTTGAGTGTGTCCAGAGTAGAGCCGCAAAGATGATCAGAGGGCTGGAGCACCTCCCCTGTGAAGACAGACTGGGGAAGTTGGAGTTGTTCAGCCTGGAGAAGAAGAGGCTCTGAGGTGACTTTATAGCAGCTTTCTAGTATCTCAAGGGGACCTGCAAGAAAGCTGAGGTAGGGATTCTTGCTAGGGTGTGTAGTGAGAGGACATGAGGCAATGATTTAAAACTTGAAGAGGGGAGGTTTAGGTTAGACATTAGGAAAAAATTATTTCGTCTGAGGGTGGTGAGATGCTGGCACAGGTTGGCCAGGGAAGTTGTGGCTGCCCCCTCCCTGGAAGCGTTCAAGGCCAGGCTGGATGGGGCTTTGAGGAGTTTGGTCTAATGGGAGGTGACCCTGCCCATGGCAGGGAGGTTGGAACGAGATGATCTTTAAGGTCCCATCCAGCCATAGCCATTGTGTGATTCTATGATTATTCATGAATGGGACAACTCAGAACAGGGTATTAGTAATCCTGTGCCAACATGAAGTTTGAAAGTACTGAAAAAATAGAGAGCAGTATCAGTCATTAATCTGGAAGCTTAGCATATGAAGCAAGGAAGCATCAGGACACCATGCTTATTCCAGTTTAATAAGCTTGCTTATTCGACTGACTTCAGTTTGCTTAATTGCTTTCAGGAAGCCACAAAGAAGATGTGAATGTTCAAGTAAATTAAGAACTTTCCACTTCTTTGTCCAATCCATTTATGAAGAATAGGTGTACTCAGGCAAGTATTAGCGCCATCAACATTGCCTTGCTGCCTGGTTTATTTGAAAAATAAGATTATAAGAGGTATTCTTAGATAAGGATTTACATCCAAATGAAGGTGAAGTGTCTCTCAGATTCTTTTCTTGCTTAGTATAATTTTAATTGCCAGCCTTCTGGCTCACTGGCTTGGGCTGTAGCCAGGCTAGATTTGGGTCATTGCCTATTTATAGTGTTTTCAAAATAGACAGTGCAGGTGTTGTGTGTACACTTGTAACTGTTTCTGCTGTGTGCAGTTGTGCAGTAGGGAAGAATTGAGATTGCCATTGTAACAATGTTGTAGATTTGATTTTGCACAAGGGCAAGGGAGGAGTTCCTTGTCCTGTGTATAAACGTGGCGACACAATGACAGAACTTTGCCTTACCAAGCCTGGTTTGGCTGTGCTGGGTGGTTTGTGGTCATGCAGCACTAATGGAATAGAATTAGGATAGGCTGCTTTCTAAAGATTTTTTTTTTTCTAAACTTATCTTTGGAGAAGAAAAAAAAAATTAAAAAAAAAAAAAAATTAAAAAAAATATAAAAAAAAATAAAAAAAAAAGCTTTAACAAAAAAAATCCAAAGATGAAAACACCAAGAGAGTATAACAGCTCTGCAGCAGGATCCTGGTCTAGGACAAGGTCCTCTCTTGGTACCTGTAGTAAACATCAACATCTGTATTTCACCATAAGAAAAAAATCTGAAGTGATCCAAGTTACTGTATGTATTGCTCTCACTTTAGAGAAATGTGTTGGTTTTTTATTGATAGTGGTATTTATTGATAATAGAAGGACATCTCTGAGGTGAGGAAGCAGACAGCCTCTGCCCTGAAAAACTTGCACATTAAATAAATAATTGTGCAAGCATAAAGAGAACTGGAGAAGGAGGAGTGTGAAACTGAGTTTGCACATTCACCATCCTGTGTATGAAGTTGCTTTATAACTTGGTACTTTTTAGTGCTGAAGGTGTTCAGGGCATTGGAAAGTCTTTTTTTTTCACCTCTGACACCTGTGAGTTTAACTTTCTGCCAAGCTGTTGTGCTACACGAGTGTGTCACAGCATGGGAGATGGCAGCATCTTTCTGTGTCCTTCAAATGGAGACAATATGGATATCTTGGAAAGGCTTAACAAAAGAGAGGTCCCTCTACCCTTGCTTCAAGCAAGGTTTCAGGTTCTCTGCTGTGGTGCTGCCCTTTCTCCAAGACATTCAGGCCTTTCCATGTCCTATCTTTAGCCTGCAAGTTATTGCACTTTCCAAGCTTTCTTTTGCCCACAAAGGTGTGCTGGGTTTTGGGGGAAGGAACTTCCTTCCCTTCAGGTCTTCACATATGGATTGCTGCTACGTCCTCCTCTGTCTTCCAGGTGCCCTGGCTAGCAAAACAAGGTGAACCTTAGCACACCCTTCCAGACTTTCCAGGTCTTCCTGGAGGGTGACTCTCCCTCCTGGAGTGTCTGGTTCCCCACTCAACTTGGTGTCATCTGTAGACTTCATCAGGATGCACTTGATCCCAACATCCAGATCATTTATGAAGATATTAAATGTTGTTGGGCCCAATATCAATATATCATAATATGTGGTAGTGTGGTACTCAGGTGTGCTGTCAGACTGGCTGGTGACAATTTTATCAAGCTTGGTGGAAATCAGGACAAAACTGGCAGTGGAGAGTTGGTGCACTGGCAGTGTGTCATTCATTTTCTCTGGAAGTCATCTTTGGATTACTGATAATTAGAGGGTATGTTGACTCAAATTTTCTTTGCTTTGAAGCTAACAATTGTTTGAAAAGGAAGTAAAGTTCCCCCTGAGCAACACGATGTTGGCTGTTCAGAATGAGGGCTGCTTCTTCTCCCAGATGTAGGTTTAGTATTGTATACCTGGTTTTGCTGCAGGTTTAATGTCATTTAAAATAAATTAGAAGATTCAGGGGTGTGGGACAGAGGGGAAAGTGCAATGGAAAACTGGATGTCACTAAACTGAAAAATTCTCTGTTAGAAATCATGCAGTCTTTGATGTCTTGGTTGTTTAGATCACATACCATTAAAAATGAGATTAAAAACATGTTCATTTTATACATGGTATCTCCATCATTACAAGCTCTTTCAAGTTGGAGTCAGTTAAGGAGCTGTAACGATAATGACCCAATTATTTCTAAGACTTGGTAGTAAACATATCATGTCAATGTTTTAAGCATTTGAATTAATGATTTCTATTTTACAATTTGCAAAAGCTACTGTAAGAAATAAGTGTGCCATATGAAACTCCATTAGCCAGGCACACTTTAATCATACCCTATTCTTGTTACAACAGGAGGCATTAATTAAAGTTGGAAGCCCATAAGTAATTACTTCTTTCCTTGCAGTTTTCTTTGAATGACAGTATTACTTTCAAATCCTGCATGAAGGTTGTGGTTGAGGTGATTTAAACATCAGTGAGTAGTTTTCAGTCTTTCAGAGGTAAGGAACCACAAACTGGTGTTTTCCTATATGAGATGCTGTCACGGTTGCACCATTCTTAGTTTTCTTTAATTTGATTATTAGAGTTTCTGACTACTTCCTTAGAAGGGTGTGAGGCAGTTAAAACATTTATTTTGTAATAAGTGTGAGATGACCACCGACTTTGCTAATAGTCTGCTGGGGATGGTAGTGATTCTGGACAGGTGATAGTACAGATATCGTTGCCTCTTTAATAATTGCCCATAAGCACATGCCCAAGAGTAATAATACTATGAAGTAGTTTGTCTCTTTTGCTGAGTTTCAAGGAGGAAGCAGCTCTGTTCACTGCAGGGAGCAGAATCCACAGCTCCAAGATGCCTGACAGCCCAAGAAAGACCTTAGCCTCACTGAGATCTGTAAGATACTGTTTTGAACCAGGTGGACTTGCTGCTCCTTGAAAAAACAGCTGCAGCTTCTCTTTTAGGCAAAGGTTCAAGTGACAGGGCTAGGAAACTAAGAATGGGTTAATCTCAATGGTCCTCACGTTGTTGTCTCATGTGCAGTTGTTGATCCAGTACAACACTGTGAAAACACAGGTATCTGACAGGGTGTGAGTGAGACAGGGCTGTGCCAGCTGCCAGGAAAAAGAACTCTGTGCCTCTGCTTTCATTCATTTCATTTAGCAAGGGAGGTGGAGCTCTTACTTGGTGTTTTGTGGACAGCATGGTTTTTCTGAAAAAAAAACAACCCCAACAAGCCATGATGAAGCCTACATCTTAAAATTTAATTTTTTAGAGCAAAGACTTTGTCAGTCTTCTTCTGCTTTCCTTTTCTCTTGAGTTTTCATGCCACATGAGCCAAGGCTGTCTGCTACTGGGAGCAAGTATTCAGCCTGCACCATGCACACATGAATGCTGACAGAGCTAAACTCTCCAGCAAAAAAGTCTTTAAAGTGAATCATGCAGAGCTGGTGGCCTGATGGCCCCTCCTGTGGCGTTTGGTCATCTTCTCAGGCTGGTAAGTGGGCACCTAGAGTACACGCAACTTGTACACAGCTGTAGTGTTAGAAAAATTTCAGTTGCTTCTAAAGAAGCACAGTAAACCAAACACAGAGCTTGGCAAGTATATAAAAGAATTTAATTTCGTTGACAGTTTTATATTTCCAATTATATTTTTATATTTTAGTCATATACATGTTTTAGCACTGATTAGAATATTAAGTAGGATGCTGTCTTTCTCTTTACATTTTCTGTCGTGTAGGCATATATATAATATGTAATAATTATATGTACAATACATGCTGTAATAATGTACTATATAATACAGATAGTATACAGTAATATACATGTGTGTGCATACACATATTATGAATTTTGAAACCCCTGCTCCTGCAGTGAGTTTTGCTGTAATTTCAGTACCACAGTGATAAGAATGGGGTGTAAGTTGTTTGTAAAATAATCTACTTATAATAAGCTAACAGCAAGATCGCAGCTCAGTCCCATTAGTAAAATCCACTGTTACATACTCTGTAATTGGTTTATTTGCTCTTTCTCTCAACTCTCCTGAGCAGAAAATGCCACTGGAAAATTGCCATAATATATGTTAAATGTATTTCAGATCATGCTTCTAAATAGGTAGGCATCATTCACCACCATCATAATCACTGAGCTGTAGTCAGAAATTTCAACTGTTGCTAAAGCCTGAGGTGACAAATTTTAGGGTTGTTGTTTTGGGTTTTGTCTGTTTATCATTTCTGGTTTGGCCCTGATGACTACCTCCCATTGCCTAAGAGTGATCAGTACGTTCTTAGCAATGGCATCCAAGAATAGATATGCTGGAGATGTTTTTATTTAAATGCAGAAAAGAAAAAAGTTTAATACAAATATGTACAGATGACAACTGTGAAGTACCAAAGGGGAACTAAGTAATTCTGTGACTGGTCTGGTAAGAAAGGGTACAAACTCCTTTCTAAACCTCCAGGCTGCTTTGGGATTCACTGAATTTCTTGCAGCTTTGTGCTCCAAATGAATGTTTCTGCACCATCCTTTATTTTATATTTTAAACCATGATGTAAGCTCGAAGATTTTTTGCACTTCCATGTGAAGTTGATGTTGGGCACATTCCATAAACTTCATAAATGTTTTGTTAATGCCATGAATTATTTGGATCATATTGAGCTTATCAATTACTTAGATACATGTCCTTGGAAGATTTTTGGTATGACTTGTTCTGTATTGTTCTTCTAAATAACATCACCTATTGTGGCTTTTGTGGAGTCCCATCTACTGTTAGCAACATGGAAGAGAAGGGGCCAAGAAAAATGTCTCAGAGACTTTCTTATGTCCAGCTCTTTCTATTTTGAGTATCATGAACAAGTCTGAATTAATTTCTTGAGATCTTTGCAGAGGTCCTTCTGTGGATCTCTGAAAATGTTTTCTATTGGGACACCTGATCTGCACCTGATCAGTGCAGAAAAGTTGAATCTTAGTGAAGTTTTGCACTTCACTTAGTGAAGTTTTGTTGTTGTTACTTGTTTAACTTGTTTTGGAGTTTGCTCCGAGTATTGAATCCAGAATTGCCCCATAATGAACAAATCAGTAATATCTGATTTTACAAAGGTAAGGCATTAATGCAGAGTGGTCTATTATGCAGTAAATGGGAGAACAGAGTTTCTGTCTGACTGACAATGTTCTCACATCAGGTATCTTTTGTATGCTTTTGTTTCAAGAATCTGTAAAATCTCTGAAAAACCTCTTCAATCAAAAGAGCCTTTTCCCCAGACACAGGCAGATTCTTCCTTTCTCTCTAGTTTCTCATCAGTTTGTGCACCCAGATGTCATTAAAAAAGCATGAGGCTGAGGGGCGTTGGCTTTTGGTGCAAGTTTTTTTCCACTGCAGGGCACTTCACAGTGTTTATTTCTGTTGTGGGAGCATGAACCAGCACAGAATGGTGATGTGGGGCTTACAGGCTGTCACACTCCAGAGGGGACCCATGAGGGCGTGAGGAGTAGACTGATTGCCAACTGCATTTTTCCTGAACTTCCTTGGAGAAGTTCCAGGATTTGAGCAAGATGGACAAAACCCATGTGGCCAAGAGCAGTTCATGAGGCATGTTTTAAATGTCCTCTCCAGCTGTGTTTTATTACACCTCTAGCTGGGTAAAACTCTTCAAATTTTAAAAGTCTCTGGCCCGTACCTGGACTTAGGCAGTGTAAATGATGTGACACTGTTTCAGACTCACTATTGTTTGTCTTCTAATACTTCAACAATTCTTTCTGTTTTAATCCTTCAAGCATATTTTCAAAATATTTTTTTGTTTGTTTTATTCAGCTGCTAGAACGATTTGGTACCTGTGCCTGTTTGCATCACCCAAGAGCAGGAACTGAGAAACAAATGCAAGTCTAGTCCAAGATGTTCAGAGATGAGGTCCTGAGTAATTGCTACTTTCCCCTTAAACTCCTGTCCATCTATATAGGAGCTAGTGAGCTAGTGCTAATGAATATAATTTCTGCAGGCAGTGTAAAGCTCTGATTGGAAGAGGGTCGTGAGTTTTAGAGGAAGTTTTTTGGGTTTGTTTTTTTTAAAACAAAATAAACCAAAACTATGTGTTTGCAGAAAATAATTTCAATACTTAAGGTATCAGCAGTTTACTATCTTGAAAGACACAGGTATTAGTGAGATGAACATCCCAGATAAATATGTGATAAAAACTGGCAGCCACAGATGCTAGAAGAATGCTTAGCAAATCCTCACTGCAGCTGCTGTGGGTAAAGCAGAGGCTGGTCAGCCTGCAACCTGCTCTTGTTTCTACAGAAAATCCAAAGCATCAGAGTGCTTCATCCTAAGTCTAAGGCAGCTTTGAAGGCTACTGGTGCCCAATGCTCTTCTTCTGAACCATGAAGAAAGATAAGAGAGATGCAGCAGCTGCTGCATACGTTGTCTCTCTGTCATCAGCTAACCCTTTGCCCTGGGGTAGTTTTATGGGGCCTCTGCACATTTTCTTTTTTTTTTTTTTTTTTTCAGATTGCTGTAGCTGTGCTTGGCAGGGTGCCTGTTATAAGCTCCAGTCTAGCTCTTCTCTTTCAGAGGCAGAGATCACTGGGAGGGACTGGAGGACATCCTTGGCACAAGTGGGTCCCTGAAGAGCTTTCAGCTCTCTCAGGTGCAGACTTTTTTTTGAGTCCATTTCAGAAGATGTTCAAGAAGAGTTTTTCAAGTGTTTTCAGAAGTGTTTTTAACCACAGACCCTAACCCAGTGTGCTTCTCACCTCAATCCATTTCAAAGCCTGATCCAATTGCTCTCCTCAGATTATCTCATTACACAAAACAAGTATCTCTGCATCAGACCATTTCCTGCTGTGCCCTGATGTGTGTCTCTGTCTATTCAGAAATACACACCCACTGTACCAGTTGGCATCTTTGCATCTAGCAGATTTATCTCAGTCTGGACATAGTTAGCTTTATTTCCTTCCCATTTACAAAGGTGCTGAATGCATGGTGGAAGTTTTAAGCTGCCTTCAAAAAGAAAACACATATAATTCTTGTCCTCATTCATAATCATATAGTTTAAAACTATGTGGCAAAACAGCATTGGTCCACGTTCTCAATTAATGGAAGTCATTCAAGCTTGTACATGAAAGTCGTGGAGATAACCTGGTGTGTAACAGCCATGAATCTGGCTCATTTTTCACATGCTATGAACACTGCTAAACCTGTTCATACAAAGCCCTGCTTTGACAGAGTTTCCTTGTGACCTTGAAAAAATGAGACTTTAGAACTTCCTTATGTTTAAATTTGGAAACCCCTTTTCTCCCCTTAAAATGAAAATCGATTTATTTTCCCTCATCTGTTTTTTCTTGCTTGAGGGTGAATTATTTCAGAACATTTTTATTATACATTAGGACATTTTGTCATGATTAGGGTCTCTGATAGATCATTAAATGTTATTATTATATGTAACATTCAATTAAGCAACAGTTCTTGCTTTTCAGTTGCTTTTCCATTCAGTTCCTCTGTCCATATATATGTGTGCATAAGAACTTGGGCTTTCATTTTGTGTTCCACAATTAATTTTAATTTTTTTTTAATAAGTAGAGCATGTAAATCTGTGTTCATGTCACCCTAGGACAGAAAGAATTGTAGAAGTTATGTGTATTATCTAAAAGTAATCTTTTTATTGCAGAAGACCAAGAGGGTGGCCATCGTGTCTCTTTTGAATGGCCTGGAAAGGTGGCCTGTAGCAGACCCCCACTTTGATAGCCCCTGCCCCTGTCTTCCCTTCAACCCTGACCCATAGGCTCTCCATCAGCTCCTCCTCCATCCCCAGGCAAACCTCCATGGTATCCAGCTGGCTGCTGATGTAGAGGGCAACAGTCCCTCTTCTTTCCAGTCTGTATTTTCTAAAGAGCTTGCACCCATCCATACACTCCAGCTGTAGGAGTCATCACACCACATCTCAGTGATGCCCATAGCATCGTGGCCTTTCAGGCACGCAGGTGTCTGTAACTCCTCTTTTTTATTTCCCATGTTATGCACGTTTGTATAGAGGCATTTAAGTTGGGCCTTCATTGAAGCTGTCTTGATGGCTGGGGTTACATTCTCCTGCATTTCAGGTGTTCTCCTGATGGCCTGTGATCCTCCCCCAGGACCAGGACATCTATTACTGGCACTGGCCACAGTGTAGTGGCAGTGGGATGGATTGATGATCCCCTCCTCTGGCAACTCTAGCCCTCTTTAGTAAATTCACAGTGAATTTACTAAGTTCTTAATGCTTGGGTGAACTTGCTTTAGGCTACCTAATGAGTAAAATTTTTGACTTTTTGACTTTTTTTGTCATTTTGTGGGTCAGTGAATCATGCTGGAGTATTAAATAGACTTCACAAAAAAACACCCTGCAGAGTTAAGATTTTTTGAGGAAAAAATGGTGACATGACTGCTCCTCTGCGCTGCAGATTTGCAGTGTCAGTATTATTTACTCTGAGAAGGAACTGATAGTGAAGTCTTATTTCGAGCCCTTATAGAAAAAATCCTGGTGCCACTGCCTCACAGTCCTCTTAGCTGCTTTGCTGCAGGATGTGGCAGAGCCCCCAATTCCTGTGTGCACCCAGCTCACCCCTAAGGCTGAGTCTGTCCCCCTCCAACCCACAGCTGTCATTCCCATTTTGCAGCTGTTTCAGAATCAGGAGGGGTTAATGGAGAGAAAGAAAATAAGGAAAATCTGCCTGTACTAGGAACAGATAGAAAGACTGTAGGTGAAAACCAAAAGATGAATGGGACAAGAACTTGGAGGTTTTTGATTGCAGTAATTTTATTTTGCAAAACACAGGTATTGAAAGGTAGGAAAATTGCATACAATGTGTTATTTATTGTCTGTATGTGGAAGGCAGGGGAAATAGGAACCAAGAAAAATAATTTGTCCAAGGCACCAGTGGAGACCACAATCCAGGTAGACTTGGCAAAGAGGCAGATTTCAGAAAACTCGTTTGGATGAGAGGTGCTCATGCCCTCATAGCTGGAGGAAGGAAGGGTGCTCTTAAGTGTGATTTATATTACATGAGCTTTTGGATATTTCTAGTGGCTTGGGCCTGGTGTCCTAAATGTGCAGACTTGCACAGTTCTGCCAGGGAAGCTTGCTTGCTTGTTTTTCTGCTTGCTTGCTTGTTTCCTCACTCTTATTTTTCCACAATTTCTTTTGACATCCTCATTCCTTCTCTACTGCCATGTGGCCAAGGTGCTTTGTTCTACTACATCTGTATGGTTGAGTGCCCTGCACAACCCTCCTGCGATCTTTTCACAGAACTCAAATTTGAAAGCTGAACACAGGGCAGAGGAGCAGCTTAAGGGCAAAAAATAAATGCGATGGGGGTAGAATTTTTTCTTAAGATCTTCATTTTAATAGAAAGCAAACAAATAAGAAACTGAGCCATAGGAAGTCTGTCTGTTATGGGAGTCAAATCAGGTCAGACATGACTAGGCAGTCTAGCCCTCTCCTTTAATGTTTTTTTCTCCCTTTGTAACAGTATGGAAGTGGAATCTGGCTTTTAACCAGAAAACCATGTTAGAAATGGTCTTTTAAAAGCAGTGTCATGTGTAGGAAGAACTTGCAATAGATCAGTAACTGGGAGAAATAAGTGACTGAGGGCAACTTCTAAGAGCTCCTTTTTGAAAAGAAGTCAAGACTAAGGAAGTGCCAAAGGGATAAAACCCAAAGTTTTTGTTGCTGTCTCTCATTATATCCGACATTTTTTCCTATTTTAAGTTTACCCCTTTCTGGCTTGTCATTATCTGTATTCAATCATTACTTGCCAAGACAGTTTAATATGAATAAATATGCCATAGTTAGCTTAAAATACGAGTCTTGTAATTACAGGTGTGGAGTTGGGGTTTTTTAGTGAGACTTTGTGCCCAGAGAAAATAACATGACATGCCAAGAAGGCTTAAAAATCAGAAATGCAAATTTATCTATGTGATTAGTTAACTATGGTTAGCACATTTTTGACTCAGTCCCAATATCCTTTGACAGTTTTGGTGTTGGCAGCACCAGCCAAACATGGAGATGTGTTTAACTGCATTTTTTATTGCAGGCATTTTGAAGAGCTGTAGCCTCTGTTTGCATATGATACCCTCAGAGAATCTTATCTTTGCAAATGAATTATTTTGCTTTGTTGCTGGGATCTTTTCACCTGGAGCAGTGTTCCTGGTACAGTAGAAATCAACTGACACTCATCCTTAAGGGAAAAGACGTTGGTATATGATACAAATTCCATATAAAATTTCCCATTCCAAAGTGCTTTAGTCTATTTTAAAGCATTTAAGTGGTTTTATACAGAGCATTATGGTAAAGACTTCCCTTAAAAATTATTCTGTCTTTGTTGTGATTGCAATCTAGAAATAAAATGATCCCTTGAAAAATTCTTTCCACATGCACTTTAGATAGCAAGAATATATTTAATAGTTGATAGAAATTAGTTAGTGTCTCTGTAGTGCAATTTGAAGAAAAACTGTCCCTTTCATCTAAAGGATTAGGTGATTTCTTCTTTCTTAAAATGTAAGGGGCAAAATGTATTAAAAATCATTGCTATTCTTGTGCATAAGAAAGTGAACAGATTCTCAAAATGTAAATTCATAGACCTCTAGCTAATCATACAGCATGTAAGTCCCAAGATGTGGTTTGAAAGCCTTGGCTCGAAGGCATCATAAAGGAGAAAATCCTTATTATCGAGAACTTCATCTGTTCATCCTCTGAATAACCCCTCTGTTGTCTCTCAGATTGAAAGAGCTCAATGAAATTATTAGATGAGGGCTCAAAGCAACCAAAGGACAGAGATGATTTTCCATACAAGGCAGAGTATGCCTCTGGAAGTCATTGCCATGGTTTCCCCTGGCTGTCAGGAGCTGACACGGATTTTAAAAATGTTTAGAAACATTCACAGAAAGTATGTGATAAAGCAAAAAGCAAGGAGCATGGGGGCCAAGGCATTCTTGTGTTGATTCCTGGAGGAGATGTTTTCACCAGTGAACTGGTAACAGGGAACGTGGAGTTTATTTCCACAGTTCTGGGTGGTATGAAGCTCTTTTGGGTAGTCAGATGCTGAGGTGTTGGCAAACATCTCCCAAAGCAGCTGACAAAATGGTGCAGGTAAAAAAATGACTGACAAGGCTTGGCACCTGGTGCCTCTCTGCCAGACTGGGAAGTGGTGGTTGCCACTCAGGAATTGTCACTGAGAGGTCTCAAGGAGCACTGGCAACCAACAAATCCAACGAAGTATTGACCTTAATCAGCAATATTTTGACACAATCAAGAAGGATAACAAGATAGGGGGTGACTTTTTCCCCCATGTCTGCACCCACGTGCGAGCCCTGCCCACCGTTTCAGTGTCTGCACCTCAGGAAGGCTGTAGCAGACATGGAGAAGGTGCAGGGATGAGTAGCTGGAGGGGACGGGGCTGAAAAGGCTGCCACTCCTCCTTTTGGAAAGAAGGTGAGGGAGGGGAGACAGGAGCAAGGTTTATAGAATGGAGAAGCTGAAATATCTGCCAGCTCCCACAGCACTACAGTGAGTGGCTTTGTGGTGTTTTGTGCATACAGATGCGCGTGAAACTCAGTCACTGCAAAACCAACCACCTTGTTAATTTTTGGGTGTTACCACATGTGGGTATGTTTATGTTATTAATATTAGAGCCCTTAAAGTTCTTCTGCCTGTCGCCATTCTTTGTTGCCTTCGTCTCCTTCACACATTTGTGAGAAAATTCATTTATGTTTTAACTTCTTGCTGTTCAATGAGATTTGCTACTTCATAATTCATTAGTAGTCCCAAATAACAAACATGTACTATTTGGATGCTCAGACAAAGCCCTAGATGATCCCGTAGAAAGAAAAATGTTGTTCATAATTACTTGAATTAATTTTCATATGGGGACTAGGGCTCTAACTTGCAAGGTCTCATGCAAAAACTTTGCAAGAAACAATTTTATCCCAGAAGAGTTTACTGCACAATAGACAAGAAAAGGCACAACTGAAAAGGGCAGAAAATCTGTTTAGATCTGGTATAACTCTTAAGCTGGTTGCAGGCTGGGCCTTCTGTCCTCCAGTCATTGTGCATTCTCTAGTGAAAATGTGACTCCTCTTAACACTCCTTTCCTCATGACCACTTCTCCATCCTCTTCCAAAAACATTTCCAGAGCTTTAATTCCACAAAGATCCCTTGCAGAACTCATTCCTTATGCACGTTAATGCATGTATTTCAATGTCATATGCATAAATTACAGACACACTTGGAATAAAGAATAACAAAAGAATTGTTCATCCATTAATGCCTGCAGACTTTACAAGTACATATTGTGCTACCAAAGCTTCTGGTATCAAGTGCAAAGGGAGTATTTGCAAGTTAAGCCCCTGAGCAAATCAGAAATAAACCCACGCCTTGCAAAGGGGAACAGGTCAGAGGAGCTGAGGAAGGTTGTTCCTTCCTCTTGGGCTGGTATTCCCCCTTCACTAGAACATCAGTTCTCCAGGGAACATTTGCTTTCCACATCTCTGAATCTCACATATTTCGCAACCCTTGAATCCACACTGTAATTAAGAGCTTCTCCTTTAATTCCATTTTGTCTTCCAGAGGGTTTCTATAAAAAAATTTATATTCCACACCAGCCTCCCAGGTCTTCCTTACACTTCTGCAGTGTATGCTGCAGGTGAGCAGTGATCATGTTGATTACCATAGTGTAGAAGAATACCTCAAAGAGAAATGTAGCAGCTGACATTGTAATAATAAATCAAGCACTTAGCTGTTGTTTGTAGGACATTTTGGAGTAATAACTTCATTAGAGAAGTAAAACGTACTTTTTAGTTTTGCAGCTTTCATTTTATTTACTACTCTTTTTCCAGTGTACTGTTCTGAGTTTTATGAAAATAGTTCAAAGTGTCGTGGGATTCATTTACCATTTCCTAAGGCTCTGGTTTTGCCTAGGAGAAAACAAACATAGCTTTCAGATAAACATAAAAGCACCAGCTGTTTTTCTCCCAGAATTTTTATTTCCATGAGACTTGCCTTTGGAGATAATTTGGTGAGAAGAAACACATAATATCTGGAAATATTTAAGAATAGGTTTACAATAATTCTATTACTGTAAATACAAAGACTAGCTTTCATGCTTCAGTAACTGCTCCAGGGGCCTGATGTGATAGGGGGAAAAAAAAAAATAAAAAGAGGAAGGAGATCTAGGAAGCAGCCTAGCTTCCCAACACCAGCTTGGCCAGCTTGGGGGCCGTTGCCTGAAAGCCAATTTGTTGTTGGTTTTTTTTGCCAGGACACAGTTTTCTGGACTGTTAGTTTAGTAGAAGGCCTTAAGTTTTCTTAACTTATCCCAAAGTAATCATTCCAGAGCATCTTGGCTGCAACTTGATGGCTGCTCCTGTGAACAGTCATCTTGGTAGTGCCTGCATCCTCATATGCTTTTGTCTTAGTGGTAAGACATTTAAATTGTTCAGCCACTGACTGGGAATATCTTGTCTCTTACTTCTAAGAGAAGATATCTTTGCTATCTCCGTTATATGAATTTTGGCTGCTTAGACTGTGAGCTTGTGTTGGCTAAAAATGGAGGGCTCTAAATGAGCCCTGATTTCTTTTGAAGGTGTGTCTGTGTCCTGTTGTCTGACTGGGACTAACTGTTGCATCTTTCTAGCCAAAACAGTCCACTCTCTGATGCTAGAGTTGATAGATAAATATACAACCTTGATCTGTTGATACCTCTTAAAAAATGCAGTGAGAACGTGGAAAGACACATCCAGTTTATCCTTGTCACCTTAGGTTTCTTCCACTAGATGCTGACCCAATGACATATTGTGGTGGCTTGACGCTGGATGGACACCAGGTGCCCACCGACGCCACTCTTTCTCCTCTCCTCATCTGGACAGGGGAGAGAAAATATATCAAAATGCTTATAGATTGAGATAAGGTACACCAGATCATAACCTCCTTTGAGCATCCACCTCCTCCCATGTGGAGTGCTCCACAAGCTGCAGGTGCATATTGCTCCACTGTGGAACTCCATTGGCTGCCAGGGGACAGTTTTCCTCACCATGGTCTTTACCACAGGTTGCAGGGGAATCTCTGCATGCTTTGGCACCTGGAGCAACCTCCTCTCTGTCCTTCTGCATCAACCTTGGCGTGTGCAGAGTTGTTTCTCTCACGGATTTCCCCACTTTCCTCTGGCTGACAAGAGGTTGCTCATGATTTTTTCCCCTTAAATACCTTGTCCCAGAGGTGTTACCACTGTCACTAATGGGCTCAGCCTTGGCCAACTGCAGTTCCATCTTGGAGCCAGCTGGCATTGGCTCTGAAAGGCATGGGAAAAGCTTCTGGCATCTTCCCACAGAATTCATCTCTCTAGCCCCCCTTTGCTGCCAAAGCCTTGCCACACAAACTCAATACACTCAATATATTCATATAGGTACAAACGTGTCTGCTCTAAGGGGACTGACTCCTTTGCTCTCCTCAAGCCTGTGAGAGAGCACACCAGTAAAACACAGGAGAAGAGCCCTGCCGGATCAAATGGTGGGCTTAAGACCTTAGCTTTGCAGCAAGTGGAAAAATAAGTGCTAGATGCAGACACTAGAAATGAAGAAGTTGAACAACACTGTGTGGAAGATTTCTTTTGGGTAGTGCACATCCTTTTATGTCTGCCCCTGTGAGTGACATGCAATTTCTGGGCTGCTGCACTTCTTTTAGATGAAAGGATTTGTATAACTCCCAGAGACAATCTTCACATTTAACAAAACAGGATCCCTTATCTTTCATAATTCATGTCTCTCGCTACAAATCACCTCTCCTTCCATCTCCACAAAGAGATGATCCCTTAAAGTCATTTTATGAGTCACTCTGCCTGTTTTCCTGCCTTTTTCCTTCCTGCTTTCAATCCCACTAATCTAATTTCTTCCAATACCTGTGGCTTCCTATTCTTTTGCTTTTGCAATGAATCACCCTTCTCTTTTCTGGTTCCCCACTCTTCCTACCCCAAAGCATCTCTGTTAGCCAGTTGTGGATTCATGGCTGTGTAAGGGTGTTGCAAAAGGAAATGAGAGGGAATGAACTTCTCATATTCAATGACAAACATGCATGTTGCACTTCCATATATTTAGGTTTCCTTAGTAGCTGTGGCTGTCTTTAAACAGCTGTCTTTAGACATAGTCCTCAGTTGAGTATGTGAGGTCTCATCACAGATGTGGTTTTAAATTTGCAGGTCTAACTTGTTGACAGTTTTTGATCAACAGAATAATAAATATTATTTGGTGCACTCTTTCCTATTCTGGATATCTCTGTGGTGGAATTGCTATGCTATTTTAGCATCTCAATCTTTATTCTTTGCAAGACCTTAGTAAGGTAAGAAAGAGGTACAATCCCATGTCAGTAATTGGGCTGAAACATGAGGGAGGTATCTGCTTGCAGGTGAAGGGGACAAACTGCAGACCAGGCTGGAGAACCATTGCAGCAGGACCTGGCTGAAGGAAGTGTCATGACTTGGCCCTTTGCAACACTTTCTGTTTTTTTCCCTATGGCTTCCTGAATGACTACAAAATGCAGTCTTTCCAAAACAAGCTGTCTTGCTGCTTTTCATAACCACCAGGAGAAAATCATTAAAGAGGAAGAAAAGGTAAAATTATTGATTCAGCAGCATGGAGGGCAAAGCATAAGCTCTCTTTTGCTCATAAAAATGCTGTGATTTTTCTCAGTTGCAAAGTAACTTAGGCTCACCTTAAAGTTGATAAAGAATTTTTTCTTAGTAAAACTTAACATCTCTGTTCTTTACAGGTATATTCACATAACATTAGTATTATGTTAAAACAACCAGCAATCACAACTGTATATTCCATAAAATTTCACACTTAAAGATAATAGCCACTCATTAGGACTGGTGAGTAAACAGGTCCTTCAGTTTCCATTCAGATTCCCATGTGCTACACCTATTGTTTTGAAGTACAGCTTTTAATTTCAGACAGTGATGTAACAATTCACAGCAAAGGATGTTGTTAGAATTCATTATATTTTACAGTGATGTATGACAAGCTGACAATTGTAATTCATTTTTCATCATAGATCCCTGTGACCTCTATCCCTCTGAATCTATTTTTATGCAACAGATTTTGGGAAACACTCTAAGGAAGAAGAGTAGAATGGGGAGAAAAGGTGGTCAGTCTTCAGTATATATTAAAGAAAGTCCTTGGGGAAATTTAAAGAAAAAAAAAAAAGTTTTAAATAATAATTGTGCTGGGATCATCTTGGTTTGGTTCTTACCTTTTGTCTTGTAATTCAAAGGAAATGGATATAATAAGCACATCGTAGATAAAGCCCAGAAACTGTCACGGGACCAAAGTCTCTGGGTATGGAGCTTTGCATTTCAGATGTGACAGATCACTTCTTTCTGTTACTGCACAAACTTTAATATGTTTAAGGGTCAACTTCTGTTCTGTTTTTCTTCAGCTGACAAGGTTGCTCACAGCTTGTCTGTGTGAGAGGTGTCTGAGACCCCAAACTGCTGCCCCTCCAGTGGAGATGGACCTTTTAACCTTTTTCTAGGTTAATGTGTATCATTTCAGCAGCAGATTACTTGGAGAGAGATACGTTTGGTACATCTGAACAACTCCAATCAGAGCAAATCAGCTCCAGTGAGTTTGGATGGGGAGATAAAAATCTTGTCTTTGTAGGCAAGCTTTAAAGGTCATAACTAAAACAAGCAAACAAACAAACAAAAAAACCCACAACCCCAAAGCCTCTGCTATGATGACAAAACACAAAATAACAATGAAAAAGCTGAACCAAGCCCTTATGGAACACCAAATTTTGTAAGAGGACTATTGGGAGAGTTGTCAGTGTCTGCTGTGACAGTCTTTCTGGAAATGAATGATGCTGCATTCAATATTTTGTTACAAATTGTTCTCAGTAAGAAAGATAACCCCCGATTAACAGTGTTCAGTGTATTCTTTCCAAAATGGGGTGGAAAAAATAGCTGATGCTTGACTTACAATATTCTGTTGGTTTGATCGAGTATTTCCCTGAAGCAGTAAGCAGCCAGTGGCCATCCTTGTGTACAATGTTCTCACTACCCAGTGCTTTATAGCAACTGGAAAAATATACTGATTTCCATTCCACTTCATTGCCAAAGCAGCACTATACTATACTTTGTTACCAATTTAGCTTTCAAGTTAGTTTAAGTCTTTAGGGATTTTTCCATAATTCTCTAAATCTCTTCCTTCATTAGCATCCCAGATTTAGTATGTTTCAGGAGACATACAGTCCTGTGCATTACTGCCTGAGTTACCAGTGACCTAACTAACCTGTCTCATAGACACTACAGCCCACCAGTGATGGTGTTTTTACTAATTAAAGTGTGCTTTTAGTTCCCCTGTTTGCAGCAGGTTTCTGATGTGTTAAATTACTGGCCTGTAGTGCATGCTTTTGGAAGCATGGGTCTATTCAAATTTGCATAGCATTTTTTAGGATAATTTGTTGAGGATCTTTTGACAAAGGTGTTTCACACTGCTTGCTTAGTCTGAAGAGTGAGCTGGTGTTTCCCAGTGTGAAGAGGATGACAGCACTGAGCAGGTCTTTCACCAAGCCCCCAGTACCGCTGCTGAGCCCATTAGTGTTACTGGAGTGAACAAACAGCTTTAGAAAGGGAAGGATTAGTCCTGTTAGCGTCAGCAGCAGAGCTTTTTAGCCCTCATGCTACAAGTGCTGGGGCAGGCAGTGATGCAGCTCACACACCGCACCACCACCAGTGTCAGTCCATCTCCAGCATGGTGCCTGGCAATGCTCCTGCAGTTTCTGTGGGAAACTCAGCAATGCATTAATATGTTTTCTTAGATGTCTCTTCCCTCTCTGGGATTTAGAAGTAGTTTCCAAGCAAATACCCAACACGTTTGCTGCATAATCCCAGTTCCACACAGCCACTGGGCTCTGCTCCACTGCCAGTATCTCTGCAGGCTGCTGTGCCACAGGACACTTTTCGCATCAAAACCATCTTCTTCTCTCCCAGGCTGGCTTTATCCCAGCCTGCTTCCCTTCTCTGGCCTGGGCCGTGCAGGGTGGAGAGCAGGGATGTGGGAGGAGTGCAGGCAGGTGGTTTTCTGCCAGTGTAAGGTCAGTGCAGACCTGGTGCCAGCAGGCAGGGCCAGCAGTGAGGTGGGCTGCAGCTGAGCAGGCCCAGCCCCCCCGGCACTTCTGGTGCCTGAAGCCTCTGACGTGAGTTTTCCCAACATGTTCAAGCCAGGTGTCTCTAATTTCTTAATCATCTGTGTGGTGCCTGAGTTGCAAGAAAACTTGAGTGCAAAATTGATGCACGGCTTGCTGTCTTCTGAGTGTTTATATAATTTTCTGTAAGATGCATACAATGTTAAGCTCATGTCTAATTGGTGCCGCTTCTGGGTGGAACACAATATCCCTTTACAAGTTGTAAGACTTTGGAAAATCATTTTAAGTATTGTGTTCAAGTCTTTCTGTATTTTCTCTGATAAAGGAAGTTGTTTGATGTAGTTTATTTTTATGACACTCAAGCCTCCTATTTAATTGGGCCCCTTTATGCTCCAGGGCTTTCTGTTTGGCTCATGTGGTATTGGATTGTGTAGTGTTCAATGTTCCTTTTGCTTTGTTTTGTTCAGTACACAAAAAGCAGATATCTGAAATTCAGCTCTCTGAATACGCATGAAAATCCAGGGAAGAAGCATCAGGATTATGGACTATTCCCTTTCTGAAAACAGTTTCTCTCTGTGCAAAAAATAACTGTGCAGCCCTGGTTTCAGTAGCATTTGGCATTGCCATTCCAGGGATGCTAACAGCACTGCAAAGTGCAAGGTGATGGAGAATTAGAGTTGGGAAGAACCATTGGTGGAAAGTACTGGTCCAGTGGCCACAGTGGCTTTGTTTTGTGTTCTGTGGGATTTTTGAAAACCTTCAATTTCTAGGACTGGAGCCAAAACAAAATGTTACTCAATAGTGCATAAACAGGGCTTCTGAGTCTCAAAAGCAGAATATTAAACCCCAAGAGTATAGCTTAAAGCATGTGTGTACACACACAGGCACACTTAGAATACAGCAAGTGCCTGAGCTTTGATATCCACTTTGTCACAGCAGTGATCACCCCATTTAGTTACAGGGGAACTTCGATGAGCTTTCTTCAGTCTGTCCACTCACAGATGCTGCTATACCTACTTTCTAAATTAGGTGGCAAAATGTTATTTTTAATTGTTTTGCCCTTGGCAGAGTTTCTTCCAATCTGTCAGTTCCCTGTGCATCTAACAAAACATGACCCTAAGAGAGGAAAGAGTTTCAGTATTCTTTAGAGCACCGGAGCTCTATCTAGCATGAACAAAATATTGCTTTTGTGAAAGGCAGAATATTGCATACACTGTCTTTTTGTTACTTCTCATACCAGCTAGGTAACACCCTAAAATGGGTAAATACTTTTATTTTTCTTCTCCCTGTCATATATATACACATGCACTGTAAGTCTGATAGGATATTTGCCCTATATATATATAGCCAGGGTTCTCTGGCTGCCACTATCTTAAGGCATTGATAAACCACAGAAATAGCACAAGGTTCTTCAGTGTCCCAAATTGCTCTTAAAATTGGGTGTACCTAATCCTTCAGTAATGGAGAAATTTCTTTTGGACTTGCTTCAGTAGTATTTAAAGGTATTGAGGCAAATAAAAGGTTGCAGTGGACTGGGAGCAGTCAGAATCATGACAGCAGCAGGGGTGATGAACTTATTTTTGTGAGAGAATGTGTGTCAGCTGTAATCCTAGTCACCGATGACTTTTGCCATCTGCTTTTTGTGCTTTATCTTCCGAGCTGACATTTCACAGGAGATAGGCATATTATATATATATATACCTGCGTGAGAGGGAAACAAAATCAAGTCAGAGAGATACAGACACTTTAGAAGAGATCAGAGATTGGAAGGGCACAAAGTAGGTACCGATACTGTCTCTGGAGGAAGCGGATAGATTTGAGGGGGATGAGAGAGCAAATGCCTGCATCTCAAAAACCTTATTGCTGTGGTGCTACGTGGAAGAGCAGCCTTATTTTGTCTCACTTTAGCTGCTTTAGCACATTTTGAAACACATCTCTAGTTTCTCAACAGGTGCATTAGGGACTTAGCTTAGTGCGCTGGGAGGCAGGCAGAGGCATCCTTGATCCACGGTTTGGTCCTTGGCTGTCTTAGCTCCCTCTTCCAGCTAGGGTGTGGAAGAGTACTTGGGCTTGTACTGCATCATCCTAAGTCATGTGCAGCAGCAGACAGCTTGACATGCAGGCAGAGAGCTTGTCTACATTTCTTCTTCCAGCTCGGTGTTTCATGAGCCTCCCTGGCATCTGCAATAGATCCTGGAGGAAATCTCGAAATGTCATAAAGAAACATCAGGAAGGTGTGAGGGAAGGCTTCACTTTCCCTGATGTGTTCCTGAAATTACTGAACAACGGTGACAAACTCTTACTGTACATGGAAAACTGTCCAGTAGCATTGCTGGAAAGTGAAACTTTTCTGTAATGCAGAAAGGCAGCAGCAGATTTGGCTTTAGTGTATAGTGTACTTCTTTCTAAGATTCCTATCTGGCATAAAATTCATACTGTCATGAAAATGTCAGCTCAACTTTTTCATCAGTGGTCACAACAGAAAAGCCAGTGCCAGGAAGTAGGGGGGAAATGGGAAACAAAACAGGGAATATCACACTGCTACTGTACAAGTCCATGGTGTTTCTACAACTTGCGTGTTCTCACAGCCCAAAAGGGAGGTAGAACTGGAGGAGGTCTGCTGAGGTCAGCAGGCAAAGTGGAGGTGCAGAACCAGCCACCTCAGGCTTGCAGGTGAGGGGACAGGGGGACAGGGAAGCATGATACAGGTCTGTAAGTTTATGAATGACACAGAAAAGGGGAGGTGGTTGCTACTGCCTCTTCTGCAATGAGGATTTGGGGGTACCAAGTTTAGGTAGAAGGTGCAAAGCATCAGAAAACTGTTCTACCCTCTGCACAAGAGCTCTGTATCATCTTGCCCCCAAGTGCTGTTTGTAGGGGTTCAGCAGGATGCTGGAGAGCTTAATCATAAAGAAATCTATTAACTCTATCCATTATCTCAGCACACAGAAGCCATTTACAAACTCCTCTGTTCAGAAAGTCCTGAAATCTGGGTGCATGTACTTGCTCTCTCACCATATGCTTCCCTCTAGCTGCTGCAGGTGTAGGTCCCACCCAGCACAGCTATTTCTTGTGTAATGTCATGGTTCTCCAGAATGAAATGTAGGCCATTGGAAATCTCTCCATGAAATTAAAATAAATAAATAAATACATACATAAATAAAAATGGGAGGCTAAGCCAAATGTTGAAGTTATGTCATTTACAAAGTGCCCTAATATCACAATGATGAATGCCATAAAACTGTTGCAGTTGATGGGACTGCCATCAAGTACCTTGGAAGTGACCTGTTTGACTGCTGCAAGGAGCCATTAAAAGGGTAGCTATTAGGGAGTTTAATGTAAACCAGAGCCCAACACTTACATCAAAGTGTTACATGACAGACATTGTCACTGGAGTTCTAACTGGTCAAAATTTGCCATGACTTAATCTCCAGGCAAACACATTAACTTGCAGTTGAACACGTTTCTTTCTCCATAATTCGGTTTAACACAAAATGAAAACAGTTGATTAAAACATGATTTACCAAATTGCCGTGTCTTATCTTTTTTAATCTATTTAAACTCGTGCCCATGCAAAATCAGGGGTGGGCTATGGAGGAAATGGGCACAAGTCTGTAGTGTACAGCTGTAGTTTTGTGGAAAGAGAGTGGAAGGAGAAACTGCAGAGAGCCTCTTGAGAGGTTGTCAAGGTTACAGGTGCTTTTGCATCTGTAGGTGAGTGGCTTGGGCATTCTCTGCTGATAACTGATATTGGCTGGTTTTTTCCAAGATAACAAAATTTGCATTTTAATTAGATGGTTGCATTTGTCAACACTGAAGCATAACATGTAAGTCATTGAAAGCTCTTCACAGGACCAGCATGAGGATCCCATATAAATCCCCTTATAAACTCTCAATGAATTAACCCCCAAAATATTCCTTCCTAGTTCCTTAGGTCCCAGAGTAAATGTTGCTTTTGGAAGCCAGGATTCACTGTTTTAAGACACGAGGAAGCCAAGCACTGCATGCCAATCTGGTGCTCAGTGTGAGAACTGAGGATTTGCACTGAACTCGATGCTTCAAGACATTGCTGAGAACGTCAGCAATGGCTTAGCCCTAGGAAAGAAAACTCTGCTGATACCAGCATGGTGTGGCTCAAGCAGAGTCTCAGTGCTCCAGTTTTCACTTTCACAAAACAAACGATGTTGTGGTAGATTTCAGGCTACACTCAGGGTTGGTACAATATATCATGTTGAATTTTCTACCGGATTTAAGAGTAATATGGCAATATCTTCATCTGGGGTGAAGATGCGCAGCACCGCTGACTTCCTTAGAGCTCTACAAGTTTATGCAGTTGGGGATGGGGCCCAGAAGGTTTATGCTATATATCAAATAAGGTTAAAAAAGCCCCATGCTGAACGAGTGCCGAATGGTAAAGTTGGCAGAATGGTGGTGCTGCCAAGCACAGGAGCTCATAAGAAGGAGGCAGCCTGCTTTGTAGACCAAGGAGAATAAATTCAGCGCTCAACAACCACATCCAGTCAGAAAGCCCACCACTGCTCTGGAATTGGAACAGCCCCAACTTACTTGGAAATGCTTTTCATGTGTTAAGTCAGGTAATTTTGCAGACTTTTTAAAAACGCAGAAATGTCTTGCCCTTTGTGATGGGAAGCTGAAAATCTTGCTAAATCAATATTAACTGCCCAGGTCTAGGTATAGCAGTATTTTCAGCAAGTGTTGTGCCTTCAGGGCAGCTTATCCACTCTGAATGCAGACAAAATACATACTTCTAGCTCAGTCTGCTAAGGCAGAGTGAGAAAAAGGCACTCTTAAGTCTAACAACAGCCTCTGTGAGCATCTGGTGGGAAGGGAACCACAGGACTAGCTAATACGGCTTCCAAATTCAATGAGGTTTGGGGTGAAGCTCAGAGTTTCTTTTCCCTGGAAGTCTGAGGGCTTGGAGGAGAGCTGTGGAATTATTTTCCCATGTTTGGACACTATATTGCACTGACATTTATGTGCATGGTGTTGCAGCAATACAGTCTGTTCAGACTTTTTACTGATGACCTTGTCTGTGGTATCAACCACAATATTGCTCGCACACGATACTGCAATAAAAAGATGAGGCAAGGATGCCAGCTGACTATTGCAAGTCTAAGTATTATATAGGATTTGCAGTTACAGTAATAATGGGTGCAAATGCAGAAGAAGAAAACAGGTGAGTTTCTAGAGAAAAATAATGTAATACTAAAAAATATCTGGTTTTCTCTATAATATACTTTGTTACTGTCATTTATTTTTGTAGGATCCCTTTCTCAAGTACTGTTCTTCTGTAGATTTACCAAAGCAATGACTTTACCCTGTCTTAAATGAATAAATAAGTCTCCCTGTATTAAATAGTTTAACGATTTAGGGCTAACTTGTTGTCTCCTTACATTTAATGACATTCTGATGTAAGAAGAGCTCGTCACTCCTGGCATTCAGGGGCTGCTAATTGTGAATGGTGGCGTTTACCTCCTGAATCCTAGTGAATTACATTATGCATCTTGCACTGTTTTTACTTCATTCCCTGGTTGGTTTTTATAACTAAGTACATCCCGTAACATTTACTTTCCCAGAATGAAATAAATCCCTCACAGAGGATTGACATCACTTTTGTTCATCTTGTGCTTTTTATATAGTGTTTAAATTTCAAGGGGTCTTGTAGGTTTCATACAAATTCTCCATGAAAAGTAGATTCTGCTTTTAGTATTTTAACTCTTTATATTGCATGTGCAAAACACTCAGGTATTTTTACCTAATATGCCATTGAACCCATCTTGGGATGAAAGCTTTTTAGGTGCAAGAAGAATACTGTATTTAACTGAAACATAGTTAGAATTATATAGATGAGAGTTGAAATCTTTTAAAGGTCCACCAGGGACTGCATAGTAACAGTGCTGCTTTACCTCAGCTGAAAGCTAGGCCATGTCCCAGTGTGCAGTGGGACCCAGGACCATGTCTTCCACCCTAAGGTCCTCCTTCCAGTGTTTTCCCACCCTCTGGTACTTCACATGGACAGACCCAAGGGGCTCTGAACACATTAACAGCAGTAACATTAAGTTACTTAAAGCAGGTAACTTTAAATGAGATATGTTGTAGTTTGCTCTCCATTCTGTATCCAAAGCCTTGAATGGGCCAGAAGCCACCCAGAACAGGGGAAGAAGCCACATGTTGGAGATCTTTATCAGCAGTCAGTCCTAAAACAAAATACCAGCTTAACTATTCAGAGGATTAATGGGTACAATCTGGTGAAGCAAATTTCTCCATGTGTTCCAGGTCTTTCCTTTATAATTGTCCATTTGGCAACTAATTCTTGGGCTGCAGTGTCAGCATGTAATCACATAACCCAGTCCAAAGAGATAACTGTTAGAATTGATTTGTGAACTATTTGGTTTGTATTTAAAAATGTGCACCTTGCACCTTTGATTTCATGAGGATTTTTTTTTTTTTTTTAATTTATTGCCTTAGAAGAAGCAGCTATAATGTTTGGTTTTAGGTCTTACAGTAGATGCTTGGAAATGGAAGACCTCATTTGTGATATATTTGCTTGCATGGCCAACAGGTTGGCAGTTGATAAGCTTTTTGCACACCCGTGTTCTTTCAAGACTTTCAGTTGTATCAGATCAATACATGCTGCACATCCTACCGTGATGGATAGTGGCTGAGCAGCTTTTGTGTGTGCCCACTGAATGGCAGGGCTGGGTTCCTCTGAGGACATGACAGTGCATAGATAGGAGATGATTGGTAGGGTTTAGTGCTGCTTTTGAAGTATGTGTGGCTATTCAAGGCAGAAATGCACTTCTTTTTTACCGTAATTCTAGGTAATACAGCACTTGCAGACCTCTGCAACAGAGAAATGTGAGGATATCACCTTTTGAAAGGACTAGATTTGTCTTGTGAATCTTGTGCTCATCCTTGGAAATGAACTTATTTCAGTGTGCTGAAAAGGACTGTTTGCAGACTTGCTGAGTTACAAGATGGAGTATTTCACTTTACACACTAAACATCTTCATTCAGAACAGGCTGGAGCTGTTTCGTTCTACTGGAAAAAGGCTGTTTCTGCATGAAATGAAAAATAAACTAATCTGATACTATGACTGCTACAACAAAATACAAGGTTCTTTTCTGATGGAGAAAAAGTAGCAACATTTATAATCGTCTCTTTAGTAGCTTAAAGTTGCACTGCTGCATTGTCAGTAGCCAGCTTTTTGTCTAGCTTAAACCTGGATTCACCTGCATCAAGAGTTTGTGCCCAGGTCTCCATCACAGTTTTATGTTTTGCAGAAAGGATTTATTGTGCCTCCCCCTGTGGAGGGCAGAACAGCCCTTACAGAAAATATCCAGCCATGTCAGAGGGCAGGGCCCTTCCTCTTTGCTGCTTTTATGCCTTGTGTGCCATGCTCATATTCCCCTTAAGCCCAGCGTTCCTCACTTTGCCTCAGGTTTTCCATCCTCACGACTAAAACTGAGCTGTGCTGGGTTACAGGGTCTTACACCTATTGCATAATCAACTTTTCCCTTTTGTTTTTTCAGGCCCAAACTGCTTTGCAGAAACGATTGTCATTCCAGCAGGCCGGGAGGTGAAAACTGATGAATGCACTATATGTCACTGTACTTATGAAGAAGGCACTTGGAGAATTGAACGGCAAGCTATGTGCACTAGACATGAATGCAAGCAAATATAGGAAATGTACCAATCTAAGTACTTTTCGTGGTTTTTATAAAATATCTCACAGCTGTGAGCATCCTAGATGACCCAGGGAAATCTGAATGAGAAGATTCTGGTCAGGAGCAAAGAATAAAATATTGATATTTTGTTTTTCAAAGTAATGTGATACTGCAAGGCAAAGAAGTGCGTATATTTAAAACATTTGGACATACAAATGCCTGTCTTAATAAATGTGTTATTTTCACAGTGAGTACACTAAAATACACTCTATAAAATATTCTATGTATTTCTATAATACCATTATAGAGCTTAAAAATAAATGTTTTATATAGACAATACAGATTAAAAGTACTGTATCGTTGCCTGTCCCATTGTATACATGCATCATGGCTAACTAAAACAATACATTTACATTCAAGTTTCATCATATGAAGGGGTTGTGGGGAGGTTGTTGTGTTTTTTGTTTTGTGGGGGTTTTTTTGGTGTGTTTTTGTTTGTTGTTTTTTTCTTAAATTTCCCTTAAATGGGCTAGGAAAGAGCCAGGATATGAAAAAAGATTATTGGATTTAAATAGTTTTAAATCACAGAAAAAGCAAGTAAATAATAACTTCCCCAAAAGTGGATGTGCACATAGGCAGACATTGTATTAGAAATGCTGTTCTCCAGTAGCTGGAATTCTTAGCAGGGATACAGCAAATACTGTACTTGGGTTGTCACTCAGTCTGCTGGTGGCAGTAGAAGGTGAAAGAGAGTACAGGTTTGGTTTGGGTTTCTTTTCCTGGAAGACGGGGAGAAGTGTTTTTTATGGCTCATTTTTACTTAGACCTTAAGTACACTTACAGGTACAAACATAAATATTTGATATTGCTGTTTTATGAAGAGTACCTCATTCACTGTACACCTCATGAACACAGTGAGACGCTACTTATTTGAAAGGAGGCATGATTTAACTGAAAATTATTTTATTTTACATATACCTATCCATTTAATAAGATTCAGTGACCAAAAGCTAGCTCCTAAATCAGTCAGATCCACACCTCATGGCTACGTAGGCTTCTGCTTACTGAGACCAAGAGCTCTGAGGAAACGCAGCGAGTGCCAAGGGTCTTCCATGACTGAATCCTGGAGCAGTGTGGAAGTATCCATGCAGGAAGCAGCTCTGCGACATGGCTGAGAGCAGAGAAGGTGGGCTGGGGCATTGCCTGTCCAAATAGGCTGCTTGGCATCCCTTTGACACGTTTTCAGCAAAAATATGAGACTCATAATTTGTGTCTTTCAGTATAGCACCACAATTTTTAAGTTCTTTGAAATCTCACCTTGGACTAGTCACCCTTTGCCTCTCCTTCACTGGAGGTTCTTGTTATGCCTTATACTGTTTCCCAGGGCTTGAATTTCAGTCCTCGGGGGAAAGCTCTACCTTTACTGAAGTATTGTGTGCAAAGTTAAAGGATATTTTAGTGTGTGTTTCTATAAATATTTTCTGTTGTACATTTTTTTGCAAAATATCTTTCCATCTTTCAGTCCTGGTACCAGCATATTAATGTCATCTTTAGTGTAGGTTGGTCCTTTCCCATTTCGTATGAAATTTCCTGGGCAAATTCATCTTGACATGCAGTTCTGTGGCTGGTTTCTTAAAGCATTTATATTTTGTGATAAAATCATCTTTCTTTTTGAGAAATAAACTTCATTGGAGCTGGTTTTATTTTTTATTTTTTTTTAATATTGTAAGGTAGAAGTGGTAATGATCTTTGGTAGTTCTTTATGTGAGATCACTGGCCACATTCAGCTTTGGGCTGGGGTATTAATATGAGAGCTCTCTGGTTATCCCCAAGATGGGTCCATGGGCTGAAACAAGGAGATCTCACCAGCCTCCCCCAATTTTAGGACCACAACTGGAACAGTGTGTTGTGCATCAGCTCTAGTAGGTAGCTAAGCATCACACAGCCACTCTCTGCCTTACCACCCACCCCTAGTGGGGCAGGGGAAATGAAAGAGTAAAAAAACCTCATCGGTCAAGATGAAAATAGTAAGTGGAGAAGTGGAGGAAAAAATAAAGAAAAACAACTGATGCGATGGCAATCACTCACCACTTCCCATGGGCAGACCAGTGGACAGCCAGTTCCCAAGCAAAACATTGATGACCTTCCCTAAACCTCACTGCTCTCCATTTTCCTGCTGAGCAGGACATTATATGGCATGGAGTATCTCTTTGGTTAGTTCAGGTCACCCTCCTGGCTGTGTCCCCTCCCAGGCTCTTCCACACCCCCACTCTGCTCACTGGAGTAAGTGAAAAACAGAGAAGACCTTGACACCATGCACACACTGCTCAGCTATGGCCAAAATACTGGTGTGGTACCAGCATTGTTTTGGTCACTAATCTACAACAGAGCACCGTGCCTCCTACTACAAAGAGTAACCCCATAGCAGCCAGACCCAGAATACAGTGATACCATCAGCAGCCCCAGTGCAGAGGCAAACACACTGAGACACCCTGGGAGCCAAACTCTATAAACAGGTGACTGCACCATGCAATGTGTGGAGTTGGGGAGCCAAGATTTACAGCCTGCTTCAGAATGCCAAACCTCATAGGCAGAGGCTTAAAACAAAAGTGTTTCTTCTTTGGAGTGGAAGTGTGGAAATTGAAAGATTTAACGTTAAAAATTAGCCATTATGGCATGCAGTTGGAAACCATTCACTTTTAAAGTAATTTAATCTCTAAGCAAAAAAACAGAACTGTTTTGGTGGCTACATGTACTTATCTAAAAGTTATGACTTGGTCATGTAAAATACCTGCTCATATTTAACCTTAAAGTAAAGGAGATCTGCACCTTTTCCAGTGAATCAAATGCCAGAGAACACTGGCCACCCTACTGAAGCCTAAGAACTCAGCTGTTTTTTTGCTTCAGTATAAACAGGATTATGGATCCTGCATATGAGGAGTTCTTCAGTTTTGCAGGTGGGTTGTGTCTATACAAGCTGTATTTCCAGACACACTCATGAATAATTTTGTATTTGAAGACCTGTTGCTTGGATAACGAGTGTCTTCTCAGACGTTCTTCTATAGCTGTATTGGCATGAATATGAGATTCCTGCTTCTGCCTCACTTGCTTATGCTTATTTCCCAGTAGAAATCAAAGCAAATTAATTCTGGGGTTGGCCTCATCCATTTTTGTAGGAGTGCACCACGCATGAATTTGACTTCAGACCTGTTAAGTAGGTGCCTGAATGGGTAATACTCTAGATGGTTACAGGTGATTATAAAATTGCACCGTGAGTGTGCAATAGGATTCTTTACTCATTTAAACCACAAAAATGGAATTGCTGGTATTCACTTAAATACTTACATGAGATTTAAAAGGGAAGAGAGGAAAAAGGAAATCAAAGAAGCTGAACGGCACAATAGAAACGGTCAAAAATTGAAAACTTGCTGCAATGTCATATGGGTATTTAATAGGGAGACTTTCAAAGGATGTTGTAAGAAAAGTAAATGAGGAACGTATTTGGGCATGAATTGAAGTACAGGACATTCTAGTTGGAGATGAAACAGATAAAATCATACAGGTCTTTGAACATCCTTCAGGATGGCCAAAGGCTGACTGGACATGGCACTGCGGAGCCTGCTGTAGCTGAACCTGCATTCAGCAAGGTACCAGACTAAGTGATCTCCAGAGATGTAAAACTGAAAGCCAGGTTTAAAATACACTGAAGTAAAATCCTTAATACAGGTAAGAAAGAAAAAGGATGAAACGTTCCCTCACTTTGCTAAATAATCTCTTCTGTTCTCATGGTGTAATAAAACTCCACTGGTATGACTGTAAAGTATTTGATGTTACTTTCGAAGGTAACTTTATATGATCGTTCCATAATACAAGGAGGCTTTGAAAGGCACGTATTATTTAAGAATCTAATGCAATCCAACTAAATGCTCCATTTATTCCCCTTGTCAGGCAATGAATTTTCTCCACAACCTGTGTTACCATGGGTTTTCTGTCTGCAAAAATACACTTTCTGTCCTGTATTCCAAATGCATTTAGAACAAAACACAAACTAGAGAGACAGCATTGAACTGAGTATCACAGACAAATAGAAATGTTTCATTGCTTTTTGCTAAAAGGAAGTACTACTTCAGGAAGTTTTTAACTTGTTCAATTTTGAGAAGACAGACACTCCTTCCCAGAATCTTCTTTCCTCTGAAAAATGCTTACACTCAACCATACTGAGAATGTAAATTTTCAATCTTTTGAAATATCACAACAACCAACTCCCATATCAGAGCAAAAATAAACACAACCTAGTATGTTTTTCCAATAGCTCATACATATGTGCCTCGGTCATTTTATATGCTTTTAAAACCAATACAGGAAAAACTCCAAAGCTGCATGTCAATTACCTGTTATAGAGAAGCCAAAAGTTTTTACTGTTAACCTGCTGAGGCAATGTGGAAATGCTGATATGGAATATTCACTAATCAGTAATAGGAAACACACTGGCATAGTTAGGAACACAACAGCTGATGGCGAAAAACAATCAACACTCCACATAACAAAAATGTTACATTACTCAGGTTCATTTGGGGCTATTATCTAATAGCAATGCTATTTCTGTAACACTTCAAAGTTTGCTCTTATAAAAAGATAATTGCTTTTAAGAAGTAAACAGCATAATTAAAGTTATTACTTGAAAGAACAGGCAGAATATCTAGAAATGGAAAAACAAGTCTTGTTGAATATGTAAAATGTGTTGATCATAAAAGGTGAGTCTGGCCCTTAAGATTCATCAGTCAACTTGTCAACTTAGTAGAAGTCAAGAAGTGACCCTGCTTCATTTTCTTTGGCAAAAAGGGGAAAATATCAAACAAACCAGTAAGCATTCCAGTTCCAGCAGGATGTAAAGCAGTGCCACAGATTTTGAAGCAACTGCAGGACCATCAGCAAAAGTGTAGTGTGGTTGGTGGCTTTGTGTGCACAGACTTTACCTCATGGTGAAGAGGTGAATTTATGAAAAATGGTGAAGGTAGGAATGCAAGTATGAGTTCATACTCCATGTGGAAAAATAGCAAACACAGAGCAGATGTAACATGAGGAAATGAAATCAAGTTTAACGTGTAATTATTTGGGGGAATAAACAAAACTTTTTCCCATTGTTTTATATCCAAAGAAATGTCTTTCTTCTGCCTCCAGCCATATGAGAGAGTAAACCTAGAATATTTTAGAAATAAGAGATGTGCATTTGTAAATAAACTGCATGTATGCATTGCTTGGTTAAGCAGTCACAGGCCAAAAGTGATTTAGAAGCCCAGGTTAATAATTTTAAACCAAGACCAGGATTTCCTCCACAAATTGCACATATAATAAAGCACCTGTAGTTGACTGCAGCCAGTGAATGGGAGAAAACACTGACAAATACTCCTGTAAAGTGCTTTTGCTCTTAGTAGGCAGAATTCAAGTAAAACCTTTAAAACCACGTACTCTTCCTGCAGGCCTTAAAGGGTGTGCAATCTTCATAAAGTAAAGTAAATTTTACCTACCAATACATTGTTTCTATACTCTGCTAAAATCCATAAATGTATGTGTGGAGAAGAAGTGAATATTCTAGTGTATGCAATATCCCAGTGAAAATTGTTATCAGCTTTATTATGGTCCCTCAAAGCATAGATACAATTATATAAATGCCTTTAACTGATAAAATGGTTTGCCAACCAAAACTATTTCTGATGTGCTGTTGTGAGTGGAAAATTATGGACATAATGTATGTAATGACCCATTGGTCTGTTTATGGCTAATTACCACACGAAAATAAGGAATAGCTAGCCTTTACTCAGCATTTTTAACATGCTCTTTCCCAGCTATTTTTTTCAAATAGCATTTGATAAAAAGAGGTATTTTATATATATCTGCTAGATATGCTCTTTATACTAGTGTTTGAACAATAAACAGTGTGACTCTGCAGAATCCTAATAATGCTTATTTTCCTTTTTTTTTTCAAATGCCTTGTTTACATATGTTTGATATAAAAGTTATTTCTTTAAAAATTGATAGCAAATCATACAGTTTTACCTAGCTACTTTCAAATGTACATCACATCAAAATATAGTACATTTGGAGCTTCAGGTTCTATCACATAAAATTGCTTCTTAGATGTAGCATGGTATTTCTATTTATTCTTTTTTTTCAGAGTACAGCTCCTGAAGACATGAATTTAAACCTGTGGTCCAGAGTTGTGCTTGGAAAAACAAACACCTATGAACCCCATTTTCCAGATACAACAAAGCTAAAAATAGCCTTCATATCTGGCTCAGTTTTATACATGAACTAGATAGCTAAAGGAGCTAAGGGGAAAGAGTAGGAACTCAGTGATATTTATTAAAAACTATGCAATTTGTATGGGCTATGATCTGTTACTGGATACCAATTTAAATAAGCTTTTGATGAATTACAATGACAAGGAATGCACTGAGCCAACCACTTAGTAATTCTCACCAGACTTACAAAAGTAAAGGAGTGTCATAAGAAGTACTATTGTATTTTATGTTCCTGTTTGTTTCTTCAGATAAGAGCAAAAGTGTTATGCTCAGTGTGGCATCTTTGAAGGTGGAACAGATGACTGTCCCAAGGGGAATTTTACATTCTTTGGGAAGATATTACCAAATGGTCAGTAGTGATATTATAATTCATTTAAAAATAAAATTTTTAGGATGCTTTAGCATTTGAGGCTACTTTACAACATTCATGATTTTTCAGTGGTGGATATACACCATGCACTGTTCACTATAATCCTCTTAACCAAACCCTGGGTGAACAGGTAGATGAAAGTTACAATATAGACTTGCTACACCATTGTCAAGATGCTGGGACTAAAGGACATATTTAGCAAAGGACTAAATATGCAGAATACCTCTATTTTTGTGTTTTCTTTTTGAGATTTAAATAGTCGGTTCTTTAGGTATTAACCTAGCAGATATTCTAAAGACCTTAAAAATTAAGTAGTCCTAAGTACCATGACCTAACACATTCTACCAATACGCTGATGAATCTTCTAGAAACAAGTGTATTCTATTGATACAGCCCAACAAACTGTACTTTTAAAATTTTTATTAATATTACCATGTTAAAATACATCAGAGCTACTGCAAAAGTGCAGATCCCGCAGCCCTTAGCACTTTGTTGCTCCATAGATCAAGCTGCTGTCGCATGGAAGACAGAGAGTTCCATTAGTGGGATTGTATGATCCTGGGCTGCATACAACTATGGATAAAAAAAAATAAGGGAAAATGTGGGATTAATCTATAATAATAACAATAACAATAATAAGAAACTGGAATTTAAAAAAAACCTAAAAATTATCCAGAATGCATCTTTATCTGCTGGAAAAAAGATCAGACTTCTTCCAGCATTCTTCTAGTTGATGAAAAAGTTGTATATATTTTATAGTCATCTATTTATTACATCTACATCTATTTATTATTTATTCTCTTCATCACTTTTCACTCCATCCATTTCAGGGGATGTCTCCATCAATAACATTTTACCATGGCCCATATCAATAATAAACTGCTATAGCTGCTTGTATAACTAATCCAAGACAAAATAAATCTGAAATCCAAATTCTGACAATTATGAAGTAGTGCAAATAGAAGACACCAAAACAGAAATCAGTTTATGATACAGAACAAATGTTCTGAATGAAACTTTTTTTCCTGCTGGATCAAGTTATTCCATGTGATGAAATCTGTACAGACATCTGACTGTCACAAAAGTCTGACTCAGCATTATGTTCCTGGTAGAAAAAAGCAGAATTTGAGCTATTTGGTTACAATTATCCTGAATCATAACTTCAGCTGGGCAATGCTATTCTTTCTTTAGGACAGATCTTTAATTAACAGCATTAGTATTCAGTATGCAAAGGTAATTAAGACTTCTCTTCCTTTTGCAGAGTCAGTGCCCACCTGCATATTGGGTTACCTGCTTACTGCCTGGTTAATAATGAATTCTGACTCATTACTGCACAAACCTTCAGTGTTTGGTTTCATTTGTCTTTCTTTGTTGAGCTGTCAGGCTTCATTTGATCCCCAGTGGCTGTTATTAGCTTGGCTGGTAATTTTTGCAGCTGCTATTGACTGAAGAGAGTTTTATAGGTCTTATGAAATGTAAGAAAGAATGAATCCTCTGCAGATGATGTCAAAACCCTGCCTTTTTTGTACATTAGTGCAAGCAGACCAAGGTAGCCTTATGGGAAACAGATTTACAAATACATGTAACTAAAGGCATTTTCCAACCTTTCTGTCTGGAAAAGCAATCATCTTTAGTACCAGAGGAATAATTCTACTCTTTTATTGAAGATTATAGGCACACTTCAAATCCTCCAGACTTTCCAGTTGATTTTAGTGGAGCACTGTAGGCTTCTCTTAAAACGGAATAAAAATTTTATTTCTCAGAAGCATCATCTGTTTGCTACCCAGCAGAAAGCATGAAAGACGAAAGGAATCTGAAGTAGGGATCTGAAGCTTATTTACCCATCTGTTGGAAAGTTTCTTGTTTTTCTCATTTCACCAATGGAAAACTCCAATTGCAGTATTTTACATACTTGCCACTTCACACCTCACAAACTGATGTACAGGATGTCTTAATTTGTTGGTGTATCTTATGAGCTAACAAGTAGTTTGCACTCACTTCCTATTTTTAGGACTATTTCAATATTCTCTTGAATGATGTATTTCCTTTTGAACTTCAAGTTAATATGTTTCAGTAATACAAATAACCATCATATTGTGAGAAAGAACTGAAGAAAACTAAATTAGAACTGACTATTCAGTTTCTAGTCTACAAAAAATACCACAGAAATCAAGCTCTATGTCGTAATAATGCAGGACAAATAATATTTCATAAAGCTGGTATAGGGCATGATATCAAACTGTTTCCCCAGAGATGCCCTAAGCAACATATGACATTTTGTACTCACAGCTGCATCTGATTTTTTTAAAAAGAAAAAGATTTATAAAGCAGAAAAAATATATTTAAAAATTTTGATAATGTGCAAGTGACTCAGCTACCTATGTTAAGAAAAATTTAATGAGAGGTAATGCCTCATGTAGTTTTAACCAAATTATAATTAACTTACCGTAGAATAATGTCCTTTATTTAACATAAAATAATATTATAAACAATTTCTGATATTTTTATACTCGTATTTCGTTTATTTAGGACTGTTCTACAGAGGCAGAAGACTAAGTGGAGTTATGAATCAGCAGTAACTCCGTGTCTTTAAGTCATTTCCTCTCTGAAATCACTTAGTAAAGGGTTCTGGCTGAGGCTTATCTGCCACCTGATTAACAAACTATTGGCATATTTTACCACCAGTGTTTTCTGCCCAAAAGATTTCTCTAAAGATAGACACATCACACAGTGACTAACCAGGTTAACAAGTTTAATTGACTTAGAAGGAGATTTAGAGTAGAAAATGGTAGTAGAAGGTGTGACACGAACTCAATATTTAATGCCATTATAATATAAAAGCAGAGGGGGGAAAACAGCTGAGGATACAGTATGATATAAAAGATGAGACTGAAGCATTGGGAAGATGAATACAGGTTCTGATGCAGAAGAATTAGAATGGTAGATTATGCAGGAAGTGAACGGGTTGTTTATGCTTAGTGCACAAGTTGTGTGATGGCAGTGTGAAATAAATGATGAACTCTTCACAGAGCACTGAACAATAGTCTGGAGGAACCAGAGCTACTAGAACACTACATGAAACCAGATATTCTTAAATTAGCAGAAGAAAGAGAATAGCTGTAACTGAATATCCAGCTATTTTGCTTTATGAGAAGTAAAACATTGTAGGTTTGTTTATGAATCTTGCCATGCTCTTGGGCCTACTCCATAATCTCTTCCATTCTGTCATATCCTTATCAAGACCAAGAGATTAGAAAAACTTGCACTATTCAAAATTTAGTGTACTTAAATTAGAAAGTCTGAGTAACATCTGTTTCCATGTTCCAAAATAGAACAGGCCCATGTGAGAGGGTAACAGGGATTATAATCTGCGTTTGCAATGTATCTGTGCTGATAACCTATGACTGGAAAGAAATTTATTTTAAGTTTTTCAGGAAAGGAAAGAAAAATCAAAAAAACCCACAGACCAGCTCGTAAGACTTCTACACTGTGTATATATTTCATAACTGAATGCTGCAAAACAGGCAGGTAAGCAGAAAATGATAAAATTTGATGTTGTTTTACAATGCAGATAAACACAATTAATTTGAAAGCAATGGATATTGCAGCACATAGACATGTAATAAACTACAGAAGACTACGATTAGAATGGAATTTAAAAAGAAAACTGAAAGATTATTAAAAAGGGAAATAAGAGTTGGAGAGAAACTGCTAAAGGGATTACTCATGAGTTTGCTCTTACACAGACTTCAATAAATATTTCTACTACTAAGGTTATCAGAAAAAGTCCCAGTGAAATATGCTGATGACAAAACTGGGAGAAACTGTGAATATGGGCAAGATTTTAATAGACAAGAATAAATAAAAGAAGGAGAAAGACCTGTATAGTTTTTTTGAAGAGGACTGTGAGCAAGATCAGTCACAATGAAAAGAGGAAATGCAGTACTGTTACACCATTTGAGAGAGAGATTCTTAGGACTGAAATAAAAGCACTAAAGAAGTAAAAGGCACTGGCAAGAGCTCATCTGAAAAGCCATGTTAAATTCTAGTCTAAGTGATAATTGCAAGAATATTAACCTCAAAATAGGGTGTGTTTCTGAATGCAAACACAGAAGCAGATAGTAGTTGACTTGCTCTAAATATAAAATAGGAAACAAACAAACAAAAAATCTACTTAAGCTAAAGGACATTTTCCCCAGCAGAGCAAATGAGTATGTATTTTCAATCAATTTAGATTGAAAGCTTAATCTTCTAACCACAAAATATCTAAAGAAAACAACTTCTCAATTGTTCTACAGTGGACCTTGAAACTATTTTAACTGGATTACAGGACCTTGTTCCTACAGCTACAAGGGAAACTCTTGATAACCCAACAAGCTGATCTCTGATGTATTTCCATGGACATGTGTTTATCAAAATGTTTCTCTGATTATGTCCATCTTTCATAAAAAGCTTTACTACTAACAAAGATCTACAGAAAATACTTTATTTTCTAGTTAAGTAACAGGGACTTTAGGAAATCACAAGTAATACTCCCATGTGAACATGGTCCCCTGAGAACTACTGCATGAAGTCTGATGCATTGAAAACAAATGTAGAGAAACCTATAGTGGTAGGTAATCAGGCTGAACAGAGGCCTACCAAACATGACCAAACTAGAGGTGGTTTAGTTAAGACAGCATCAGAAAACAAAAAGGTCAGAGTCTTCTAGGATATACAAAAGCTTGAAGTTAACAGAATCATTTCCAGATCCACTGAAAAAGAACAAGAAGTACCTGGTGTAAACTAGAGCATGGGAAATGACATAACTATCTTGGAAAAAAGTTTTCTAGTGGAGAGGATGTGCAGTACTGTTACTGTTCTGTAAACTATGGAGCTTTGTGCAACCTGGTCTAGTGGAAAGTGTCCCTGCCCATGCAGGGGGGTTGGATCTTGAAAATCAGTCCATAGATATTTTAAGTCTGGCTTAAAATCCAAATCAACAAGGTCTTAAAAAATTCTGCCTAAGTACTAACCTAATCTAGGTTACCTTGACAAACTTGAAAGGATCACAGCCAAATACAGTGTAACATAATAACAATTATAATAACAGCATAGCAACTTTATACATGTAAACAGAAATGGTCTGAGTTTCAATCAAAGAGAAAAAAATTAATAATAGTACAATAAATGAATTTGTCACTTACCACAACACTCTGGACAGTCTGGGTGTGTCAGAGCATTCATTCCATACCCTGGATAGCAGTGATAAATCAATACTGTTTGTAGAGTACCTTCAATGTAGTATATTTCAGACAACTGTTCAGAACTTTTCCTAGCTTCCACCTGTTGCTTAAAAAATCTCTCTATAAGGTGTTTTGCCTAAATTGAAACAAATATTTTTTTTTCAGAATCTTTGATAGAAACACATCAGAATACAAGGAAAGACAAAAGAGTATGAGTTAGTATTATGATATAAAGGATGTGCCACTCAATCTTTCCATTGTAGCTGAATGGAAACAGGATAATCTGATATTCTTGGATATACTGGTTTTAATTTAAAAAACCTTGGTCAACTAATGCATTGTCTGTGTCAGTGCTCAGGATTATACAAATAGAATTTTAAAAGCTAATCCATAGCAATTTTGCCTACACTAGACATACGTAGTCCACCATCAATAGACTTGCAGCTTTCCCATCTACATAGGTGCCATTATTAAGGTTTCCTTGTATTTTGGACATCCTTTATATTCCTTATTAGCTGTTTCTGTTCAATAGAGTCAAAGGTCTCCTTAAGCCAAGTTAAATAAGGGGATTCCATCAGTGCAGAACTAGCAGAAACAAATCACAGAAATGTTGAGAGCTCTACTACATCCCATCTACTACATCTCCCTAGCCAAAGGCTATGTTTATTCTTTGAAATTGTTTATTTTCTCTGGAATTTTGCACCATTATCTATTAAGTGACTTCCACTGGAATATCAAATATTTTTTCACAGTGGTAAAATAATAAATGTGACTTCTAACTGGCTAAAATATATAAAATGTAAGAAAAAAACCAAACCCTCATTAGCAATCTGGCAAAGTCTAACAATAAAAGTATCAATGCTTCATATCCAGACAGTGCATCATGTATATACAGGGCTTAATTATATACACAGAAAGCTAAAAGGAAAAAAAAATCAAAAAAAGAAACACACAAAACCAACTTTAATAGGCTTGCAAGGTTCAGTACACAAAGAAATTGGCAAAACCAAATGTATTCATCCTCTCTTAATTTGATCCTCTTGTCTGTATGAAAAAGATTAACTCTGATCATGAGCTTTCACCACAGATTTAATGTTTTTTTTCACTGGACAGACTGGAAGCTGCTTAATGAGTACCATGTTATTTTAGACTCCCTCACCTTGCTGCTGGAATCCCAAAGCATGATTTTCACACCTGCTACTTCTTGGTGTTCCTTCTGTACTACCCTTCCTCTTTCCCCTTTAAGAATCTCGGAATTAGTTAACCTAGTAAGCAAAACTATGGCTTCTGGTTCTCTACTGGAAAAGCCAGATCTTCAAGCAGCTAAAATTCTGACAGATCAATAATACTTTGAAGTGGCAAAAAGGGACTCACACTGCAAAAAACCCCGTATTTGATAGTTGTAAGATAGCACACGTTCAAAGTTTCCTGATGGTCTTGTCACTTTTATATATACTCTTCACACACTGTCTTTCATGTAGACTGATGGTGTGATCTGCCTTACCCATAACAGAAACAGATTAACAATTTTGGTTGATACAAATGTTACACCCACTAAAACTGTTACAGTGATTTATTAATTTACCAAACAAAGCATGTTTCTTTTTTTATGTTATTCTACTTCAGTGTGAGAGAAGCTTATCGTGTTAGTTGCATTTTCATTCTTCTATCCACTGTACCTTATTTAGTCTATGAAATGCACCACAAGAACTTTGATGACACAGTCTGTTGTGTTTTTCTCTGTCTAAGCAAGCAACTGTAACAAAACACAATCTGTTTACAGAAAAGTTAATGAAATCAACATTCTTTTTTTTTTACTGGTTTTAAGATTCTGGTCAGTTCTGATGCAAGTATTTAGGACTTTTTCCCATATTTCAGATGTCTAATTTGCAATGTTTTAAAGAAATCACAGAGCTTGTTCTCAAATAAAACACATCTATTCCTAATTTTCGGTACATTTGATTGTTTTCATGGGAACTCTATTTATTTTGCAAATTCAAATAGCAAGGAAATGTATAATTTTGTACTCTTCCAAGATTTACAGTTATGTGAATCATTTCAAATGAAATAAGATATTCCCTCTCTAATCACCTGCCTGCCATTGGGGTTTTATGAAGACTCATCCAGGAAGAACAATCTATCGAGGCGGTATCTACTGCTTTTAAAGATTTTCCCTACACTCCCTGCACAAGCTCCTGAGCTCAGTTCCTGAGCCTCACCTACCCAATCCTTTACATTCTTGTAGGAATGCCCATAGCACACAGAAGGAAGGCTTCAATTTTGGACTGAGGAAAAAGGGTAGATATGGTTTAGTAACCTATTTGCATGGGACTACATTCCTTTTCAACAGCCTAGTACTAGCATGCTATGGTGAAGGCCTGGGAAATAGTTAATTGATGTGCTGGATAGCTTTCCAGAACTGACATTAGAGTAATCTGCCATTTCAACAACGAAATTATCTGCTAACATGTGAATGTAACTCCTTACAATATAAGCTATACCTGCCTCTGTCAGGGAAGTAATTCTGAAACACCAAATGCTATTTCAAAATCAGAAAGTATTTTCTAAAACTTCAAGCTACTTAGGGACATGCAGTATACCACTGGGTCCTGTCAAAATTTGCATCCACATGAATCTCTAAATGGAGAACTTCTCTTCCATAGGTTCAAATATTCTATAAAGCCTGCACAGGAACTAAATACCATGTATGTAATTTCAATAATCTCAGGACTAACTGTAACAAACTACTTTATTAGTAGGCAGATTAGGTTAGTTTAATGGTTGGACAGAATCAGTCAGAATCTTTAAATATCCCCTAATATGGTGACATCTTACCAAGCCACCTAATGATTTGCTTTAAATCAAGCTAAATCAACATTTTTGGCAATTCAGTTTTACCCCAGGCCTCCTTTAGGCTCCTTTTTTTTTTAAAAAAAAAAAAAGCAAAATCATGAAATCTCCCTCATTCACCGTTGCCACTTAAAAAAGGCAAATTATTGTAGTTCATCTCATTTAGCTTTAGTTCTTGAAAATTAGACAGCCATTCTTCATCTGCTGTTTGGAATCTGTTAATAAAAGACCAAAGCACATCCATGGAATGATTTCTATACCTTTTGCAAGTAGCTTGATGAAGCTAACGTGGGGAGCTACGGAACAGCTGTAGGTGTATCACCTTCCTTCTTATGTTCTTGTGCAACAAGGGACATGATAATGTGTTATGATATAAAATTAAAAACATGTCCATCTATCCACAGCTACAAAAAGTTCTAAACTCTTCTGAAATCGTGTAAAATATGCACTTCTGAGCAGATCAGTTATCTTCTTGATATTGGCATGAATTTCACATGCAATACTTTGATTCATTCTAACAATCAAGAAACTTAATTATCAAGCATGATACTTGCTGCAGATCAGAAATCAATACATTCAATTAACTACAAAAATTCTAACCATTCTTAAAAAGCAAGGCAGTTTTTTACCTGAAAATGTAAAGAAGATCACATTCTGTAGACCAGCTCTCTGCATTTTTACATGATGGCACTCTGACTTAATTAACATAACCTCACAAGAAAGTTCAGCAACAAGTCTGTTCAGTATCTGAAGCAATACTTTCTCAAAAGAAATATTATGGTAACTGTTGCAGGGGCCTGTGTGATACCGGGCTGTGAACTCATAGTAGCTTTTAGGATCAGTGTAAGCTGCAGAAAAAAAAGTGAAAGATTATGAGAAACAGATATGAAGTAAAAAGAAGGAAAGTGATTTGTGTATTTGAAAATTAAATTGCCAATTAAAATTCTTAAATTACAAATAAAACCTATTTTGCACTCCCAGAGCATTTTTAGTGATAAAATAGGGTATGCTAAACCAGTTGGAATCAGAGTTTTACAAGTCAACGTTCCTACTTATATCCATAGGTAAGCCTTACTCCTTAGTACTGTCATTTTTAATGTTTTTAAGCCAAAAAGAAATTACAGAAAAGGATCAGGATTATAAAAGCTAAGGTTAATAATAGAAAATACCCTCTTAGTATGTGACACAATAGTTCATCTCACACATCATGGCCAGTTATACTAGTATATTATATATATTTTTGTCAAATGTCACATAAGTATTTTAAAGGGCTTAGAAGATGAATCCTCTTCCCCAGAGTTCAACAGAAGATGCAACTAATAAGATGAACAGAAATTCATCCTTTGTGAGCAGAAGTAACTGAAAAAGCTTCTATATAGGCATGAAATTTGCTTTTATGGATGGATCAACTATTTCACCTTCACTGCAAAGCTAAATGAATACCTGGGCATCTTTTACAAATAAGCCAATGTTCTGAAAAATGCATGTTTGTTGTTATTTCCCGATAACCACTCTATTTACCTGAAGCTGGAGATCAACCAGCACAATGTTAAACTGAAAACAGCAGTAAAAGAATGAAGAATAGGTGTCATGGTGTGTGTAGAATCACAGAAAGAAGAAGGGGTTGGCAGGTAACAAAGAACAATGGAAGAGAAACTGAACCAGCTGGAGGTAGAAGCAGTACATCCAAATATCCAATGTAGGCAGCTCATTAGATTCTCTACCTTGCTTATGTCTCCCAACTTCCTTTCCCTTGCTCCCGCATATCCCAGATTTTTTTGTGTATATGTACAAAACTTGAATTTTGTATGCGAACATTCAGATTGAATCCTTAGTGAAGGATATAAATTTGAATTACTGAGAAATGTAATCTTTTCCATTAGAACTGTTTCAGAAAAACCTTTTCCTTTCCAGTTTTGTCAAGCAAGCTAGCTGCCAGAAGTCATGGTTACTCTGTATGAAGGCGACTGTGCCAAAGTAAAATTAATTTACCTTGGAGGTTAATTTAGGTTATTGTGCTCTACCATGTTTCTAAATGATCACTAGTATGCATTTTAAATTAAAAATCATTCCTGCTGAAGGCAAAAAGAGCTCTTGCCTACATCTCCACAAGAATAAAGTACCCTCTAAAGAAGAAAAGGAGCTAGTAATGAATAAATGACATTGCCTTTACAACCTTTGCTACAAAGGTATTTAATACTAGAGCATCAAACACATTACAGTATTTGATTTTACTTGCAGAACAGGAAAGAATAAGCTACAAATATAGCATAATTAAATGATACATACTTAAAAAACAAAAGAGGTAATAGCTAAGGTACTAATATGTTTGAAATAAATCCATACAGCTGTGCTAAAAGCAGTATCATAAAGAATAATTCTATTTATAATTATGCTATTTTGATGTTATTAAGGATTACCGCCTATTCAATTTGTTTCATTTCATTATTTTATATGTTTCTTTTTTAAAAAGAAATTTATTCAGAAGCTTTCTAGTAGGCCACTGAGCCTCATTCAAGGCTCTGTAAATTATATAAAATGAACTGTCTGGCAGTAACGAATATTAAAAACTGTTTCCCCAAGAAACAGAGTGTCTTTATCTCTGCAAATTTATTTATAAATATGCCTATTTATTTAAAAAATAGTAACACACATTTTAAAAAATAAATTTTTTTCAAGGCAACAGCAAACTTACCTGAACTAATAACTTACCAAAAATAAGGTATTTTAGTATGAGGTTTTTATCAGTTTGCATTGCTGTTAGCTTATAACCAATGGAACAAGTGTAAACCCCACTCATGTTGAAGTGCCTCAATATTAAAGTTCCTGTTGGTGATATTTGCACATTGCTATTTTCTAGTAAAGACAAAAATGAAATAAATTTATTTGTCATTATGAGAAAATGCAGAAAGCAGGGGTTATTTGCTGTTAAAGTGAATTGTTATTGACTGTTAAGCTGTGCACAAAATAATTATGGGTACAGGCAAGCAATTCACTTCAAAGCCACACTTCTATTCAAACTTATCTAACTTATGCTTTTACTTAACTGCAAAAGCACACTTATTTTCTTGATATGCAATTTTAAAGAAAGATATTGGGGAAAAAAATAGCCTGACTGAAGTGCATTTTTTCACATACTTGACAGGAGGGAGTAGAACAACTTTATTCCTCCAGAAACTACTTGATCTTTTAATTAACTTAATTTTGTCACATATATCACTGAGTTTAAAAAAAATCAAGTGCTGGTAAAAAGGAGTATTATTAAAAAGACTCAAAGTATGAATACTTTGACAAGAATGGTTTGCAATTCTGTATCAGCCTAGGCTCTCACACTAATGACCTGCTCTTCATTTTTTGATGAGGAATAGGTTTCAGTCTGATGATGAAAACTATTCAGGATGCTAAATCTATAAACTAGAATGTCATTTGCTACTGTATGATGGCATAGCTATCAGATTACTATTGTCAGAAAAACAAAATAGATTTGAGAACTGAAGCTCTGACCTTTGCCATATACACAATTACCCTGCGCAAGCCAGAAGTAACACCACCATTATTTGATTTGGTATCTTGGTTATCACCTTTAAAATCTATGACAGACAGCTTAGCTATACTTATAAATTTGATTACTGAACTTCAAAGATGACAAAAGCCTGCAAAATACAAAGTTTGTGAATCCAATGGAGAAATCTCGTCAAAAAATATTTAGCAGAAAATTAAAGGGATCTTCTGATGGACTTAGTCACTGCATTTATTATAGAGTTTTATCCTGCCTTGTACAATGAATGCTTCATATACCAGAAAAAAATCCCCAGAATGCTTACATAGTAACCATTAGTTATTTTAATGGCATGTTTGTGTGTAGAGAATCTTCTTTTGGAGCATGAAGTCAAGAGCAGGTCATGTTGTTGGACTGTTTTTTTCCCTAGTGCTACAGAAGAAACGACACTTTAAATGCCTTGCTCCATGGGATTATCTGGATGAATACTGACTAGTTAGATTAATTTTTTTTCACAAAACAGACTGCCAGCCTAAAAACGAAATTTTAGAAGTGATTAAGCTATTAGCCCACTTCATTAAATATAGTATTTTTTCCGTATTACTCCTCTGCAGCAGGTTCCACAAGACAACTGAGCAGGATTTCACAGCATGCTCTGGATGTGAAATACATTATACAATTCCATATGCCTCTGTTACAAAGGAGGCATTTCACATTCATGATGGACAAAAAAGCAGTGTAAACAAGTTCAGAGGTTCCCTGTGATCCATGAGAACTGGCATGATTTTAAAATATAATAGAAGTTATTTTTTAACTCATGCTAAGAGAGGAAGCAAGACCACTTTCCAGGATAGTCAGGAATTAGAAGGGTGCAAAACTGAGGTACTTCTGTAAGAATTATGTTACAGAGCAAAAATATCTTAACTTTCCATACCCTTCCAAAATTATATTAAAAACCAAGTGTTCCTGTGTTTTAGTTACTCTGTTAAATAAACTTAAAACCAACAGGTTGATTTTCCTTCCAGTTCTTTCAGTGCAAAAAGATGACTACTCCCCATGTCTTATTCAGCCCAATTTCATAGTGGAGCAACTTCTGTAATTTGAAATTACATATTAAGAAAAAAAGTAAATGACAGCAAAACTGGGCCAGTAGACTTTTCAGAAACAGATTTTTCAGGCATTTACAAACAGCTATAAATTCAGATCATAAATTCTAATCTTCGGATTAAACCACTGAGCATGTTCAAAATTAAATATGCAGTATCTGAAGATGTACAAATATTCAGTGACAAATTATACATATACAGAAACAAAACCTAACATGGTATATAATAAACTTGAGTTTGCCTGAAAAGTTGCTTAGGAACGAAACATCCTCTGTTTTGTAGACCAGACAGGACTCTGACAGTCACTCAGGAAATTTGTTTAAGCTGTGTATCAGTTGTAAGGATAGAATGAGTATACAGATACACCCATGCAGTAAAAGCAGCTTCATATTTGTTCTCACTCTCTTTCCCTCCCTTTCCACAGAAGGACTGTTTAACTACCAACAGCTGCTTCTAGAATATCAGCATTAAGAGGCTGAGGGCAGTACTTGTCAGTTGCTTTGTTTCACAGAGCTATAGTATACACTTTTTTTACTCCTTTTTAAAGGATAGTCACAATATTCTGACACAAATAGTCCTTCTATGCATATATTAAGTTTCAATATGTATGAAAAGAAGAAGATTTCTTTTAAATTCAAATTCCTGGGTTCATTTTTACCAAACTGTAACAGTCTTATTCAAATGTCTGCAGCTGGAAATAAAGATTGAAATTCTTTGTTTTCTCTTGTTCTGTTTAGCTGTTTAGAACACCATCAAAAACTATTTTTTATGAAGTAAAACTTTAAGAATCAGGACATAAGAATCTATTATTTTAATTTTTTTTCCCTATTTTATTCTTCAGTAAAAGTGTATTTCCTCAGTGAATTAAAGTGTATATTCCTCAGTAAAAGTGTATTTTGAGAAACCCTTATTCTCAGCTCTTTTTCTCTTAGTTCTAGATTTCCACTGAAAGGATTTTTTTTTTTTTCCCTACAACAACCCCCAAAAATGTATGAAATACTGTATCAAGCGAGGTTTAGAGAACCTTATTTCCTACTGTTATGGAGATTTGCTATGATAGCTACTAGAAGACTAGTAAGTCTCACTAGTTAGAGAGAATTACATCTGTTCCAAACGGAGGCCAAATGATAGAATTTTACACGGCAAGTGTTTAATTATCTAGAAACTTTAAATAGCTTTTTGTTTGTTTATGATTACTTTTTTCTGAGTTAAAAAACAGAATGAGACAACTACCCTAGAGGATTATCTTTTGTATCTTTTGTCATATTTATTAACCCAAATCATGGTGGCTGAAGTCCTCTCATTACTGTTTTTTCAAAATAATTTTTCTAAGACCTTTCTCATCCCTATAGAAGGTTATGTCAGGAAAACAAGTTTTCTGCTCTTAACAAAATGGTTTTTGCCTGCCTGAGGCTGATTGTAGCACACATGAAGCTGCCATAGAGCCAAGAACCTCTGCCACCATAGTTTTTTTGGTAGTGAACCAATGTTGGCACAGCAACTTGGAATCCTATTGAAGCAATCTGTCCAAAGAGATTTAAACCTGTTAACTTGAAGAAGTCTGAGGTCTCCATGTTTTTCTGTTCTACACTGTTGAAACTTTAGTTTGAGTAAACAGAATCAAAGGAGTGAAACAGGCAATTTGTGTTAACTGTGAATCAGGAGGTTGCCTTCAGTCTGTTTTGTTACTTGGAAATATAAGACCAGAACAGTGTTCTGACTGACAGCAGTATAAACTAAGAGGGAAGAAAACAGGATTTGGAAACTCTGCCGTTGTTAAAGGACGAATGGTTCATAAAGCAAATTATAGACTAAAGCAACCTATTGAACAGGTTTATAAATTAATCATAATGCTTATTTTCCTTTTTAAAAATGAAATGTCACTAAAGGATAAAGAGACATGCACACACAGAAAGAAATAAACACAAAAGAACTCGGTTTCACTGCTCAGATTTGGAAAGATATTGCTGAAGAGCCCGTCATGATCTCTAAGCAACCCTAGCTATGTGAGAAAAATAATACATGTAAAAGTAGCCCAATATACTCTAATATGCAGAAAAAATTATTTGGGTTTTTCATGCTAAACTAGCAGATTAAGAAAACTATTTCATTAGTGTCAGCTTTCTGAAAAAGAATGTTTAAATTGTCCATGAGCAGATTAACCAGAGGTTCAAATTGTCAAGGGATGTGAAGGGCCACCAGACACATACAGAATAAGAAAGACCAATAAAAATTTTGCCTTCAGGCTGAATGACCTAGTACCAAATGACATGGAAAACAACAAGGTACACAATGCTGCCTTTGTTTCACTCATTCCTTGCAAGAACCCTTTTGCCCTGCCCCAGACTCTACCAAAGTTTACAGAAGAGGCTACAAGGAGAGAGAAGTGTGATATCAGGGACTTATTTAAGTGAGCTGAATACGCAAGTTTGTAGAACAGAATGAGATATAACTGAGGATGCTGAGAGAGCTGACTAAGTAATGAAACTTATCTATTTTGATGGTGATGAGGTCCTTAATGACCCAAAAGGAAAAAAAACAGGAAAAAAAAAAATTATTAGGTTGCACAGAAAAGACAGAAAATCTCTCAGGCTAGAGAGCCCACAAACTCAAATGGTCAAGAAGGCCCTAAACAACTTTGTATCTGAAGGCAGTCTGTCACTGAAGAGGCAATTGGGTTAGATCACACCACCCACCATTCTATTATTCTGCCTTTGCTGAATACTCCCAGCTGTCTCTCAGTGCAGCAAAGAATGTTATCCTCAGTCCCTGTTGCATCCAACATGTCCTGCTCTAATACTCTTTAGATATCGCATCATTCTTTAGAGATCTAAAAATATGTTTTCATTTTTTTCATCTCACCCTTTTTAGAAAAGTGAAACATCATGAATAGTAGTTACATAGAAAACCTCACAACTGTATCCTCAGTTACTTCTTCATTTACATTCCCCACCCTTATAACCCTCATGTGGCTTTGGGCAGGAGGAGCAGGGAAAGGAGACAGGGTGTGGGGTACATGTAAGAAAAGAATTGCTTACTTGAAGAAAGACTACCACCTGGTCCATTCCACTGAAATACTGGATCAATAAGTTCTAAGTTTCTCAGATGATGTGTAATACATAAAATACATGGACTGTTGTGATTCACCTTGACATAAACTTTAACTGAAAAAAAGAAAAATATCATTAGCATCAAGTATCTATCAATGATGTCCTTACAGTGAGATATACAAATTTCAAGACAGTGCTCAACAATAATCTTGAATAAAGTTCTAATTTGGGGACTGGTTCTGTTACCTCGACCATCAAGATGAAATACAAAATAGACCAGCATTTTCTATGTAAACTAAATTTGAGGTAATTCTATCTAGTTCTCAGCTTATCTGGTTGTGTAAACAGGAACCACAGTGCACTGGGACATCACTTAGCAGGTTCTGGTAAGCATGGGCTTCTGCAGCACTCTCTCAGTTGGTCACCAACACACATGGAGAGAGTGAAACTGCAGGATACTCATATGAAAGTTCACTGTTTACATTCTATTAGCTATTGCCTTTTACCGGTGCACAATCTATTTGCATAAAAAGGGTTTAGTGTTCTAGCTTACTACATGGTGACCTGCCTATTGTTTAATTCAGATGAGATAGGAAGCAAACTAAGTAAGGTGAGGATTTACTTAGTTCCATGGTAAAGCAAGTGTGCATGTCTTGCGTGCAATTAGTAACATACAAGAGCTTCTAGATCTTCAGTAAATTGTGACTGGTGTAGTCATAATCACTTCCACAATACACAGCATTTCACTGTGCACAATTTGTTTTGCTTCCCTTCCCACTGGGGCTCTGCAAAGCATGTATCTTCTTCAGAAGCATGGGAAGCTAAATATTTACACTCTAGTGAGGCCTAACTTGAATATACCATGCTCTGTGTCAAGCTAACCTAATGCCACTGAAAAGCTACAAATAGTATAAAACATTAGATTTATGACATCTGTGATTTGGACAGTCTGATTAATAATTAAAATTGAGTTAAATAAGCAAGTTACCACAATAGTACCTTACCACTGACTCTTTCAGATTCCCTTCAAGTGGAAAACAGCTCAAATATTTCTTGCAGGAAGGGATTAATGATCAGAAAACATTTTCACTTTTCCAGTGTGGCAACTGGTAGTAAAGATACCACAGTTTCTCCCCTCACAAAGTATGACAGTTCATTTGCATTAAAATCTTAAAAGCCTCTTACATTCACATTAGAGTATGAAGTTGTTCAAACAGAATAAATACTTACATATAACAATGAACACACAAAAATTATTTCAGAGTTTTTATAGTCTTAAGATCAGAAGGTAAATCAATCCCAGCTAATAATTAGTTTTTTACAGCGGCTTATGTAACACAGAAAAGCATATATTTTCATTTGTACAATAGTAAATCATGGAGACAGATGTCATTTACAGGTGTTGTTTCAGTTTTTAACCACAAAGCATGAAAATTAACATAAATTTTACATGTTAATGCAACTGCCAATATGATTAGGGTTTTTCCATTGACAATCCTCAAAACTGCTCAAATTTTCCTAACTGACTGGCTTTTGCAATAATCCATTGGGACAAAATTGTACACACCGTGTATCTCTCTTCACATTTTCTATTTCCTCAAGGTCACTTTGTTCTGTCTTGCATCCATAATAAAAAGTAACAAAATTATGGTGACATTATTATTGTAAAGTGCCTAGATGGTAAATTCAGTCTCACTGCTGTAAATACCCATGACAGTTTTCTAAACAAGTATCATAGCAGTAACGTAACAGAAGTGCATCTGATAGAAAATAACGGCTGAAAAAATATCTACAGGTATAACCTCATTCTTCTTTTAAAATTAAGTATTACTCTTTTAATTAAATTCTTTGCTACTTGTTTTATTTGATCATTTTCTCTCCACTATAAAAAAAATTACCTAAGATAGTGATCCAAAAAGAACTCATTTATGTCATGTGTTTCAAAAGTTTTGGATTTTAATGGTGAAGCTTTAACCCAATTTTTGGTAAAAAAATCCCTCAAAGCAGAGATGTTGCCCAGCATCTCAAAAGAACACTGGAGCCAAGTTTAGTAATGGTCTGTCCCAAGAGAAGGTGTAAACATTACTTATTAATACCATATTGTTTAGAAACAAAGTTGGAAGAAAACATTTAATTTGTCTTCTAACTTTCAAATTGCCCTCTGCCATTCAAGTAGTAGCCATGTTTACCAACATGAGTCACAATCAGAAGACAGAAATATACTGAAATACTGATAGGATGAATCTTTGGACCGCTCAGTGACTTTATTTAACATCAATGCTAAATCACATTGTAAGTTAAACTACTAAGAGAATCTCCTAGACAACAACAACAACAACAAACCAAACATTTCCCAGAATTATTGCACCTTTGGATTAAAAAAAAAATCGTATGTCTAAGAATTTATTTTGCTTATTTGTAAGCAAGAAAATTTTTTTTTTATGTTGTATTTTAGGATTCCCCTAAAAAGCAGAAATATCATTTCTAGATATGCTACTAGTAAAGCTATAACTGGAAAAAACATATGGAGAAAACTATGGGGAAAAGTATTACCAAAACCAAGCCAGAAATGTGCATTTGGAGAAAAAGCAACATGAGTAATATATGACAATCAGTAACAGCCTAGTCTTTAATTTGATTTTCATATTGTCCAATAATTGTTTTGCTTAATGAAAAGAGATAGTATTAGTTAAGGAGAAAGTGACATTATGTTCTGGAGTTGGATGATTTAATTTAGAACACAATTAATTCTTGTCTGTTTATTTTTTTTCTTAGGATATAATATAAATTTCAAGTCTCAGGTTCTATCAACAGAAGTAAGATGAAGTCAAAATACCTACAACAGCAAAAAAGCAGCATTTCAGAGCAAAATTCCTGCAGGCAGCTGGAAGACTACACCTAACACTGGTATTTTGATAAGAAATTAAAAAATTATTATCTTCAATTCATGAAAAATATAAGTAAGAATAAAAAAGCTACAAAAATTAAATAGCCTATTAAGTATACATAAGTCAGTACAGAATTTCAATGGATTAAATAACTTAAAACCATTTAAAGCAATTCAACAAGGGATATGATAAAGAAAGGCCTTTTCTTGGTAAAAAAAAATATTTTCACTAAAACTTGTTACACTATGTTTAAAGTAAAATACCTGGAAACATGACAGATCCCACTATTTTTAAGCTACTGCATCTTGACCCCGCACTTCTTAAAAATCTCTTTGAGGATTGAACTGTTACAAGACAGAACAATGACATTAATACAACAGTATAATTTATCTGAAAAAGCAAGCAGCATACTTTGGGTTAATCTACACTCTATCGTTCATCAATGGATATTAAGTTAATACTTACCTAATGTCTTATATGCACGATTAGAGAGTCATAACGCATGATTCTCATTAAGGTAACAAAAAACAATGACAGTGGACTGTTTAGATTCAAATATATTCATTTAAAAAAAACAACAAAAAACAGTTGCATTTTAAATTAAGACTGTTCCAAATGGGAATAATGGAGACAGGCTCTGTCTAAAATGAGGCTAAAATTTAGCTGCCTTGTTATGATATCTTCAGTCAGGATATCAATCAATGTGTATACTGACCATTAATAAAATAATGAGCTTTGGGTCTGTCATGATTGTGATTTTCTGAATTTTCCCATGAAAAGAAATATAAGGTATTTTATGGCTATTTTAATTTGAATTTCTTTTATTCTAAATAGAAACTAAAAACACATTCATAAATTTTGCAAAGCTTTGAAGACAGACAAGGCTTCTGAAAGAAAACTGAAGTATCTTTCAGGTGGACAACCCAGTACAATTCAAATTCAAGTTTTTTTTTACGGTTACAGAACTGGAGCCAGCAGATAATGGCTATCAGACCTCTCAGCATTTTGTGTCCTTTGTCTCCACCTCCTGCTTGAAAGGAACTCAGGATACTGAGAGTTAATGTATGCTTGTGATTCCTAATTCTTTCAGATAATCCTTGAAACAAAGAATAGGAAGTCCTAAACAAAAAGAGAGCTATAAAATACTGAATACAGTAGCAGCAATTATTTGATGAAGATGAGATAAGTAATTTTGTGGTACCAGACTAGTGCTTATCACTAAATTAGGTTCAATATTCCAAAATTAAAGCAGCGATAAATACTCTGGTAAACGGCTTACAAATTAAGGTTTTTATTGAGAGCAACGAGAGAGGGGTCGAATCTTATCTCTGGTTTGATTTATCTTGATGTAAGCAATAATGGGAAATTATCCATTCCATCTATTATACAAATGGTAACTATACCTCTCTGCAGAAAAAAAGAAGCAAAGAAGATTTTTCAGGACAACATAAATAAGGTAAATTAAAAGAACTGTCTGTACTTCTATATGGCTGCAGTACGCCATTGAAAATACTTAAAAAGTAGGAAGAAATAAAGTCTTGCTTGAGAAAAAACAAACAAACAAAAAAACCAAAAAGCCAAAACCAACCAACAAAAAAAAACTCAAAAAACCAAAACCAAACAAAAAAACAGACCCCACCATCCGCCAAAAAAAAAACCAACACCCCCCCCCCCC
>JAAWXA010000005.1:44155208-44285921 GCA_038090715.1 Florisuga fusca | reverse complement strand
AAATTTGGTCTGAAAATGGTAGTGGCAGGAAACAGTTTGAGCCTTAAATAAACAATTGTTTTATTAATTAATAGAATTCTGTATTACTAGATGCCAAACAGGCATAAAATTAATTTATCTAGAAATGAAAACACTATGGATAGGAAAATTTGTATTTTAGTTATAGTAATTGCTAAAAGTTTTTTTCAAAGTAACTATGTTTTGAGATAAGTTTTGTAAATAGATTTCTGCACTTAAGAGTATATAAATAGCAGTGCTATTTATTTATTTTTGCTCTATTATTCTAATTGTCAAGTTTTTCTATATCCAAGTATTTTAATTACAGCTAGCATTTCTACGTCGCCTATCGAAAGTAAGTGCTGAGCAAAAATACTACCTTTTCTATTACTAATCATATGAAAGGAGAAACCAAACTTCAGTGTGTTTCAGTTAAGTTTAAACCTTTACACAAAAAGCCTGCCAGCTATGCACCATATTCTGATTTTCAAGTAGGCCTTCATATTTTCTGACATTTACATCACTAATACATTTCATAAGTTTAGAAGGAGACATTTTCCTTCTCATATTGCAAGCTAAAGTTTAGAATGTTGTTCAGTAAGATGGAAACTTCCTTCAGATGGGTCAGAAAAGTCAAATGTAATTAAGCCGTTTTAAGAAATATGCTCCACATTGTCCTCAAAAGAGTTTAATTATTCACTTCAGAAAAACATAGCATAAACCAAAAAGTGTGCACATTAGTAAACAAAAAAAAACGAAATGAAAAATCCTTTAAGAAAGTGTTTCACATGCTCAACATTAGTCTGAACTCAGACTGAACAACCCAGGACAATATATTAAGTAAGTGCCTGTTTTGGAATTGACAATGCCTATTATGCCTGCTAAAACTAAAGACAGAAGAAATACTGCAACAAGGTTTGGTGAATATATAGTAAAATACTGCCTGTAGGTTTTCCTTTTTTTTTTTTGTCAGAGAATAAAATAATTTCAAATTCACCTCTAATCTTGCTCCTCCTGGAAAAGACCTTGACTTTCTAAGCAAACTGGTGAAACTCAATCATAATTAGATTACAGAATAATAAAATCTGGCAAGTATGCACATGAATGCACAGATTAAATAATCTAATTTAATACTATTAGAAAGCCCAAGTGAATTACTGTGGCCAAGTTTCAAAACCTCACTAGGAAGAGGAGACTGTCATTTCAGGGTATTCCCAGTCTTAAGAGTTGAGAGGACATACAACTGGATTTCCAAATTGGTGCAGGCTGACAGCTGCAATTACATACACAGCAGATACAAGATCAGCACTAATACATCAGAAATGCAGTCCTGGTATCCTACCACATAACTATTTCTGTACCTCTGAGCCTTCTACAAAGTGATGCAGCTCTTCCAGTTGAGTATCAAAGTTACCAGGTACTCAGGGACCATGTAACTCACCCTCCTGTGGTGTCAGACTCCCTTAGGCATGCAGCTTCCTTGGTGCATAGGAAGGAGAAAAGTCTCTCTCCCCAGAAATCACTATTCATTTTTTAAAAAAATAAAATAAAATAAAATAAAATAAAATAAAATAAAATAAAATAAAATAAAATAAAATAAAATAAAATAAAATAAAATAATAAAACATTACAAAGATAATCTTTAGGCTTTCCTGCATCCATGTTCACCTCCACAGGTAGAAAGTAAAATTAATCCCACTGGTAGATATGGTGGGTATATGCGAGCAACCCCACTTACAAATATTTAACAAACCCACAGGGGAAAGCTGAATGTCAAAGTGCACAGGTCTTGTCTTATGGAACAGCACACCAGCTATCAACACAAAACTACCAGGCTGTGAAGAATGTCATATATGCAGCAACATAAACATATATGTGTGCAAGAGAGCCATAATAATAAACGCATGAGGAATGACTGAGGGAACTGGGGTTGTTTAGCTTAAGGAGGTTGAGGGAGACCTTATTGCTCCCTGCAACTACCTGAAAGAGGCTGTAACAAGGTGGGGTTCAGTCTCATCTCCGAAGTTACAAGCGACAGAACCAGAGCAAATGTCCTCGAGTTGTGCCAGAGGGGGTTTAGATTGGCTATCAGGAAAAGTTTCTTCACTGATATGGTTACTAAGCATTGGAACAGGCTGCCTGGAGAAGTGTGGTCACCAGCCCTGAAGGCACTTAAAAGACAAGATGTGGCGATTAGGGAAGTGGTTGACTTGGTTGGCAGTGCTAAGTCAACGGTTGGACTCAATCACCTTAAAGGTCTTTTCCAACCAAAATGATTCTACGATTCTGTGATTCTATGACAAAGGCATGGCCAGGGAGGGCACTCAGGCAAGACTGTGAAGTTAAGGTCCGATGCTCCAGGCAGGGCAGGGGCAGCAGAGAGCACCGCCTCCCCCAAGCTGCGCGTCCAGGCCCTGAGGGACAGGNACCCCCCCCCCCCCCCGAATCAAAACTGGGATTTTTCATCAGAAGACTAGTTTTAGATATGATGGATTAGCAGTTTAATTTACTTTGCAGTATTTCTTCATTGTGTACCACTTCCACAGCTTTGCTGGAGGAACTTTAAAAATAATTTAATTTTCCCAAAAGACTTCCTGGAAGGAACAGAGAGGTTTTATTGAAAAACAAAATGGATTCAGTTTTTCTCACTGGAATATTTATGTTAAGTCTTTTCAAATTCTGCTGCACTGGAAGAAACAAAACTAACTGTTTAGTAACATTCAGCTCCCAAAAGAATGGGACGAGATTCTCCATTAACAAAAATCAGCATATGCTTTGATTTTAATAAAATAATACTAATTTATGTCAAATTATGACTCCTACCTGAAAAACAGCCCATTTTAAAATTCCTTCTGCCACTATTATCCATAAATATTTTAAGAACTGTCAAGTTTGTGTATCATAATTGGAAAGGAAAAACAGAGTTACTGAACACATATTAATGACAGAAAACTGAAAACAATCTTATACAGAAAGTATTCAAATCCAATCTTACAGAGAAAGTATTCAAAGCTCATGAGAAGGCAACTGGATAAATTAATTTAGAAAAGTTAAGCACTGGAAACTGACAAGGTATGAGCAGATATACATAACTTTATGAGATGTTTAGGTGCTTCTTAATCAATGCAGAAAGAATAATATTTTTTTCACAATAATAATTTAAACCCAAAGATGGAGCTCTTGAACTGTCTATTTAAAAAGAACTAGAAAAAGTGGAAGTAATATGGTTACTGAATGATAATAATTTAAAACTTCTGGAATTCTTTTTTTGGCATCTTCAATGGCAATCCAGGATAGATTTTGAGAAAGGCAGCTTAAATGCTCTCTCATAGTTTCATTTGCATAGATGCCATTTCAGTCAGAAAAAGTTTCTGTCTGCGTATGAAACCCAACTCTTACACGTTCTTTCCCTCACTTTCTATACTGCCTTTAAAAAAATTTTTAAGGGTTTTTTTTTCTTTTTCAGTTTTCCTACTTGAATTCCTTTGCTATCCTAATCACGTGCAATTTCAGTGGTACTTCCTACAACTGTTTCTAGAAAAAATGATCAGGTTCTTACTCTCAATTTTAAGAGTGGATACAATCAGTCTAAAAAGATTTTCATAGAAAGAAAAAAGTAACCAGAGGTCATTAAGTGCCACAGCAAGAGCAAAGAAGACATTAAAGGACATGGGAAGTGCTTAAACTGCAGTTTAAAGTCATGCAATATAACACTCTATCCATGCAGTTTGAACCTGGCACTTAACAAGCAGTGAGAAAAGCTAAGTTTCATTCATTTTTCAGAAAAGTGATGTTTCTGAATAAATTCCCACAAGTAAATTTTTTAAGCATACCAAATGCACTAGAAATATATTTGGTCTGATTCCTCGTGGCGTTTTACTTCTTACAGGCATAACAGAAGACATGAGCAACATTTTGCAGAATAAGACAGATGAAGAAATACTATATTGCATCACTACGAGATACACAGAAGTCTAGACTAATTCATCCCAAATCCAGACTGATTCAAACTGCCCAGATGCCTAACGAGCTATTCCTGAAGACTGGAATTCAAAGGTACATTTGCCATACAAAGTAGCTATGCTGAGGACTTAAAAACCTGAAGGAGCTTGATTCAACAGCTTTACTACTAATATATGCCATGAAAACAGGCCCAGGATCCTGTAGAGAGTTAAGTGTAAAATACTAACACCCTGTTGGATGCATTTAAAATCTACTTGACAGATGTATAAATTATAACCCAATACTGCCAGAAATTGCATGTATTTCTAAAGATTTCTGGCTATAGGGGAGAGAACAAATTCAAGATCAGGGGTAGCAGGTGGATTGTACCTTAGGCAAATCAATGCTCCTGCTTCTTCCTGGTTGGAGGGAGTTTCAAGAGTGACAAGCAAAGAGGAATCTCTCCCCCACTGCTTGCCAAAAGACAGAATCTGGGTAGATTATTACTGACCAAATCAGCATTCATTTCTACACCCACTGAGTTGAAAGTGGATGCCATGCACCCATTTAGATTTCATATAAATTACATTCTACTGTTTCACAAAGTATTTTATTCTCAGTCTTTTAGTCTTAAAATGAACATTGCATTTGCAAAATACATCATCTTCAAAACAATCAGAAAATTAAATTTGGTCTGAAAATGGTAGTGGCAGGAAATAGTTTGAGCCTTAAATAAACAATTGATTTATTAATTAATAGAATTCTGTATTACTAGATGCCAAACAGGCATAAAATTAATTTATCTAGAAATGAAAACACTATGGATAGGAAAATTTGTATTTTAGTTATAGTAATTGCTAAAAGTTTTTTTCAAAGTAACTATGTTTTGAGATAAGTTTTGTAAATAGATTTCTGCACTTAAGAGTATATAAATAGCAGTGCTATTTATTTATTTTTGCTCTATTATTCTAATTGTCAAGTTTTTCTATATCCAAGTATTTTAATTACAGCTAGCATTTCTACGTCGCCTATCGAAAGTAAGTGCTGAGCACAAATACTACCTTTTCTATTACTAATCATATGAAAGGAGAAACCAAACTTCAGTGTGTTTCAGTTAAGTTTAAACCTTTACACAAAAAGCCTGCCAGCTATGCACCATATTCTGATTTTCAAGTAGGCCTTCATATTTTCTGACATTTACATCACTAATACATTTCATAAGTTTAGAAGGAGACATTTTCCTTCTCATATTGCAAGCTAAAGTTTAGAATGTTGTTCAGTAAGATGGAAACTTCCTTCAGATGGGTCAGAAAAGTCAAATGTAATTAAGCCGTTTTAAGAAATATGCTCCACATTGTCCTCAAAAGAGTTTAATTATTCACTTCAGAAAAACATAGCATAAACCAAAAAGTGTGCACATTAGTAAACAAAAAAAAACGAAATGAAAAATCCTTTAAGAAAGTGTTTCACATGCTCAACATTAGTCTGAACTCAGACTGAACAACCCAGGACAATATATTAAGTAAGTGCCTGTTTTGGAATTGACAATGCCTATTATGCCTGCTAAAACTAAAGACAGAAGAAATACTGCAACAAGGTTTGGTGAATATATAGTAAAATACTGCCTGTAGGTTTTCCTTTTTTTTTTTTGTCAGAGAATAAAATAATTTCAAACTTCACCTCTAATCTTGCTCCTCCTGGAAAAGACCTTGACTTTCTAAGCAAACTGGTGAAACTCAATCATAATTAGATTACAGAATAATAAAATCTGGCAAGTATGCACATGAATGCACAGATTAAATAATCTAATTTAATACTATTAGAAAGCCCAAGTGAATTACTGTGGCCAAGTTTCAAAACCTCACTAGGAAGAGGAGACTGTCATTTCAGGGTATTCCCAGTCTTAAGAGTTGAGAGGACATACAACTGGATTTCCAAATTGGTGCAGGCTGACAGCTGCAATTACATACACAGCAGATACAAGATCAGCACTAATACATCAGAAATGCAGTCCTGGTATCCTACCACATAACTATTTCTGTACCTCTGAGCCTTCTACAAAGTGATGCAGCTCTTCCAGTTGAGTATCAAAGTTACCAGGTACTCAGGGACCATGTAACTCGCCCTCCTGTGGTGTCAGACTCCCTTAGGCATGCAGCTTCCTTGGTGCATAGGAAGGAGAAAAGTCTCTCTCCCCAGAAATCACTATTCATTTTTTAAAAAAATAAAATAAAATAAAATAAAATAAAATAAAATAAAATAAAATAAAATAAAATAAAATAAAATAAAATAAAATAAAATAAAAAAACATTACGAAGATAATCTTTAGGCTTTCCTGCATCCATGTTCACCTCCACAGGTAGAAAGTAAAATTAATCCCACTGGTAGATATGGTGGGTATATGCGAGCAACCCCACTTACAAATATTTAACAAACCCACAGGGGAAAGCTGAATGTCAAAGTGCACAGGTCTTGTCTTATGGAACAGCACACCAGCTATCAACACAAAACTACCAGGCTGTGAAGAATGTCATATATGCAGCAACATAAACATATATGTGTGCAAGAGAGCCATAATAATAAACGCATGAGGAATGACTGAGGGAACTGGGGTTGTTTAGCTTAAGGAGGTTGAGGGAGACTTTATTGCTCCCTGCAACTACCTGAAAGAGGCTGTAACAAGGTGGGGTTCAGTCTCATCTCCGAAGTTACAAGCGACAGAACCAGAGCAAATGTCCTCGAGTTGTGCCAGAGGGGGTTTAGATTGGCTATCAGGAAAAGTTTCTTCACTGATATGGTTACTAAGCGTTGGTACAGGCTGCCTGGAGAAGTGTGGTCACCAGCCCTGAAGGCACTTAAAAGACAAGATGTGGCGATTAGGGAAGTGGTTGACTTGGTTGGCAGTGCTAAGTCAACGGTTGGACTCAATCACCTTAAAGGTCTTTATTTAGCAATCTAAACAAAAGCAGTCTGATTTTGAGATGTCCTCTCTGCATAAATTCAGTGTCATCTGCAAACATCCAGCACTCTGGAAAAAAAATCAAACTATGTTTATTTGGACAGTTCGATTAGCATTATGGGGCCTTTGTGGTGGTATCAGGAAAATATAGGGCACAGTGTTCTATCATTCATGGATGTTAAGTTTCCCTCAGATATAACTTCCTTGAATTCTTAACTTGCTCTTGATTAATACAAAATCACTAATGGGCCTAACATATTACAGTACAGTTTTATAGTAAATAAAATTGCTGTTCCATGATGCAGAACAATGGTGATTTTCCTTTGAAGTAGTTTGCTGATAGAGAATAACTNGGGGAGTGGCGGTGGCGCCGGGGCGGGAAGGGAAGGGAAGGGCGAGCCGCCGAGGTGGAAGTGGCTTCGCCGGTCTCCGACCTTCCCTGCTGAGACCGATCAGCGGGGAAAGCGGCGGCGGGGCTTTCCCAGCCGCAGTACGAAGCGCTGCGCTTGTGTCTCTGGAGAAGGAGGGGGGAGGAGGGGGCTTTCACATCCTCAAACCCCAGGGAAACATCTGCCGCCGAGGTGGCTCGATCCTCGGTCGTCCAGCTGGCAAATCGTACATCATTCATCCCAATCCAGTAACGCAGCAGCACTCCGCACCAGGGGCGACGTCTTCGAAACAGCCGAGCGGTGGTGCAAAAGCTGCTGCTGGGGGTGGCCAAAGGGGCAGCGAGCTGGCTGCCTGCGGCCTGCAGTTGTACCTGAAGACAGAGCAAGGAAGTTTGCCTTGCAGAAGCAAAGAACTGCGCTGAGCTAGTCAGTGTCATGAGCGTTTGCGGCTGTGCTGCTCAGCCCTTGGTGCTCTGCTACAAACAGACTCAGGAAGCCCTCGGGACTTGTGCGTATTCATGTTCCGTAGGAGTATTTAGATTCGTTGTAGGTTAGAAAAGTGATGTTTTGAAAGACTGGACGAGGAAAAATAGAATTATTTGGGAAGCAAATAAAGTCTGACGAGAAAATTTGGAAATTTTTGTGTATTGCTACTGGGAGTAGAAAAATAGCTGCTTACATCAAAGAACCAGAAAGACTCCATAGGACTCCTTAAAGAAAGCAAAAGGCAGACATTTAGTAAAGATGACTAGCATAGATGCATGACCAATAGTCTTACTTAAAGCATGGGATCACTTCTGAAAATTGCCTAGACATAATTCAGCCTCATGTCATAGAATTACTTTCCAGGATAATCTAGACAGAATATCTGTCAATAAAATCCAAAATAAAGCTTTAATTGCATCTCATTCTGCATAAATAAATGGAGCAAAACATGAGTATGCCTTGCAGCCTTTCATGCTTTTTTACCTGGCTTCCCTGTCTTTGCTTCGCCTCTTTCTGAAGCTTTCCAGGAGGAGCTAAGCAGGGGGTCTGAAATGTCAGTCTGCAACATTGGATGTTATTTCTAGTATAAAACTGAATATATTTGATGTGAAGATTACTGAATGTCAGTAAAGAAAGACAGCAGTAGGATATTTTAAAGGTTTGTTAGAGGCAGAGGTCAAACTTGGAGGTATCTTTTCACTAACTTGAATGTACAAGTATGATAGTGGACACAAGTTGTTTTAGACAAAGGATTATGTGTTTTCATAAGGTTACCTTAGCCTTGCAATGCTGAAACTGCGTATATAGTATTCTCTGCTGTCAGTTTTTACCCATTGTAGGTCTTGTGACCTATAGATGAAATTTGTCTTAATAGAAGAAAAGTTTATTCATTCAGTTATTCTCTATCAGCAAACTACTTCAAAGGAAAATCACCATTGTTCTGCATCATGGAACAGCAATTTTATTTACTATAAAACTGTACTGTAATATGTTAGGCCCATTAGTGATTTTGTATTAATCAAGAGCAAGTTAAGAATTCAAGGAAGTTATATCTGAGGGAAACTTAACATCCATGAATGATAGAACACTGTGCCCTATATTTTCCTGATACCACCACAAAGGCCCCATAATGCTAATCGAACTGTCCAAATAAACATAGTTTGATTTTTTTCCAGAGTGCTGGATGTTTGCAGATGACACTGAATTTATGCAGAGAGGACCTCTCAAAATCAGACTGCTTTTGTTTAGATTGCTAAATAAAGACCTTTGAGCTTGGGATTTGGAAATGTGTGTTGTGTATGCTGATGTGTGATGTGAAACCACCAACCTGATAGAACAAATAGCAAAACTCTGGAAGCAATTAAGCTGCATGGACAAATATGATGTCAATGGGATTTATTTACTCCAAGTAATTTAAGTTTCCTGCTCTTGCATTTTGCTGCAGTTATGTTTGATAAATTTTCTTTGTGTTAAAGCTGTGTTTCTGTTTAATTTGTATTTGTGATACCAGCAGCTTGTTTTAAAATACTTCAGTGAAAACACCCTATCCTTAGTAAGACTGAAAACTAAATTTTGCTTCTATTAGACAAATAAGAATGGTTAGTGCCATTTCAAGTTGTTATGTGTGCCCACTTGTACTGTGGTACACAGGAACCATGTTTTACACCAGGACACATTTCATTGTGAGGTTATTTCCACTGTTACCAAGTAACAAAAAAACTCTCTGCTCATTCAGTGGCTGTGTTCTTTCTGTACCATACTTGATAAATGTCTTTTCAGGGAAGAATTCACAGCATAATCTACTGCCTTGTTCTTTATGTACTCTCTCTGTGTACTGATCTGCTGGAGGATGAAATCTAGTTTTACTGTGGACTGTCATCTAGGACTCCAGGAACTTGCAGAAACAGGAGCAAGCGGAGTCTTTTGAATTTACTGCCACATAGGAACGATAGAAGGGAGTGACTGTGGTTTCTTGTGGAGCTGAAAGTCAGGCAAGTGCTTTTTAAAAAGTCCACCTTGTCAGTTGGACCTGCTCACAGGATGGATCGCCAACAGAGTCGAAGTCCATTAGGAAATATGTGCATGACTGCTGGGAGAGGTCCTCAGAACAGCCACGGCTTTGCCAACTTTGAAAAGAAAACCAGTCCTTCTTTTCCTGCAATAATGCCATCCATGGCTCCAGTATGGCCAAATTGCCCTTTATTTCCACACCGGATTGATGTGCCTTTGGTGGATCCCTGCTCAGGTTTTGTGAGTGCAGGAGCAGATGCTGACCTCCAGCCCAATGTTGGAAGAGCCATTGAATCCCTGGTGGACTACAGTGATGTGAAACCTCAGCAGCGGGTCCCCATCACAGGAAAGAGAGGCCCGACAGCCCACAGGAAGCAGATGATCCTCCTGGAGGAAACCAACCAGAACAGAAGGTGGAACTCCAGGGCTGTGTCAGATGCCTCTGTTAGGGCACAAGTCAGAGGTAAAGCAAACCACTGTTTTTATTTTTTAATCAACAAAGAAATTGGTAGTGCTTAACAAAAAAATACAATTTGTTTCTCAGCTCCATCCCCCAAAGTCCTAAAAGAGCAGCCTTAGGAAATATATTTGCCCTGGATTTTTGAAATGAATGTAACAACTGTAGTAAAGTGTTGGTGTGATTGATTTATTGTCCCTGCTGAAGCAAAGAGGTACCAGTCAGCAAATCCTAATGAGCATTCCAATGCTAAAATAATAATAATAATAAAATGTCTCTGAAGGTAAATAATGTTTTCAAAAACCTATTTAGGTAAATTGTGATATTATATACACTATGAGCACTTGTTTTAATGTAAAACAAAATAAATTACTCCAGTGTTGGGAAATACCCTGGATATTTTTATGTCTTTTAGTATTTCCCAACAAGTTGCAGTGCAGGACATGTATGATGGGACAACAGAAGTTCCATAGCACTGTCATCACATGTTTATCAAAGTACAAATTACGTTCTTTATTTTATATCAAGGCATTAGAAATAAAGCTGAGACTGATCATTTTATATTGAGTACAGCATCAAAATGGAAATTCGCTCTCTAACATGAAGCAAAATTGGCATGGTGGTTAATATTCGGAATTTTCTGATGAAAACTCTGGAAAGCAGAAATATCTTCACAGAACTTCTAAAAGCAGACACTATTAGCACCAAGCAATATGGCTGAATTTTTATAAAGATTAAGCTAATTTAAATTTTTTTCATAGATAAATGCTAATTACAGCTAGAACAAAATTTTATAACTCAGACAACTTGCTCACAGGTGGGAGGAGGCATTTCTTAAAACGTGTAAAGAAATGTAAATAAACTCTTTGTTCCATTTTACTATATAGAGCTAGCACTCTTACTTTACAGTTAGCTATATTTTATCTGTATTATTCTCACCATAAAGTCTCCAGGTGCTATAAATTCAGGCAGTGTTTTTGGTTCCTCGTATCTCTCTTTGAACTTTGCATCTTAAATCACGTTAAGCTTGCTGCAGTCATATAACCCAAAAGAACCCAAGAAACCACGAAGGATAAAAAAATACACTCCTTTGTTTTGTTGCTCATCATATCATTTTTCATTCTTATTTCTCAGTTACTGTGTTTTCAGTTTACATATGAAATAAGACCTCAGATACCAATCAGAACTGAACACTCTTTTGTTCTGTAAGCCTCTAGAAAAGCAAAGGGGAAAGATTTGAGAATCATTGAATTATAGAATGTGTGAAGTTGGAAGGGACCTTTACAAGTCATATAGTCCAACCATCCTGCAGTGAGCCAGGACACCTTTAAATTAGACCAAGGTTCTATTTAGATCCCCTCCAAGCCTGACTTTGAAGGCCTCCAGCGATGGGGCATTCACCACTTCTCTTGGAAACCTGTTACAGTGTTTCACCACCCTCATAGTAAATAATTTCTTTTTAATATCCAACCCAAATCAACCCTTCTCTAGTTTAAGACCCCCTTGCCCTATCACTACATGCTCTTAAATGCAATCCAGTACTATCTGACCATTATTTTTTTGAATGTAGGGAAAGGCAGACAGAGACAGAGATAGTAATACTCTGACAAGATAGACACATACCTGAAATGAACACAGACAAAAGTTGACTTTTCAAGGCAGAAACCCTGATTACAGTCAAGAAAGCGTTCTGAAATGGAGACTTCCAGAAAGCAGATAGAAACCATCTGGTGGCTTCCTGGGGCTTTTTCACTGGGTGAAGCTCACTGTTAAGAGTGAAAAACAGACTCCACTGAAGCTGTCAAAAGAAGTCCTTTTTCTTAATGAAAGGTATGCAAATGTTCTTCCAAATGTAGGATTAGTTTCCAGGTTTTCATTTGATGCTGAGTTATAAACAACAAATGTGTATATATAGATATAAAAAGTAGCTGAGTTTTAAGATACTAATTTTAATTGGACTGCATAAACAAATTCCAGACTTCAGCTATATGATTCAGACCCCAACTACCAACCCCCAAGCATGTGATGTGATGAAAGTTGCTTATCCTTCTAGATATAAGTCCCGAGATACTCCCCAGCTAACCTATTTGGAGAAGTTGTGCTGAAAGAGATCAGTCAGGTATTTTGTAACCAAATTCTACAGTCACAGTCTCCACTGTGTCAGGGATAAACGTAAAAAAAACACAAGAGAGAAGCAGCCTTTGCAACAGATGAGCTGAGGTATATAAAACATCTGCAATAGACAGGAGGTTGTGGGAAGATGTAGTGCTATGGCTTTGGTAGTCAACAGTGTTGCTTTGAACTTCCCCAGCAGCCTTTTGCATCTACTGAGCAAAGTAAATTTATTGAACAGTGAGGCTTGGTAATAGCAAAGCAAAGATGAGAAGCTGATGAAGGTCATTCTAAAGAGTAGAGAATCCTACCTACTAGAGGATGGAGACAGATGAAAAGCTGTTCTTTATGTATTCTGGGTCAGTACAGGGCAGGTGCTCAGTGCTAGAGGATGAGGTCTTTAGGAAGTTCTTACCTGTAGAGTCTCCTCTTTCTCACATGACAGCAGAATTTTGTGACCTTTTCTCTGTGGTCTGTTTCTTTGCAGTGCTTAGGAAGAACTCAGAATTTGGCCATACAGCTATATTTGTACCTGAAAACCTGGTGATGAAACCCTGATACCCACTTTTTCATTATTATTTTTGTATGGCTTAACACAGAGATGGGCGTAGGGATTGCAGAAGGAACCAGGCTATTAGAAAAGTCTAGTAAGGAGAGATGACTTCTTGCCCCTACTGCAAGCTGACACATGTAAATACAGTTTTCTTCAAAAACTGTGAAAAGGGAAACACTATGGGGTTTGTCTATAGACTTGATAGAAAGCCTTTTCTGGAAGAACTAAGCATAACTCATGCCAATACTAGAGTGGCCATATTTGCATTTGTTCAAAAGCCTAACTAGTCCAGTATTCCATTCAAGACTGTGGATAAATAACAAAGAATTTTATCATACTTTCCCTGTATATTTTCCTATCGTGTGATGATTTGTTGAACAGGGGTTCACAACTGGGAGATGGTGTGTTTGTTTTTAGTAGTCATGGATTCATAGATTTCATTAATATATCCATTTGCTTTTTTAACCCATCACTTAACTTCCAATCCTGTATTTCCAGGTAATTTGTGAATATATGTTAAGCAACAAAATCCTAAAACCAGATGAATTATCTCCAGGTTTCTCTACCAGTGATCTCCACTCACTTGGAAAACTGATCATTTGCCCCTTCCCTCCCTCTATGATCTTCTAATCAGTTGTTTATCCATGTGAAGAGCTTATCTTTATTCTGTTATTACTTGAAGAGGCCCTATTGAAGAATTTTGTGTGCAACTTGTGGAAACTTGTGGTTGCATTATACTCATTTCCCAGTGGCCTTTGAATAGGAGAGTTCCCTTCCCAGTGCTTCCTCTCCTGAAGTAAGAAGCATTTTCTGCAGAGTAATCATCACTTTGGATAAGTAATCAATCAGGAAAAATCCAGGATTTTTTAAGCAGCACACTGAGTGTGAGACATATCAAAATAGGATGCCAGTGTCTCCTACATTTTAAATAAGGACAGAAAAACACTTTTAGTTAATGTTGGTGCAGCCCCAGTTTGTAACATAGGTACTTAGTGAGATGAAGTCTTTTACCTGCCTGCAGAAATAAGACAGGTTAGTCAGAGACAACAACTTGTAAAGCAAAGAGAAAAAAAAAATGTGCACCTTGAAAAACATCAAATTAACAATTCAAGGACAATCAAAAATAACATCCATAACTCATAATTATTGTACCATATAGGCAAAGTCAATTAAGAATACAAAATGGCCTATAATAGGCTCAAGAATATCTGTGCTATTAAATAATTACACTTTAACAAAATGAAATACTTAATGGCACAATGCCTAGTAAGCTTGTAGTTCACCTGGAAATAATATATAAAAACTCAGTATAACCTCTGGAGGATGAGAGCCATTGAATAAACAGCTGTGCTTTCACTAAGCATTTGATAATTCATCATCCCTGCAGTTACATATTTCACTGTGCATTTTTTTTCCCTTGCCCAGTGCCAAAGCAATGCTTTGTTTATTCAACAAATTTGTTCTGTCTCTGTAGTTTCTTTTGTCATGCATATCTTCCCATTGGTTTCTATGCTTTCTATGCTATTACTCCATCTTTCAAAGGGTTAGAAGAGAGTGTGGTGTCAATAGGTTGTATTTATTATATATAAAGAAGTAGAATAATTAACAAAACGCTAAGCAAAATAATAAGGAAGGGTTATCTGTAAGCCAATCAGTTGGCATTATTATCTCCTACTCTGCCCATTGAAGTTAATACTCCTACTAATTTAAAAATATGAGAGGACAGAAACAGTGCAGTTTTTGAATGACAGGTGCAGTGAAGCTTGTGAGACTGCTGGTTTTGTGGAAACTATGAATATGTCTTTCCTTTAAAAACAAAACAAGTAGATGTTTTGTTTTTCATAGCTTCTGGAAAGCAGCTGAGAAATATGAATGTGTAATTCTTCAGTTTCTGACTCAGAATCCAAACCAGAAATTCTCTGACTTCATTATCCATCATTGAATCCTGCTTTGTCAGTTTAGGAAATTAGTTTAAGTAATAAACTGAATCTGCAAGTATGATTGAGCTTGTCATTTGTTTAAAGTGACAAAGCCAAGACACTGAGTTCCCAACTTGGACCAGAGCAAGTTGTGCCATTTTCAGTCCTGTGGACTGAGAAAATCATTAGGGGCATTGAAACCTCCAGAAAGTTGCCTTTGTAAAAAATTATTGCAAATTTTGAGCTAAATCTTTCTACTGAGAGCAAAATGAGAAGTAAATGTTAGAAGAGTAATGATCCTAGCAGTAGGCCAGTAGTGTGAGGATAGCAAATGACACTCCACAGTGCAAGAGCAGAGGTCTCTAGGAACGCATACACACGATGATCAAAGCTAATGTCCAATCATATATATGTCCACCTAAGGACATTGAAGCTGACATGGGTGTTTTACACATACAACTGAAGGAATAAGAGTTGGAACCTTTAGCTCTTTTATCAGAGGAAGAGTATTTTTATGGAACTACTGGGACATATGGGTGGTTATGTCTCTTTACTGTAGAGGACACTAGTACATGCATATGTGTTAAATAATAACATTTTAGACCTAAAACTTCGCAGAAGCATTTCAGGATGGTACAAGCTGTGTATTTGCAGACAGCATTTAAAGCTTGCACAAAGTGTAGTAAACAAAGATGCACCCACCGTTTTTACTGCAAGCACATAACCTTTCTAAGGGACACTTTGCAAAATAATTGTCTGAATTGGAGAGTGATTGAGTTTGAAAACTCTTCACAGGACAAAGATCCACAAATTCTGTCAAGCTTTTCAAAAGTATCAACTTAAAGTCACAAAATACAGTGCAAAAACCTTCTAATAACCAGTTCATATTATTTCAGTACCTCCAAAGATCATTAAGATACTAAACTTAGTCTCCTTTATTGAAAGCTGTGGTTTTCTTTTGAACTATGTCAGAGTGGTTAGTTCTGCAAGAAATAATTTTGCATTCTGCACAGGGATTTTCAACTTTCAGTCTTTGAACTATTTTCTCCAAAGTATACCTAACATTTTTGCAGATAAGAAGAAAAGTATCTTATTATCAATTAGCTTAAATTTGCTACATGAAGGTCTTCATATGCAGTGGAAATTTTTAGGATCTGGAAGTAAATAGCAAATTGAACACTAAGTAATGCCTTCTTGATACAAAATAATAGCTTCCAGTATTCATAGAGAGAGTGGTGTGATGGCTGGGTGGCTGCCTACCCCTTTTAAGTATAGTATAGCAAATTATGCTTTAGAAATACATTTTTCCCATAGTCACCAAAAGCATTATATAGGTAATGGCTCTGAAATTTTAATGATACTCTCATGCATCTCCCTTACCTTATTTATAGGAGTATTTTGTCAGGTTTATCCTGGTTCCCAAAAGACACAAGTTGTTTCTTTACCTGTTTTATTGATTGATTGGTTGGTTTTATTATTAATCTGCTGATTTGCCCCTAATAACTTTTAACACCGTTGGCCCATTTCTGCCAAATTTGGTGGAATTACAAGCATCTGAAGGATAATTGCACCCCTGCAAGATTTTTGAAAGTTGTAGTTTGAGGAGAGAAGAGAAATAAATGAGAATTCCTCTTGAGGGAATTGAACCTCATACATTATAACATCTTTCCATTTGGTAGAACCTCACTTGGTTATCAGCATGCGTGTACTGGCTCACCAGGGAGTACCTAGGTGACTCTGTAGTGGCTGCAGGGTACGGCCTCTTGGTGAATGAGCCTGATGTACAAGACCTGGTCAGGGAATGCTCAGATTATTGGAATATGAAGTTTTTAGGGTGAAGGAGAGAGACAATTATCTGTAGGAAATCAGTCACCTATTGCTCAAGGAATAGTTTATTTGTTGCTTTTAGGGTTGGCAAAGATTATGAAACTGTAGAAATGCAATATGCAGTTACTCGATTGGGTTGCATTAACAGAATTTTTTTATTATGATTACTAATTTGGATACTTCCCTTTATAGGGTTAGTACTGTACATGACAATATGTGGAGTAGGCCAAACCATAGCAATGTATGTTGTGATGTTATTTATCACTTCCATCTTCCATGAAATTTAATGTATTTTTGTGGAATTTTGTAGTTCAGAATGGTAAACATTAATTGAACATTGGTGCATCTGTATGGGAAGCCATAAGCTGTTTTCACCCGGTTTAAAACTGTAAGGTTTGCTGCAAATTCATTAACACAATAGGAAATTCTTTCTTTCAGCTTGTAGACCTCCAATGAAAGTTACTCTCACTTCACCTGACCAAAACCATGGTTTTGCATTTTATATGGACCCCAATATCAAGGCAAGTGTCTCATGCTCTTCTTGTAGTGACAGAAAACATACTTAAATCACTTTGTTTCTAGACTGTTTTCAATTGAGCAATCTTCTGGCAGCAATTACAGTAGTGTAGTGAAAATGGACTTTCATTCCTTCATCTAATTATATTGAGCTAAGGGCTTTATTTCAGGTAGCAGCTTGTTACCATGAACAGATTTAATGGTGGCCATCACTCCAGTGATTTTCATTTTTTTAGTATTACTCTGGTTACAGCATTTAAACTTTAATGGGAGTGTTTCTACCAATGTCAGTTATGTGTAACTGGAGAATGAGAGTGAAAATACCAGAATGCACAAAAGATACCAAAACTTCATGCAAAACTCATCTATTTAATACTTAGGTAAGTCACAAACAAATAAGTAAAGCAAACCTTATCAGTGATTCCACAGCACAAGTCTGAATATGTAATGGCATTCTTCATCCTTCACCCTCTCAGTAAAGAAATAATTCCTAATGTCCAGTCTAAACTTCTCTGGTGCAGCTTTGAACCATTCCCATGCCTTCTATCACTGGATCCCCACATCCCTTTTTGCAGGGCTGTTCTCTGCCATTCCTTGCCTAAATCATACTTGTGCCTAGGGTTGCTCCATCTCAGGTGCAGAATCTGGCATTTCAGTTTGTTAGATTTAATCCCATCAACCATAGCCCAGTGTTCCAAAATATCTAGATCCCTCTGCAAGGCCTCTTCTCCCTCAAGAAAGCAAACAGCACCTCCCAGTTTGGTGTCATAATTGAACATGCTAATGGTGTATTCAACTGCTGCATCCAGATTGTTGATAAATGTATTGAACAGAACTTGCCCTAGAACTGAGCCCTGAGAAACACAACTTGTAGGGGTGAGCATTACACAAATACATCATATCAGAGAGACTTTAAAATGTGTTTGCTATGCTATTTTATAAAAATACAATAAATGGAAAGTTACATTCCTGAGGAGTAGAAAGTCAAGGACATTCTATTAGCTTTTAAACTTGTATTCATTATATTAAATTTTCTTTCCTGAATAATACTTGTGAGAAATAGATCCATTCTTGATCTCCAGGGCTGGCTGGTAAAGTATGTGAAACAGCATGTTTCACAATCTGATGCAAAAGATAGTGAAGTAGGAAATGTATATACGTAGTGTTCACTCTCTAAATGAGCAGTCATGGTATCACATATGTTGATAGCATTGCTTTCTGCCATGTATTTTGTTTCTCCTAGGAATTAAGCGATTATTCTGCAAGATGGAGAGAAGAAAAAGCAAGGGACTATTTGTACAAGTCAAGTACTCAAAAGTGAGATAACATTCCTTTTAAAACCAGTTTTTGCTTGTACTTTGCTTCATTTTTTTCACCTTTTTGCTACTATGCACCTTAAGGCAGGAGGACATAAAGGATTACAAAGAGTTTCACAATCTCTTGGCAATTCTGATGCTTCAACAGCATCTAGCATAGGATTCATCTTGTGAACTTTAGTAAATCTAAAAGCTTGTGTCCAGTCTGTGCCTTTCATTTCCACTTCCTCCATAGACAGTGGAGAGAAACTGAAGTTTCCAGAAGGGCATTCCGTATATCTGTCTTCAACATCTATTACAAGCATGATATGATGGATGTCTGATCTCTATTTATGCTTCGTCTCACTTAACTGATTATTCAAATTTAGACAAAATAAAATGTATCATCACTGAAAGCTGTCTGGAAGAAAAACTACCTCTTCCAATTAGTAAGTGAGAAACTTTTAATGAAACTTTTTAATGAAGGTAAGCCTGTGAAACTGTACCAGAACCACTTGTTCCTCAACAAGGAACATGCAACTCCAGTTTGGGGTTTTTTGTTTCTTTAAACTAGGAAGATACTGCATCCTTCTTCATCATGTAATTCCTTATTATCTAGCTACTGGAGTCATTCACTAAAGATTACACAGGAACTTTTTTTCTCCTCTTTTTTTATTGTTGATGTAGAGCTTATGAAGATGTCCCTTGGGATAATTGGTTACCTCCCAAAATCCAGCCTTTGGAATCAACAGTGGAGAAGTTGGCTGATCCTGTTTCCCAGTGTTTCACAAAAAGGAGATACAATCCAGAACCTGAAATAAGCCAAGTCAGTGAACAGTTTCTTGCCAGCTGGTTTCAGGTTTTGCTGATGAAATGTAGCCTAACTTTTGTGTGGGTCATCGACATAAACCCACAGCAGTATTTTAGAAGTCCTAAGTGAGCGTGTAAGGCCATCAACACACTTCAATAACTGTTTCAGATTATTCTGGATTTTTCCCCCCTCCTCTGGTATTGAGGATATGCATGCATAATTCCGGAAGAGATTATAAGGATATAAATGAAAAATTGGTTGCTAGAAATGAAGCTGTAGCATAACAAATCTACTGTTGTTACTTCACTTGTGATTATTAACTGTAATAATTATTTCCACTAAACTAAAATTTAGTCCTTCAGTTGGTTCTGATTGCTGCATGAAAATCTATTAAGCCAAATTAGCTTGGTAATGTGGCCTTACAAGAAGGATTTAATTATGATTTTAGGTTGTTGGAGGCTTCTGGGACAGATTTCAAAGAAGATCATTTTTCTCTCCACAGAGACCTGTTAATTTGTAAGTTTAATTTTTCTGTGAATATCGGGGTCCTCTGAACACTTCATTTATAAAGTCTGTGTACAGTTAATTATTTTGGAAGGCTGAATTGAGCAATATTCTATAACTAGAGAAGTCAAGATATTAAATCAATAACCACATGAAAAGTATACTCTAACACACTTCACCTTTGAGAAAGTTAAATATAAAAAGCAGAACAGAAGAAATCATTTAAGTGGATTATTGTCATGACTGCATAGAGCTGATGTATTCATTGGGACTTAGCATTTATGACAACACCATGGTAGCTGTACATATGTACAAATTCAAGGTTTTATCTGCTGTCTGTAGCATCTAAAACAATCTAAGAATGGAACATTTTACATGAGTCTAGTGGAGAGCGACAGGCAGTTCAGAAGATCTCAGATAGGAGCCAAGTAGAAAGGACAGGGAAGGAAAGCTGGGTTGGGGCAAGATAGGAAAGCTAGAACTTGCCACTTTTCCAGGCCACGAGTCAGCAGATTTGGTCAGCAGACTTGGTGGGCAGGTGTACTACTGGGCACAGTCAGGCATACAATGGGAAAGACAGGTACCTCTGCAGGGTGGGAGGGAGACAGAAAACAATATTGTGATAAATGTTGCTCTCTCAAAAGAATAGTGACATGGCCAGTGAGAGCAGTTTGCTAGGACAGACCAAGAGAGAAATTCAGACCTGATGTTAAATTTTCCCATGTTCTCAAGAACTGAATGAAAGAAGTGTTACAAGTAGAGAAGCAGTTCATTTTTAAAGAAAACTTGCTTATATTATCCTAGAAAAGTAACTGAAGTCCCATTGTCTGAGGATGAAGATTAAAAGACCAAGTTCAAGTGAGCATTGCATCATTCCAAGAGCAAAACTTTGACCTGTCACCATCTCTCTTTTGAGACTCATAAATATTCCATCAGAATATTCTGTGTGGTGAAAAAACGGTGATTTATCTGTTTTGTCATTAACAGTGTAAGCCGCAGCTCTCGAACCTGTCAAATCCCGTTGTACACGTAAGTACAATGTCCCTGGGTTGTTTCTGCTTCCCACATTTTTGATTTAGCCAAAGTAAGTAATCCATCTCTCATTTTCTGAAGCAAGATGGCCTGTGTTAACTAATCTTAAATTGGTTTCTGGTCCACACACCAAGGAAGAGCATGTGCCGAGTCTCCTCTGTTTGCAGGTGACTCCAGCCTTTTACCTGTAACTAGAAGTCACCATCCATTATGTCCTCTTTGGAAGAATATCCTACTCTGATTATGGGTGCAGCAAAAAGAACAAGAGATTACGTATTTCTGTCTTACTTCCATATTTACCAAGGCTCTTTTCTGCACGTTGGTATTAGGGCTGTGATTTGTTCTATGCTGCAAGGTCAGCAGATAATTCTTTTCATCTTGGGACATGCCAGACACACAGGGCAGTTCATCTCCATGTTTTTTCTTGAGGACCATTCATTTTCATAAATAATTAAATTTTTGGGCCATGTAGTATTTGGTTCAGCTGCCCCCGCCAGCTGTCTTATGAATAATGTACGTATCTTTGATTTCCTTTCTATCCAAACAGTGGCTGTGTTGGTGCAGTAAATTTTGAAGACATTGACAATGCTGATGAAGATTTAATCCTCCTGAACCATGTGCGAACTTTAAAGCCTCGCTACACAAGCACTGCGCAGTATGTTGCTCTTATTAGTTGATTTTTATACTGCCTCTTGAGTTGTGGTTACTTGGGAAAGGGGGAAATCCATTGAAGATCTGACCTTGGGCCACAAGACTGAAAAAAATGGAGGGAATACTGCTTCTTCTTTTTAATAACTTGAATGATGTCTGTTAACACAAGAAAAAGGGCTTTCAGAGTTGTACTTGAAGAGTCCTTTTTAAAAACTGAGCAGTAAATGGGTTACAGTGGTAACTACCTACATTGGTCAGTGTAGGTCTGTATAAAACATCCGTCATGTAGGATGAGATTAAGGCCTGTTTTTTTTTTATTGTAGCACATTAGTTTCCTACTTTCATAAGGGAAATTATGTTCCTAGCATCAAGCATCACACTTTTCAGTCAGAAATGTTGATGACAGTTGCTCTGGGTCCAGGTGACCTTGCCATCCATCTAGTACAGAATGATCATAATAGACTGACAGTAGCTGAGTGTTGGACCAAAAACAACCCTTAGTGAGTCTGTTCTGACAAGTTTAAGCTGCCTCTGGTAACAACAGTGCAATATACTGTCTTTGTCTAATGAATTCTGCATCAGCAGACTCTGACCTAGGCTGGGATGGAAAGATGAGTATACTCTCCCCCCCTGCTATTAACCTTGCTAGACTAGTAGCACAACCAAGTTTTAAGAACTCAGCAGGCACCTTGCCCTTTTTCTCAATTGAGAAAAGCTGCATGTAGTCTGAGCAGATCTGCTAGATCATACTCCAAAACACCTGTCTTGTGGTTCCTAATGGTTTTGAGACTGCCTCACACAGGCATTCCTGTAAATGCCCAGCAGCAAAAGATGAATTTGTGTTACAATCAAGACTCAGGTGGGGAGGACATAGCAGGTTCTGAGCTTAGTATGCTCCAGGAATTTCTGCTGATGACATTCTCTACAGTCCTTAATTACAAAAAACAAAAAAACAAACAAAACAAAACAAAACAAAACAAAACAACAACCCCCCCCCACACACACACACAAAAAGAACCCCCAACAAACAAACAGTTTATTTTCAAACTATGACATACTTTCATACTTCAAACACCTCCAGTTTTTTAGTCATAATAACAGGTTTGTTATGTAGAAGTACATGCACCATTCTTCCATGGGTCATTTCCCCAAGTGTGACTTCAATATTGCCATGTTAAAAACGTGTATTTTTTAACTGTAGACACTAGATGGCCTGTGAGTTTGCAAAAGCTCCCTGAACGCCGTTAGGAAACACCCCCTGACTTTTAACTGGGTCGTCAGCTATGACATACAAAGGTTTTCAGTTTAAGCCTTTCCTGAAGTTGTCTTTAGTAGCTTATGCTGGCATTAAGTGTTAATTTGAAAACTTTTGAGCAAGTAAAACGGCAAAAGTAAAAACATAATAGTAAGAACTAAAATGGTAAAACAAAAGAGGAAAGAGACTGCTCTGTTTACTTAATAAGATTTTCTATTTGCATAGAGCTTTATTTTCTTTGCTTTTAGTGGTTTTGCACAGTCCACATTTGTGAGGAAAGTAAAGAAGAGGTACTTTGTTGGGGAAAGGAGAAGGGAAGAAACTGTAAAAATATTTCCCTCTTTATTATGAAGAAAATGCACACTGCTGGGCCTTATTCAAATACAGCAGAGTACATGCTAATCATTCCTAGTGGCTGGGAGCTTCCTTTAGTAGCTGGACTTTCTGAGCCCCACCTTGTCACTTCATTTCTGTTTCTTATATCAATTACAGAGAGAATTCATGTCCTTCTGTAATGCATCACGTGCTACCACACTTAGGGGAATGAATGGCACGTCATTCTTTACTCAGCTTTACTTACTATATCATTAGGTTCACAGGCAAAGTAAGCATTGCACCATAGCTAAATTTGACCCATTTTACTAGCAAAAAACCTGTTAATATCAAGCTTTTAGGTGCATAATGTACCATTCTGATTGTTTTATCTTACTTCCGGCACAAGTCATCTTATTTCTCCCAGCCTTCATCTACCTTGTAAGTTCAGCTTGAATTTGAAGATATTATAGTGTAAAATTATTGAGAAATGCACTTCAAAAATACAACACATATAACAAACAACATAGTGCTTAATAGAGATTTCTGAGTTTAAAGAGCAGTTAGCAGAGCTATTTACCCTTAGTTCTGTCATATCATACTGCTGTTGCTGTACAGCTTTGAAGAATAAAAGCTGATTGCAAACAGACAGAAATGTTGTCTGGGACTATTTGTGGTGTATGGTATCGTGGTGGATTTATAGGTTTGAGCAAAAGTTCTGCATTACCTTCTCCAGTATTTTCTATGTCATATTTTCTGACAACTTAAAGCTGTGAAATACTCAGTTACACCTAGAAAATTCTATTAAGGCCTTCATAAAGTGTATTTTGTCTGTATGATTGTCAGACATCAAGAGAGCTATGATTTTAAGGAGAAGAAAGAAGAAAGTCAGAAAGAATGGCCCCAGTATATATATATATGTATATGTATGGTGGTTTTTTTCTCTTGGTGCATTTGCCAGTAGTCCTGGAAATATGTGTAAAGGAATTAAGGCCACTAGACTCCCTCCAGAATCCTTGAGAAGTAAGGTATATGCTTTGGATTTAGAAGCTACATATATTTGTACATGTAAAAATCTCTTTGAATATAGTCACTTTCACTCTTTCATGGACTAGCAGTTGCACTTCCTGCCTCCAGCATTTGGGCAACATTGTCAGTGCTTGGGCATTGCTCTAGGGTGAGAGACTGTTCTTCCCATACAAGACCATGCAAGCAAGTGGTTGCCATTCAAATTATTAGCAAAGCTGAAACTAGCTAAGAGTCATCTGTCTTGTAATTTTGCAGAGACAAACAGGAAGAGTGGTGAACCTGAGCATGTTTTGCTTGTTCCCACCCTCTCTTCCTTTTGGCAGAACAGGAAACCATCTTCTGTTTTTCTTTTTTTCTTAAGGAATTAGAAAAAAGATAAAGGTCGTAATCTATGTTACAGTTGAATCTAAAAGCCCTAGTATAAGATCAGTGTTGCAAAAAACTGCTGTGCATATATCCATCACTCTAGATAAAACTCTGAAGTCCTTACCATGCAATTTGGAAGCTTTACAGATGGGAAACCACGTGCTGTGGAACTAAGTGGTTTGCTGTATCCAACAGGAAATCATTAGCTCTGTTAGGAATAAAACTTTATATCTCCTCTGCCTTTCTTTTTTTTTCTAACCAAACGCTGAGCTTTAAGCAGTAGAAATGGTGCTTTGTTCAAACTTGGTTTTTAAAAAATAATAAGTAGCAGAAAATGATGGCTGCAGTTCTTAAAAGTTAGGCTGAGACAGAAGTGACGACTTAGCATCTAAGCAACTTTTAATCCATCTTTTCTCTGTGGTTCAGACATGGAATTGCTGTCTTTAAAACCTGTATCATAAGTATTGTGCCCCATTAAGATTTATCACTTGAAGAAGTGCTAAATTTATGAATGTGAGCCTTTTAATCAAAGGTATGTTTGTGATCTGGTGGCAGTGTAGGCTGATCAGTGAGTATGTCCTTAAGGGAGCTATGGAAGTGATTTTCTCATATCAGATTTTTCATCTTTGGCCTTGACCAAAGATCCTGGATGGTAATTCAGTTCCTCTTATTCTCTTCCAGGCTTTCATTAAAGCCTGTAATGGTGACAAAGGATAAGTTACATCATCTCTTGAAGTCTGTTCCAGCCCTGGAGTGTAGCATCATTCTTAATATCCTTGGTCTCTGTATGCACTACTGAATCTGCTTAACTTGTTCCTTTTTTTTATCTTTGGTTATGTTGCAATGTATGCCTAAAAGCTGGAATCTTCTATCATTTTTTTGCCAAGTGCAACATGCAAATCTTTCTTTTAAAAAGAGCGTCAAAACATGAGGAGGTTGTTTTGAGAGAGAACTGAAATTCTCTTTCTAATGCAGTTCTTTTTCAAACAGCAAATGTCCAAAAATTTTATAAAACTTAATATGATCTCAGTTTACAGCTCAAAGTGCTCCATCAAGTGGACTACATTGGTCAGAGCAGAAGAGTTGTAGGCTCATTTTTTTTGTGCCACTAACTAGCAAGTTTCCAGATTCAATGCTTACTGCTTTTTTGTGTTTTCATTGTGTAACACTTTTATAATTTTGTTCAGCATACTGGACAGAAGTTGTCTATTGAATCACGTGGCTTTTGTTTAGTTTTTATTTTATGGGGTTTTTTTGTGTGCAGAGTTTTTCTTTCTCATGTTTCTTTTTTCCCCCTACTTTCTCTACTTGTCTCTCTAATTTAAACTCTTTTCTTGTATTTGCTTGCTTTTTTTTCAGAGCCATGATGTTTAAATTCCATTGAAATCAATGAGTTAAAACTTTCTGCTTAAAAAGATTTCCTGACCAGGCGTAGCACTGAGTATCTGTTCATATATTTTGCAGAACTGAGACCTCTATGGTCTGCATTAGAAGACTTTGGAATCTGAATTGATACTGTCTGTTTCCTTGGTTATTTTTTTCTTTGTTTCTTACTGATTTTATTGTTCATTATTTGCCTATAATTTTTATGCACTTGTGGAAGTTGAATACTGCTTTTGGTTGTATATGTCACATAGCTAACCAAATTCTAGGGAGGGAAGCAACTGAGACCTAAGGAGTATGTTATGTGCAGCCAGCCAGGTTTTCAAAAATAGCTCGGCAACCGCACATGAAAACCAGAATTCTGAGAGAGCTCACATTCTGGGTGCACATTGATTGCTAAGCTCCTGTGACAAACTGGCCACAAACCCCTCAATGAAACTTTTAGGCACTGAGCACTGCTAAGAATCCAATCTCTTGCACGTAACTGCTGTTCCAACCCAAATGTGTGTCAAGGGAGAAAAGAACAGTCTTGTGTAAGTTACACAGTGGGGGAGACTTCACAGCACAGCTACAGTGACTTCCAGGAAGGCTCATACTGCTAAGTTCACTGGGCACCTTTTAGACACTCCATGTTATTACCAAATGAAAATAAGTAATAACCCAATTCATTCTTCCTTGCTATTAACAGCTACTTTGGAAAAAATCTAATGATTTTGAAAACCATATAGAAACTAGTTTAACTGCATCATATGGATTCCCAACATCATAATCTGCTGTTTTCTTTTTCTTAAATACCTTTATAGGTATGTAATTTTATATAATACTCCTCCACTTCTAGTCACCAGCTTTTTCCTTTGGTGACCTCTTCCTCAGTCAGCTGCTGAAACAAGGTTATGCTCTATGTGGTATTTTAGTTCTGCAGGTGTTTTAAGGGTCAATGGAAAAAAAAGCCTCCCACAGTGGCAATGGGGATTTCCTCTGTAGCACTCATGGGCTGTGCACTGGTAAACGCTCAGTCTGAGAGGCACAAATAACTCTCCTTCTTGGCATTGTTAAAACTCCCTTATACCCTCACTCAGTTAGCAGTGCTTAGTGCAGTAATAATGTAGCACACTTAGTGCATTGCAGTGTAGCAACAGTTCATACCAATCAAGTGGTACATCTGTCTCCCTTCTTTCTTCTTTTGCATGTCTTGTATCAGTAGCACAGCAACTTCCTGATTTCTCACTGTGGTACTTACTGCAACCTCCCTCTTCGAATTTGACAGAAGGAGGAAGGAGTTAGGACAGAGATTATGTTTTCTTGTTCTACCTTAATAGCCTCTGCCTCTAGAATTAAGAAAAAATCTGTCAGTCATTAGCATTTTAAAACTTGCTAGTAATAATTCATCGGCTCTCTTAATACCCAGTAGAGGGCAGTGCTTACACAATGCATATGCATTCTAACAGAGTGCTATTTACTTAGCAGCAGTTTTGAACCATAAACTAATTAATTGCCGTAGCCCTGGTAGATTGTAATATTAGTTTTTGAAAGATGAAGGTGGAGAAGGCTGAAGTGACTTGTCCAACACCACAGATATCTGTGTCAGAGAGAGGAAAGGATATGACCAAAATCCATTTCTGTAACCAGCTGATAGAAATGTGAACTTAATACATACAGTTTCCAAGAAAGCAAATCCTAAGTCTTTCAAGTCCTGCACTTCTTTCACAAAGCTATTCTCTGAAACTACTCTTTACTCCTGGTTTCCCAAGCACATTGGGGCAAAATGCTACTATCACATCAGTATATCTGTAGTGACTTTAGTCATATTTCTTCAGTGTGCTCAGCTTCCAACTGACTGTGTGTATACATCCCTTATCATTTCAAGTTACCACAGATACCTCACAGCCCACAGTTAGATATGGACAGGAGCCTCTGCTGCCTTGCACCTTGCACAGTCATTTTCATGGTCTGCCTAAGAGCTTTCCCACAATGTCTCTTTTCTTCAGAAACTGACTGCATGTCTGCCATGTATGCCTTTTTAGCAATTTTCCAGTTTGAGTCATTCAGGGGCTCGAGGGTGGGGGAAGCTGAAATATCCTACTTTGACATTTTCCAAGTGAGATTTTATTGCTGGTTTGAGATGCTTTCTTGTTTCTGAAAAATATTATCCCCAACTAAAAAGAGGGATTGAAAAAGTTGAAAGCAGAATAGAATTCTTTGAATTTTTATAAACAAAATGCTCCAGTTCAAAGTGAATCAAGATATTTCTGAGGGATTACCTTTTTTATGGTTTTATGCTTTTAGAAACCCCAAATCCATTTGTAATACCCATTTCCTATCCTGCTGTGATGGCTGTGGGAGAAGGGTTTGAAATGCAACCCCAAATGCTCTGTTCAAAAATCCCATTGATACCATTCTTTGCTCTTCACAGAGCACCTTGTTTGACTCCACAAGTTCTCTCAGGTTTGTTCTTTCCCATCACAAGAGACTAACATTGAGTTTCCTCACATAGCATCACACCTGAGGCGTTTTTACCACATGTTATTCTTCTTGGCAAATAGCATCATGGAGTAAAAGAAGGTGCATAAACATGTGACAGGTCAATCTTCCTGGAAGGGAATCTGAAGTGGAAGCCAGAGTCAGGTCTTATGTACTGTGATTGCAATCTGAGATGCCTGGTTTATAATTGCAGTAACCAAAATAACTAGTTAATTACTTAATCTGGTGATTTGGTTCTGTGAGATTTATACAACAGTGTTTCTGAGTAAGAGTATGATGTTAGGAATTCTTTGCTTGTAAGTGCAAGGTAAGAATCTACTGGATTGCTCTCAACAGATTTTTTTCACAAAAAACTTAGGTACCTCAGTCTCTCAGTCTGAAGTGCTAGATCCAAGGTTTTCAAGAATTGCAAATTATTCGGAGGCATCTTGATTGAGCTCCCATAAAAGCATCTGACATGGAATTTACATGGCAAACCTGGGCATTCAATTCCCTGGAGTCAACCTCAAACATCACTTCCACTTCTTGCTTCAGAACAGTATGGATAACCCGTGGGTCCTGTGCTATAGGGCGTTATCTCAGATACCTTAAGGTAGCTCTCAAATAACTCTAAATGCCTGTATAGGTGGCCACACAGTTTTTCCTGAACACTACCAGGAAAAAAACAATCTTCAAAAACATCCCAAGATGGACAAATGAAACAAAGGCACACCAGAGAAGAGCCACTCAGAATCCCTACATTCCACTTGAAGAGCTTGCACAGATTCGACTGTCAACACTATATGTTGCTTACTGTTGAGACTAAGAGCTGCTAGCATGATAACAAGGAAGTGTATGAACAAGAGAGACATCATGGTTACAGAAAGCAAGCTTGATGACGACAGCAAAACCGCAGAGGAGTTTTACATGTTGCCCAGTGGTAGCCTGGCACTTAGTTGGTTTCTTTAGCAGCTCATTAGAGAAAACACAGAAGAGCTAGACAGCACGATCCAAAACCAAAAAGACAAAGTTTTTTAACTCAGTTTCTACTGCTTTATCAAACACACAACCACAGAACATTTTTGCATCTTCTTTGCAGGTTCCCAGAAGAGGAGCAGCTTTATTGTATTGTAAGCTTTCGTACTATCCTGGTACTTCTACCTTTTCTCTCCCTGTCTCTGTTCTACTTCAAAGCTACATCTTTGCCACATGTTATGAATATACCAACTTCTGTCAGTATTTTCTAACAGGCAGTCTAGAATAAATCTTCATCTTAAGTTAACTCTTAACTCTCAAGATTTATTTTTTAATAACTTTTGATCATTTATGATGCTTCTCTCTTCCATTTTTGCAAATATTAAAAGTCAGAAGTTTTTTATCAACCAGATGGCTTGCAGTGCGTAATGTATTTTAATATCTCCACAGTTGTATAGTTATTAGATGAGTTAGCTCTAAATAGACATATAAAATGTTGCAAGTTAATATGTGGCTTCTTATGATCTCTTTCTCTTCTCTGTAATGGTCGTACAACTTCAAGGAATTCAGTGGAATTTCTTGTTCATATGTGAGATGTATCTTGGTATGTAGCACCTCACCAGGGTAATAAAACTGTGTTCACAATCTGACTGATACCTTCAAAGAGATCACATTTCAGTTTGGGCTGAATATATGTGCTTATACTCACACCCACCCAATGTCCATTGTGTCCCTCAGTGGGATCCCTGCATATGCAGATGCAGATGAAATCTACACAGAGTTGCTTCTACTGCACATAGCCTGACCATTGTTTTCTTCAACATGAAAAAGTAAATTTGTCTTCAGGCCATTTTTTACAATTCTGAAGGTATGTTCTGCAGCTATCTCATATTTTCAGGCCTATCTGTTACCAAGACAGAGAGCAGATTTGTTACTTGCTCAGCTAACTACTTGGCAATTCCCTACAGGTAACAGCTTCCCAAGTGCTGCAGAAGTTGGGTACTGATTCTACAAAGCCATCTTCTCTAGCTGGTCACATGTGGGAGCATAGGCCAGAAAATAAAGCATTCTTTGGATTTATGGATTAATGCAGGGCTATTTCAAAATAAGGCAAAGAACTAGGTAGTCTTCTGCTAATTATGGATACAAAGACTACAACATATATCACCAGTGCTCCTGTGGCAAGTATAGTTCACACACAGTCCTTTGTTATTTGTGGTAGGTAGATACAGCATTTTGTCATAACCTCTGCTATTCTTTCTGGTGACGAATTTCAGGGCCAAGATTCCTAGTACACGAGTCAGCAAATTTTCTGGTAAACCACATCTCTCACATATGTCCAGTTTTCCATTCTGTGCTAAACTTAGTTGCAGAGAAGTATCTGATCAAGTGTACTGAAACCAATAGCTCTATACACTTTATAATTAAAGGAAATGATTATTTTTCTTCAGTGTACAGGGGAACAAAAAAAAAATCTCTCAGAGCATTTCAAGGGAGGCACTTGTATTAATACAGTCTGAAACCCACAAAGAACTAATGCAGGCAAGGCTCACAATCTCAAGTATGTAGTTGATTCAGTGGATAAAACTGTGTCATGAGCTGTTACATCCATGTGTATGGGCAGTCTGGATACATGTATGATTCAGCAGTGTCCTATTTTGTGGTGTTGTCAATACAGAACAGTACTGGTGATAAACTGGATACTTTGCACAGCAAAAAAATGTCATATTGGGGGATGAAATTTTGGGGGGGTTTTGTTTGGTTTTTGGGTTTTTTCTTAATTTTTTTTATTCCACATTAAAATTTAGCATCAGAATTAACAAATGGTTTCAGTTTTTGAAGGTGTGACACATACTGTCTCATCTCACTGGTGTATTTGAGCTAAAATTTCAGCTGATATATCTAAGCAGTGTTAATAATAATACATATACATGTAAATATATTCTTAATATATTTTAGGGGAAATGTAGACAAGTTTAGAATCACTTAAGAACTTAAGAAATTCTTTGTATTTTAGGCCATAGGAAATAACGCTTGTGAGCCTGAGCCCCGCTACCTAAATTCCATGTTTAAAGCTGGAGCCTAAATGTGGACTAAATCTATGTCACATTTTAAAAAAATATTTATTTGCTTTTAGAGCTCTTTGCAAACCTCCTTGACCCTGTGACATTTAATTTGAGATTAAATGTTACTTCTAATCATTAATATCATACAGATGCTCGACTTAACCAGATGAAAATTTAAATAAATAAATAAATAAACCACTAAAGAACTCACTTTTGTCCAGTCTAACCAAAGATTCTGGGTCAGATCATCAGCTGCATCATCAGAAAGTTTTTTCACTGATTTTAAAGAAGCTGTGCCAGCTCAGAAATTCTACTCATAATATTATGAAGATTTTTTATTCCATCCATCTTTGATTAACACTAGCTGCTTTAGAACTGATCTCTAAGTCATATTTCAAGGCGATAGTCATTTAATTTACTCTTTCTCCACCTCACCCCCCTCCTTTAACTTTTTCCTTTAGCACTCCAAATATCCTTGGATACACTGGCAAGGTTCATTGGTCAGCAACCCACCCGGCAAATTCTAATCTTCCATCAACAAACCCATCAATAATTGCACGAGTGCCTGGGTAGGTATGAGGTATATTTCTCACTTTGTTCAGAAAGATTACAGGGAAAAGCCTAATTGCATTTATTTACTTATAGAATAATTAGATGTTAAATATGACATTCCATTGGCTTAAAAAATGCAGAACAGTTGGGTCTCAATCCCACCATATTATTTCCATGCTAATCTGAAATGTTTTTGATGTTTTAGAATTTTTCTGGAATACTTTACAGTATGTAGTAGAAAGTACCTTACACTGAGGTAAAAAATTATTTCTTAGCGTGGATTATTTCTGCACTGAGAAATTTTTTCCTTAGCTGTGCTTGCTAAGTCGTAGCTTACATGACTATTTTTTAAAAATTTTATTAATGTGTGCATGTTTTGAAAGAGGCCCATGAATGTCAAAGTTAAAAATTCCCAAAAGAAAAATGTATGCTGCTGTGTTTCCAAAGTGGCATTAGCAGACTTACGAAATGGATATTTGCCATACAAAAGTAATTTTTTTAAATTGTGGGTTTACTCAGAAGGCAGTGAGAGACAAAATCATGCCATGTCCCACACCAGTGCAGCCCAGGACCCTGTGACTCTGAAATCATCATAGCCCCAAATCACTTGTTTTGGCTTCTTCATGAAGTGAATTAGCAATCTTTAGTCTCTCTTGCTTTTCCACACAGGGATTGTTAATAACATGACCCACCAAGTATTTAGGTGTCTAACTCCTGTTAGTTTCAGAAGAGCTTGGACACCTCAGAACAGCTGAAAAACTGTTTTCCTTTTGTTAGCACTAAGAGCTTCTAAGCCAAACGACCAACCTAAACTTTCTGCCAGTAGCTTCAGAATAGATTAATAAATATTTGTTTCTGCTCTCCCCTTTATGATATTGTGCTTTAGATTCTGATTCCCTGCTCTCCACAGCGATCTAGGAAAAAGCTAAACTCAGAGCACGCTGATGCAATACTAACTTGCTTGTAAATGTCAGAGACAAATAGGCAAATGCATCTTAGTCAAGACTGTTGACAGACTTCAGACAGATGCCAGATTTCAAGAGCAAAAAGACAGGTGCCACAGTGATCTAAGAAAGGAAAATGCATCTGTTACTTCTTTTTACTTTCTGCAGGTATTACTGTTGCTGTAGTTTTGCCACCCTTTCTCTGAGTTGGATAGTACATTCTCCTGTGGGCAGAACTACTGGTTGCAAAATTGCAACAGCCTTATTTTACTTTCTGGTGGGCTGCTTCTGAAGTAAAGTGGTGTTCACTGACCTCAGATGGAGTACCATAGGTCCCTGTGAAGCTATGGAAAACTATTAGGGGTGCTGGGAATCTCCTCCCAACATTTGTTAGTGATGTCCATAACAAATTCAATTTTTTCCCTCTGTCAAATAATAAAAGTCCTGCTGATTTTAGTGGTCACAGATCAAGCTAGACTGTAGTGGAGTGGTGAAGAGAAGAGAGATTATTCCTGCAGTCTGGGGTCAGGCTATTCCAATTCACTTCCAAGTGCTTTTCATGTGGGATGTGATCTCATTCTTACTGTTTTCAAAATTATGACCACTTCTTTTGTCTCCTTGATCATTCTCAAGACACGACTGTAATAATGATTCAGAAAGTAGCAAGTGATTGCATGTGGTGAATGTTTTTGTATCTGCTTTATTGGACGTGTCTGCAATATGCAGCCAGTCTCCTGAAGACAATTATGGGTATCAGAGAGAGTCTCTCATCTACTGTTAACATGGTCTAATAAATGTTCCTGTCAAAGGTATCAGCAATATCAGATAGACCAGGCAGCATGCAGCCACTTCTGCACTGTATTTCTATTTCATGGAGCTTCCACAAATGTGGGGCAAAATCCTTTATACCTGTTTTAAGCATTCTGAACTCTGTGGGATTATATATGGTGTAAATCAGAAGGGATATAGTTTCTTCCTCTTTGAATATAAACACTATTTTTATAGATCAAACTTTATTGATGTATTTTTATTGTATTTTTATTTCTAGGTGCTCTCAAGGCAAAGTCAGAAAATTAAGTTTCCAGGTCCTTTAGTACAATTAAATTGTAGCAGTATTGTTTAGCTTTTGCATAGGAAGAAAGTTTTTGTATGTTTTTTCATGTTTTCTTCTGTGTTTAAATTAATTGTCCATGGTACCCAGAAAACATGTATTAATTTGCACCTTGAGTTGTATGGAATTGTGTTTGCCTAGTCAATTTGATTGTAGAAAGACAGATTTCACCTTTTTATCAAGTTGCTTTGGAGATTTCAAAAGGCATATTTAGGTCAGAAGAAAATATTTTTTCATTTGGAGTGCAAGTGAACATAAGACTGTGGTCAGTTCTGTGTCAGCCCTGCATTTGATTAGGGGTTTTGCAGCGAAGGGGCTACAACAACTGAAGTTGTAGGTATAAACTTTTTTACAGCTCTTCTTTCTATAACAGGTTAGGAGAATATCAGAAATCTATCACAAACTGTTCAGACAGTCCCCAGCGTGTTTTCTAGACCCCGTCCCATATTCTGTACCATGAGGAGTGGGCATCTAAAGCAGGCATGGTACCAGCAAAGTGTTTTTTCTGGGCTTGAAAGCCAAGCCTCCAGCATCAGCAGAGTTAGCCCTCCAGGCACCACAGGTCCGTGAGTGCTTGAATGGGTTCAGCTTGTGTGCAGATTCATTGTGAAGCAACCGTGTCTGTCCAAGAAAGGCTGAAAAGAGGAAAGAGGCAAAACCTACCTTTCTTACAGCTGATGTAGGGATGTATCTTTCAGCACATTACATGTATCCAGAAAGTAAGATTTAAAACTCTTAGGAAGATTTGCCACCATTGCTCTTACAGGGGCTGGTTTTAACACTGTGGAATATTGCAGATCACTAGTATTCTCCAAGGCCAATGGGCAAACTGTCAAGGAAGAATGCAGTGAGAGGGAAGAAGAGGAAATGTTTAGCAATAGGAGAACACATTTTAAAGTCTTTTTTTCTTTGCCTTTTTGTAATTACAGATGCATAGCAAAACACAGAAGCTTGTCTCAGAATAATCACCAAAGACCTTTTTCTCAAATGGTTACTCCAGTTGGTCATAAGAATTCTTTCAACGAGAGAGAACGAGGAACTATTACAGTTTAGAAAGTGTCAATCCGTTTTACCTGAATAACTGAGAGCCTCAGTGTCTGACAGTGAGGAGGAAGGAAATAGGTGAAGATGTGTGGATATTTTAAATACGGAACAAAAATAAAATAACATAGAGGTGGGTGTTTGTGGTAGTCCTTAATACATTATGCTCATATTTATGACTTACTAGAGTTGACAGTTAAAACCATATTAAAAACAAGAGGAGCCATAAGTCAAAGGCTTGAAAATTGTTCTCTGTACTGGACTATCTTGTTAACTAAGAGAAAATGATGCTGTAGCTGTTCCATCCATTGACATAAACATTTTGTGTATGTGTATATATACACATACACATGCAGTCACACATATGTAAATGTATTAATAACTAATCATGACAGAGCAGCAGCCCTTCTCACCAGCTGTCTCAAGCATGCCTTGCGAAGTTGGTTAAATGTGAGATTTTAATCTTTGTCTGTGCTGGCTCTGTGTGTAGTAGTGAATAAAATGAACCAGGTTATGTTCTCTGGTCTGGAGGCTAATTAAGACTGTGTGGCTTGCATCCATACTTAAATTCTCTTATGCTTAAATTGAAGACAGTTAAATAGGGAAAATGAAGGGCCAGTCCTTAAGCCTTAGCCTTAGAACTATTTTATTTTCTGGTATTGGTGTAGACATTACAAGGAAGTTACACCACTGTGAAAAAAAGAAGACAAAATGTAAATTTGTATTTCAGGGAATTCTACTGTATTCCAGGGACCAAAATAGTTCAAACAGTTTATTCTAATTTGGACATCCTGGCAGCTTGCTCAGAAATTTCTGTTCTGAGGTCTCTGGTGAGTTGTAGTATCCAAATCATCTACACTGATGGCCTGTTACCTCTCCTGCTTGCTTTTCTCCAGGAGGTTTTTGAGGTACCTGTGTGTTTAACATGCTTTTAAGAAACAGCTTTCCCATATCCAGTTAAGGGCTTTCTGTGAAAAATTATAAAATGCACGACTGGCAAAAGGCCTTGCCAGGACCACACTGAAGACTCACTGGAAGTACTGAAGGGTAGGGAATAGAAACCACAGAGACAGAAGACAGCAAATCCCCAGAAAGAAGTAGCATTCCTCAACAAAGGGGTTAGATCCTCAGCAATCCGCAGTGCAGATTGAGCATCCAGATCCCTGATGCTGCTGTGCAAATCTCAGGTATACAGGATGTACAAGCCCCTGGGGAATGTGAGGTGACAGCCTAACAAGACAAGCACTGGCACTACGGTGTGGTGGTACCATTCCTCCTAATAAGACAATAGAGGATTGTTTATTCTAAAGTGGAGCAGAAATATTCCACTGCTGGAAGTCTCTGGCCTAGCACAGAAACTACAGCACTTTTAGCTGTCTTTATTGGCATCATGCACAAAACACTGATAACCTGTTTTGTTACAAGAGATGCTCTCATCTAATCAGTTTTTCTGTATGCATTAAATTAACACATGTACATATGTAAAATTAAAGCCTATGTACAGGCACAGGAAGGATACATTTCACTTTTGCATTTTCTACTTGCCCTTTCTGGAGCTACACATGCATACAAGCCAGTGAATATTTTAGGTGAAAACATAGTCTCTTTTGGAAATATGGCTAATTTTGTCCCCCTGAATTATTATGTATCGTATAAAAATATTTGAACATTTGCTACTGGTTACAAACACTGTGTTTTTATGTGCTCAAGAAGGATTCCAATCAAACCTTTTAGACCCACAACTCTGCAGTGCAGAGAGAGTGATCTGATTTCTGGTAAGAATGTAGGAACTGTCTTTGTGCAATGCAGTGCAGCATCACAGGCTATATCTTGAAAAGAAACTTAAATTTTATTCAAACTAGAAGATGATTGCATTTTAAACCAGCAGTGGGCTGAGAACATTGACTGCAAAAACAGATGCCATCACTGGAGTAAGTTTAGATTGGATGCTTTATATGTACATGGCATAATTAAAGCATAATTAAGAAGATGGGAGATACATATAAAATGGGTCAGGTTCTCAGCTGGATAACTCAGCTTTCAATCAGTTTTCTCTGACTCTACGGACTGGTTGAGAGCAAGAATCTCAATATCTAATAAGGAAAAGCTGTGTATTAGAAATCCTTTAGATAAAATGGGAAAAAAAAACCTATGGATGATTTACGCTTCTCCATACTGCTAGATCAAGCTGAGGTAATTTGTAAAAAAATAGTGGGGAGAAAAGGTATTTTTGAAGTCAATTTCTAGTTACTTTCAGTTTCTCTGAAAGCTTGAACAAAGAGCAACAAGCTCATGGGCTTAAAGAACAAGGGGGAGAGAAATGCTTGTATTCAAATTATAAAGTCCCTCATTTCACTTAAAATAAACTCAAACAACAAAAAGAACATTTCAAATTGTTTTTCACTTGAAGAAGTTCTTATGATTTTAACAAATTATATTTTGATCCTGAAATTATAAGATGGCATTCTTTGAAACCTCACAGAGGGAAGGTACTGTAAAATATATTGAAAAAGAAGAACTTACAAAAGTAATAATTAAAAAATATTTATGTGACACATTCAATACAAGGGCTATATCTGTTTCTACTGGCTGCTACTTGGTAGTAAAGACAGAAGGGGACTCTTGCCATCATGTCAGTCCTATAGATAGCACCACTTGATTTCATCTGAACCTTTCTAGATTCATGTTAATTCACTATATGGTGAACTGTCTATTGCTATTTTTAAATTTTCTGACTCTTCCACACTCTCCTAAAGAGAAAAAAGAAAAAAACCCTAGAATATAATTTCATTTGGCACTGAGCCTTATGGTATAAAGTATAAGAAAGTGGGTGGGTCTCAGTTTTGCCTCTGGCTGGAAACCAGTGAACAAATACTTCAGTTTATGGGACAGCTTCTGCTTTCCATCTGTTAAATGGCTTGCTGAATCATAGATGTTGTTAATCTATACATGGTGTTCATAAACCAGTCAAATTTCTAGTTCACTAAAAATCATTTTTGGATCCGTTCCTTCGGGTTATAGCATCGACACCGAGATGAACAGGAACAGAGTTGGCTTCCGGTGTGTAGTTCCACTGAAAAACAATGCTGCTGTGAGAGAAATGGTTTCCTGGGTAAAATTTAGTTGGTTTTCCTTCCACAGCCTTCTAAAGTCTTCTGAAAGTCTAGCCTTCTAAAGCAGAGCATTACGCCATACAAGAAGTCACTACATTTGCAGCTCGTTTCACAGAATTTCTCTTTATATCCCTCAAGCACTGGAAGTGCTTTTAAGTAATTTTGTGTAAAGTAGTTGTTAGTATAGTGACCATGCTTTAAATATGATCACTTGAATGTATGCAGTAAATAAATGTCTTAAAATATTCTATTTCTTTTGAAGTATCTCTAAATAATATCCATATATATAATATCCATATAAATAATATATCCATATAAATAATATCCATATATTTTGTATGCATAGCTACTAAACCCCTTCAAATAAATTTTTTGCATTACGTTGAATGGATTTATCATAAAGAAACATTTTGACATGAAAAAATAGACTACAACAGAATAATTATCACAACTCTAGCTAAAGTTCATATTTTTTTAGACTAGATTCTTTTCCCTCTTGCTCCTTTCAGAATGATGCATTTTAAAAAATTGGTTTCCTTTGGTTTGTTTGTTATTTTATTCCTAATGCTTCTCATCTGCCATCTAGTAAAGGTCATAGAAATATTAATGTACTTCCAAAGCAAGAGGACCAAAAAGCTTTTCTTTCAGCATAGCTTAGAGTATGGGGATGCAAATTGCAAAAACTCAGTGGCCTGTATCTTCTCACAGAATTATTTAGTAATGAATATACCAAGTGAAAGAGAAATGTCTGTTGGGTAAACAATACACATAAACAACTTCATGGTAGGAAAATAATGTGATATAAGAGGCTGTGGAGATCCTAGCCTGAAATCTTGAAAATTACTGGAGAAAATAAGGTGCTGATAGAGGAGACAGAAAGCAAAAGCATATAATATCTGAAAATTTTGTTTTGCTTCACTGTAGATGGAAGCATTTTTTATTTAATAAAATACAATTAAAAATAGAAAAAACATGACAACAAAGTAGACAACTTGCATCACTTTCAGAAATTATTTGGGACATAAAACATCATTTACTTGGGAAAGTTTGACAGAGCAGAGGAGGAAACAAAGTTTAAGTGGGGAATTGTATTCCCCTCCACTGATGATCTAAAAGCTCCTTGTTCCAGGTCTCAGCATCTCAGCCACTACCATCTTTTCTCTACCACCAGCTATGCAGGACTCAAGGTCTTTGTCTTGTACTTTAGAACAGGATTCATTTTTCTCCCCTGTCTGTGGGAATACAAAGCAGCCCCCCAAAATATGTATCGAGCCATTTATGAGGAGATGGCTCCTAAAATACGTCCCTATCTTCTGTTAAGGCAGTACAACTGCTTATCATCTCATCCATGGTCTGTTTGAAATCAGAAAATATAATCCTGGTTTTGTGGTGAGGAATGAGGTCACCCCTTCCCTTGCAAATACTGGACATCTAATGACAGGAAGTCAAGATTGCATCTATTATCTTCACTAAAAAAACAGCACCTCTGAGATCAACCTGGGGAAATATTTCTCAATAAAGGCTGAGAAAGAACAAAGCCACCCAAATCATCGCCTCATTTATTAAATTTGATTTTCATTGTGGGTTTTTCAGAGAAATAGGAACCAGTTCGATGTGTCATTGCTTGTGGGACCTGACAAATCCATCGCTGCTTCTGTGTGCTCATTACTTTGCCTAGTACTAAGTAGTACCTAATGTTCTGTGATTCTGGGGAGTAATGAGCATATGTGGCATGTTTATGACATATATACGTGTATGTATATGGACACACATGTAGACCCTTAAGGTACAATGTCTTCAGACACCCTGCTCCACTTACTGGTGGTTTCATTTGCCTGTGTGTGCAGCATCTGGGTAACATTGGAGCACCGTAAGTGGTGTTCCTTTTACCAAAAAGCAAAACTTCAACAGTGTCTGTCTCTGCTACCATTATAAAGATAACTATCAGGTTCCATCTTTACATAAAATTCTTTCTATGACCTCTTGTCACTCTGCATGAAAACAAATCTGTATGTGTAAATTATATGTATGTTCATTCAATTAAGATTTTTGCCATAAATTTCTTCAGCACTCTTGCAACTGGAATACAAAATGAAATTTCCAGGACTTTCCTAATAAAGATCTGCACCACACAAATACCAGCATGAAGGAATTCAATGGAAATATTCACATGAATAAAATTACATGTGTCCTGCTTCTCTCACCTTTGATGTGGCCCTTTAATTCAAGAAATTATTCCTATAAACAAAAATACAGACAAAGCTGAGCGCAAGCACATGGTGACTCTCAGCACTAGAATAGCATACTCCTTACTGAATCCTGTGGTGTAAACCTTCTTGTTTATATCAGTGATCACAAAAAATCTATAGCTCACTCACTTAATACCACTTAAACTGGTTAACTGCTTCACTGCTGACATGAGGTCTGATAATATGCAAATATTATAGTTATTCAGTAAAGCAAGGATGTATCTATTAAATCCAGAGATTTCCTTCAACAAGAACCTTTGAATATTCAGTGAGTTCATTGCTTCTTAGTTTAAAAAAATATTTTAGACTTTCTTTTAAAAAATTGAACAAAATTTCTTACCAGAGCTCTATGCTTTTTGGAGAAAGAATGTCCAGTGCATTCTGCACAGCTTGAAAGTAAAATTCTCAGCTCATAAAATTACTTTCCATCATGTTCAGTTCACTAGTGACTGACAGTCAGTTCAGGATAAAATGCCTACCCAAGATCAGAAAGAAGTCCAGTCCAGTTCACCAGGCACAGATCTGAGAGCTAGAGCTATCCAGTTTCCTAATATTATTTTCTCAGTTCTCTCAACCTTAATCTCCTCCACACACACAGTCTTTTAGTATAGGCATAAGAGTGTCTTGCTTTCTAAACAAATAAAATCAAGGAGGAAAGGGGATAGACAAAATCTAAGTGCTCTCACTATTATTCTTCACTGAAAATAAAATGTGAGCTAATTTCTTTACCTTCAGGCTCCATGTTGGTTTTGCTGTTTCACTATTTGTCTAATTCTGGCCCTAACCTAAAGAGCCATTAGTGTGAAATCTCACAGAACTTCCTAGGCTCATTTCCATATTTTTTTGCTGACAGCCTTGCATGGGACAATTAAATAATTTTGGTAAGCAGTCACCCCAATCAAAATATTTTCCAGTTAATTAGCAGATCAGATGTCAGTGAAAAAAGCATATAATTGTATTAGCCACCATCAGTTTGACACAGTAAATATGCTACTATACACACATCTCAAATAATGACACAGTCTGAAGATTGTAAATCAAACTAATTTACACTAAAAATAATTACAGAATAAAGGAAGAATTACTGGAATGACTGAAGGTTTTGTAGAAGACAAGCCACTTCACAAATGTAAATAATTAAAACAAAAAGTCTTAATGAAATCCTTGGTAAAGCTGCTGAAAGGCGGGGTAACTCAGGCTATTTACCTTATCACCAAACTGGACAAGCTCAAAACAAAGAAAAAAAAAGTTTTAAAATTTCAAAAGCATCCACTGACTTCAGTGCTGTGTAAACAGGCTGCTGCTTTCTAATGGCAAAGAATTAGGTGCATGGAGGGCCTAAAAGCAGAAGTCCTATGGGGTGTAATTAATGAAATCAAAACGTGAGATTAATTCTCCTCCCCACAATGTACATCGTGCTGCACAACTCCCAGCACACACAGAAGTTGAGCATTTGGCCTGAAAGTTCCCTAGACACTGGGGCTGTGTCCACAGTGGTGAATTAAAACACATCAAGGGACACTTGATGGCACTTGGGTCAAGGAACAGCCAATATATCTACCGCTAACCCAATGACACTCCAAAAAAAGGATGCCACCAGTAAGAACTGGTAACTCCGGCCGATTTCCAAATTCATGGCTGAAGTGGGTTTGGGTGGATGGATAAGAATGCTATTCAGCATGAATCAAAATTATGCCAGATGCTGTGCTAGAAATCTAATAGTATAGTTGATCCAGTTGTACAGCCAGGAGCAGTCCCCAGTGGCATTTAAATTGCTCCCATTGACACAGCTTCAGAAATTTGCTTCAGAGCTTGCACAGAATTACCTGACACAGTGAACACATAAGCCAGATCAAATTCCAGAAACCAACTATAATAATAACAAAACACTTTCTGCAGGCAGCATCCCCCCCTGTGAATTTGGATGTATTCCTCGGGAAGCAACGATATAGGTAGAATTCACAACTGTAATGGGAATAAGATGGCCATAAGCCTCAGAAAAGAATCATGGAGGCATAAAAAAAAATATGTAGTTTGGAGTGGAGTTCTAGAGGCTGTCTATATAAATTCCCTGTTCAAAATGAAGCCAACAGTGAAAGCAAAGCAAGTGGTTCTGGGCCTTGCTCAGCTGGATTCTGAAAAATCTCCAAGAATGGACATTCCACAGCCTCTCTGGGCTACATATCCCAGTGCTTCCCATCTCGTCTGTAATCATCTTTTCCTTATGTTGTCTTTGTTACAGCTTGAGACCATTGCTTCATGTCACTTGGCTTTGCACCTCACTAGAACATCTGGCTCTTCTCTAACCTATATTTAGGTGAAAACTGCAGTTACACCCTCCCAGCTGACTCCTTTTCTTCAGGCTAATGGAACCCATTTCCCGAGTCCTTAGGTGATGTACTCCAGCCCCACAGTTGACTCTGTGACCCTCCCCTGGGAACTCTCCCCTTTGTCAGTAGTACCTACTCTATCCCCAGGCAGCTGCTAGTGGTTTGTCCAGCCCTACTGAATCCTTTAAGCCGGGCAGCTACTGGGATTCCATACCACATAAAGGTGACGTGAGAGAGAGGATAAAAGGGAAAGTAGATTCCCCAGGTTGTTTTTGATTAAGAAGTCTCTTGTAGATTTTTTGCTGTTGTTTTTGTAAATGCTATCTCCTCAATAAACAACGGGGTTTTACAGAAACAGGAAATAGGAGCGTATGTGTGTATGTCTACTTAAATATATGGATCCACTGGCTAAGTTGAAGTGGCTACACACCAAGTGTTTCAGAGAGCCCAGCTGCAGATTTTCACCTGATCCTGCAGCTCCTTCCCCTGCTTACTCTTTCCCACATTCCTTTTGTGTAAATTTGGGATGAGCTTTCCTCTGTGAGATGGGGATACCTCAAAATTTGACCCTGTGCTATCTTTAGGGCACTGAAGGTCTTTTTCTGGTTTGGCCCCAAGCGACTGCTTGTTACAAGAGAAGCAGCATTTTTAGTTTTGCACTGCCCCAGGAGCAATATGTTCGCTGGCAACACTAAACTCCCCTCCCCAGAGGAAATTCTGTTGTATGGATGCTATTTTTCAGCTCAGGACAGGGTATCTATTGACTTGCAACAACTAACCTGCTTCCATACACTGCTTGCTGGCAGTGTACTATTAATTTCCTTTATATCAGCTACACTTCACTTTAATTTATCTTTCAAGTGGGCTAATGAAATGCAGTGCTGCACAAAACAAAAAAGCAAATAAAAAAAACCCAAACAAAACAAAAAACAGAAGAAAAAAAAAAAAGGAAAAGAAAAAAAAAAAAGGCAAACCACCACCCCAATTCTGTAGTTCTGAACACCAGAGCAAAGAACTCTAATATGACAGAGATAGGCTCCCATCATATCATCATATCTGTAAAACTTTCCAGGAAGGAAACGGTATCAACTTTCTGAAGTTCCCCTTCTATCCAGACATTTCAGTTAGAGCTGTGTTTTTGTGTATAATAAATTGCTTCTAGTTGGCTGAAAATCATTTTTTAGCTCTTATCTCTGTGATCAGTTACCTCTGCTGTTCTTTAATGGCCTTCACCTCATTATGCAACTAGTCATTAAAAGCTTAGTATCCAGTACAATGGTAGCTTATGTAAAGTGATCTATGAGAGCTTTATATAGGCTTACCAGCCGCAGCCTTAATTTTACTCATTCGTCTTAATTTTTTGTAATCATTTTTTGTAAAGAGGGTATAATGTCAGGCATGCTTCCCTGCTACTGACAGATCCAATCTAGCAGATAATTACCATAAGGAAATTGATGCTTTAGTGTGCAGGGGAGAATTTAATTTACTCAGACATCCTACAGTACAATGCATTCCAAAAGATATGAGGATTTAAGTTTTTAAGAAATTAAATTTCACTATTTAACATGATTACTTATGTTGAACATCATTAACTAGCTTTTTTTTTTAACTGTTTGATATAATTACAAGAACAGTTATTTGGTCTAAAATCCAAAGTCGTTTTTATATAAGGGTTAAGGATCCATGAAGTACAAAAAAGAGGATTGCATTCTTTCTGTCTCCCTCTCCAACACCAGCCTTCCAGCAACAGCATTAAAAAAAATCTATAGAGATTAACTGAGGCAATGTATGAACTATAGAGCTTTTTCCAATGATGTTTTAATAGATCCTATGTTATCAGCCCATTCCAACTCAAGTCCATCAGTCAGGAAAGCCTCTTTAGTCCTATTCATAAATACAAATTACTCATAATGTTTCAAAAATGATAGAATCATGAAGGAGTTGCCGAGATCCCAATTAAGCAAGGTAATTAACATGTATAATTCGGGGCATTTGATTACTTCAAGAGAAATCCATGGGATTTAGAATTAAATTAATTTAATCTTGCTAAAACTGTTTACTCTACATGAGAAAGCATTCTTTCTAACAGCATATATGCCTTCCAAGCAGAACACACACAGCACATCCAGGAACACCCAAAATGTTGATTCTTTTGAAAACTAAAATTTTTGATTCTTGAAAAGCCTTACTCTGTGGAGTCCAGAAGCTTTGGTTTGATCACTGAACTTCCTTATTAGTAGTATTTCAACCAGAGAATTAGAGCAACAGAATTTTCTAAGTCTGCTCTTTTTTCTTATTTATTTGAAGTTTTGTTAAAAATTTTAAGACAACTTTTCCTTCTTTCTATTTGTCCTACAGTCGGAGAACAAAAAATACAGAACTGTCGAGATGGTATGATAAGGATCTGCAAGTGTCAGGATACATCAATTGAATTTGAAGAGCATCTGCAGCTACCTCATTTTCGTAGCTGTTGCACAAACAGAGCTAATGCCGATTTAAAATAGTCTCTTAAGACACATTTTTCAGTCTGGATTAAAATGCCCTCTCCGAGGATAGGACACATGATATTCCAGAAATTATGCTAACCAGAACCTTGGCTGACGCTCCAATAGGAGCAGAATCAGGATGAGGTTGGTCTTTACTTTAGTCTGGAACAGGAAAAAGCCCATGGGCTCCTGTCCATACACAGTCTGACAAGCATTTCTAGATGGTACAGAGGGTTTCTGATCAGACAGTGTCTTCTCTTATGCTTTACTATTTAAATAAAAGACATTAAGAAAAAAAGAGAGAATTCAGTAGAAACAGAATAAGGTCAACTGTTGGTGCCTCAGGTAATCTACTTGAAAATAGCTTCTGTCTGTCTTTTTTTTAAACAGCTTTGTCAAAGGCATGGTTTCATAGTTGCAGAAGAGAAGCTAAGAAACCGTAAATAGAATGAGGGAATTATATGACTCAATATTATTTCTAAAATAAAAGGCAAAACCATGCCGTTTTTAGCTACAGACACACGATGTAAAATGGAAAGAGCATAATGTCAGCAATGACATCAGTGCTCATTTTACAGTAGTTTTTTAAAAGAACCATGTTCTTCAGAATTCACCGAAGTGCAAGAAACAGCCAGTCAGTAACAGCAGAAGCCTAAAGGTTATGGTGAAGTTCTTTTAGAGTCTGAAGTGACTGCACATCACTGGAGAAAAGATCTCTCCCAGGTCAAGTCTTACCTGGGGGGGAAAACCATGAGCAGGGATGAAGGAAGTAAGAGGGAGAATTTGTGGCTATAATAGACATTCTCTGCTGTAGTCCTCCACTCAGGTTTTTTCTCTTCCAAGTAGATCCACTTACACTGCAAAATATTTTCTCCTCAGTTTTTAACCATGATGAAGCTTCTGCTAGCAAAATTCTACAGAATTTCTTAGAAAATTACAACAAATAGAAAATCAATAGTTTAAAAGGAATTATTTCACTTTCTGTATCTTGCCAAAGAGTCCACCAGATTATGTCAAAACCCCTTGCTACTGCTTGGTAGATATTTGTCTAAACACTGAGCTTGGTTTTCTGTGCTTCAGAAAGGGGGGTCTTGGCATCTGAGATGAGCCGCTGGGGGAGGTACATTTATCATCAGTGCAAATACACCAAGGCTTCTCTCCCGCAGGTTTTTGCAGTCTTTAAGAATCCTAGAACGTCAGGTTGGAAGGGACCTCAAAGATCAGCTGGTCCAACCCTTTAGTGTTATTGTTTATATGATATGTCTCAGCACCTTGTTGATCTGAGCCTTTAAATTTTCCAGTGGGGGAATCCACCATTTCCCCTGGGAGACCATTCCATTGTCTGACTGTCCTCATGGTAAAACTATAGGCAGCTTACAAACTTACATATACAGTATCTATATGGAGCAGAGTGCATACTTATATGTACTTATACACATTTTTACCGTATAATGTATAAAAATACATATGAAAAGTATACATAGTCTAAACAAATGCTTACTTCAGATACTGTATATAGAAAACAGTATATAAACACATACTTGAGCTGTTTTCTAAGGCACACACACATATTGCTGTGAAGACCAAGCCATCAGCCTTCAAGCCTAGGAAATATTCTGCTCTTTTACAATCCTCTTTTTACAATACTTTTTTTCTTTTTTTTTTTCATCTTACAACCTCCCCAAAGCTGTGAAAAAGGAGTGAGACTTTTATTTGGGGTTTGTTGTTTGTTTTGGGGTTTTTTTTGACACAGAGAAGTGTATTTTCCTTTCCCCTTATACTCAGAAGGCAGTTTTACTTCACATTTCGAAAAAGCTGCAGCTTCACACAGAGGCCAATGGTGGAAATTTTTAACCTAGGGGGTGAAAGATTGAGCTAGTAGCTTAGGTGGGTTACTGAGAAGAGTGGGTTAGAGTGGAAATTATTGCACAACATTAACAAAGACATGTAGGGGGATACCACTCCTGTAGTAGATGGACTGAATAATGAGCATTTGTAACGGGGTATGCTGTACCTAACAGCATCTAACAAAAAAATAACTCCCACTCAAAAATAAACAGAGACCATTTTTAACTTGGTGGATACCATTTTTTTTTTCTTTGCCTCAAAGAAAGAGCAGTTCTATATCAGTGGTTTATTTAATTTATTTATTTAGGGAAGGAAAAATTACATCGCCTACACCTGTGCAGAGCCAGAACCTGACTCTCAGGGATTTTCCTGAGAGTGATGAGAGTCATGTCTCATCTCTATGCCTGAGGTCTTTGGGCTTCTGATGCTCAGAAGACATCAGGATATCACTCATGGAACGATCCATCAAAGTGAAAACCAGGATAACTTTTTGGCTGGAGCCTCCCGAGGCAGAACCCATCACTGCAGACCGCAGACAGCCAAGGGCACATGTTGAGAGAGCTCCGTTTTGAGCGGAACGTGGATTTGAAAGGCAGATTTGGAAAGTATGAGAAAGAGTGTTGCCTTTCACTTAGGAGAGAAGGGCAGACAGCTTTTCATGTTGCTTCTTTACCTGGAGACAGAAAATGCAGTGGTTCGAATACGCTCCCTGCCTCAGTGGAAATGGCAAGCCCCCCTCCTGCCTTTCTGCTCTGCCGCAGCCACACAACTGCCCCGTTGCTCCTGGGGTGGTGTCAGGAAAGGGGCACAGCTATGGCAGTGCCACCTCACCTCTGCCACCTCTGGGGCAGCACCGTGGCCACCATGGCACCCCAAGGCCAACCGGGGCCCTCCCGCTCCCCCTAGGGGCGGCCATTGTGCAGCAGTTACAAATCCCTGGCAGTTCACCTCTCGGGGGAGTTCCCCTAAAATTATGTCAGGGCCCTGAAGCACTGACAAGTCTCCATGGCCCCCAGCAGCCTCATCTGGGGCCTTCACCCACTCCTCTGCCCACAGGCCAGGGCTCCATGGCAGCCTCCCAGCCTGACCCACACTCCTGCCCCACAGCAGGCTCCGGGATGCTGGGCCTCCCTCTGCACCGGGCCCCAGAAGGTTTATATTGTGTTTTTTAAAGCATGGGGCTATAAAAGGTTGCTTAAGAAGTTGATATTTTTTTCTTTTTTTTTTTTTTTTAATAAAAAATTAGTTAAAAATTACCCTGTAAAAGATTTTTCCTTAGGGCTTTCTCCTAAATTCATTTCAATTCTGATTTTCTTGTCATTAAGTAAATGATTTTGTGGCTTTTGATTTTATAATTATGTTTTATTATAGCTGAGGGTGTCTCATATAGAAGAGGAGAGGTTGGGGATTCTTTCTTCTATTGTGAACTCTGTGTTTTTCCTGGAGCCTTCCACAACAATTCTTCCACAGAAGTGCAGGACATCACTGCCATTTTCTTCAAAGCGGCAGCACTAGCCAGCCACTATTCCACAAAGAATTATACATGTGCTTATCTTCATCATGTTAGAGGTTCCTGTAATGTTGATTGTTCCAGTAAATATCTACGTAGGCAGGCCTAGCAAATGGCTAGATAATGCCTTTTTCTGATATTTTAATTTCACTGAAGAGGAAGAGGTGGTGGAGAGAGGAGACCCCAATAAGGCTTCAGGGTTGCCTGAAGGAAGGGAGCTTTCCCAATTGCTGGCAAAACTCAAGACTGGGACTACTTACTGGTTTTATCCATGACATTATCAGCACAGCCAGGCTGACAAGCTTCCCCTCCCATACTGTTGCTCCAGGAAAAAAACCGCAAAAAACCAAAAAAGAACAAACAAGCAAAACTGACCAACCAACCAAAAAACAAACAACTGAAGTGGAACATCATAATTACTTGACTGGACTGCAAATTCCCTGCTCAAGAAAGAAGCAGTAAGGGAAGACCAAGTTTTGGGGAAGGACAGGAAATGAGCACACTGACAGTGTGGGAAAGAATGCAACTGAACTAGTGAACCTTGGCAGTGTTGAGAAAGGGGTATATGTGTTTGGAAAATACAGTGACTGGAGAGGAAGAAATAGAGATGAGGATAAAATGGAAAAGGATGGAATGGAAAAGGAAAGGGATGTAGAGATGCAGGTAAGCTAAAGGGCTGAGCACAAATATCATCCAACGAAGAGAAGCAAGTGCCTGAGTGTGTGCTCAGTTAGGAAAGGATAGGTCTATGTGGGTATAAGGTAAAAGTGTCTTTCTACTTAGGGCAAAGCCAAAATTTCCAAGGCTTTATAAATAGATGGCCTTGGCCTTGGGTTTGCAGAAAAAGTTAAAAAAAGCTGTGGAGAAACTTTGCTATTAATGAATTTGTTGATGAGTGAAAAATTTGGTAAATATGGAAAAATCCCACACACATTACCTACAGGCAGTTCTAGAGTCCTGCCCCCACACTCTCCAGACTGAAACAGAAAAAAAACACCAACCCTAAAACTCAACCTCACTAAGCTGCCTGGAGTGTCATGAAGCTAGACAGAGGAACTGGTTAGGGTTAAGTTTTACTTTTCACTTTGGACATTAGCATACATCTAGGAACTAAAATTGGAAGATATTCTGCTTTTGTACCAGTAACCATCACTCTGTTAGGTATTCAACATTTGTAGTAATTTGTATGCTTACTGTTGTGAGCTCCTCCAGCTTGAATGAGCCGTGAATTATTTGATTACCACTTTGCTATTTTTAAGTATTCTTTCTCATTAATGAAAAGAAAATATACTAGAGACTGGATAGGCTTTTCTTCCAGGTGTTTACTGCAGTTAGGAGCTATAAAAATAATTATTCAGATAAACTTTATGACTAATAGTTGGTCTGTAAGGTAGACTTAGATTGTTGTGACCTAAAGCCTTACCTCTTCTTCCAAAAACATGACTTTAAAATTATTATAGAAAAGCCTCCTCAAGAAAGGTCTCTCTTTATTTAGCATTCTTACATCCAGTTAAATATTCTGACTTATTTCTGTTAGAACTTGATTTGTGGGTCAGTTAGAACTGTGATGTGGGTCCAGAAAGGCTGTTAATGACTTCAGTGGGCGTGGAACAGGCCTGTTTTCTGGCAGGTAGTTCGGGTACTTGAAACACATCTGCATTCAAATCAGAGCCAAAGGTATAACATCACACTATGATACCAATTGATAAAGAAGGCTGCCCAGAATTCAGGCAGTGAAATCCCTGGAGCAGTGAGACCACTGCAAGCTGTGCAGGTAAGTGTTGTGGTTTATACTGAGTGGGTGACAAAGGATCAAGCTAGTGGGTTGGTACCTAGGTGCTGAACAGTACTTAGATGACTGCTTCGGATACTTCCATGGAAGATTCAGTTATTTTTAAAGTAAATACATGTTTGTAATCAAATAAAGGAAAAGATTTTAAAATGTACTAAAATTCTCCTTGCTTTCTACTTCTCCTACCACTTCCTTTTAATATGACAATTCACTCACGCTTACATTCACCTTCTTCCTCTTCCTATAAGTAAGTTGATAGTCCAATGATCTGTTCTCTTAGATATTGTATTTTCAAATAATTTTCATGCAAGTTAAGAAATTAAAATGAATCATCATAGTCTTCAGTTTGCAGATACGTGAAAGCACATAGAAAGGTTTCTTGTATGAACTCAAGTGGCTAGTTTAGAACTCGATAAGAAAGGATCTAGTAAATTAATATTTTAATCAGCTTATATTCAGTAACCATTGAGATTTCTCTGCAGCTTGGAGACTGAGGCTTCAAACTGGGGAGAAATTTTTTGACCCTCAAATATTTCCTTAGTCCACTGAAAATGTACCGTAGGCTTAAGATAGCCCTAGATACAGACTGACCAATGATCTGAGCAACAAGGGACTTCCACCAGAGAAGCAGGTTCAAGTCCTCACAGATAAAGAAAACCACCACGTTTGGAAAGTCCTGTAAGCAGCTGGTTGCAACTAAGGCTGCTCACCTTCTGTAGAGATGCATGGCTTAGCTGTCTAATTCACAGCTAGGTAGTGTGTTCTCAGGGCAGGAGAAGAGGTTTCTCTTTGTAGAAAAAATGCCTCATGCTCTCCTAGCTGGGGCTGTAGCTCCACTCCCCTCCTTGACAGTTTTTGGATGCTCTGGCCAGCTACCAATTCTTGTGGGGTTCCATGATTCAGCATATAACTTTTCTGCATATTTTGTGTAGGGATTTTGAGTGGGAAAGCCAAACCAGCAAACTCTGCTAGATTTTTGCAAGGTGAATGTGTCAATACCTTTGTAAATCCAGCCTTTAGTCTGTATGTCTTAATTTTCCATCTGTGCACAGGAGTAGTTTCCCGTGAGAGATTTTTTGGAGGCATCCGGATTCTTTTCTGGGGGCTTTCAAAAAAAACCTGGATACAGATGTAGGATAAATGTCCCAGATTGTGACTCATTACAGTTAGGTACACAATGAGGAGTATCGTGCAGCTTTAAGTATCAGTCAGTTGTATCTAGGAATGAATATTTCTGGTTTCAAGATGACTGGCATAGGGGCATGTCTGTTTCATTCTAGAGCAAAGAGAATCAAAGAAATATAAAAAACCAAGAAAAAAAAGATATTTCACATTATCTCATTTATGTTCATCGTAATATGAAAAATGTACATATTTATGTAAAGCACAAATGCCCAGGGCCACCAGCTTCACACCTGACCTGTTTTCATAAACACCTTGCTTTATATGGGATGCAGGAATGGATCACGTGGGATTGAGCTGGTTTGCATCTGTCCGCACCAGAGTGCCAGAAAAATCCTACAACTCAGCAGGTCATATCAGAGGAATCCTAGGTTGGAGAGGAGCTAGAAAAGTCAGTCTGTTGTGCTGTCTGCACAGCAAAAGAAGGGCCATGGCCAGAGAAGTTCTGCAAAAAGTTTTCTTCCTAGTAGCAGAATTAGTCAAGCCCAGAGCAAGCTACATGTACTCTGCACTGCACCTGGGACCTGCTGTGTGTGATCACAGCTCTAGCCTTGCCTTGATTGAATTGAGCTCAAGTACCAATTGTAACCAAATCAGCAAAATGTCAATCAATGTGAGCTCTACAGATCTGCCTGGAGTCCCAGGGGCAGCCAGAGCACACCTGCACTGGAGGCTGTGTTGCTGTTATGCCTTGGTTAGGTTAGTCCATGTTGGAGGGCTGTATCCATCTGCAGATGCAAACAAACCCTCAGAGTAGTGAGAGTGTCTGACAAGCCCCCTTCATACCAGCACATGTGGCTTAATGTCAGTTGTTCTTCCCAGCCATGCTCTGGCATGATCCAACCAAAGTCCAGAACCTGCACTGCATACTCTCAGGTGTGCTGTAAACATATTGCTGTATTAGAATGAAGTGTATTATCTATATTTTATTTTAATATCACAAGCTCAGTGTTGAAAAGCATCTACAATTTTTGTTTTACATCTGAGATTCCCATTTCTTCGTTGTCATTGTGTTTGTTCCTGGTAAACCATAGGAATAGAAGTTCTTAATGATGAACTGGTTCTCCATGGATTTTGAATACAAATTTCCTCAAACTGACAATCTTTGTAAGATCATCTTCACAAAAGTTCAGAGCTCACAGTTAACCAGGTAGTGGTTTCTCTCTGTACATATTAAACAGGAGAAAAGGTCTCACTGTGACTTTTATCAGAACCCTATCTGAATTTTAGTAGTAGAAATGTTTTGAAGTCCTGCTACCTACTGTGATTCTCATTATTTCCTAATTTCAAACAACCTAACATATTTTTAGAAAAGTCTTTCCCACTGTATTTTTCACATCCACTTCCTATACCAAACTGAAAAGAATGTGTCACTGATTTCTTCTTAGTAAGATTATCAACAGGCAAGTTCCCTGGCCTCTCTTTTTGTGGAAATTTCTACCTTTGTTTAAAAGCACATGTTCTCCGAGCAGGTAGTCATTTAGATTTTCAGCGTCTCCTCTGTTCTTTGTGTCAAAATTCCAGGAAGGGATGAGGTGCACTTAAATGTTTGTGTTAAAGTTTCAAAACTTTAACATGTAAGAGTGTCAGGCAATTCTGTCAGTGAAAATTTGAGATTTTTCCACTTAGAGAAACTGATTAAACAGCATTTCGTTCTAGGGATCTGTAATCACGATTGATTTTTCTTTGTCATGAAGACAAGAATTAATGATAACTAGACGCAGAACCAAACAAAGAAATAGATCCTTAACTTGGCAATCAGAGTATTTGATCTGAATCTAGTAGATTCAAACCCTTTGGTGAAGCTTTTTTCCTTGGTTACACTACTCCTTAGACTTTCATTTCATACAGAGTTTCTTAGTGTTCTTGATAGAAGAGTGATAAGAACCTCTGCCTGTGATGCTGACCTACCTCTTCAAAACAGATGTTTAAAACAGTTACTCTTACAGTACATGATTTTGGGGGAAAGGTGAAGAATGGAATCTTATCCATTGAGAATTTGTTTCCTTTTCTCTAAAGAAGGTTTTTCTGTTCTTGAACCTATATCAATCTATCTGCCTATCCCATTCACAATGCTTCAGATAACACATTCCTTGGCTTTAATGCATATTAAAAATGGGATTTTATTCTAAGTGTTTTCTTTTTTATTAAATGAAATGTTATTTCCCTCTTCCAGGTGTTTTAACATCCACCCTTTGCAGCACAGAGACAAATTTCGATAGTGTGATTTTCCTGTTGTTAGCTCTCTCACTCAACAAAACTACTACAAGTGAGAATGCTTACCCTAAAATAGAAGTTATTGAGCATGATGATATTAAAGAATTAGGCATGCCTATACAATGAATGTCTCAGTGATCTGATGATCATTACTGTTGCAATGGAGGAAATTACTATATTCCTTACTCAAAACATTTCTACAAAGTCAAACATGACTGACTATTGACACTACATTTATTACTGCAAAAGAAGCCTCCCTTACATCATCTTATATCCTGTTGACAACTCAAATGACTCTAGGCCCATTTATTAGTTTCTAGTGGTTTAACTGACAAGTTTTGGTCTCATAAAATGTACCATAAATACTATTTGTAGCACACCAAGTGTTCAGGTGGTTGAGAATGCCGTTTCCTAATGGGAAATATGGCATTTGGCAATCATTTTTTCTGGTTTCCTTCGAGGATATGAAGGAAAGATTTTACCAAAGTAATCCTTGAGTAAAAGATAAGCAACAAAATTAATAATACCAAAGCACTGGACTATGGAATGAATGCTAAAGTGCAAACTTTATTATACCTTAAAATTAAATAGGGTGATTGCATACTTCTATCTCTACAGGGAAATACATGTTTGTTCTTTCCACATATGATGTTGGTGGGAAAATTGCACGGGATTGATTTCATGAGTTTGGAAATGAGCCCTTGTGTTCAGAATGACTTCACAGCCCCAACTCTGAACTCACTTGGCAAGGTGGGTGTAGGAACCTCTTGCTCCCAGCAAAGTCAGTCCTGCCAGTGGTTTCAACACAAAGGGTTTGGCTCAGAAAGCACAAGCTGGGAAATAATGAAGTCCCACCATGGAGTAAAAAAAAATTATTTGTTTTCATTTGGAACAGGGCAGTTTGTTGAGAGGTATGTATATAATATGTATATACAGTTTGTTGAGAGGTATGTATATAATAGGTATATGCACACATTACTCCTGGTTCCTCTGGAGCTGTACTGCTCCTATCTTGTCAGAAAAATCAAAGAAATTAAGAAATACTTTAAAATGCAGGCTTAGCCAATGCAAGATTAACACACTTGCTGAACTTTAATCTCATTCTTCCTGTACCTAAGTTTGCCATGTTTCTCATCTGCAGAGTGTTTATAGTTGATTTTTTTTTTTCCCTCCTTAAGGACATGGTGTTTATGGGGCTGTGCTCTTACACTGTGTTGGGCAGCAGGCAACCAGGTTGGTGACTTTCGGCTAAACTTGACCTGATGGAGGGATCACAGGTATATTAAGTTCCTACCAGCCTTTCTAGACAATTCATTTCTGCATGGAGAGGGGAGCCTAAACAGAGAAAGCACAAGGAAGTTGTCCCTTGCCTAGCCTAATGGCAGAGGGCAGGTGACCAGCCAGCATGGGCATATTGCCAGGTTCTCAACATGTCTGTCACCCAGATGCATCCACTGAGCCCACCACCTCCTTCTCCAGTGTGCCAGGGATGTGGGAAGAGAGCATGGGGAGGGAAAAGAGACAGGGAGGCACACAGGAAGGCCAAGGTAGCATATAGGGGCTGGAGTTTTTAGCAGCAGGGTATCAGAAGAATAGGGTATTTAATTCCAGAGTAAAAAATGATTCATTAGCAAAGAACTTTTTTTTTTTTTTTTCTTAATCTAAAGTAAACATTCTGTTTCTTTTACAGCTGCTTTTTTTATTTTCTTTTTTTTTTTTTTTCTTTTTACTTTACATGACCTTTCCCTGCCCACACATTTTAGACAAACCTGTGACAACGTGGTGATAGCAGTTTGTGTGGGCTGAACATTTTCCTCAGGAAGATTTTAACCATTACTTACTTCGAAAAGTGAATTAAGACTGTCATGTGAAGGTGTAGATGCAATGCTTTGGAATAGCTAAATGCTGGTCTCAGAATAAGGTGTGAGACCACAATTTTTTTTCAGACTCAGAATAGTAGCCTCCCTGCTGAAGCAAACAGAAAAGATGAAGATAAGACAACCTTAGAATGCCTTTGAAACAGTGATTTAGCACACTGGAGTTACTACTGTTTTACAAGAAGATGCTGACTCATTTACTAATTGGCTGTCTCTAGCAAAACAATCAAAAAGTGCCAGTCTTTTTCTCCAGAAAATTAGACATCACTGCCAGTAGAGATCATGAGCAAGGAGGGGCTTTGGGGAATGCAGATGATTCTGTACTCTCCAAAGTTGACTGGCCCATGTTAGGCATTGCAGATAACTTTCAGTAACAAGTCTGACCACTGATAACAGAAGAGGTGCTTGTTCTTCTCCAGTTCTAGATTCTTGGTCTCTTACAGTGTGATGAAGAACTCTTTAACTTGAAGGGGATGGTTCAAACTTTGAATGTTGCTCTGAGGAGCCATTAGAGACAAAGGGAGGAGGCAGCAAGAGTCTCAAACTTATTCATTCTGTTGCTTCATGTATTTTAAAGTAAACTGACAGTTTACTTTGTTTGTTTGTTTTCCTTCTTCATGGCACCAAAGAGACAATGTGTGTTTCCTCCAGAGATCTACTGAATTCAGTATATACCCATAACAATGTATTTTTAAAGTTTTTTTATGTGAAGCTAATACTTTTCCATCAAAAATAACATGCTAACTGTTTTAGTAGAATAGATGCCAAGGGTGCACAGTAGAGAGATACTAGCTATGTGTTTCTGTATCTGTGGAGCTGGTAAGGGTATTTACCATGAAACTGACTTTGTGTGCATGTCAGACATCTGCGATTCAGTTTGTAGCCCTAAGAATGTGGCCCTAACTAACTCTAAAAATGCTTTGGAGAGAGAAGAACTTACTTTTATAGATAGCTCTTTTAGCTGAAACACTTTGGGAATCTGAAAGACACAGGTTAAACTAGTGTTTATGCAACCTTCTCAAATATCTCAAGATGGGAACAGATGGTGCCCATGCTCCTTCTCCAAGAATTAAATACTTAGATCAAACCCTCTTCTCTTTCTTGTAAACTAAACTGAGGCAGGGAAGGTATGGAAACCATGAGCAAATGACCAATTTGCAAATCTTGCTCTCATTCTTCCTCTAGACCAACTTATGTGCCTCACACCCAGGGAAACTGTCTCCTCAGCAGGCCTGGGCAGTGGAGTCAAAGTGCTTGCTCTGCATCTCTCAGAGTAGGGCCCAAACCTGCATTTTTCTATAGTCTATCTGAGCAATTTATTTAATATGTGCAAAATGATCCTACTACTTCCATTTTTTCTTTTGTATAGGATTCATTGTACCAAGAGCCAGTGACCTAAAAGTAATGTAAACCCCAGAATGGCTTGGCAGGAGCAAAGTGCTTAGCTCCTCAGAGGAATCATTACTCTGTCAGTTGTATGGTATGCCTGGAGATCAGACATTTGCCTGGAAGAAACAGAGGTACCTGTTGAGTGGGATGGACACCAGTAGGGCATACATGATGGACTCATGTGCCCGAGTACCTCTTGTGAATCTGTCCCAAAGCTTCCCTATGCTGCCCTGCCAAAGTGCCTCAAGCCCAGCCAACTGAGAGATGACAAGCTAGGGCACTTGCTAGGTTTTTTGCTTATGGTTCCCTAAAGGGTTAATTAGTATACAGTGATAATAGCTCCTTGGTCTATTTACAGTGCTTTTCATTGACATACCCAAACATTAGTTTTAGGGAAACTAAAGCAAAAAGATTACGTTTGCCCAAATTCACACATCCTGTGAGGCTTAACACTAAAGGCAGCTTTGCTTTTTGTATTGACTTTTCTTTCCATGTGCCCCCTGAAGTCTGACTTTGGTACTCAACACTTAAAATTTGCCTGTATTGCACATTCATGAAGACTTGTAATAGCTAAAAATGAGAAATACCATGAGATATTGCAGAAAAAAATATATATCTCCATTGTATTTTGAAGGAACTTGGACAGAAAATTAATCAGAGAAGGATTTTAATCCAAATTAAAAAAAATGCATACTTTCCCATGAATATTTATATGATATATAATTGTAGTTATATAATTGTATGTCATTAAAAATTCATGTGATACAGTACATAATCACCTAATCCAGTATAAGAAATACATGAGCAGAGGACATTCTCTACTAGAAGTATTTCACACTCAGGTATTTGGTAATACTGATGTAGCAGTGAATGTGGTCTCTTCTGCATTTGTTTTTTATGGGGTCTATTAAAAGACAAGACAATGAGGAGTCATAGCCCTCCTCCATGTGCTCAGGGGAATCACAGAAATATTAATCTAGTATTAAATCTGCAGCATAGTGACTTTTTAAAAAATCTATTTTGTTGGGGGGGAAGGAGCTAAGGTTGATTTGGAGATGCATCAATGTCCTCTTTTCATTATTTATTTTGAGAAAACTTCCAAAGCACTAATTTTCAAATCTGACCTGTATCTAGCTCCTTAGGTATATGTCTATGATGAGGCTTATTCCATCACATCCTTGGTCTTCTCTTCCTATGGCAAACTTGCCTTTTTTTTCTTCTTCTTCTTTGACCACTGTGTAGTATTTCAGCATTGTCTCTTTGAATATGTGAATCAGTTGTGGTTCTTATGATGTTTTTAGTTTTGCTAGTTGTCAGGGACTGTTCTGAACAGTGCCTAAAGCTTGGTACTTTTTTTTCATCTGTGCCTTGGAAACAGTTACATCTGTGTGGGTTCTGCATGTAGTTTTTACGGTACATAGACCTAAAAACACAGAGTATTTTCTCCTCTAGTGATCTGCTATCTGGCCTTTTCATTCTCTCTTCCTTTGAAAAGCTTCTGTCCCTGCTTCCTTCTGAAGATGCTTCCTGCCCACATCCCCAGCATGTATCATGCCACCATGCCTTGTAGCAATCAGTCCAGCTCAGGGGGCAGTAAAGCTGCTGTAGGAACAGCAGAAGGTGTTGCTAGCTTCACATCTGTGGAGAATCCCTGCAGAGAGGGGGATTCTCTGGGGAGAAACTTCAAGCACTCAATGGCTCCCTCTGTGCCACACAAGCAGTACCAAAAGATGTAGCTGGACAAACAAATTTTATCTTTTTGGAGGAATATCCGTTTGCAAACTTAAAGTGGTAGTAATTCAGAATGTACCTCACCCTATTAAGCTGTTTTGGCTTGTGCCTCACTGTTGAGTTTTTCTTCCCCTACTGTTTCACATGGTCTCTGTGTGACACTTACACAGGCAAAAATGAGGTGTTGCTCAAAAACAGTTTCCACAGCAAGAGTAGTGGGGGGGTTTCTTTCCTGGAGATTAGTTTATAGTTGATGTGACTCAACCCTGATAAAATCAGTTTATAATAGGGTAGCTGATCATGATTTCTGGTTGGGCTTTTTAATATAATTTTTTAAAAATCTATTTTTGACCCAGAATGCTATTTTCTGGCTTCCATTTGTTCCTAAAGAAGCCAGACCACTATAGCAGTCAACAGCTAAAGGGTTAGATTTTAAAGAATGAGACTTCACAACCTGTGGATTGCCTTGTCCTTCTGACACAGCTCGGTGAGGTGGTACTGCCAATGTGTTCATGTGTGTTACACTTCAAAGAAAGTTGTGTCTGAATGTCTCTGGTCTGCAGGTTACTGAAGAGGCTTTTGCTTTCTGAGTCAAGAAAGAGAGCTGTGTTTAGAGACAAGGGTGTAGTCTCAATCTACAAAGGACCGGTAGCTGAGTACTCTCAAAATCCAGGCTAGGACTCCTTATTCCTCAGTGTCACTTCAGGTAAAGCTCTATTCATGAAGTGCTCATGTTGGAGGTCCATGAGTCATGCAGAGAGGAGAAAAAACTCAGTGAAGTCAGTGCAGAACTCTCTTTCAATGGGAGTGGCTGAAAGAGCAGTCACCACCAAATTTTGCTCATGTTTCTGTATTAGTTTAGGGTGAGAAACATACTGCCACGTGTATATGCCAGGGTGCTGCAAACAACCACCGCAATCCTTTTCCTGGTAATCTATGTGGTGTTTGAGGAAGGCAATTCAGTAGTTCTGGTATAAGGGCTCTGCCAGCAGAGACTGTAGTGCAGCCAAAGGATTTACAAAAATATTAAAAAAAAATAAAATCAGACAAAGTGGTTAAAAATTGAAAAAAAAAATATGGATTTCTGTTGCTGAAAGAAAAGATTTATGTGGAAAATGTCCATTTTTGGTGAATATTTGGAGCAGTGAGTAGGTGGTAGAGAATGGATGAAAAAGGAAAACCACAACATACGAAAAATTCCAATTTTTAAATTAGTTATTAAAAAGCTTTTGATTTTTAGTGAGGTTTTTAATTTTCTTGGTTTGGGTTTTTTTTTATTAGTTACTTGGGAGGTAAACAGTATTCCCAGTAAGGTTTGTAGTTGAGTGATACTGTGAGAATTAGCACTAGTTATGATGCATTTAGCAAATGATGGTTAAGACATGCTCTAAGAAGCAACTTCAAATTTAAAACAAGGCATGATTTTAACTACATTTTCCCTTTGGAGACAATAAAACATATTAATAATTAAAAAGACCATTCAGAGATGCATAATGGTTCAAGTTTGAGTCACTCAGTAGATGAGGTAAACACTCTGAAGTGTTTACATCAAAACTGTTGATGCCTCAGAAGAGCAACTTTTTCTGAGGTAAATCTGAATGTGCTCCCTTCCCAGCAGGGTGCAATGCTCAATGTTCCCTTCTCCCACCTGCTGCCCACCCAGATGATGTCAGAAATGTTTGAGCACCTTACTATATATAGTCAAGACTTCATTTTCTCCTGGTGAATTTGGTGGGAGGTGCTGAAACCAAGATGGGGAGGAAATGAGCTGTGTGGGAGCGAGCTGGTACGTCCTGAAGCTGGGAAGAGATGGGTCAGCTTCAGCCATCATACCCATCAAACCTGTCAGTGGGAGTGCAAGGCAAAGAGTTGGTGCAAAAATAAAAGCCAGTAGTACTTGTGTGGAGGTGGAGTGGGGCGTTTGTTTTAAATGGGAAACTTAAGCTGCATGACTGAAGGTGCAGGGGAAAGGTGGGACTGAAAGACGCTGCTTGGAGGATATTGTGAATGTGCTTGCAGCTCCCCTGCAGTCTCCTGCTTGCAGTCTCCATACGGGTTGTGCAGGAATGACATAGAAAGAGTCATATATTCCAGTAGCCATACCTGATAGGAAAGTTCTCATGGCTGAAAGCTTTGTCATAGCTGGATCAATCTGTCATTTTTAATAGCCGCTATCGTTATAATCTATATAGTTGACCGGACAATATTCCTCAACTCTGAGAAGTTTACTTCCCTCAAGTTGGAATCTGGTAATGCAAAAAGACATGAGATTTAAGTCAGTGATTATTTTTTAACAGTTTTGTTTGTTTGCTTGTTGGTTTGTGGTTTGGTGTTAGTTTTTTTATAATTTTTTTTTTTAATTGAAAGTTGCTACATGCGCCAACGATTGATTCTTGCTTGAGCTGAAGATCTCCTAGCTTGAAGGGCTGAGCACTTCACAAACAGGTGCAAAGAAGGAGTCCCTGCTCTGAGCATCTCTCTGCCATGGAGGCTCAGAGATAAATGGTACATCTAATTTTGGGGGAAATGTGTTAATATTTTTTAAAAATAGGAAGTTTGAATTAAAGACATATTAAACAGTGACATTGCAGGGGAAAGCTAATACAGCTTTGAATGGAAAGTGTAATTTATTCTCCCTATAGATGATGAGTTAAGCTTGGTGGCTAACCATGACCACTGAACAAGGATTAAAGCAACTTCTACTTAACTTAGCATGCGCTTTTCAAAAATAAATCACAGAATCACAGAATGTTTCAGGTCGGAAGAGACCTCCAAGACCATCCAGTCCAACCTTTGACAAACACCATAAGCTAACTACTAAACCATGTCTCTAAGGACAAGGTACAAATGCCTTTTAAATATCTCCAGGGTTGACAAAAATAAATCTTTTTTCTTGGGTAGATGGGATTCCTCCTGTGAGGATGGAATGTGCATCATCTGAATTTTACAATGGGAGAATGCTTGTGCTCACAGAACAAAAGCTAAGTGGTGAACTGGACGTAGGTTCTTTTAGATTAAAAACCTTTCTTTATTGGTCTCTCTTAGAATTCAATGAACATTTGTGAGTTTATATATGAACCAGGCTCTGCTGAGTAGGATAGTACTCACTTTCAGGTCAAAGCAGCTTAAGCAGCTTCAGGATGTCAAGCAGGAAAAATTTACCTGTTATTCATATTTCAGATGAGTGCATGTGACTAGTATGCTTATGGCATGGCTTTTTTTTTTCAAGCCAAATGAATGAAAAAAGAATTGGTATGTTGGACAAAGAACTGTGTTTTGAAATTAGAAAAGAAAAAAGGAAAACTAGAGTGGAAAAGAGGAACTATTTTATTAGGCTGCAACTTCCATTCTTTATTTGGCATCTATTTCATTATCTTCCATTTCCTGATGATAGCGTAATGTCCTCTCTTTTCCTGTTACCCAAGCACTTTGCAGAAAATATCTTGCATGCCTATTGGCAATCATGGACAATTTTGCATTCTCATCTTCTTTTTACAGGTCTTGACATCAGTTCATTTTCAAAGCATTGCCCCCCAGCCAGCAGAATACACCTCCTGCTTCCCATCACTGCATTACATGCTGAAGAACAGTAGATGTGGTCTGCTACAAATTTTAGGACTACACATCCATCAAGGGTTGGACTTGATGATCTCTGAGGTCCCTTCCAACCCAGCCAGTTCTATGATTTGTGCAGTCCTGAGCTACCAGTGGACTGAGTTACCACCCTTGGCTGTTACCCTCTTGGAAATGCTCCTGGTGGTGTGGGACAGCCTGTGTTTTTCCAGGTATTATGAGGAAAGGACCCTGCTACAACTTCTTCCCAGGGTGGGTTTTAAACAGCAGATTTAGACAAGCTGCAAGGTCTTCTGCAATCCCTGTGAGTGTCTCACAGTGTGGGCAGCTCAGACAGATTCTTTATGTGTGACAAAAAGACGTGTTCCCTACCTCACGTCAGGTGTATTTCCATGTGTTAAGTATAGAGCCAAGCTGACATCTGCTCTTAAACCTGCTGAGATGGATTCTTCTTCACCCTGGAGACCTAATTACCTCCCAGCCACAGGTCTCCTGCTGCCGGGCAGCAGGCAGCTCCCTCCACTCAGCAGACACGGATCTTGGAAACAGCCAGCTCTGAGCTGCTCTGACTCTCCTCTTCCACTTGGTCTTTGGTTGCACTCTTTATTCAGGGCCCTCAGCTGGGGACAGAGATATGTTGTTGCAAGATAATACACCTGGTCTCCTTTTCCACAGGTGTCTGTTTCTTCACGGGGAAAACATGCCCTGTACAGAGAGTCTGTCATCACTCCTGGCTTGGCTTGATAGGACCTTACCCCTGCATTTTTGTTTCAAATGTATGGGTTGTAGCTATGTGGATCCACACTACAAGGACTTCTTTATGACCCAATGAATCATCATTGCTGAGGTCAAAGGCAGAACAGGTGAAACTATTACCTGAATCTATCCCTTCCCAGTCTTTTTTTCGTGGTGTCACAAAGCAGATGCTTTGCAGTTTCTCATCCTCTTATCTCAGCTTGTCATCTTTGATGTAACAGAACTGATACAATATCTTGTCATCACTAACAATCGGTGACTTTTTTTCAATAACTTGATGGGCTTGGGTCAGCAATGCAAGTCCATAGTTAACATCAACATTTTCTAACTGATAAAATGTTTTTGAGGTAAGAGTCACATTTTATTGTGAGCTTTGACAGTTCATTTTGCAGGAACTCCAGAGCAGGCCATGAATTGGTTCGATTTCCTTAGTCACTTCTACTCCTGCCTTATCTCTAGGCATTTTTATTCATTTTTTGGTTTGGTTCATTTTTTGTTTGATTGGTTGGTTAGTCTTTTATTTTATTTTATTTTTATTTTTTCCACAGTGGATTTGGATATGCACGTGTTCATTGCTCTGTCCTTCAATCAGGGCTTTTCCTTTTTTTGTCTGGACTGAACTAGTAACTATTAGGGTGTTGTTTTTGGGGGGTTTTTTTTGCAACTTCTTGGTAAATAAAGATTAACTTGTTAACTGGAATTTCTCTAGAGTAAGGCTTGTTTCTTGTGTGACTTCTTATTTTAAATAGAGGTCTTTCTCATGCCTCCAGCAACGCTGAGTGGGAATCTCTGTGAATGATAACATCCCTAAATATCTAACATAAGTATCTGCTCTGCATTTTTTACTCTGGTTTTCAGGTTAAAATTAAAAAAAAAAAACAAAAACAACTTGTATTTCTCAAATGTCTAATTCAGATAGTGGTCACTGTAGTGGTCAAACACAGACACCAGGATTTCCTGCTTTACAGGCACTATTGCTGGCATCATTCACCATAAAACTGCTATGGTGGTTATTTAATTAACTGCCAGTAGGCCCTGAGTGGGTTGCTGAAGATTATACTACCTGTAAAAATATTTTAAAGAATTACTATGTCACTGTCAGATATTACTACACAGTGGAAGAAGCTGATGTACCCACATCAAGGGGAAACATTTTGTCTGTATTGTAAAGAGTATATTAATCATCAATGGTTCCTGAATTGCTAGTAGATGGAATTTAAATATGGCTTAATACACAGTGTATTCTAGTCAATCTCTCAAATTATTACTCTTACTTTCAAGGATAAACTGTAGTATACACATACTTGGGTAAGTCCATGCTTTTGTTTTGCTTATTTAGATATTAACACATACCTTCTCACTTAAGTTCTTTATTAATGGAAGTGATTAAATGTGAAAAACACTTGCTTGGGAATGTGGAGAATGACTTAATATCTTGAATGTTTTCCAGGCAGAATCCTTGGGGGAAAAATTGCTATATTCCATATATGATTTCGCTGTACACTAGGTAACAGCTAAACTGGCAAACCCCCCCTTAAAAGGCAGCTGTTCCTTTGTCTTGTGTTGAACGATACCATGAATAGAGATGGTAAAAAAACATTTCTTCCACGTTACAATTTTAGGCTTTGTCAGATTCCTTGTGTAACCTTGCTGCACATTAAATCTGCAGTTTCAAGGCACAGGCCATAGCAGAGGGAGATTCATGTCTTTTGGCAGTAAGGGTAACAGAAATGGACCTCTAAAAGTCTATCCAGCCCTTGCATCAGGACAGCTTTCACCCGTGAGTCCTGTGTTGGTTCCTAAAGCAGCAAGTGGGCATGGGTTTGAGATGATCTGGTCTAAGAATAGACAGAAGAACAAGAAATTCCTGCTCATCGGAGTTCTCTGTCTCATTTGGAACATCTAGTGCTTCAGAGGGGGGGAAATACTATGGCAGTAAGGGGGTGGAGGAGGAGGGCTTCAGCTTCCTATACTTTTCCCCATAAAAGTACACCAGCAGAGTGCAATGATAGGAATGTGGGAGACCTCAATAAAAGAACTCCTCTTGTCCCTTTTGAGCTGTGTAGGCATGGATCTTTGGTTAGAGCACCTATTGTATTGAACAGTGAGCAGCTGCTGCTGATTTGCAATTGAGAACTGAAATCTATTTAGAGAAATAATTGCTTTAGTTTCCAAGATGCTCCTGGAAATAAGATCTAAATTTCTCATTAGAGTTTTACCTGGCAAAATACAGTATGTTCTAAACAATAATTAGAAGTCCTTAAACTAAAAATTCTTAAAGAAGGTGAGTTAGTCTTCCAGGTTTGTAATGGAGAAAAAAGTAGGAACAAACAATCCTCTTCTAAAGGGGAGAATACTAATTGTGTCCTGTTCTCTCATCTGAGTGAGAAATGGAACACCTGTGCTCATGTACTCATTCTGTTCCAGATAGTGCTTGGGACTGTATTTTTCACTAGGTGTATTTTTCCTTAAAACACAAAACAAATAAACAAACAAAAAACAACAAACAAAACAAACAAACAAAAAAACCCAACACCAAAAACATAATCAAAAAAACAACAAGCCCAAGACAAAACAAAAAAACAACAAGAGCAGAGAGAGAAAGAATCCAGATACCTTTGTTTTTCCACTCCATCCCACAGGATACAATGTAGAGTACTGTATTGCTGAAATTCATTCCAGATTAACTACAGCATTTCAGTAATTCCTTTTTAGGTTGTCCCTTTCTAAATTGCTGTTAAGGAATAGTGCTTTTAAAAGGCATTAAAAATTTAAAAAGCTAGTTAGCATATTTTTTGCATATTGCTGTTGAGTTCCCTTGATCCTTTCTTATGCTGATTATCTTCAGGATACCTTTTCAGAATGGTAAAACTGCACACTGTGGGGTAACACAGTTAAGACCCTAAAAACACAGAAAATGTTCATATAAATATAATCTTAGACTCAGTTCCTAAATGCTATCTAATACTGGGAATTAGGACATTAGTTAAGAGGTTACCAATTCTGAGAATTCATCTGCATTTTATAGTTAAGAGTTTCTTCCCTGTTTTGTACCTCACAACAAAGATCATAACAATTGCAATCTCCCTTTTAAGTGTGGTAGCAGGACTAATAATTTTCTGTAAGGTAGTTCTGAAAAACAAACGTTCCTTACATGGCACCCAAGTTCTGAACCAGCCCTATAAACACTATCATTTCTGTATCAAATAAAAATAGATGGGTTATCATTTTAAGGCTTAAAATCCTACCTTTTTTTCAAATCTTTTTTTCCCCCTTGTTCCTACAAATCCTGATTGGTAAAAACTGAAGACTTATTTCCACAATTTAACGTTTGTTTGTACAGCTGTCTTTTTAAAAGTCTTTATTTTAAAATTAAAATTCTACAGTGATTTCCTGAGAATCCTATCTTACACTGACCGTTTTCCTGACTTTCTCCAGAAGTACAGATCACTCATGGGTCTCATGCTTCTCAGCTGAATGAAGCCTTGAGAGTGATTTTTAAAAAACGGTTTTTGCAAAGTGAGATAATATTCAGCCTTTATCTCTTGGCTGATGCCGTGTAAAGATGTGAATATCAGGGGACAGTGCCAGCTGGGCTTCTGGCTTACGAAACACAATTATTCCCTTTGGTGTTTATCACAAAGTAGTAGTGAGAACCACTGTACAATCTTCCACCATGTGGTGATCCTCCTGATGTGCAACCAGCTGAACACTGGTGCTGGTGGGGGTTTTCCAGGGGCTCCTGGACCAGTCTAACTGTGGAAAAAGCATAAACATTGGCTGTCTGGATCCAAACATAGCCCCTCGATTCCTTCAAGTGCAAGGGGACTAATCCTGCAACTTTGTTTCAAGTTAACCACATCTTCTGAAGGTGAGAAAATTACTTATTATCTCCAAGTAATTTCCTATGGTAATTTTCTTCCTGTAACACTGTCTTGGGGAAGAACAGTGACTATTCCTCTTCAGTCGTGCAGTACCAGGGCTGGGTGTCTGTGGTGGTGAAGAGTTGTTGCTCACCTGTGTCATATCTAAAAGCAGAATATTTAATTGTTGGAAAAAGACAAAAAAAAAACCCATAAAGAGTAATTGATAGCACATTTCTGTGGGCCATCTCACTTTTGAAATATGTTTTCATGGCTTGACTTGTTTCTGCTAATGCAGACAGATAAGACAGATGGCTCACAGACTGTTTTAAAAATTGCTGGAGAAGGACTTATTTCTGTGAGTGAAATTAGTCTTCTCTATGACTGAAAATGTCCAAGTTGAGATAGGACCATCAAGACAGAAAATCGTCTCTCATGCAGGCCTCCTGTGTCTGAAAGAGCTGCAAAGGAAAACTGTGCAGGTAGTTACAGGAATTTTTCCCTGAACAGGGAAAACTGAAGGGAAAGAGGATCTTGAACAGGGAGCTAACCTACCAGCTTCCAGGTCCCTTGTTTGGTTTAAAATCTGTTAGTTTACCAGGCATTAAACCTCTTCTGTTTATTATTCAGTTTTTCACCTCTTGAACTGTTGGAACATACTGTAGGAGTGAATGGCAAGTTGCATCAGCTAACAGTGAGAAAAGGGTGGTGATCAGCTTCTCCTACGTTTAGTGACTGGAGTCAGAGAACAGGTGGAAACCAGTTTTACCACAACCAGACTTGTAGTGATGGCTGCTTTGAGTGATGCTGATGGGGGGCAGAAAGCTACAAAGCCACCCTATGCCTCACAGCCCTAGTAGCAAAAATTGCATCAGTTTACCTGTGAGCTGAGGAAGAATCAAGAGCAGCTAATGTAAAAGCAACCTAATCTATAATTACCCGAAGAACTAGTATGAGAGCATTATTATGGTTACAAAATGTAATGGAAGTGTTACATAAGCAGAATAACAACAGTACATCTGTAAATGGTTGCAGACTGCCTCTCCTGACAGCTGTGGTAGAAAATGGATCACTGGATGGTCATGAAATGAATATTTTACCTAATCAGAATGGAGAGCTTTATTGCCCTTATAATTACTTGTTTAGCAGTCACTTATTAATTTTTTTTTAGTCCATGAGTAATAAAATCGTCCTGTTTATTAAATAACATTTTAATTAGAAATCATTTTTAACATGTGCCAAGTTCTTAATGTTTTCTCCTATGCAATTACTTAGATAAATGCTTGCATTTCTGATAACTCCATTGACACCAGCAGCCAAACTAATCCTTCCCTGGTGTACAGCTCATGTAAAATAAGAGGCTCCAGATGCCTTAGCTTCCCCAAACATTTTTAACATATTGCAATAGGATATTGCTAATTTTACTAAATAGATTTTATGTACTCCTGCTAGATGCTCTGTAGTTACAGCTCATTTTAATTCAAAATGTACTATTTTTGCTAAGCTAAATTTCTTACTGACTGCACTGGAAATCTTGTGTTTAAACACTTTTTTGGGAAATTCCACATTTTCATTAAAACACACCTCGGAGGCAAAGTTGATGAACTGTTTTATAAATGTCTACGTACTATTTGCCCATGCATAGAACTTCTTTGCAGCATTACAAATGTTGATGTATTGTCAAGTAAATATTTTAAATGTTGCTCTCAAAATGAAATAGTCATGATCATTCTGGTGAAATTGAAATGTCTGATTTTCTTTCACAAAAGCTAATTTTTGGTTGGTTGGATGGTTGGTTTTTAGTTGCAATTTTTTTGAATTAACAGTGCCTGCTTATTTACACACAAGATATTGACACTGTTTCTTCTCTTGTCCTGGGAGTGAAACTCTTGTTCAGGTCAAGAAGAGAGACTGCTGTCTTTTCACTAACATGGTATATGAGTAGATTAAACACTCTGTGCTTGTTTGTGCAAGTAAAGCCCTATTTGACCAGCTAGTACACCTAATTTTGGCATAGAAACTAGGCTAATAAAGTATGAATTCTGGTAATAGCATAAGACCTACAGAGTCTTTATACAGTGCCAGCTGATTTTAGTAAGCCTTTGCTGCTCTATGCTTACTAAACATTTTGCTTTCTAGATACATAATTTCCACATGCTTATCTGTTGCTTCCCTAGCTCTCCTGTAGAGGTTTAAGGCTAAAACTGGCCATCATATGAACTGAATATGAGCCAATATGAATTGGTTTTTGAGGCTCAATTGCAGTCTTTTGTCATTTTAGAATTTTCAACCTTGTGTCCCAGAGCTATCTGAAATACCAGCCATTCACAAGACAGTGTAATTTCACCAGGACAATTCAGCCACTGTGAGGCATCCCTATATAAGGGATACCCATGTGCTGCCTGCTAATTCATTAAAACCTTTTCTTTGGGATTAGTCTAGTATATGCTAGCTATCATTAAGAAGTACATGCTCCAGATGAATAAATCCTTTTTTCTAAGTTTGAACTCATTTTTGAAGGAAGATTGAAGTGAACTAAGGGTTCAAGTTGACAGTAAACAAGAAGCACATTCTGTTCTGAAGTGAACATTTCCATTCATGCACAGGAACAAAGGTAAGAAGAGAAGAAATTGTACTTTCCTCTGGAAACTTTCTACAGTATTTTTCACCTTATAACATTCTCAGTGATAAGAACAGAAATCTGTGAAAGATCTATATTTTATTTTTTAAAAATTTATGTATTTTGGAGGGCTCTCAAGAGGTCTTAGCTCACATGTTACCTCAAATTCTACAGCTTGGTCACAATAAGAACAGGACACAAAAAAAAAAAAAAAAAAAAAAAAAGTTGTCAAGAAATGTTTGTGATAAGTTCTCCGATATAACTCCTCTCTTCTTTGGAGAATGAGGCTTCCCAAAACATAAGAATGAGAGGAATTTGGCTGAGACTTGGTCTGGAGACCCACTTAGATGGTTTGTCTAAAAGTCATTTAAATAGAGCAAATTGCCAAAATGGAGGGCTTTTCATTGATTTTATGCTGTAGATCCTTGTCCTGACACTTGTCTGTTCTCTGCTTTTACTTGGGTTGGACTCTAGCCAGTTTTGGGTGGTCAATCACACCATTCCATATGACCTTGCTCAAATTTTCTCTGCTTAGAGTTGTATACCATACCTTATCGTAGAACCTCTGGACCCTATAAAATTACCTCTAATTCTTACAAAAGAATAATCCTTTGACTTTGACACAGTCCCCTGTAATACCCTACTCACCAGGTTGGAGAGATCCAGATTTGATGGGTGAAGTGTTCATTGGATAAGGAATTGGCTGGATGGTCACACCCAGAGGGTTGTGGTCAATGGCTCAAATCCAGGTGGAGACAAGTAGCAAGTGGTGTCCCTCAGGGTTCCATACTGGGACCTGTACTCTTTAATATTTTTATCAAAGATATAGACAGTGGGATCCGTGCACCATCACCAAGTTTGCACCAAGATGCACCAGGATGACACCAAGATGGATGGTGCTGTTGATAAGCCAGAGGGATGGGATGTCATCCAGAAGGACCTGGACAAACTGGAGAGGCAAGCCCAGGTGAACCTCATGAGTTTCAACAAGACCAAGTGCAGGGTCCTGGACAATCTGCACTATCAGTACAGGCTTGAAGATGAGGTTTTACAAAGCAGCACTGCAGAAAAGGACTTGGGGGTGCTCGAAGATGAAAAGCTGGACATGAGCCAACAGTGCATGCTTGCAGACCAGTCACATCCTGGGCTGCATGAAAAGAAACATGGCCAGCAGATCAAGAGAGGTGATTCTGCCACTTTGCTCTGGTAAGACCTCACCTGGAGTATTGCATCCAGCTCTGGAGCCCTCAACACAGGAAGGACATGGACCTGCTGGAGTAGGTCCAGAGGAGGGCTACGAAAATGATCAGGGAGCTGGAACGTCTCTCCTGTGAAGACAGGCTGAAGAAGCTGGGGTTGTTCAGACTTAAGAAAATAAGGCTTCGGTGACCTTCCAGTATCTGAAAGGGGCCTACAGGAAGGCTGGAGAGGGACTGTTTGAGAGGACCTGTAGAGATATGATGAGGATCAGTGGTTTAAATTAGAGAAGAGTAGAGAAGAGATATTCAAGGTGAGGCTTGACAAGGCTCTGAGCAACCTGATCTAATTGAGGGTGTCCCTGCTTACTGCAGGGGAGTTGGAACGAGATGATCTTTAAGGTCCCTTCCAATCCAAATTATTCTATGATTCTATGACTGGCATCACTTTCAAGTGTAGGTTTGACTATGTTGCTATTTTTCTGTAGTCCACAGGATCATTAAAGAGCTTAGGTTGGAAGGGACCTTAGAAATCTGCTTTAACCTCCCTGCCATGGACAGGAACACCTCTTGTCTAAACAAGGTTTCTCAAGGCCTCATCCAACCTGGCCTTGAATGCTTCCAGGAAGAGGGCATCCACAACTTCTCTGGACAATCTGTTCCAGAATCTCACCATCCTTGTACTGAAGAACTTATTTCTAGTATCCAGTCTAAACCTATTCTCGTTCAGTTTAAATCCATTTCCCCTTGTTGCTGGACACTTATGAAAAGTCTCTCTCTATCCTTCCTGTAGGTTCCCTTCGGGTATTAGAAAGCAGCTATAAGGTGCCACCCAGAGTTTTCTCTTCTTCAGGATGAACAATCCCAGCTCCTTCTGCCTCTCCTCATAGCAGAGGTGCTCCAGGCCCTTGTTCTTTGTGGCTCTCATCTGGACTCATTCCAACAGATGTATGTCCTCCCTGTGGTAGGGACACCAGAACTAGACACAGTACTTGAGGTGAGGTCTCACAAGTGCAGAGTAAAGGGGAAGAATCACCTCTCTTGACCTGCTGGCCACACTCCTCTTGATGCATCCTAGGATATGGTTGCCCTTCCAAGCTGCATGAGTGCACTGCCAGCTCATGTTGAGCTTCTTGTCAATCAAAACCCCCAAGTCCTTCTCTTAAGGGCTACTCTCAACCCACTCTGTGCCCAGCTTGTAATTGTTCCTGGGGTTGGTCTGACCCAGATGTAGGACCTTGCAATTGGACTTGTTGAACCTCATGCAGTTTGCACTGGCCCATTTCTCAAGCCTGTTAAGGTCCCTCTGGATGGCATCCCTTCCCTGAAGTGAATCCACTACACCACTCCACTTGGTGTCATCAGCAAACTTACTGAGAGTACATTCAATGCCCTTGTCCATGTCACTGACAAAGATGTTAAACATCAAGGGACCCAGAACAGACCCCTGAGGAACTCCACTTGACATTGGTCTCCAGGTGGCCACTGAGCCATTGATCACAACTCTTTGAGTGAGACTTGGCCAGCTCCTTATACACTGAGTGATCCATCCAGCAAATGTATGTCTCTCCATCTTGGAGACAAGGGGGTCGTGTGGGACAGTGTAAAACACCTTGGACAAGTCCAGATAGATGATGTCAGTTGCTCTTCCCATGTCTACCAGAGCTCAAACTCTGTCGTGGAAGGCCACCATATTCATCAGGCATGATTTGCCTTTAATGAAACCATGTTGGCTGTCACCAATCACCTCATTGTTTTTCATGTGCCTTAGTACAAATGCCAGGAGGATCTGTTCTATGATTTTACCTGGCACAGAGGTTTCTCCCAATTTATCTCATGCTAAAGGATGGTGGAATGGAATGCATTATTTTTTTGTGGTTAGAAATTGGACTTGAGATCTGTATCTGGATCCTGGGCCTTCTTTGTCCTCAGTGGAAATTCTCTCCAACAAAAAGATACTGCAGTGTTAATTTAAATGACAATTCAGAAGGTTTCTAGACTGCTGCAATGTAGGGCAGAGACTGTAGTCTCTGCATCACATTGCCCAACTCCCAGGATTAAGGAAAACACTATTATGTTCTTTTACCATCTGAGCTCTTTGGAATCTTTCTAAGGTGACTCAGAGCTAGGACAGCCTTACTTTTTAGGGGAGAGCAGTAGTGTCTCTTGAGTACAAAAGCTACAGATGACTTGGAAAGTGTTGCTAAACTTCTCAGAACAGCATCCACCCAGGTCAGTGCACAAGGAGGAAAGCACCTCAGCTCTGCTCACGCTGACTTGCTTATGGTCCTTCTCTTAATCAGTTATATATACATAATTCTACCCAGCTAGGAAACACAGGCTGGTACTGGATAACAACCCTGAAACCAATTTGATAGTTTAGTTTTACCCTACAATGTCTGCTTTTTATTCTGACAAAACACTGTAGAAGTTCCTCTTCTCACCCTGCTTCCTGCTCTCCCCACAAAAGTTTTTATCTGATAGTCCCTGTTCAAGCTACAGGAGACCTGCATTCAAGTTCCCCATCTGCCACAAATAGGAAGGAACCTATATGTGCCTTAGGAGAACACTGCCAGTGCACTGAGCTGCTGAATATTGACCATTACAGGAAATGCTGTCTCTGTCTTGCCTGTTAAATTCTGACAGCTTTATACAAGTCAGGAAGAAATTTGACACTAGGTTCTATAGCTGAATACTTTTCATGACTCCATAGGAATGACTGAAAGTAGGGATTCAGCCAACAGGGTGCACAAATAAATCTGAGTTTACTCAGGCAGAAGAGCAGAGATGTCTTATGTGGATGCACAATCTGTGCACATGGTCTGACTGCTGGCTTGTGGTGTAAAAGAAGGGTGCTGACTTTACACAAATTGAGGCACTGTCAGATTGAGGTGGCAGGCGAGTCTTGATTTGAGATTCTGGATTGTCCTATCAAGACATCTAAGCACACAGCAGCAGCATAAATGTCAGTTTAAGACCTTTTGTGCATCAGCTTCCTTGACAGTTGGATCCAAGGCTTGGACCCTGCCTATATCTGAGTTTCTTCTTCCTCTCTGAAAAAGCCTAAAAGCCTCCTGATGTGAAGATTGCCTTATCGTGACAACCTCAACTTGACTGAGTGTTTGGAAATGTTCTTTAGACAAGATCAGTTTCCTTTTCACAATTTAAAAAAAAAAAAAAAAAAAAAAAAAAAAAAAAAAAAAAGTTTAGCTTTTATACTTAATCAGTTTATAAGTCTTAGGGGCTGCTACCACCTATAGCTGTTCTGGTTTCAAGGAGAGAGGCAAACAATGGCTGTCAAACTTGACTCTGAAAAGACACTAGCTTTTTCTATGGTGATACTCCTCAGTTTCCATTGGACTGGCTTGTCCTATTTTAAATTTGTAATGAAAGAAAAAATTCTAAGGCTAGTAATCATGTGCCTTCCTTGTATAAAAACACATCTTGTTTTTATCATCAGTAACCTGTACTACACAAGAGCTCTGACACATGCATTTCAGGATAGATTAGGAATTGCCTGCTGCATTTACATAACATTAAAATCACTGTCTAGATACACAAAGTAAAATGAATACCTTCCTGATTCTCTAGCATGGGCTTGCATGAAAACGATTTTACCTTTCTTTCTCGCTTTCTTTCTTTTCTTTTTTTTTTTTTTTTTTTTTTTTTTTTTTTTTTTTTTTTTTTTTGATAACTGAGTGAGGGGACACCTATGTAATTCATTTTTCTGGCAGACTCGGACAGCATGCTTGCTGCATTTAAAAAAAAAAAAAAAAATGGAGGGAGAAAGTGTTGCAAAAAAGTGTATGGAGTGTGTGACAGGCTGGCCCTATCTGACTCCCCATCATTCCTTGCAGCTGCCGGAAGCCAACCACTCGTCTTTCCAAACCACAGGCTCATGTGGGTAATGATATGATTTCCTCTGTCTTGTGTTTGTGTGTGTGTGTTTCAAGAAAAATATTGCCCCTCCACACACAAAGCTCTACACACTCAGTTAATCAAGACAATACTGGCTTCTCTCATTTTACTGAAGTGATTCCTGCAATGCTGGGATAAACACCTGGAGGCTTCATTTCTGTCCCAGGCAGAGTGTTTGCCATCATTCATGTTTTTCTTGATTGCTTTGGGCATTAACCTCCAACTCACTGCTAAATAGCACCCTCACCAATCAAAAAAAAAAAAAGAAAAAAAAAGGAAGTGAAGGCCAAACAATCTGGTTTCAGGCTTGTATAAAATCTTTAATTTTTCACTCTCTTGGGAAAACCATTTGCATTTTACAAGAAAAAAATGAAAAAAAAATCAGAATTTTTGGTTGCATTTATCATCACTGCTCTTAACTGAGGATCTTTAAAATGCTGCCTCCATGTGTACAAATGTTGAAAATAATAGATATCTTACTGGGAGAAGTAAAGCTACAGAAGTAAACTTGGAAGTGTGGATATATCAAATTCTTATGATTGGAAATATCATACAGATTATTCTTCAAACAATCATCTTGTAGTCCACGTGAAGCCTTTCCCACTACTTCGTAACCATAAATTTCATTGCTTTATTAAAAATAGGCTGTTGATTTTAACTTTAAGAAGTGGTAATTCTCTTTTCCCCCAAGGCAATAGGTGAGAACTTCAGAACAGGGAAGGAAAGGGTAGAATCAGGAGCCATTACCGGTCAGGAGCAACATGAGAAAATAAAGGTTCTTGTTTGAAAAAATAAATTGCTGGATGGTGGAAATAAGTTTCAAAGGTCCACTGAATGTTAGGGCTTACATTTTGATAGGCAATGAGAGTCCACAGACCAAAAAGGACTAAAAAAACCCCACAGAATTCTTCCTGTTTTATGGGGAAAAGAATGAGTAGTGGATGGAGTTCTCTAGAAAAAAGATTTGATTTGGTTTAAGGGGCAGGCAAGCATAACAACCTCAGTAGCCATATTCTGAATGAATATGACTGCAGCTTTTGCCATGATTAGAAAAAAGAATATTGCAATAATCAAGATACAAGGGGATAAGAACTTGGAGTTAGCTGTTATAACTCTTGGATGGATAGCCAAAGTGATTTTTAGAAATGTTTTTAAATATTTTTAAAACAGTTTGAAGTATTGGCAGTAGTCTGAATGTGAAAAACATGAAGGAGTTCTGAGATGCAGATAAGGTTTTTGGGTGGCAGTCTGAGTACAGAGGCAGGATGCTCATTTGGTGTCTATGATTCAGAAGGAGGTCACGGTCAGAACCTGAGGGAGAGGAATTACACCAGTTTTGGCACTGTCTAACTTGGGGACAGAGAAATATTCACAAAGACATGTTAGAGAGGACTGAAATTCCAGTTTGGACAGAAAATTGCAGAAACCATACAGGGAAGTGTCCTTGATAAGTCTGTCAGTAAACAATATGGAGTTATCAGATGAAATTTTAGTTGCAAAACCACCTTGCATCTTCTTATTTTGGAGAGGTAGGGGGCAGGGGGAAGAGGAGGTATAGGACAGAGCCCGAAATATTGGGTTAGATGGTCTTCGAGGGTGGTCAAGTTCAGCTGTTCCTAATTTCAGTGGAATAAAAGGTGCAGAAACTAGATTAGACACTCTAGGGTGGAAATGGAATACAGGATGTCTTATCGGTGCTTGCAGCCAGTACACTCAATGTGCTCAGATATGAAGGGGAAATGTAGGAGGTAACTGGACAGGCAAGGGAAGTCAAGGGTGGGAGAGACTGCTGCAGAGCTGGTGTGGAAGTGAGAGAGATGGAATATAGAAAAAAGTTAAAGAAGGGAGTGGGAGTGAGTATGAGGGAGACCAGATGATAGGTTAGATAGGGTCACTGGGGAAACTGGCAGAATTAGAGGAAAACCATTAGAGGAAACCATTGCAAAATTCCTATGCCTATGGAAGTGGTGAAGGAAACTTGCAAGGTGTGAAAGAAGGCAAAATGGTCTTATTAGAGGTCTTACTGGGCCAACTTGCAGTGGTTACACCTTTGCAAATTGTGAAAAGGAACAGCACAGTGCAATGCAATTGAAGTAATCTGTTAATTTTCATCATTTTTGTTAGTAACAATGTAACTGTGTATGTAGCACAAGGAGTTTATGAACCTCCAATTTGCAGTGGTCGAACAGCCACACACAGAGGTGACCCATGGCCGCAGTGGACTCAGAATAGGTAAAGAAAGTGCAAATTCTCTCTAAGTACCCCGTGGGCTGACAAAGACGTTCTGCTTCCTGCATCTCTACCACAGCAGCAGCAGCAGCCACCAGCTTTACCTCACCTCACCCTCCAGACCCCCAGTCAGTGGGAGAATGGGCACATTCCATGATTCCATGACATAGTTGGCATCAGCCCTGTGCAGTCTAACTCAGAGCTCAAAACTCCTGTAAAAGGGACTAACAATTGTGCATTATATTTAGCTCAATGGAAAAAAAAATTTTTTGGAGACTATTTCTCCTGAAATGGATGAAGTGATTTAGGCCTGTGCCACTGCTTTAGACAGTGAAAATTCCATCCAGGCAAAAGATGGCAACCTAATGGCAGAGCAGTCCTAATGAGAGTACCTTTGCTTGCCCCTTAGCAGCCAATCAAAACCATGTAAAATCCATTCATATCTTGATCCACCTGGGGAATGCAAATTCCAGTGTAGTAGTATAAACGTGTGAGATGAATTAGAAGATGTTTTCACCTGTTAGTAATGGAAATAGAAAATCGAGGTTTTCACTCAAAAGTCAAACCTGGCAGACAGCTTCTGTATTTGGTCTACTGTACGACTGCAGCAGAAAAGAAATGAGAACCCTAAATGCAGTTCTGAAGAGGGCAAAGGTAGTTTTTTATTGTTTTACTTAGTTACAAGTTCATTCATAGGATATATTACAAGGTGTGAATGCTTAGAATTTTTTTTTTACTTCCTTTGCCCAGGAAAACTTTTGTAGTAAAGGTTTTCTGCATGTGTTTGGAATCAAGAAGAAAAAAGATGAACATTTATAAATTCTAAAAATAATGGTCAAATTCTCATTTCCTCTCTTATTTCAAGTCAGGTCATCAGCTGCAACTGAACAATAGTTAGGATGCAGGGCCTGAAGATACATAATCACAAAACAGGTCCCAGGGTCCCCTGGATGTTTGTACCAGTTTTTTAAGCATACAAACAAAGTAATATTCCAAGAAGTCAAGAATAACCAAAAAGCAGAGACTGATATGTGAAATATTGACCGCTTCAGCTGAGTTCAGCAAATATTGGTGTTCTGTAATTAGAAAACTGGGTCATACGTGTGGATACTTATTATATTAGCTCAGCAGATGTGAGCGATAGTATTTCGGAACTCCATATGCAGCATTCTACATATTCAGTCTGACTTTTTTTCAAAACCCTGAACCCCACCACTGCTGGAGGCCAGCAAGAAAAATGTTTTCATTTACTATTTACCCACTTTTATCCAATTATGAGCCAAACTTTTCCTCTATGTAAGAATAAGTACTTATTGATTTAAGAAGAAACAGGCATATTGATCCTAAGGGAAAATACACTGTACATGTTGATCAATACTTACTTTCCAGGACAAAATGTCCTGATAATCTCTTTGAGGCATCGATATATACACATTATTGCATGTTTGTGTCATTAAGTCAGGTAACTGGGCTAGATTTCCATCTAATAGTATAAACTCTCTTAATGATTATTTTTCTAGTCAAATATTAGTCTATAAAATGAAGAAGGAGTTAAAGGACCAGAAAAAGAATAATTGTTCACCTCCCTTGAGATAAATAATACTTTTCATTAAGCTTAGCTGATGCCTCTTAAGAGCCACTAGACTGGTTATATAATGCAAGCAGTGAGAAGCTCTCCAAGTTCTTGCTAAAAGTATTAACCTATGGCAAGGTAAAGTTCAGAATTTAAGCATACATATCTAAAGATATTTAAGTGCCTAGCTTGTAATTCGTTTGATGTCAATGAACTCATACAAAGAGTTACTTCCTTTTAACATCCAAAGGTAAAGCACATCTGAGTTCCCAGGATACCTTTAAAAAGTCTGTGTAAACCAGAGTCCCTAGGTCCACTCTTTCAGCCTTGCTTCAGGCCAGGGGTTTCTTCTTACTGGAATTCATTGACATGGAGCTAACCATAAATTATACAAAGATAAACTAATTATAGTGTAATGGAGCAGTTGTGGTACACATTTTTTTCCTCTGACATTTCTTTTCGGGCCCATAATAGCTCTAACACTGGGTTAATCATTTTTATTTAAATGTTTTCTTTATGGCTAATTTCACCCTAATATCACCCATCTCTATCTTGAGTCTCCTGAGACGCTCGTTATGAAGGACACACCCAGGGAAGGGGCAGGCATGGGACAAAGAGAAGCTGTGACAGCTACACAGTTAATATCTATTCTTAACATGATCAGCTCCAGAACAAAAATGTATAATGCATGTTGCTTCAGACCAGAACAAATAACATGGCCTTCCCTTCAAGCCACTCTTATTATGTCCTCCTCTAAAGAATATGCCTGAAAGCTGTGGATCCTCACCGCATGATTTTGCCCAGGTGGGGCCCTTTCCTAAGGCTGCCCGTAGCTGAAATTCATGTTTAAATTCTCATCACCACGCAATCTCTTGCCTTGTCTCTCTCCCTTGTCAGAGGCAAGCCTATCCTGTCCTGTCTTGTTCATGTCCATTCAAAATGCTGGAAGCACCATTGCCTTAGCACATTGTTTGGGAGGTTTTTATCTACTTCTGGCTCTCCATCCTTGATTTGGTCTAAAACTGTCCTTATACCACACCTCTTCTGGGAAGCTCTTGTATCCCTGACTGCTCTCCACAGGTTACTCTGGTTACTTGTGAGGATGGGTGGAATATGTCTGTACATATCATCCCAGCTACTTCATTTTCTCCTTTGAGCCTCTTTGTAGCTGTTATCCCTACAAAGCTTGATAACAACCACAGTGATGTAGTGCTTAAAGCGCCAGTTTATTGATTTGCCTGATAATATCTCACCAGTTCCTTGCATTCCCTGTTGGTATCCATTGTATGGTTAAATATAGGTCATGAATTGTTTACACTCTGCCACACATGATAGTCCTTGTCCCTCAGTGACATCTGCTTGTTTTCAGGTAATGCAAATAAAAATAATAATTTGAAGAATGTCCTTTTAAAAGGCCAGACCATAAAAGGCTGCTCACCTGCCAAATGGGCAGTCTTGCACTCAGATGAAGAGAAGAGCATGTATGTCTCCTGCTTATGCTGTGCAAGTTAGCAGCCCTACACTGGGAGTCAGACAGCTGTGCTACTTTCTTAAACCTGGCATCAGTGTGACCATTTGCCTTCCAGCTCACTGACTTTATGTATCAAGGTTTTGGTAGGGGCAGGGAGCTGCAGGGGTGCCTTCATGAGCTGCCCGATAACAGAGCTGGTCCCAGCCAGCTCTAAGGTTGATCTGCTACTGTCCATCAACAATGATGGTGGCATCTCTTTGATGACATACTTAATACAGGGTAGAAAATGCTGCACAGCAGCTGTGAGCAAATGTGAGAGAAACAGCCTTGCAGGCACCATAACTGATGAAGAAGGAGGAGGTGGTCCAGACATGGGAGCAGAGAAGCCCCTGGTGGTTGTGGAGAAGAGATGTTGTGAAGGAGGTTGTTCCCTAAATCCCATGGAGAACCTCAGTCAAGCAGATATCCACCTTGAAAACCGTGGATGACCCTATGGCACAACAGTTGAATGTGCCCTAGAAGAAGATGCACCTAGTGGAAAGCCCTTGCTAGAGCAGACCCTTGGTAGGACTGCAGCCCATGGAGAGGAGCCCATGTAGGAGCAGGTTTTCTGGCAGGACCTAACCCAAGCTGGAGATGTCTCTTCCTGAAAGAGTCCAGAGGTGGGAAGATCTGTGCTGGAGCAGTTATTGAAGAATCTGCTGGGAGGACCCATGCTGGAGCACTTTATGGAGGACTGTCTCCATCAGGAGGGATAAGCCAATGGAACAGAAGAGTGCTTCAAGGAAGAAGTTTCAAAATGTTATGCAGTGACCACAACCCCCAATTCACCATTTCTCTGTGAAGTTTAGGGAACAAGAGGCAGAGGAGTCAGGAGTGAAGATGAGCCCAGGGAGAAGGGGGTTGAGGGAAGGTAGGTTATGTTTTGCTTTTTATTTCTCACCATCCTATTTTTCTCTTACTTGGCAATAATGGAGAGTCATATCACCAAGCTGAGTCTTTTTGATCATCATGGTAGCTGGTGAGTGCTCTCTGTGTCATTATCTTGACCCGTTATTTTTTCCAGCGTATTTTCTCCCCTAGTCCTGCTGAGGATGAGGAATGAGGGAATGGCCTGGTGGGCACCTGGCAGACAAGCAAGGTTGTTTCACAGCAAGCTCACAGCTGGCTTGACATCTGGCTAGCTCAAAGTGAAGGCAGACAAGCTTGAGTCTGCCTTATAGACATTCCTTTATAATGAATTCCTTTATCACACTTCCCAAAATTTTCAAAATATTTATGGTGCTTTGTGAGTAGCCTGGTGAAATAAAGATCTGTTAATGTTGCCATTTTCTCCAGAGAACTATGGTAAAAGGAGAATGAATAGTTCACCCAAAACTGCACTGTGAACACTGTCCAAGCTTCTTGCTTGTAAACTGCAGTACTAATCTCCAAAGCTCGATTTATTGCTCTGCTTGTAATAGATGAAAGGTCCCCTTTGGATTCTTTAGCAGAAAGTTTTAACTTGTATTAAACAAAAAAGGTTTCCAACAAGTGATATAAATCGTAACGGCACTCTGACCACAACAGCACTCTGACCACATACCTGTCATCATTAACTGTAAAAAAGATAATCCAGAGTGGAGATGTACACCCTCAACTACATTGAATACACTGCAATAAGTAGCCACAAAGATAAGGAATGTAGTTTACTTAAAATGGGTTTGTTTCTTCAGATTCAGGATCATAGAATCATAGAATGGTTTGGGTTGGAACTGACCCTAAAGATCATCTAGTTCAAAATCCCCTGGATCAGCAGAGACACCTCCCACTAGACCAGGTTGCTCAAAGTTCTATTCAACCTGGCACTGAGCACTTCCAAGGAGGGAGTAGGCACATCTTTCCTGGGCAACCTGTGCCAGTGTCTCACCACCCTCACAGTGAAGAATTTCTTCCTAATGTCTAACCTGTCTACCCTCTTCCACTTTAAGACCTTGTCCTATAGCTACATGACCTTGCAAAAAAGTCCCTCCCCAGCTTTCCTGTAGGCCCTCTTCAGGTACTGGAAGGCTGCTATAAGGTCTCTCCAAGAGCCTTCTCTTCTTCAAGCTGAACGTTCCCAACTCTCTCATCCTGTCTTCATAGGAGAGTTGCTCCAGCCCTTTGATCATCTTTGTGTCCCTCCTCTGCACTCACTCCAAGATCTCCATGTCCTTCTTGTGTTGGGGCTCCAAAGCAGTATTCCTAGTGAGGTCTCACCAGAGCAGAGGGGGAGAATCACCTCCGTTGACCTTCTGGTCACACTTCTTTTGATGCAGCCCAGGTTTTCCAGCTTGCAAGTGCACATTGTTGGCTTACATTGAGATTCTCATCAATCAATAGATCAGAAGTCCCTCTTCTCAGGGATGTTCTCAATCCACTCTCCCCCCAGCCTAAAACTGTGCTTGGGATTGCCCCTACCTATGTGCAGGACCTTTCACTTGGCCCTTTTGAACTTCATGAGGTTGGCACGGGCCCTCCTCTCCTTGACAAGGCTTGACAAGGTCCCTCTGGATAGCATCCCTGTCCTCCAGCATGTTGACCACACCACACAGCTTGGTGTCATTGGCAACCTTTCTGAGAGTGCACTTAATCCCACTGTCTGTATCACCAACAAAGATGTTAAACAGCACTGGTCTGAATTCCAGCCCGTGAGGAACACTACCTCCCACTGATCTTCATTTGGACATCAAGCTGTTGACCACAACTCTTTGAGAGCAACCATGCAGGTGATTCCTTATCCACTGAGTGGTCCATAAACCAAGTCCATGTCTCTCCAATTTAGAGACAAGGATATTGTGTGGGGCAGTATGAAATACTTTGCATAAGCCCAGGTAGATGACCGTATTTGCTCTTCCCTTATCCACCAACGCTGTAGCCCTGTCATAGGAGGCCACCAAATTTGTCAGGCATGATTTTCCCCAATGAAGCCATGTTGTTTGTCACCAACCACCTCCTTATTTTCCGTGCATAGGTTTCCAGGAGAAACTGCTCCATAGTATCTGCTCCAGGATATTTGGCACATGTGTGCAGTAAGTATCAGAAATTATAATTCACCACTAACCATACACAGGATATTAATGGACAATCTCCTGAGCAAGATAGGGCTTTTAGAAGTTGGTGGACCTCATAGACCAATGTTGTTTACTAGAGCCAAATAAGTGTACTTATTGTAAAGCTGAATTGAATTCTGTTAAGAGAAATGTTCAGTGAAAGTAAATCTCTCACAGAATAAATATTAGATTCACTAGAACACGGATATACTTGCCACTTCTTGGCAGTTCAGAATTATATGATTCACAAAATCAAATAAAACAATTGAGTGCTGAACCACCATGTTCAGACATCTTCACTGAGTAATGATCAGTAATAAATTAACTGCACATTGCAGGGAGGTTGGACTAGATGACCTTTAAAGGTGCCTTCCACACCAAACTATTCTATGATTATGTGAACTTGGAAAAATCAAGATTTGTTAATGAAGCTTTTGCAAGCAGAGAAGTTGGATCAATCCTTCAAGTACTAGCAGTACTATTAGTAGTTTACTCTTATTTGAAAATCAAGTGTAACATTTAAATCTTTCTGAACTGACTTTTTTAGAGGTGCATGATTTGAAAAAAAGGATCCAAGAGACTTTAAGAGATGGATTTAAAAGAAAGTGAAAGAGCAAACCTCTGTGACCAACACATTAGTTCATTAACACAACTTTCCATTGTTTTCTGCTTCTTAGTAGAGAGCATTAAAATAACAGCAGATTTGTTTCATTTCATCATTACCAGAAAATCAGACACATATCTGCCTCTAAGTTTTTTTAAGCTATCCAAATGAAGTTTTAGGGAGGAATCATAAGAGCAGTTGAGGAAGAGGATAAATAATCCATTTGGCAGTCAACTATTATTCTGAATTTCTAATATCTTATCTTACTAAATGTCAAGATTAAGGCCATACAAAAATCAACCTATATCTTTTTTGCTATCTCCAGCCACCTTCTCAGGTAATATTAATTTTAGCAGTAGTTTCTCAAGAAAAACATTTGCCAGTTCTTACAGAACTCTATTAGTAGAGAAATGTCTGATTAACACATGTGATCTTGGAATAGATCCTGTACCTGATTAGGCTCAGGGAGGTCATCATCTGTACTTGGTTAGATTAGGTCCTAACCTCTGTGATCTTCACCCTGTAGGCAGACAGAAATAGTATGTCTGCGTGTTTGTGTGACATAATATGTTTAAAAAAAAAAAAAATTACATTCATTTGAACCTTGGGTCAATGGATAGCATGAAATAACTGTGATAATCTCTCTTAGTTCACCTACTTTTGTATACCTAGAAAGGTCTCACCCCTCCTTTCCAAAAGGAAAATTACTTGAGAAATTATAACTCAAGTACAGGTGTAGCTATACTTCGTGAATTCACAAGTATGGAAGGGATCAGTAACAGGAAAACTAACATGATAGGACATTTCTCTTTTTAAATGTATACATAGGTTTAATTATCTCTGAAAAGTAGATTATTGCCTTTTTTTAATCACAGGCTCTTGTGATCATCTTGTCAATCCTACCCCAGTGCTTAAGCAAGGTCAGCTAGAGCTAATTGTCCAGGATCACATCCAGATGGGTTTCAAATATCTCTACAGAGCACCAACTCTTTGAGAAATGTGTTCCAGTGTTTGAACACTCTCATGGTAAAAAAAAATACTTCCTTGTGTTCAGGTGGAATTTTCTCTGCCATTTTGTCTCTTGTCCTATCAGTGAGCACCACCCAAGAGAGCTTGGTTCCCTCTTTTTCATTCCTTCTCATAAAGTATTTAAACGTATTGATAGAATACCTTGAGCCTCTTCTTCTCTGAGCTGAACAGTCCCAACTCTCATAGCCTTTTCTCATAGGAGGGATGCTCCAGTCCCTTCATCATTTTGTTGCCTTGTTCTGGTCTTGGCATATCTGATCAAAGAGTTCTGGAAACATTAGGGGTATGTATGTAGAGAAATTACTGCAGTACTGTTGTGAAGCATTTTGAGCAAGAGGAATGTCAGTTCATTTTAAATTTGCAACTTTGACTAAAGTGTTTCTGTACCCACTTTTAACCTTGGAAATTGAGAATAACTATTGGACTTCAATAGCTCTTTTCAGATGTAACTGGAAGTTGAATTTTGTGTATATTCTATGTGAAATTATTTACAAAAAAGAAGCATAAACTAGATCTATTGTTTTAAATAGATGGAAAAGCAAAACTTTTTTCCATGGGCCATACGGGACATTTCAGAAGAGAGAGTCAGAATTTTGGTTTCAGTTATATTAGTCTAAATCCTACATGCCATGTTTTTATATGCAGAGCGATTGCTGGGTGGTCTTTGAAGCAAGAAATATGTTTCCTGCAACTCTTCATTTGTACCCTAGCTGAGGATACTGTTGCTGACAGTAGAGCCTCGGTCCTCTATAATCAGAACTGTCTTATTGTGGAAGGAAATTGTGCCCTTTCCTCCTCCACAGATGCACAGGTATCAATGTATGTAACCAAGCCCTGACAGGACTGATTAGTCTGCAATCAAGGAACTCCCATTTTGTGAGATAGACTGGGTAACAAACGTTGCCTAAGAAGACAGCAAATTCATTGGAGCAGCTTGTGATAAAGTAGCACCTATTAACCATCACCTCTGTGCACTTTCTAACACATAACTAGCAATATTTACAGTGTGTCTATGCTATGAAAGAGTGGTGGTGTGGGTGGTTCCTATCTCCACTGTACTTGTCCCGTAGGCAGACCTGCTGACCAGTTGCTCCAAAGACAGATTATTCAGGTTACCGAAGACATCTTAGTAAAAATGTGAGATCAGCTGGCAAAACAAGGAGATAACAATCTGAATGCAAGTGAGAGCTCCTGGATTTGTCCTGGGTCCACGTTTTCCTTTGGTCCAGATGTGACTAAAAGCACCAAGTTTAAAAAGGAACTGTCAACAAGTGATATTATGATACAATGTGTGGGACTAATGATGTCTTTCACACCCTGCTTCCCAAGAGTTTTGGGCACAACCAGTGTGCTTAATTTCACTAAAATCATTAGTACATATAAGCTTAGGATTCTCCTTGCCTAACAGCAAATGTCATTAAACTTCATGGTTCCAAATCAGTCATCAGTCATGTAGTATGTACCTGTCATTGATGCCAAGAAAACGTCTGCAGTCATATTTTCAGAACCAAAAAACTCTCTCTTTGTATTTACTATTCCTAAATTGGAAAGAAGTTAACAAAATTGCTGATGACAAACTGTTCATTATTCTCTCCTTTCACCTACATACAGATTAAAATCTTACCTATCTGATCAGCTGTCGTCCACATTGCCTTGCCTTACTGCAACAATTCTTTATCTTGTCTTTGTGGTAGTGTTCATAAGGCAACAGGAGTTTCTCTGGCCCCTAGATAAGCTCACAAAGAAAGAGTTGTGAGGTTGAGGTATAGAAAAGGACAAGGGTGGCTTTCTGATTGAACGCAGGTGACACAGAAGAGGTAGTATGGTAGCAGTCAGTGGCAAATACGCGAACTGGAGAGAGAAAGGGACTTGTAGCTGAGTTCAAGGAGGTCAGTCACTGAAGTCATGTAGGAAAAAAGCCTAGAGGTATGAAGGCTTATGTGTAATGTCTGAAATGCATATATGTAAACAAGAAATTGAAATGATGGGAGAAATCAAGTAAAGGAAAGTGAGAAACTGATGCAAGATAAATTAGGAGGGAGGTGAATAATAAATCTGTTGCAACAGTAGCTGAGGAGTCAGCACAGCAATGCAAAGAGGAAAATGACATTAACAGATTGATGGGAGAGAAAGATTTAGGTGGTGGTATTTTGTATTGATGACAGAGGTGGTATTTCCCATGAAAGAGGAAACTACGGACCTTCAAGATGTTTTTGAGGCAAAAACATTAGCGCTTTGTTAAAAGGCGAGAGTTCTCTCCTAAAGTTAAAAAAAATCCAAGACTACAGTTTAATTGATCAAAACTTATAAACAAAGGAACATCTCTTAAATGTTATACATCATGTGGATTGGGAACAATAACCTGTATTTTCTATGTCATATTCACATAGCTGCTGATCAACTGTTTAGTGTGAGGTCCATGACATTTTCTTAAGCACTTCTGGCACTGTGAAGTATGAAGAGCCATCTGAGAGGAAAATAGGACTGTGGGGGATTTCTTGGGGTGGGGGTATCTAGCACAATAACAATTGTGAAACAAAGCTGGTCAAACTTAGTATTAGAGTAGAAATCATGGTTGGGGGAGATTTCTGGCAGTAGAAAATAACATCTATTACCCCCTCGTGCCTCTGGAAATTTACCACACTTCAGGTGATAAATCTTCACCATCCTCATCATGATCAGAACTTACGTTTTCCAAACTGAACTCACACAAGAAGTTTACAATCCTGCAAGCAAACCCTCTGGACATGGTGCTCTGGCCATTCTCTGAAGAATTAGGACTACAACATAAAACTTGCTGTGGAAAGTAAAGAGGAGTACCTGCCTGCCACACTCCAGCTATCATGGAGAATATATATGCTTTGTGGTTAAAACTTTTTTGTTGATTCTTAATTGCCAAAAATTTCTGTTATAGTTTTATAATTAACAATCTTCACCTGCCTGGCAGTGGACTGAAGCAGCATGAATGTGGCACTCTGTTTTGAAGATTCAGGTTGGTAAAACAGCTGCAGCAACTAAATGGGAAAGGAAACTGTAACACACGGCAGTAGCATCAGTAACAATTGCAATTTGTATTTAAGACCAAATCTGAAAGAGAGAAACCATCATTTTGCACCTTTGTTAGGTGATTCCCGAAATAAACCTTATAGCAATGGAAAAGTTCCTTTAATAGATTTAGTCTGAGGTAAGATTTAGCTGACAATCATAGAACTGCAAGGCATCTTGGTGTTTTCATGTTATACACCGCTTTGCTTTATATCCTTTATAACGCACTTTGGCTCATCCAAAGCTCCTGGAAATGTCAGTGGGAATACTGCAAGAAAAGAATTGTAGAATCTGGCTCCTCAGGCAAGTGCCTAAGCTTATGTCTGCAATCTTACCTTAACAGTTCTGATCAAACTAGCTCTAGCTTTGCTAAGCATCACTGGGACACTGAAGTTCTCTTCAGACTGCCTGCTGCTACTATCCCAGCAAGAAACTCATTGCACAGGAGAACAGGCTGCCTGCAGTGAGCTCAGAGCAGCTGTGACTACACTGCTAATAATTCTCAAGTGTGTCAGCCCTAAAAAGGTCTTCACAACATTTTCTAAGTCCTGGGATTTCCCATGAGCCACTAACAAATCTGAGTCCAGCAACTTGCAGAAGATGCTTAACATCTTACAGGATTTTGCTTCAGCAGGTTTGGCTTACATGTCCAGCAACTTGAATCTGACCTTAAAAACTCCTGACAAATGTTTAATGAGAAACTATGGCTTGCACAAGGTGAACGTATAGAAATACATGCCCAATCTGCTCCCCATAGTAGGCTGAAGCACACTCAGAGCCTGCAAGATCTGCAGCAGCTGGAGCACAGGAGAGCAGCAAACATCTCCTGGAAGTGTTGTTTCTCAGTGGAGTGTTGGTCCTTCTACTGCCGAATATCCGGACATGAATATCTGTGGAAAGTTGCTGCATTCCCTTGAGTTCACCAGCTTCTGCTTTTCAAAAGGGTGGTTGATGGTACCCTCCCTGCCTGTATTTCCCAATCTCGCTGAGGCAGAGCTCTGGGATTTCCTGGAGAATGGTAATAACTGCTAAGTTTATGGTGGCACATTTTGTGGATCATTTTGTAGACCTTTTTTGGTTTGTTTGTTTTCTTTCTTTCTTTTTAATGCTGTGTGATTCTGGTGATCAAATGCTCTTGTTTTTCTATTTGCAAACCTGCTGGAAGATGTGGGGGTATTCCGGAATAAGAGGAGACTTTGGTTCTGGGTTGCAACCCTGGAAGATCCATTAAGTCTGCTAAGAAGGAAAGTTCTAAATTTCTGTAAACATGCAATGAGAAAAACCAAAAAAAATTGAGAAGGAGTGGATACCCCAGGTTTATCTCAATCTTATCCAGACACTGTCCTAGCTTGTGAAGCACACAGCAATCACATCTGCAGAGGGAAGGAGTACCTGAAATAAGTCTCTAGAAATAAGTCTCTTGCCATATCTGTTCTAAAAGAAACCCCACTTAGCACTGGAGACCTTATTTAGTTGAACAGTATAAACTTCTAGTGAGCACTATATGATTTCTGTTTTGAAGAGGTTGTGTTACAAAGCCTGATCTTTACAATGCTCACACGTGTGCTTTGCTTTGCATCTCTGAATTGCTCCTTTTAAGCCAACGAGATTACTCACACACATAAAGTTATGCCTAAATGTTTTGTGTTATGAGAGCACAAATAAAGATAGGACGTGAGAAAGGAACTCTTTATTATCCTCATTTTGCAGATGAGGAACTGCAGCACAGCAAAAATTAGATCCTGGTCCTCCACAGAACGTGTGTGCACTTAATTCTTCAGCATACGAGCAATTTCTATCAGGTTCACCGTTCGTTCTGCCCTGGAGCCTGAGGTGTGGATTTGAGCGACTGGCTCTGCCACCGATTTCAAGTCATTTACCTAACTTCTCATCCTGCAGTGTCCAACTCAAGGGACAGGTTTTGCATGGGATGCGAGTGACCGTGCTGAGATACAGAAGGGTGCCCTGACCCCTCTCCCCTCACCTTCGTGGTGTTACAGGTGGATGTTTGCAGCCGGCGGGGTACCGCCGTCTCCTCACGCTGGGAGACCCCCGGCCCCTCTCCAGCGCCTCAAGCTCTGCTCAGCCGGCTGAGCGCCCCGGTAAAACCCCTCCGCGGAGGGCGCCAGAGTNCCATCCCATCCCATCCCATCCCATCCCATCCCATCCCATCCCATCCCATCCCATCCCATCCCATCCCATCCCATCCTTTTCTTCACCTCACCCCCGGCCCACCCGCTATTTTGATTTTTTTTTTTTTTAATTTTTTTTTTTTCTAATTTTAAAATTGAAAATACTGCGCCGCAGTTTGGGTGCAATCCAGGCGTTTTGGAACTCTCGGTTAAAATTTCAGAGGTGAGCAGCAGCCACCAGGAGCTGGCCGAGGAGGGGTGTTCATTGATTCCAGGGGGGTGGGAAGCGGCGGGGCTGTGGAAGCGCTGCCCCCGCGCAGGAATGGGTGCGGAGCGGTCTCTTTTCTCCTCCTCCAGCCAGCCACAGCACTTCGGTTCATTCAAAGCCCGAGTTCAAATTGCTTGAGCCTGTAATGTGCCGAGGGGAGGCAGGTGCGGAGGTTGTCAAAGCCCTTAAGAACTTGTAAAATTAGCTTTGTTAACTTGTAAATTTCCTTGCGCGCTTGAGGGGAGCGGCGTTAGAGGAGAAGTTGCTGACTTCCCAATAGCGGTGTCACCAGAAGTTTTTCCTCCTTGCGATACAGCCTGTCACACAGCTGGAGGTTTTCTTTCACCCTGCTCCGCAGTTACCCCTCTCTCTGAAGCGACAGTCTCGCTCTGTGGTGGTGATTAAAGAAGATGCCTCTAGTTAGAAACTCTGTGTGTGAAGAAAAGACTTCCCACTGCAGCAGTTGATTCTAAGGAAGGTTTTAATTTTGGGCTTCAAGAAAGCTGATTACTTCTTGGATTACTTCTGCCTTGGTCTAAAAGGTATGGTAAAGCTGGCAGACATCATGAAAAAGCATTCTGATTCCAAAATTGTTAAAAGTTAATAGTGTGTCAGGAAAAAAAAAGAAAAAAAAGAAAAAAAAAAAAGTAGTTTATGTTTGCAAATTATCTCAAAAAAGTGATGTTTAGTGGAATGCAAAATTTTAAAGACCATTGTATCCACTGGCTTAAAACATATAAACTATTATGGAGGAATATAATGTTTTTCTCCTTTTTTAATTTTTTTTTTATTTTCTCTCCTTTTTTTTTTTGTCTTTTTTTTTCTTTCCTTGTGCTGAGTCTGCTTACACATGTAAGTGTAAGCAGTGTTGTCAAATGACTTTGTGTGAGGATCAGAAGTTAGAATGAGAGCTTCCTGACTAGATATTTTTCTTTTCAATACAGAGATGCTACCAAGGTTATATCCGTATGCCTTTACTGTCCAGCTATCAAAAAAATTAAAAAAAAAAAAAAGAAATAAACCAGGTATCTATTCCTGATTACATATGATGCATTCAACCCATTTGCTAGACTTTAACAGTGTAGTTTTAAAATTGGAAGCTGTAATGCATTGTCAGGGCCAAATCTTTTAAAAGATGCACTCTGTTAGCGTCAGTTGACTGCTCACATCAATTGTAACTCACGTCCATACTGGAGTACCATGTAGTATGACTATTAAACATTAGAAATGACCACTGAAATGTAAAGAAAAAGCATATTAATATACTACATTTGGAAATAAGTAATAAAATTTCTTCAAGTGTTTGGAAAGACTTTATCTGAACCAACTAAGCAGGGGCATACTCGGAGTGGCTTGCAGCACTGCTCTCTTGCCTTGCCAGTGAATGGCATAGTTTAGGGTGCTCAGTCTTTGTGAAATAGAAAAATTAAAGAAAGGATGGCTTCCTTGTATGAAAATGTAGTTCCTTCTGAATTTTCCAAGCCAAGTTTTTGCCTTTAGGTAACTGTTTATTTTTCTTTCTCTTTTCTAATCAGGGAAATCTTAAGTAAAAAAAAAAAAAAAGAGAATGCCTTTGTCGGTATTACCATGAAAACATCCAGTATTCCTCTTCTAATATAACCGTAGCATACAATAGTTCATACTATGTCACTTTTCCAAAAGATGTCACCACTCACATGCAGAAGCTTCTTTCTAATATTTACATGCTCTGCTTTGATTTTAACTCATAAATGTTTGTTTTTAAACTGTATTTAAAAGTACAAGATATACTGCATAGACTTCCCTTTCCCCATGATACCTCAATCTATAGAAAAACTCTACCTAGTCAAATTTGATGTCCGTATGCCGTATTGTTTTATCAAACCCTTTGTAAGTGTAGACAAAATGCAACACCAAGAACTCTTAAAACGATAGCTGTCCTTAGCAGAACTGTGTGGGGAAAGTGTCCAAAAGACTTCACTTTCCTTAGCTCATGTTTGTATTATCCTGGACTATCTTCCAACCTTCCATGTTCTCCTTTTTTTCTTTTTGTTTTGATTTTTTGGGGTTTTTTTGGATTTGTTTTGAGTAGTCTAAACTCAGAACTTGATCTACTGCAAGTATAAGAAAGAAAGAAAGAAAGAGAGAGAGAGAGAAAATATAGCCCTAACAAAAAAGTAAATTTAAGACAAAAAATCCCAGAAGGCAGGTTTATCCATCAAGTGAGAATACTAACCAGACTGAAGTCAATAGAAGTCCAATACTGGACATCCTCAGGAGCGTGGATTTCAAACCTAATTCAACATGCAAGAGTCATCTGCCCCTTGTGTATGACTTCCAGGGGGAGTGACAGGAAGGCAGAGGCATAATGTGGAATTTCAGTGACTGTCCTGACTCAGTCAGGAAGGACTGGTGGACCCCAGTACTTAAACAGAGATCACTGATCTCTCTGCCCCGATGTAGTGATGGGCAGACAGGGCAGAGGACTCTTCTCTCTTATTTACTGGGACCTTCATGTTCCCAGTAAACAGAGAAGCTTAGACACTGTTTCTGTGTGCATCTTTTATCCCAGATGAGTATTTCTCAGGATGGCTACCTAACTCCAAGTCTGTAAAAGGAGCTGATGTATTTTTAGTAGGTCACAGAATCAGGAGTTGGAGCAGAGAGACAAGCTTGTTATATACACCTATGACATTCCACCTCGGCTCCCAGTTGCCAGTGCTCACTCCTGGAATGCTCTGGTGGTATGTTCCCGCATATAAGCATGAATGACACCTTTGTCATTTGTGTTACATGCAGTGTACAATAAAAAATGCAATAGTCTCCATCTCAGCGTTACTGTAGCAGTTTTCCTTTCCCTTGTGGACCTTAATACCAAAAACATGGTCTGCTTGCCCCTTCCACTGCATAGCAATGCAGAAATGTAAGTGGAGAATCCATCTACAGAGTTTTACAACAATGCAAAATTAGTTTCTCATCATTAAAATTGGATAACTCCAAAAATAAGCCAAAAACATTTCCAGACACGTTTTATTTGAGCTTAGGTACTTCTTATACTAATGCCACAATCTTGCAGAAAACAAGGAAATGGGTCTGGTCTGTATTTCAGCAAGGGAAAACAAGGGCATAATGAAATGTATGCTGTTCTGAAAGACCATTTTTGGCAACATTTTCTCAAAAAGTCCAGAGGATATCAAAAGTCATGGATCATAGCCTAATTGTGTGGCTCTTTGTCAGGAAAAACTTCCACTGAAGACTTGTGGGATTCCACCCCTGCCCCCCCTCCTCTTTTGCATGCAAGAAGAACTAGGTCCATAGTGAATTTTGTAACTTTTCAGTCAAGATTCACATATGTACTTGATTACATTTTGACCAGCCATTATTTTCTGCTATTATTAAAGGTAATAGAATTAGACCAAAGAAAACATAGTAAAAAGTAGTGTAGCAACAATGGGATCTTTGGAAAAAGTTGTCATCCTTACGAACATAAGGTGAGATGCACTGCTGGCACTGTAGTGGACTTCCCTGGAATTCCCCTCTAAAGCAAAAAATGTCATTTTCTAGGAAGTTAAAAATTACAGAACTAAAAGTTAAGAAATTTTTTTTTCCTCCCAGAATCCTAAACAAAACAAAAAAAAAAGGAAGGGGAGGGGATGAGGACATGCTGTGGGACAAATGCCATTGGATTAAATGCAGTTGCTAGATACATTCAGGAGAGTACTCGGACTTCATTATGTCTTTTGAGCACTGGAAGGCAGGGGCTCTCATCAGTTTTACTGGGACTATGATTCTTTGGGAAGCATTTTTAAATGCTTGCAACTCAATGCAAGAGTCAAAAGAGGAAAGACCTATTCCTCAATGGTACTTTTTCTGTAATCCCCCATCGGAGGGGAACAGCATTTAGAGACGAGTGTGAACTCCATCTGAGGCATGAGAGACAGTGGTGGGTCTTGTCAGCTTTATGGAAACTTTTAAGCAGGAGGCTACTTTAAATACTTTCCACTCATCCAATGTACCTGCAGGAGTTTTATCTCCCTAGTGGCTATCCTGGCTGGGAAACTCCCTGTTTCCTAGGTGGTTTGTTGTGCCTATGTCCCTAATATTCTCAGAAACATAACTAAAATATGGAGTCATCAAGAGTTTTGTTTGCTCCTTAAATTTAAACAAAATCATGGAGGGCCCCAAGAGTATGTTGTGATGCATCTTTATAAAACCTCCTGCCTCACCCTTCTCTAAGACACACCTTCCCCCATGATTTTAAACTGGTGAACAAGAAGAGATTGTGGGGTTTTTTGCACTGAACAGGTCACTACCAACACAGTGTGGTGACTGCAAATGTAGATCCTAGTCCTCAAAAAATACATTTAAAGCCAAGCTTGTGCTTAGCCTTATTTGTACCATTGTAAATTCATAGGGATAGGACAGTGCAGGTTTGGGACATGCATGGCACACTTATGCTTCCCATATAAATGCCTCAGAGGGCCATTCAAACAGTTTTGGAAGACCAGTCACATAGAAATTTTCATATTTTTAAAGCAATGGGAACTGTCCACTTCTGTAGCTTATTTTGAAGGGTATTTCACGTGTAAGATTTATGTTTCTTCTGAACCCAGTCGCTCTAGCTTTCTCAGTTAAAGAGAAATTTGCTCTGTAAGATAGATCTTATTCCCCACTGCATTGCTTCATTTTTTTTGCTTGTGTAAATTCACTGAGAACAGCAGAGCAATTGCAATATTAAGCTGGAATTCTCATAGTAAATTTGGTCCAAAATATTAGTGAAAGCAGAGTGAGTTAACTGAAACATGTAGTGAGGAGGAACTTGGCAATTAATTTAAATTATAGTAATTTTAGGAGTTAGTTTTAGGTTTATTTAGGGAAAAAAAAATCACACAAATTTCTAATATGCTTATTCAGGCTGATAACGTCCTTTAATAATCCATAACAGCTTCAACAGTTGGAAGGAAAATTAGGAAGCAATTCTGTGATCAGGGAGCAGTTACTTAAACCTCCTGTAATTTGTACAAATTGGCTACCGATATATTGTTGGGAACACTTGTCAATAACAATTCCAGATTGATAAAAGGATCCTTTTATGTTTTCTAAATTGCATATTTAGATATGCTGTACTAAGGACATCTTATGCTTTTAAAATCATATATATAGATGGAAACAAAAAAATCCAGTTTTTCATCTCCTGCTTGCCTTCTCTCGAGAAGTTCTGGAAGAATATCCAAGAGCTCAATTTGGCCACTTGAAAATGTGCTGTGTTCTTAGATTGAGTGCCTTAATTTACAGACCTCACCTTTTTTTATTCAGTTTATTTATATGATAGAAATATGTGCATTTTCTTTGCCACGGTGAGTTTATTCCACTTTTCTGCTTGATTTTTAGTGAATGAAGGTGACAGAGTTTAATGAGTTAATAAAATGTGGCCTTAATTAGGAAAATTACCTTCATATTTTTCTCGTATTGTGAAAGCAATTTATAATGACTCTGCTTGCAATTCGAAAACTTGAAGGAAGAACCCGTTTCATATTTGCAATTATTTCAAGTCCAGCAATTTGCACACAAAGTCAACACAAGAACACATTTTTTATTGTTGCCTTTAACAATGAATTGTTACATGAATACATCTACAAAGAGCAGAATGCCAAGAGGAGTGCATCTGGAAAACGCAGATGAGCATACGAGATGCACTTTTTATCATTTGCCCGTGCTTTGACAAAGAATTCCCAAAGAACTGAGAATCGTGTAGGATCTTTGAGACAACTTTTTTTAAACCCTAACAATTGTTCACTTACACGGAAATTAATTTTACATGTGCCAGACATACAAATGTTTCACATCTGCACTGTTAGCACATCTCCTTTCTTAATCTTCTGCCTTGAATTGCAGTGCTTCCTTCGTTTTGCAGACAGGAGCTTTCCATTGAAATTTGACTGTGTGCTCATAATTGTATTGTCAATTTGTGTAGTTAACCAGAATTTGCACTAGGCAGGAATAGAGAAAAGACTGAATAAACTAAACATCTCCCTAGACTTCATAGAAAATGCTGAAAATGGAATTAGTGTAGGGGGAAATTGATCCACATAGATGTTTTTTTTTTCTGCTTTAATTCATTCCTTTAAAAGACCTGGAAGGTTATTTTTTCTTAAGCAGAATTGGAAAAACACTGTATTGCTTATTATGACTCTCAGTTTTTGGTTTGCAGAAAGGACCACCCCTCATCTTTGTAGTTATTATTTACATTGAACTGTGTGATGAGGCGGAAATTAAAAATAGAATTAAAATGGTTCTAAAGTAGAGTCATTCACAGAGATTGTGAAGTCTAGCATATTAAATTACAATAATAAAGCTAATTATCAGCTGCTTGCTGAGATATTGGACGCTTTTAATTAAATCTAGTTTGTACGATTCTAACAATTTTCTTCTAGTATTTCCACTTGTGAAATACATACTAACTTTTACCCACATCTAGCAGACTTCCTGTTGTCTTATATTCATGTGTGGAGTCAAAGTGCATTTAAAAAAAAAAAAGAAGTCTTTTGTTCAACAGAAAACGCAATGTGAAATACTTCTACATAGGTACCTTTATTAAGATCCTCACTTGGTTGTTGGTCAAACTCATCCACTCCAGTGGAAGCAAGAGGCACGGTTCTGCTAGGCTGAGACCCTTTGTTGCAATTAGAAATGCAGCTGTATTATCATTCTGCAGGTAAATGCAACTGCCAACTAAAAAAAAAAAAAAAAAAAGATGAATGACACATGCATGGTGATACATATCACTCTTAATCTGTTGTTAATGTGCAAGTTCTCCTGTCAGGTATATTAAGAGCTACAGAGGTTCAAAAGTACTGTGTTTTTCAGGCTGCAGCCTGGTTTTGCTTTATTAATTTACTTATTGTAAACATATCTTTATATGTCATGGGTGGCTGCACCTAGGACCAATTTCAGGAGCTTTGCTAATTTTTTTTTTTCTATGTTTCTGGCTGTTAGTTTGCATTTTTAGTTTGCTAAAGCTGCAGCCTATGTGATGAGGAGGCAATGAGACATGCCAAAGACCACGGGGACAAAACGTGGTCAGGGAGGAGCACTCCAATAGGAACAGCTGCTCCAAGGACCTGTGTGAGCAGTCCCTTCTCCTGCTTGCACAAACAGGGGGTTGAGTAATCAGCCCTTTCCCTGCAGTGGCTGTGGAAGCAAGGCCGGGGTTTGCCACTTTGCTTCTTTGTTCTATCATAGTTAACCCGGAGCTACAGCTGCTGAGGAGCACAGGTTCCCCTCTCTTTTTGTATTTGCAAAAGCACCTTCAGAACATCAGGCCCCTTGCAGAAGGTTTCTTCTCCTTTCCTCCAGACGTTGTGAGCACTCCTATTTTCGGCTCTGAGGTTTTGTGGAAAGGTGTACCTGCCCCCACAGGATGCACTCAAGACTGAGGTGGTCCTTCAGGGCCCTTCCTGTCTGCTCACCAAGGTTACACCTATGAGCAGTGAGGAAACATGCAGCTGGACGTGATGTATATTTGTGGACTCCTTGCAGCACCAGAAGTCTAGCTATCTGTAAATGGAAAGAGAGATCTTAGATTAGGTGTGCTGGTGTAAATCCAGAGTGGCTCCACAGGTGTCAAAATCTGTGATTTCATTTCCATACCATAAGTGATGTGCTGAGCATAAAGGACATGTTGTCCCAGAGTTGAGTACAGAGGTAGCTTGGGAAACAAAGAAGAAAAGAAAATAAGTCTTTGACACTGGATTAGGTCAATGCATCGAATTATATCAATGGCCCAATCTTGTGATCATTTAAGAGAACGGGGTTTGTAGAAGGTGTGTAATGCCTGCGCTCTTATTTGAGCTGATAAAACTCTATATAAATACTGAGCATTCAGCTTCTTGACAAGGAGGGATAGCTTTGAATTTGTGCTGTAAAACAGGAGATGAAATAATAAGCCAAGACTTGCAAACAATTAATTTATTGTATCCTGAAAGATTAGAAAAGTTTGACTTTGCAATGACTTCTTCATACTTACCCTCGGAATCCTAAAAGGATTCTGGTTGTAGTTGACACCAGGTATAAGTGGTGCAGTGCTTCAGCAATTCATGGGATGTGTTTTAATATATTCTTAAGACATAGCACAAGTTATTTTGCAGACAGAGTTGCAAGGAGAGAAACTGGCAACTTGTAAATTTTCTTTGAGATCAAGATGGTAACCTGGACAAAAGCTGACTAAATTAAATAACATTTTTCTGTGAGCATGGAAGTTATGGGCTTCCTTTTTTAAAAAAATAAAAAATAAAAAAATCAGCATAGCCTTTCAATTTTTTTGCATGTTGTTCATTAATTTGCATAAGATTTCAACATTTGATTCTTTTTCCAAAGCATTATGGTAGCTTTATGTATGAATTTGGTATTTGGAGTATGAAGAGGAAAATGCACAGGTTAGAGTTCTGTATCTCAAAAGACTTGAAGAAACAGTTTTATCTGTTTTGAAGGGAGCTTTGTAGCTCTTTCAATAAGGGACCAGTCTTTGAAGCTATTTGGATTACTAAATGGAACAAATATGTGTTATCACCTAGGTTCTGAACTCTTTCCTGATATAAATGAGGGCTATGCACTTTCAGCATTTGAGAGTAAGATTGCTTTGGTCATCTGCCCACCCGGCTTTTGATTTCTAACTTCAGGCTCCTAAATTAGCTGCTAGCCTAAATAAATGTGACTGCATTGAAGAGAGTGAAGTTATACATGCTTCTCATGCTAGTGATAAGTTTGATTCTGGAGACACAACTTACAATGAAAAGTTGCAAAACGATTCTTTGTTTTATTTGCAAAAATGAACAGTTATTTAGCATCTCATGTCATAAACATTTTTCAAATGGTGTTCTTTCAGATAAATCTTTCTAAAGATCTATTAGTTTACAGGTTGATATGAAGTAGGTACTTTAGTGCAAATCCTGGTCATCGTGCATAGGGCTGTCTTGCTTTCTGTGAGGTCAGAGACAAAGTTTCTGCTAATACTAGGGCAGGGAAGGAAAGGGAAGACAAACTGGGCATAGTTTCCTATTCATAGATTTACCCTATCAAAGTCAATGAGATAATTCTACTCTTAGCACTTAAAATTTAACCCAGGATGCATAACACTCAGGCCCAGACCCTTCGACAGTCATAGAGCCAAACCCTACAGACTGCTGGGACTCCCATTGCAGAACTGGAACAGGTGTCCTGTCATGTATTCTCTGCTGATACAGAGCCTAAGGCGAATTTAGCTGGGATTTCGTTAATATTTACCAGATACCACAGTATACTATAATGTCAAAGTACACTTTTCAACTGTGAGGGTTTCAAAGCACCTTTTAGGATTTTTTAAAGTTCTTTTTGCTTAGTGCTTATGCATCTTAATCTACACTTAGGAACCGTGCTAAATTGTTCTAAGTAATCATTAGGGGAAAACAATCTTTTCCTCATCACTTTTCCACCAGCTCTATTTTCCCCACATGTTTTGTCCCTGGGAAATGGATCTCCTTTGCAGAAAGTTCTAAAAACACCTAATTCAGGATAAATCCTGATGTCATCTCTTTGAGAGCTGAGAGTATCTGTTTCAGGACAGGCAGTCATCCAACCTCACAGAAAGCAAGCCCAGGAGTATTCCACTAAAAAAAAAAAAATAAACCAAACTATACTCCAGTTTACCCCCACTTAAAAAAATCGAACAATCTGTACTCTAGTTTACCTCTCCATTTAAGAATGGGGAAGTGCTTTCAAACTGAATTCTGCCTGATGACAGAAGAGGCAGGAAGGAGTACAGCTGAGAAGTGTGCTACTTGAGGTGCAGAATGCTGGGTGTAAGGCTCATTATGCCAAAGGCAGGTGAATTCAGGTCTATGAAACTAGAAGAAATTTTCTCCCTTGACCCTCCCAATCCTGCTGAAGCCTGAAGAACAGGGAGAAGTTAGGTGTCACTAGAAAAAAGTGCCCTTCATGAGTGTGGCTCCCTTCTGCCTGGTATTTTTTCAGGTTGTTTTCTTTGCTTGTCTGGAGTTTGTTGTACTGTGTGGGAAATGTGTAGTAGTCAACTGACTAACAGTAGCCAGGTGACCCTTGAAGGCAGTAGCAGATGTCCAGGCTTTTCTTCTCTTTTCTTCCTTTGTGTTCAGTCATGCTTGCAGGACAAATAAGGGACTATATCTAGAACTTGTACCATACCACCTGCCTTAGACACATCCTGTTTCCAGTAACTGAGCAGGCTGCCATTATAGGGTTTTCCCTCCTGCCAGAGAAGCTGCATTTCCCACTGACTACTTAATTTAAAATAGACCAAGTGAAAGCTCTTCAGTCCCATAGGAACTGATGCAAATTGTTGAGTGGTAGGTGGCTTTTTGCATTTTGCATGGCTGTTGTCATTTCTCAGAATTATATATAGGCATTATACAAATTGCTTAACTGGAATTAAACTTTAAGAGCAAAATAAAGCAAGACAGAGCTTTTTGGTTATTAAGCAGTACATGTGCAGCAGGCAGTTGCAAACAGCATAGACCAAAGTCTGTTCCCCAACCTATCTGTTGGCAGTCCTGCTCTATTTTTGCAAGGGTGGCATGGACTTGGTGAGGGAAGTCATCTTTTACAAGGGGGAACAGCAGTATATGGGATCTCAGATGTACTGATAACATGCAGAGGCAAGTGAGGAGACCATAAAGCTTACAAAATGAACAAATATGGTCACATCTATTACACTTTCCTACTGAAGCTTGTTGGGTAGCAGGGCCAAAGTTTTTTTTGGGGAAGAAAAAGAGATTATGGAAGCTGGGCTAGAAGGGTGAGGATATGGTTTGAATCCTTCTATAGGCACTCAAGCCACATCCTCCTCTGTTTCCAACCCTCAAGAAAATGCATCTTCTTTAATTCCAGGAAACAGGGTTGATGGGGAAGATAACTCGGTTATAAGGAACAGCAAAGAGCCCGCTCCTCCTCTTGGTAGAATGCAAAAGCAGCAAAACTATCTAAAGGCCTGACCTGGCAAACCACGGTTGAACAAAAAGCTTGTAGGCTTCCTGTCCCCTCCCCACCTGAGGTTCCTTCAGCTGCTCACGCCAGGTGGGGACCAGGTTGTGCTGGGACTACCTACTCCAGCATCACATCTATAATCGAAGGGGCCAACCAGCTGTCTGCAGCCAGCACTTGAGCCCTGGGACCTGCAGTGTCCCTTTCCGATTGAAAACCTGAATTTTTTGTTTCTACCCCACTAACCCTCCGCACGCTTCTCCCCGGTGCTTGCGGTCACGGGCTCCTCGGAAGATGGTGTGTTGCAAGCAGAGGGCTGGAGCTTCCCGGTATCGCTCGCCGTGCCGTGGAGCCAGCCATCTGTCAGCAAAACAGGAAGGCACAGGTTCCCTTTCCCTCCTGGGCTCGTTTGGTTATTTTCGGGAGCTGGACTTCTCCCCCACGCAGCTCCGGGCTGCTGCGGTCTGAAGGAAGAACTCCCGGGCGAGGCAGGGGCCAAAGCCCGGAGCCTCTGCTCTGCCCATCTGCTGTGGCTGGAGGTGTATTCATTATTAATGGAGGTAGTGGCGGTGGCTGCTCAGATATGCAGCCCTGCCTGGGTAAATGAGACATTCTTCAGCAAATTGCTTCGTTTTTTGATTGCTGATTGTACGCGTGTCACCAAGCTGACTCAAGGTTCATCGATGCATGCTCAGTAAATTAGAAAGAACATAACTATGGATCAACCAAGAGAATGAATTCTGTGCCTACAATGACCCAGGGCCATTTAATTTTCTGCTTAATTTTGTTGCAGTCAGTTTGCATTTTGGGTTATTATGCGGTAGGAAATTAACAATAAATAACAAATTTGGTCCTCCTGTGCTTGTAATGATATTTTTATAAATCTTTGTAATGCTGTTTTTAAAAGGATCAAGGTCTGTGCCAGTCTGATACTCCAGCAAGTATGCAGGGAGGAAATAAAGAGAAAAATACATTATTCTTCCCAGATAATCTCATAGTTAAATAGCAAAGGTTTTTTTTTATTTCCTTTCTCCTTCTTTCTCCTTCTCTGCGTGTGTGGGTTTGCATTTGTTTTGTGGGGGTTTTTTTTGCTTGTTTGTTTGTTTTCCTTTTTCTGTGTGTCTATGTGTGTGTTATTTTGCTTTAACTTAAGGCTCTTCCTCTCTTCCAGGTATCTTGAGGAAAATGGAAACAGATGAGGCTCAAGATATGTCCCAGGTTTCAGGTGAGGTCCTTGACAATTGCTGCTACAAAAAAAATACTAAATCATCTTTCTAGTATAGTATTGTGTTCTTGTTCTAAATAAAATTGCTTCAGAAATTTTTTAAAGCCAGAGTGGAAACTGAGATACAATTAATGATATCACTTGACATCAAGCCCAACAGTGCATAGATTTTTTAAAAGAAACTGGGTGAATAAAGAAGTCAAGGGAATATAGAAGCATAGATGTAATTTTGCACTAAGCCTGTGGTAGCATATCCCTGAAGCATGTTCAAGTGCACAGTTACACTTTCTTTTGGGAGCAAAATTCTGATTGTTACAAAATAAATGTAGAATAAAAAAAGTTCAGCAAGTGAGAGGGGGCAAATACTAATTAAAAGCAAATTGTATTTGCTACATAGGTTTGTTTGACTTTATCCAGAGCATTCAGTTTTACTTCCAAATATTATATTGCATTGTTTATGCTTTGCTTCTTATTTTTGAGCAAAAATATAAAATCAAAATAGAATAAGGCTTGGTACTTTGTTGTGTGACATTTTATTAATTTATCCCAGTACTTGCCACTAAGTCTGTCTCTTATACANCAAAGGTTTTTTTTATTTCCTTTCTCCTTCTTTCTCCTTCTCTGCATGTGTGGGTTTGCATTTGTTTTGTGGGGGTTTTTTTTGCTTGTTTGTTTGTTTTCCTTTTTCTGTGTGTCTATGTGTGTGTTATTTTGCTTTAACTTAAGGCTCTTCCTCTCTTCCAGGTATCTTGAGGAAAATGGAAACAGATGAGGCTCAAGATATGTCCCAGGTTTCAGGTGAGGTCCTTGACAATTGCTGCTACAAAAAAAAATACTAAATCATCTTTCTAGTATAGTATTTTGTTCTTGTTCTAAATAAAATTGCTTTAGAAATTTTTTAAAGCCAGAGTGGAAACTGAGATACAATTAATGATATCACTTGACATCAAGCCCAACAGTGCATGGATTTTTTAAAAGCAACTGGGTAAATAAAGAAGTCAAGGGAATATAGAAGCACTTTTGGGAGCAAAATTCTGATTGTTACAAAATAAATGTAGAATAAAAAAAGTTCAGCAAGTGAGAGGGGGCAAATACTAATTAAAAGCAAATTGTATTTGCTACATAGGTTTGTTTGACTTCATCCAGAGCATTCAGTTTTACTTCCAAATATTTAAAAAAAAAAAAAGAGTAAAAAATAAGTACATATTGACATGATTCTTTACACTTGTAACTGTTTTTGTCTGAGATTTCAAAAAATTTAAAAAAATTTTTTAACAGCAGAGAAGTTACATTTCTAAAAATTGCCCTATAGTGGCACGGATAGTATTTTGCATTTTTACCCCATATTGATATTCCTATAGAAGGTTATATTCCTAACTTCCTTGGCAATTGGTTCCTTAAAAAATTGGCTTAGCAGTGTGATACATATTCATACTGTTCTTCCTCAGGAGCTGAAAAAGAACAAGTTAGTATCTCTCCTAGTTTCCCTAATCCGTTGGCAGCTGCAGTGGTTAATGGCTTTCAGTTTTCACTTTCAGTGTTCACCCTGAAGCACAGCAGCCCCATCACAGAGGGACCTCTGGGCAGATCAGATACCTGGGCATGTGGTTCTGTTGTAAGCAGCAGCTCTCGGGCAAAGCTGGCTCAGGACCTGGAGGCCAGATGTAGGATAGTATGAAAGTCTGGGTATAGTGTGGGTGCCTAGGTCACTGGGTTTTCCTGAAACATAGGAACACAATGTTCTTTCCTTTTTTCTTTTTTTTTTTTTTCTTTTTCTTCCTCCTTTCTAAAAATGCTGAGTTTTCTCAAAAACTGGAATTAAGAGCTTAGAGTGTCATCTGAAAATTGAAAATCTAAGACTTTTTCCATCTGTAAGAACAACATAATAATTCCTCATGCTAAAAGAAGATTTTCAGTTACGTTTAGTATCAGGAAGTCATTCCTAGGCAGCTTTGTGAAGGCATTTTGTGTTCCCCTCCTCAGGTAAAAATTTTAAAGTTGTAACTGGTTGTACTTATGCATTAGCTTTTTGTTGTGTGCTGAAACAATTTGTAAGTGAAATGAAACCTACCCTATACATGCTGTGCTTGGAGCATGTATGGCCTTTGCAGAAAAAGTAGTTTTAAATCCTTATGCAGGTAAAGCTCTATGGATCTGCTTGAAGTGGTGAGCAGTGCTGTGATTTGAGCCTAGCCCTTTGCTTGCTGCATAAACCCTTCCCTCCTCGTGTGAGGGAGCAGGAGCACTGACCTCCTCTTCCTCTGCAGCAGCACAGTCTTCCCTGGATACCTACACCTAACCTTTGCAGTATTTTTTACAACAGTGATCATTTGAGTTCTGCACTTTTTTTTTGGCTTTTGATGTAGGGAGGACTAGGCTGGGAGATGCTGCTTTGAGTCAGGGAATGGATGAGAAGGTCCCACACTTTGCATTCTTTATGGTCTGCTTCCCCCCTTGAGAAGGAATGCTTGTGAGAAACTTTGCTGGCTTAAATGTTTGAAATATTTACATCATATATTGGTATCTATGTGTATAATTTGTAGCCCTCAAAGTTTTCCAGGATTTGAACCACTCTACTACTTTTCTGTGCCCTTTAGATTCTCTAGCAAGTCATGCTGATGAAAATAGTACTCTTCAGTGATGAGATGAGGTTCTCAAAAAAACCCCAAAACATATCAGTCTAAAAAGAACTTTACCTCTGACAAGAGGCAGACATAGATAGATATTACAGAAAAAAAAATTTGCTTTGAACCCTTCCTGCTATTCCTTTCACCGATCACCTGGGACTTTCTATGAGCAAAGGCTGTGACGTATATTAGGTTGCCAAGTGGATTTGTGACCACCTGGCCACAGAACAACCTTGTTAATTTACCTTCATTTATGATCTAAGCTGTTTATGAACTCAGCCTTCTGGAAACAGGAGTTTTTCAGGTCAGGTTCCACTGATATTTTCTCTTCATAAGCTCTTAATAGTCCTCAAAAGTCAAGGATCTGAAGGTAGAGGAATGTTACCTACTACCTGCTTCGTTCTTATAGTCTGATGAATCCAGAGAAGAGTTTTCCCCTCTCCTTGTCCTCCTAGGGATCCACATGCTTCTAGGACTCTTCTTTGCATGATCAGGGAGCCCTACTATGTATTGGGAACTAGTTAGACTATTGCACAGTTTTAGGAGTGTGAGATTGTCTTGTCAGCTGAAAAACATTTATTTCTCCATCTCTGTGAGTAATGCCTGTCAGATATAGCTTACTCTCTGAGTCTATGGAATTAGGTGACTTGGTTCACTAGCACACTTGGTTGTGTTTTAAAAAGAACAGTTTTATTAAAAAGTAAAATTAGTTCGGGATGTTTCTTTGGCTCTTTTTGGTTTGGTTTTGTTTTTTAACCCAGAAACAAAATAGGTCTCTAGAAACAGTCTTCTCAGCTCAAAAGCAGTGCTTTGCAGCCATGTGCCTTATGCAGCTGTAGCTGACTCAGGTGTGGCAGTGGTGAGCAGGGCCAAGAGAGTATAAAACTGATGTGAGCGAGCACACAGGCATTCCCACTTCTGGGAATCCAGGCATGGCTGGCTCCTAAAGGAACTGAAATACCGTGTGACCAGCACAGAGTTCACGCTTTTTATTTTTCTCCTGAAAGTGATATTTCATGAGGCCAGCAGTTGCAGTTCTGAAATGAGGAGAGAGCTGACATACATATAACCAAATGGTATCCGGCACCCATATGAGGGAGTCAGAAAACACTGATAATATCTCACTTAACAAGCAGTATTTTTCCTACTTTTTTTTTTTTTCATTTTTTCTTTTTCTCAGCTGTAGGGCCTAATAGTTAAGGAAGATGAAAATGATAGTACAAATGTTTCCACATCTGACATAAAAAGATCCCCCAAACACCAAACAGGCTGTGCAGCCCTCTGCTAAAGAAGGAAGAAGAGTTTTGTATTTGATGTTCTTGCTAGGTCCTAGGAAGATGAAAATGATAGTATTATGGGCTGGTATCTCCTGCCTGAGAGCTTGGCTCCTCTCCCAGAGCAAATATCTTCTCATTGCTAGAGTTTTGAGGTTCTACTAATGAAAAGGGACATGAATTGTGTCGTGGCTCTTATCCAGAAAAATGCATATGTTGCGTTTCTTGCCTAACTTCTCCCATGATTCTAGTGTTTCCATAGGAAACAAGCTTCTGGACTAAATAAACCCAACATGAGTTTATGAAAGGATAGAGAATGAGATTTCTGAAAGAAAACTTCCCTTATCTTTCTTTTCCATAGTAGTACCTCCAGCACCATCCTGACATGAACTGAATGACTCTCAAAAGTGAATAGAAACACCAGGCTACAGACTTCGGTTGAAAGAAAGAATGCATGATACCTTACTGGGCTGGGCAATTTGTTCCCTTCCTCTCTTCTATCATCTTTCTAGGGTAGAGGTGAGAAAACTTAAGCAGAGAGAAGCTGAAGGTCTTGTCAGGAACTGTTGATAGGTTAAGGCTTTCTATGGCAATTTTCATATAGAAATGACAGTGTTTGGAAACCTGAGACCACCTTTCAGAGCCTCAAGATGACTGAGGGAATGAAAAACACAGCCTGCAGTTGAAGTTATCTCTATTTATGACTTAAGCAATGGCATCATGAATCAGTGGCAGTGCCAGAAAGAGAAATTCAACTCTACAGTTCCTTTGTCTTTTTCATTTGATATTTCAGGTGGCTCTTAAAAAAAAATTAAAAAGAAAAAAAGGACAACCGCCCCACCCAAATATTATATTGCATTGTTTATGCTTTGCTTCTTATTTTTGAGCAAAAATATAAAATCAAAATAGAATAAAGCTTGGTACTTTGTTGTGTGACATTTTATTAATTTATCCCAGTACTTGCCACTAAGTTGTTTTTATTTTTTTATAGCTCCATCTCTTCAACCAGTTATTGTTCAGGACATGCCTGTTAGAAACTAAATGGGAAGCTGTTCCTTCCTATTTCCTATTCCTTATCCCCTTTCCATTTTGAAATTCATTGGCAAAAGGACATTAGAGAGATTGCATATCTGGAAGATTACCATGCAGTAGTGAACATATTATGGTGTAACAATTTAGATGCAGTTAAGGCACAAAATACAAATATCATGCTCTGGAATCCAAGACACAGAGCCCAACAATTATATTTATTTTCAGTCCACTATTAGTACCCTGCCTTTTTGCATTCAGGGTGTTCTTGAGCATGTGTAACAGGGAGAAATCAAATTATATGGAATGAGGCATTAAATCTGAGTTTTCTAAGTTTCCTTAACTGCAGTCTCATGCAAAGAAGAAAGAGCACCCGATCTCCAGCTTCTGGACCGCCAAGTTCATAAGGCTAGTCTGGTTCATGCCACCTGTGCAAATGGCTATTAAATTAACAAGAGAAGATTGATATATGTTTAGTAATCTACTGGGTACTGATCTACTAACAGGTTTCTATTTCAAAAGACGTCTTTGACTTATTTTCAAAGCATATGGCTCAGCCTGCCTATCGCAGGATGCCTATTTACACCCTATTTACACACTCAGAAAGTTTTTATTTTCTTGCTATCCATTATCTCATAAATCTGATATTATGTGTTGATATTGCTTTGTAGCCAAAAAAAGCCTTCACATTTTTAGGGTAAGTGTTCTTCTGAATCTAGATTAAGTCAAAGTGTCAACTTCTGGTTTTGTAATTGGTAGAACAATTTGAACCTTGAAAGGTGTAGGTGGCTTTTGATTGCTATCACTTTTTACCAAGTTTCCTAAACCTACATGTAGCGTCAAGATAGCTGATTCTGACCAGACTGCCTCTTTCCCTCCAAGCAAACTTCTAGTTTTATGTTTTTGTTTTGTTGGAGGCAGAAGTGTTGAAAAAGTTGAAACATTTCAGCTCTCTCTCCTCACCCAGGCATCCAATCTGTAAGAGATATATCAGCTGAGCAGGATGGGACTTCATTGGAAAGTTGCCATCATTTTTTGAAGTTCCCATAAAAACAGTGTGGAAAACTACTGGGGCAATTAAATCAGGAGTTAAACGGTGAATGGCAAAAACTATTTTAGTGAACTTACTTCCTGCTTTTACTTTCCTCTGCTGTAAAATTCAAAGTCCTTCTTTTCCATCTATGCTATCCACCTTTGCTCTTACAGGTACAACCCGTGGGTGTGATTTTGCCCATTTAAAAATACCTCAGAGAAGCTGGAGATAGGAGGGACCTCATGAACTCATCTAGTTGGTCCCTTTGCCAATGACTGTTCTTCTGTTACCCTCAAGTCCTCTGCCTGCAATTTTATGTGAAGGGCACCCAACTGAACTCTGGCCTGATCGCATTCTTTGCTATGAATGCAAAGACCAGCTTTTTAGTAATAGTTGAAACCTAGATTATAGTTGAAACTTAGATAATTTTAAAAATCAGATAGTTTGAAAAATAAAGTATCCGTTTCCAGGACATGCTTTTGTTACAGATACGTGAAGTCATTTTAAAAGAAGCTCTGCAAGACAGGGATAGTACTGTGGACAGGACATTAATGAGGTGACAGAAAACTAAAGCAAGAAAGCTCACCGTTTCTGGAAGTCCAATACTTAGCAAGAGTTGTTTTCCTTATTGTATTGCATCCAGTGCTGTAACAGTTCCATAATACTTGTAATACACATAAGCACCAGACTGTTTGCTTCTGCTAAACCTTGTATAAACAAGATCCTGGGGGTTGATTTCTTTTTACAAATAAAAGCCCATAAAGCACTTCAAGTCATGTTTTGGCTGACCTCTACTAATTCTACGTGTTTTAGGAAGTCCCAGGAGCTACAGGCACTTAATTATTTGTAGGCTCAAAGACCAAATGAATCTTGATCTGTGGGTATTGGTGAAGCTTGCTGAAGCTGTAGTTGAATTTTTAGTTGGAGATGATATTTTATTTTTGGGTTGTGCTGTTAAGGGTCCAGAAATCCTGTGGGTTAGACTTCACTATGTCATTGAAGAAAATCGTAATGTGTTCTCAAGGACCATTTGTGGAGGAAAGAAGAATTTTTATGGTAGATGACCACTTGATAACTTCTGCAGTCTGTCAGTTTACATTGGCTAAAATGGATCTTCTGCGCATAGCAGCTGAAAAATACCTGCATGCGTGTTAAAGATATCCAGAATGCTAAGACTGATAACCGTGTACCCAGACTTCAGTAAATTTTGAAGCCATACTGGCCAGGCATTCTTTTTCAAAAATATAATTCTGTATTGAAAAGAAGTTCTCTCCAGGACAGCATGTTTCAGACCTAAAAATGTCATGCTTTTAGTAATGTTAATTTTGTTTTTTGTCATTGTATTTGGTTTGTTGTTCCTCTTACAGTATTATTTGAAAATGAGGCTCCTTTGATGACTCACTGATGCTACTTTCTTCACTACTAGGAAAAGAAAGTCCTCCAATAAGTGATGTCCCTGATGATGCAGATGAACCTATGCCTGTACCAGAAGACCTTTCAACTAGTACTGGAGGACAACAGAATGCTAAGAATGAGAGAATCTTGGGTAAGATGACTAGTCCTTTCTGATAAATATTAGAAAGCACATAACATAATATGTCGATAATGTTAAAGTACCATATAGCAAGATGTTACACAAGGAAGTAATGTGCCTCTTCATCTTCAGCACAGGATCATTCAGCTGCTTAGTGCTTTTTGTACAACCTTCTCTTTGGGAAAGTCATTCTGAAGGACAAAAAACCTTTTCATCCACAGGGGTGTTATAAAGATCCCACTATTTTTCTTACTTCTAAAGCATAACTGATGGTATGAAATTCTCCCCAGGAAAGGTGGTTTTCATTCTCTGTAGGAAATGGAACTAAAGATGTAGTTCCAGGTTAAAATAATCTAAATTTAGTTTTGATAAAAATTCAGTAGACTCTCAGATGTTTTTATTATTGTATTTTTTAGTAACTTGAATGATACACTGAATGTTATCTGTTGTTCTGATTTTTCCAGAAATGCCATATGAGAACAAGCATAATAATTAATGTTTCATATCCCAGTATCTGACCTTTATTTACCCATGATTTTTTTAACTAGAGGAACTTCAGAAAACATATGAATTTTTTTTCTAGGCAAAAGTCAGCAATTGTTAGTCTGTTAGATTAGAATAAATTATCATCCAGAGATGATTTTGCAAAACACTGATGATTCTTAGGGATCATAGAATCCACACCAAGAAATACCAATGCTGCTGGCTAGTGCATGCATCAGATGTAGTCAACTAAAAAAGAAGTGATAAAATTACTTCAACATGATGTTTGTTTATTAGCAGTTTTAAAAACAAAATAAGAAAAAGAGAGAGCAAAAGAATGAGTCCAAAATGCTGTGATCAATGCACTTTATGATAAAAATATTTCAGAAGAGGAGCAACTATCAAACTATCTTTTTTTATCCACAAATAAAAGTATTGATCATAATTTTCATGTTTTTATTGAAAGAATGAGAGCCAGAGTGGAAGATTTATAGAAAGACTGCATAAGTCTTTCTATGTTTATTGCCTAAGGAATTCCAATAAAGGACAATAGGTGGAAAGGCAGGCACAGAAGGAAAAATAATCAAGTCAAGGTAGTACAACAGGATGGTGTCAGGATTAGGAATTGAGCCTATTCCCAAACTTCAGCACTAGCTAGAAAAGGATGCATCACCTTATGCTTCTCTACTTGATACTACCAAAATTATGAGTGTAAAGTTCAGCTCCTGTATTATATTGACTTGTCTTATGAAAAAATAATTTTAAAAAATGTTTTTTATTAATTTAATCTAAAATCTAATCCATGACCTAGTGCATTGTTTCTAAGCCCAAATTTATTTGGAAAAAATCTTGCCTTTACTGTTTTGTGTGTCATCTCAATCAAAGGAACTAAGCTTCCATTCCTCCACAGTAACAAAACCCTACAAAATATTTAAGCTTTGCTTTAAAAGCTAATATTCATTTTTTTAACCCCCCTGTTTGAACACAAAGAAATAAACAGGATTTTTGATTGAGCTGAATTTAGTTTACCTGGCAAATATATACAGATCCCGCAAAGATTAAATTTATACTTGATGATGTAATTATGCTCTCAACAGTTAAAATATTTATTAAAATAAACTCATATTAGAAGTTACTGTAATAAAAGGAGAAAATATTACCTTTGGAATCCTAAATATGATAAGTACCGTTTCTTATTCTCATTAGTTTTACTTTGAGCACCCAGCAATAAATTAGATTTTTCAAGTCCTGACCTAAACATTTTTTTTACAGCCACTTTCTCTACCCCTAGTTCTTTGATTTTGAAGGGTCACATCCTGTAGTGAGACGTTTACTGTCGTCAACAGAAACAGACAATTCCCAGTGCTCTATTATGGGTGACTTTAACTGCAGGTGTCAACTCCAGTTCTTGCAATGTTTGTCTTTCCTGTAAAGCTGTGTATACTTCTTCCTCTTCTGATGTCCGTTCTTGCAATGTTTGTCTTTCCTGTAAAGCTGTGTATACTTCTTCCTCTTCTGATGCTCCTTTTCCTAGCCCTAAACTAACTTTTGGGAAAAAGTAAAATAAAAATATTAATTCTTATTTTTTACAAAAAGAGTTTGAACATGTGTCCCAAATATATCAGGAGCTGAATGATTGTTATGCACATTCTGGATCATCATTAAAAAAAGCCTGTTAGGGATAACCAACACCTTAGGAAAGGTGTTTAGCCCATATGATCCATATGATCCCATAAATGATTAGGGATGAGGGGGACTGTCTTTCTATGTAGGTAGTGGCATGGCAGTGTAGATAAGCTTGGTGTTTAGTGCAGTGCTGTCAACTCTTAAGTCCTAAGATCTGTTTCTCAACTCTATTTATCATGAAACTTAGGTAGAAAATTATCTGAAAAAATAGTTTGAAAGTAATAGATAGGTGGGAGAACATTTTTAAGACCCACTGATGCTGTATATATCTCGTAGTTTGGAGATAGGCTGCACCCTGTTATAACTGGCAGGCAATGCATGAGAAGACACAACCAAGCAGCAATTTTTCTCTTTCCTAACGTCCCACCTGCTTCCTTTGTCAAAAGGGAATCCCCTGTGGACTGTGCTGTGTTTCAGCATATGATTTACAGTGCATTCCACCTAATCTGTACCACCCCGAGAGATCAGCTTTCCATCCAGTATGCACTGAGGAAGGGTCATTTGAGTCAGACATTTATGTATGAGAGCCATCATGCTCTGAAGGACTTTTGTGTGCATGTAGTGTTCTAGAAGTTACAATAGAAATTGCAGGTTTGTTAAATGAAAAGAATAAGTATTTGCCTCATTTTACTAAAAAGTGGGAGAGAAATCTGTTGTTAATTTAAATCAGCCTTTGAGATAGAAATGTTCAAATGACCATTTGCTTACTCAGATTTGAACTAACACTTCATGAAACCTTTAACCTCAGAGTCAAAAGTTTAATTACCTTATTCATCAATTTAGCATTTTAAAGGTCAAAGATTAGGGTAAATAAGCTATTTTCAGAACAGAAAGATAGGCTCCTCCACATGTTTTCAGAAGTCTCATTTCTTGCTTCTTCCAGCCCCAGACCGACTTGAACATGGTGCTATAGACTTTATAGAGAGAAACATATGAAACATCTCTCCTGCTCTGAGAATGAAGGTGTAGTAGACTTCAGGAGCTGAAGTACACAATTCACATACCGGATTTTATTTGATAGCTTCAAACTTTGGGTGTCTTGTTTAAAATTAATAGAGAGGGTGGAAATTTCATAAGGGAAGTATCCAGAGGTTGATGAAATCTCTACTTTGACTTTGCCTCTAGACACTGGCACCCAAGACATAGGTTGTTTCTGACCAATGCAGAAATCATAAGTGAGTGTGAAAAGGTCATTTCTGGAAGTGAAGTCATCAACAGTTTCTAGTTATAACCTGAAACAGCATAGGAAAGCTGAAGCATACTAAAAGATGTTTTCTATGTCTCTTCCTTTCCTTGATGACCTTGCTATGTTTTTAATGTTGTAACTCACAAAATGCTGCTATGTGTTGAGCAGCTTCCTCTTGCAAATTTAATTTCTACTGGTCTGGCCACTAGGTCTTCTTCCTTCCTTGTAATTTTCTCCACCCCAAATTTCCTTCTTGGGACAATCTGGGACCTTTAACACACACATGGGGCCTTTAACACACACAACTTTTTTTCAGACAAGCAAAGATCTGGATTTTCATAGTTCTTTAGGGCACTGGGGACTGTTTTACCATCTGTCCTAAATATACCTTTGAAATTTTGGTAAGTTAGAAATACACATCCCACTGAAACACCATTCCATTAGGATAAGAATTGTTCCTTTTGAATGGGCAGCCCTATTTCCCATGCTAACCTATAATATAGGAGCTGATTTGAAATATCTTCTGCTGATTCCTCATTTCTCCGTTCAAGGTTTAGGTTAAATATCACATGCACCTTTTGTGTATAATCAATACTGAACAACCTGTACATGGTATACGGTTGCAGTTTAGGTCTGTTCATGCCCTGGGACTGGCTTCTAATTCAAGGCATGTGTGGGAAGCTAATGATTCAGTGACCTGTAGGTTGGAGCCTCCTTCATGCCTAAAAAGCCATTTGCTGCAGTGGTAGCATTTGCCTGAAAAGGCAAGCAGCACCTTCCTTTAACTGTGACTGCCCGAAGGCTAGCTTGCTGTTGCTGGGTAAAAAACTAAAATGTCATCTCACAGTGTTACTGGCTTCAGAAAAAGGCTGTGAACTCACCATTTCTGCACAGGTAGCTGCTGAAGACTTCCAGACATTTAGACTTCCAGCACAAAACAAGGGTTTCTCACAGAAAAAAAAGCGATCACCAGCATAGCTACAGATTACAGTCCAAACAGGGCATATGTAATGCATAAAGGTATTCTATTTTCTGAGATGAAGAGGTGAGGAGAACTTATCTCACAATATTGGGCTGAAACTTTTGGACAGATGACAGAAGATGCCCAAAGTAACAAGTCAAGGTGATCCTAGACATGAATTAGAAGACAAATAAGACTTATATAAAGTTAGAAACTCTGTATTTTTAAAAATAAAGAACACTAGCATGGAAAGAGAAGTAGGAAAGAGCTATTTGACATTTTCCTGTCCCAGTGGTATATGTCAGGTGACTAATATTACCTCCCTCCCACAACCACGTTATTGAAGCAGAAGCCTGTATAGTGGCAGAGCCTGGGTGTATGGCATCACCAGAAACCTGGCATTGCCTTCACGTCCTGGAGTCTTCCCTCCTGGCCTTTGGCACTCAGAGGTGGTAACCTGCCCGAGTAGCTAGTTACTGGTGCAAGTACGTGTCCTCACTCTGAGCTGCTTCAGTGCTTTATTGCCTTAAAAGGAGCTCAACCATTTGAGAGCAAGGACAAAAGCATTCCTGAGGAGCCACCAGGCCAACCACAACAACTTGCCATTACATCAGCCTGCTGCAACTCACACATAGCTGGGTGGAGGCAGAGCAAAAGTGTGTAAAGGCTGCAGGCAGGGGGGAGAAGGGAGAAAAGCCAAAAGGGGAAGTGCCCCACCCCAGCTTGCAAAATCGGTCCTGTTGCTTGAGGCAGGTCCAGGTCGCTGCTACCCTGGCACTTCTGTAGGGCAAGGAAAGGGAATGAGGAGAAAGTCTGCCAGTGCTAAAGGCCTTCACAGGCTTTTCCTGTAGGAGATGAGTGGCCATGAAGACAGCTTGTTGTGTATCAGTAATAAAATACAGGTGTGGCATATGTGTGCATGGACACGATCATTCAGAGGACAAAAGTAACTTGGGGAAGCTGTGTAATATGTTCTACTTGCTCATGTTTCAGATGCACATTTCTGACACTCAAAGGTATGAAAGCATGTAGGAGCTGATAAGCCATTGTTAACTATTGCTGGTAATTTTCTTCTCACTTGATGTAGCCCTGCTGGCTCTAGTGCATAGAGAAAATTTGTTCAGGATGGTTTGGGGAGCTTTAGGAATTACTTTTGACTCTACAGAATGAAAGAGAGCCCAACTGAAGAGGCTTCTGAAGGAACTGAAAAACTTGCAACTTAAAGATAGGGAAGTTGGGAATCTCCCCTGTTGTTTGGTCCAAATCTCCTCTGTCTAGCCCCAAAGTACAGTCTCCATTATGGACTGATATTACATTCGTTTAGACCCTACCAGTATGACTTACCTGCTACTTAGGGGAACACAGGAGATATTTTTGTCAGGATTATTTTCGTTTTGTGTGCAAAACTCTTCTGGGAATTTGTACAGAGGAGGATGCGGGTGGTCTGGTGGGAGAAGACGTGACAGATTTAATGAACAACTTTACATATGCTGCACAGCATATGTATGGTATATAGCAGACTTATAAAGTTCATTTTCCATGTGCATAGGGTGAAACAGTGTACTAGAGTGAGATAGAGAAAGCCCAGGCATATGGGGCTGCTTGGAAGTTGAGGTATTACCCTTATTTCCAGAGACAAAATCTGCTCAATGTAATGACTTCGGACTTAGCAAAATGTGCACAAATTTTCAGCAGGTCAATGGAAAAACAAGTTATTTTATCAAATTTAAAAATTATTCTTGCAGGTGATGGAAGGTGAACATTTTCAAAACACACTTGCAAGTAATTTCTCAAAGGGCAGGCAAACCTGCCTGGAAATGAGAGCTGCCACAGCCTCGGCGTAGGCTGTGCTGTATGACCACAGTGAACTCAGCCCGCCCTAAGCCAGGGCAGAGCCACTGGGTAAGCAATCACCTAAAAATTCTCTCATGCAACCAAAGCCCATGATAAAATTAAATCCTTAATGAGAGAATTGGTCCTAAAAGAGGGCTGTACTTTTCCAGTGATGTCTGTTTCGTTTTGCAAGGAGTTTTTCCTCTCCTCACCCACTTGGTAGAACTATGGTTTCTGTTGCCTCTGTGTGGCAACATGCCATTGCACTGGTGGTGAAACTATGTGTTTTTTCCTTAGTTCTCCAGAGCTGTGGACCTTGTGGAGCTGTCGCCAGTTTCTTGAGTGCCTTCTGGGTACTGCTGTGTTTTCAGGGGGGACCATCAGTGCAATAGCCAGGGAATGCCTGGAGATGTGTCAGTTTTACTTCTGCATTGAGAAAGCTGCAAGTGTTGTTTGAACTGGAGAGATGCAGTGTGTTCAGTTGTGTGGGTTTTAGGTACGGATACTGAGCCTGCTGATCTAATCTGCAGTTAGAGGAAGTTGTCTTTATCTGAGCAGAAGAGATGTGCCTCACAGATAAGCCCCATTCTAGCTCGGGAGTTAAAATTATCTAGCAGGATCTCAGCCATGGCTGCAGCACGACTTAGAAATACAGGGCTTTGGCTGGAAGGGGGACATATTTTAAGCTGGGTAGGACCTCTGTAACTGCAGCTTGTAAAACCTCAGGTTATTTTAAGGGAATGATTCTGAATCAAAAGGTTGGATTGGCCTGCCAACTCCAGCCATCCCTCTATTCTGAATTATTTCTTGCTTGCTCTTTGTTGTAGGCTTGATTTTTCCCTTGAGCAAGTTCTCATTCAACCCAAGTGCTCTTCAGGAGTGAGTTCTGAATGAAAGGTTTAAGTGCTGGACTGAGGTGCAGTACAGAGACCATCTGCCTCTACAGAGGTGTCTTTTTGGAACAAGCTGCTGGTTTGATTTTGTTCATCCTCTTCTGACCTTTCTGTAATTTCATCTCCTGCTATGGTGCCTCCCTAGGAGATGGTTTCTATCTGCAGAGGACTTGCACTGATGATGTCCTCTCAGGTGCAAGCTCCTCACGCTCTGTCCCACAGAAAAATGTGCAAACATAGTTTCACTGTGGCTGCATCCCTGCATTACAGATTTTCAGGGAAGGATTTACAGCTGTGCCACCACAGACTTTCCCAGTGTAGAACAAGACCTTTATGGTGGGGTATGGGATGAAGGAAGCTCTTTTTTGAAGCTCTTATCCTAAAGGCAGGACCAAACACCACACATTGCAGCAGGACAGAGGTTTGTCTCTGAGCCTTTCTCATTGAGCTCACTTTGTGAGGTTTCTTCAAACCTCAGAAAATGATCTCTCCAGAAGAACATTTTCCCCACGTGCTGGAGGCAGGTAGTGCAGGCTTAGCCTCAGCCTGTCATTTACAGTGGAGAAGTGTGACAAGAAGGTGTTAACTTGTGAAGGTGGATCAACCAGGACTCCAGAATTCTGGCTTCCAGAGACGGTTGGAAACTCTGTCCTGCCTCATCTCACAGCCTCCCTGAACAAGTGAGGCAGCAGAGCAGCCTCCCAGAAGCAGATGAGACATGCAACCACCAACAAGAGATGTTTTCTGTAGCTCCTTTCCTCCATCCCCAGCAAGTGAACTTTGTGTTGGAAGTGTATGTATGCAGGAAACTTAATCTCTAGGAAAAGTAATCCATTAGGTGTGTCCTTCTCTTCCCTTGTTTCTTACATGCTTTTAATTTAGGATTAATATCTGGATCTTGCATTAATTGTCATTCAGAGACATGTTTCCCAGAAGCACTTAGAAATTTCAGTACTGGCATAAGAAGAGATCTCAAGGTATCAAATCTATCATCCTAACATGAGACATAGTAACACCACAGCCACCAAATGCAATTCTTGAAAGTGAGTAACTCTTGCTCCTTTGATTTAAATGAGATTTCAGTCTTAAAATGCCAAAATCCAAACCTAAAAATACAATTGCAAATCCCATTGAAGGTCTGTTGAGAATTAGAAAACACAGAGCAAACACAGAATTACTGTCAATTTCCAACCAAAGCAGGGATGATCCTAAAAGAAAATTTAATATCTATATTTTGCTCTTTGTTCTTTGCCTTTCACTTCCACTTCTTCTTCTCCCTGAAAGATCTCTGAAATTACCTTATTTAAAAAATGTAATAAATTTCGCAAAAGTGATATGGCAGAATTAATTGGCTTCCACTCTTTCAAGCCAAGTGTCAGAGTTTAAAGAAAAGAAAAGGAAAAAAAACCCAAAAAATCAAACAAATAAACGAAAGAGAAAAAAAAGAGAGAGGGAAGAGACTGAAGAGTAAGGAGAATTTTTTATGTTGGTTTTTTTTTTTTCCAACCTGGAAATGTTACTTCTGAGGAAGTGGCTCTTACCAGAGTTTTCAGCAACTTCTAGATTATTTTATAGAATAACATAAGAACTTACCTGCTCCCTAACCTCTCCTTTATAAAAAAAGATTGAGAGCTCTAAAAGGAATTGCTGATTTCTTCATATAACAGAGTATCTGCACATGATTTTGCCCTCCCTGCTTATTAAGTAATGCAACAGAGATGTTTAATGCAATGGAAAGGTGAGCTCTAACTAAAGTTGATGACACTTTCAGCTTGTGTTGCAATTAATAGAAGAGGAAATATTCATTCTCCATGTTTCATAATTTAAAAGCATCCTGTATTTGTAAGAAGCTGTGATCAGCCAGCATCCCTGCTATGGATTTGAACTTTCCAAATTCTCAGTTGTTTTGTTGTTTTGGTTTTTGTCTAAACTAAGAGCTTTGCATTCTGATTTTTAATCACTGCTTGGGATTTTTTTGGAGAGAGATCAGTCCTTTCTCATTGACAACACTGTGCACCTCAGCATTATATGGCCTGAGTGACTGAGCCTGTTTTTTCCTGCTGTGAGTATGTGTCGCAATGCTCGGAAGTGGTGGCAGTGGTTGGTGTTGAAGTGGGATGGTTTCATTAGCACTGAAATGGTGAGTGCCTGCTCGGGAACATTGCTGTTTCTGCACCCCTTGCACTGCATATGGGTTTCAGAGACATCTTTCTGGGTCTTTCGGTATGAATTCTCTTCAGATAGAATTCACTATGAAAAAATCTTTTGTGTTGTTGTGGGGTGGACAGACACCCACTGCTCAGGTTTTTGTGCCCAGATTTGCAAAGAGAAAGAAATATCTATGTAGCTGAGGGAAGTGTCAAATTATCCATGATCCACAGTCTGTCTGTGTTCATAATTCAGGCTCTGAATGCCTCTGCCTCTCCTGAGCAGAGCACTCCTTCTGGTTTCCTTAGGCTGAAGCCAGAAGAGAAGAGGTGAGAACATTCCTCCTGCACTGATATGGCACCTGCCTTCCTGTGTTGAGGTTTGTCCATTTTCCTTCCAGAATCCAAACAATTTTGTAACTGGCACTGGGCACTGGAGGGGAGGTAGGAAAGCCCTGATTGCGAGTGTGATCAGTGGGACTTTGTCTACAGCAGGTGTGGATCTACAGCAATTTATCTCAAAGTCAAAAAGGAACCAGGCTTTTTGGGGGAGGGGCTCAGCTTCCTGAACATTTGTCCACATATTGCCAAGTAGAAATAAAAATGAGAAATTATAATTGTGCTAGCAAACATCCAACACATACAAAAGATGAGGAAAGAATAATGGTAATGAAACATTCCCTCTGGCATAGCAACACGCTTGTTTAATCCTAAAAAAGTGCTAGTGGATCCTAGTAAAATTGGTATCTTATCATGGTCTTTTTGTGGTGTGAAGTGGAATTTCTTTTTCTTCTTGCAAAATAGTCTAGAGAAGTCTGATATTGTTTATTCTGTAGTTATATATTAATGATTCTGTATGTTTACTATACAGTGTAACTGTTGGAAACAAGTTCTTTCCTGGGGGTCATGAAAGAGACTGATCCATAAAATGCCCAATTCAGCCCTTGGTCTTAAGGAGACAGGACAAAATTATTTTTAATTTCTAAAACTTGTTGTAATTAATTTCTTCCCTTTAATACTGCCTTTGAAGTCTGCAATGGCAATGTATTTTCCAGTCAATAGGAGCCATTCATTCCATTTTCTCTCTTTTACATGTGTAAATGCACACACACATATACACATGTACATAAAGATATGCACATATAAAACTATATACCTGCAAAGTCCAATTCCTCTGTGTGCATATTTGTGTAAAAAACCCTAAAAACCAGCACATATGTGTAAAAGGGCCGTTATCTTGAAATCTGAGCTCTTAATTCTTTTTAAGAGGGAAAGAAAAAACCTATGCAGTACCCTCTGCAAAATAAATGTCTGTCAGAAATATTTTTTTTTTAAACCTAAAAGAGGAAAAGGTTAGTTCCTGCTAATTTGTCTTAGTCCCTATAAGAAACCTAAGTGTAAATTCCATTTGGGAAGTGGGCAGCAGTTGAGGAAGGCCCACTTCTAGCCAGTGCAGTTTTTGCAGTCCATCCAGAGCTTCTCTGCTGAGGTGGCTATGAGGGCAGATAGGGTCAAGGTCCTGGAAAGATCACTGAGGAGTTCATGAGGAAAGGAGATGCTGGGGGAAGGAGAAAGAGACACAAATCCCTTCTTAATAATTCCTGCTGGTGTTCCTTGCCCAAGGTGATGGTCCAAAGAGGCTCTGCTGCCTGCAGCTGCTGGCTCAGCAGTGAAGGGGTATGTGGGCTCTCAGAACCTTTCCCTGTCCTTTTCCTTCCTGAGTTCCAAGGTTTTATTCATTTAATTACTTACAGTGTTATTCAGGTAAGGTCTGTAACAGAATGAGGGGTATGTTGATGAAATGTTTTTTCCAGAAGATCCTTTCACAGTTCTATACCAAAATAAGTTTACGCAGTGAAGGTTTGGAGGGTATCTGGTCCACAGCACAGAGGGGTAGATGGCTGACGTATTCAAATAATCTAATGGAAAATGGAGATATAATATCTTGCATCTCTTGTTTGAGATACAGCTTTCCAGTAAAATCTGATGAATGCCTAACTCGATAAATTTCTTAGAGATGTTTCAGTAGCTAACTGAGCTAATAAATATGAAAGTACAAGTAAAAGAACCACTGTAATAGATAGAGTAATGGACCCTTCTTCTCTGCAGTCTTAGAAAGAGAGTGATGTTCAGGGAATTTATTTGTGCATGTAACAGGGAGCTGCAGCAGAGTGCAAAATACAGTCCCTCACGAAAGCCAGGCTAGTTGAAAAAAATGCAGTACCCTGACTCCTGTGTGAGGACTGTGCAGCAGTGCGGTTTTTTCACTCCTTTTTTCCCTTAGTGAGACAAAACCCAAATAGTTATATTAGTTGCATACTTCCTGAGAACACAGCGATCCACACATTCTGGGCTGCGGGTTGTGTTTTTCAGAATTCAGGCATAGGATGGGAGTTCATCAGATAGCAATGGGGAGCTCTAGCAAATAGCACATTTGCATCAGCAGAAACAAATTTCACAAGACTTGCTGGGAAGGTTTGCCACAGCATGCCACAGTCCTGCACTACTAACAGCTGCTGCACATCCACTCGGTAAAAAAGATAACAACAGAAAATGAAACTTTCAACGTTTTCTTCTACAAACATTTGAGAAGCACGTAGCTCGCATCAGCTTCAGTGGGCCCTCACGGTGCCTTAGAGGTAAAGATATGTGAAGCTGTGGATGATTCATACTTCATCTGTCCTGGTAGTAAGGAGACCTCTCAGCACTGCTCTGGTGGAAGTCACAAGCCTGATGTCAAGCCAGCGTGACTTTGTTTTTTTTGTGTTGGACAAAGCAGAAGCAACTTCCCTTGAGATGCTCTCTTCCAAATGAACAGAGCATCATTTGTCAGTCCCCTTATTTTTGACCCTGGTCACTGACCAGTTTGCCAGGTAAAGGTTAATTTTTTGAAGACCAAGTCTGCAGATGTACTGCAGCTTCTGACAAACTCGTCTGCACCATGACCCAGTTCAACATGTACAACCCAGCAGCTCAAACTTATTTCCAGATGTATGTGTTCCTAGCTGGTGAAGTTGGCAGGATTTCATTCGTTTTTTTGACCTCACACTGTATTCTACAGTGCAGCACAGCCATGGCACAGGTACCAAAGCTTACCTTAGCTAATAAGAAATAGCAGCTTCTGCGGGGCTGCTTTGCATTTAAATGGGGAAGATTTTTCACACTTTCCATTTGCCTCACCCTTAGTCCAGCCACACTGTCTGGATGCTAGTATGAATTTAAACGACTTATGAATCCTGGATTGAGTAGTCCTGATGCAGTCTCTCTGGGTTGGTAGTGACAAGAAGTTACAAGTTTGTAGTTCAAGGTAAAGAAGAAGCTTTCCTGATGTGTAATCTCATTCAGACACACATTTGGGTGTTTCTACATTTCAAATCCTTCATGTTTCGTAAAAATGCAACACAATGTCTGTTCCTTTGCAGTATTTGAAAAGTGCTTTACACATGAACTGGGCACATGCTTTAAGAAGTGACAAAAGGATACTTCCAAGTAAAAGGCACTTAGTGTCAAGGGTATGCAGCTAGGAGAAGAGAGGAAGTTTGACTGAAACTTTGCCTGCTAGACACTTTCAAAAATTCCATAAATGCTGAGAGGGCAGGAAATGCCAATGCTGTCAGTGTGAACAAATCATCATCCTTATGGGAGGCAAAGTTTTGATCACTCTCTGAATGCTTGGAGCCAGTTTTCACAGTGCAGCTCTTGTTCTAATTGTGGGTATTTGAGTGTCCTCTGTCCATGTTATCTCTTATTGTTTATGTAAGACTGAGAAGGGGATTGAGTTAAGATTTGGGTGTTTCTACTGTTATTTGTCTCCAGCTGTTTGGTTGGTTTTGTCTATGTATTGATTTTGTGGCACAGGGTTCCTGGGAAAGAAACAGTGATCTATTGCTCTAGATGCTTCACAAACACAACCAGCACAGCCCAAAGAGCTTACAGTCTAATCAAGGCTATATATTCATGATTGATTAATTAAACCTTAAATTCCAAAAAACAATACAACCCCCAAAACAATAAGCAATTTGTTTTAGGAATGAGATTTCACACCTCATAACTGAATATGTATGAAAAACACTACGAAGCTGAACTGGAGTTGACACAGTTTTCAGTATTTAGTCATCTCCTACAGAAAAGGCACAGGCTGAACCCCTCTTTTATTTCCTTTCTCAGACCACTGATTGCTTCTGTCATGCTGATTGCAGTGTGGCGGGAAATTAAAAACTGCTTTGGATATTTTAAGCAGCTTATGCTTTTTCTTCCTGGGGTACTTGTTTTCAGGGTTTTTATGTCTCTCTTGGAATACAGTGGTAGCAATGAAAAAAAACACCTGAGGAATAATATAATTCCTTTCCTACTTCATCATCGGTTTGGAAAAAAATGGCCTAATTTTTGACCCTAAGAAATCCCAGATAAGGGAGAGCTGCCTGAGAACTCCAGCCACTTGATAGTCATTAATCAAGGTTTATTAGGCTAGACAATAATTCTATGTTTGTATAATTCTGTAGGACACATCACAGATTGTGGATAGCATTGTCACAAATAGCTAAGTGTTGCAGCTACTCGAGCTACAGCTGCAGTCTGCCACATGGTCCCCCAGTCACCTCTTGTGGGATACATGCCAGGAGATTGACCAGTGCATGGCTAACCCATCACTCCAGACAGCCACATAGCTTTTGAGTTTCCCTGGTTGTTTTGTTGGTTTTGTTTGTTCGTTTTTTGTTTTTTTGTTTTGTTTTGGGTTGGGTTGTTTGGGTTTTTTTTATTATTTAAAAAAAAAAAGTTTTATCCCATTAAAAAAGAATTGAAAAATGTGTAGATAGGGAAGTAAGGGCACATGATGGATGAAGTGCCTTTCCCATGGCCACACAGGAAGTCTGTGGCTGAGCTAGGAATTAAACCTAGATTTCCTCAGTGTGCATCCAGTGGCCTGTCCCTCTTTGAGGCGATAAAACTTTTTTTATTATCAGATTCACTGTAGGCTGAAGCAGAAGGCTGCTGTTTGTGAGGAAAAGAATTATTAAAAGATAAGTACTATTTATAATTGGTGAGAAACTGAGAGCAGTTCTGGACCAAGTATCACCCATTTCTATTGCTGTTTAATGTTCTCTTTTTTTCCAAGTTTACATCAGCATAAAAATCCCCTTGTGGTATTGCTCCTTAACCAAGGCAACTACTCAGGCCTTTCCTTATGGCTAGGATCAGAGTAGAGGCCAATGCTTAGCTGTTTCCAGCTGTCCTAGTTTAAGAGTAAGTAGCGTTATGACTGGCTTGACAGGAAAATTATCATTGCTTGACATTACTCAACCAAAATCAAATAGAAAAAATGCATCCATTTGCTGTGGAGAACATCTATAACTAAGTTCTCTCTTGCAATACTCATTTGACTTCACATGCATTGTTTCTTTAACAAGTGCATGACTGGTTTTTGTCTTTGGTAATGCTGAAGTAAATCAAGAGGTGTTCCATAGAAGTTAAAACCAGACCAGAACTAGTAAAGCCAGAAGAAAGTAGGCAGATCGTGCTCTGAGGGCAACCTAAAATATACACCAGAGATACAATAGATAGGACACAACAAGCTAGTCAAAACTTTCACATTGCTCATATAACATCTCACATACATGTACATGGATACTACAAAGCTTTATCACCCTGACATCCCTAGAAAAATAGTGCAGTGTATAAACTATGATACTGCAAACTATAGGTATTGGTGCTGTATCTGTAGGGAAGTGGAAGAGCAGTCAGAGCTGCAGGACCTGACATGCACTGAAGGTCTCCAACATTCATAACTACACAGGTAAAGAGATCTCTGCTCTGTCCCACCCATACCAAGATACCTTAACATTCAGCTGAAGAACTAAACACTGATCGAGTGGGCCAGAAGACATTTCCTAATTCACAGATAAATAGTTGGGAAAGTAGCTGAGCCTGTTGATATTCTCGGTGCAAAAGTGTTTCAAAGAAAGTAAGACTCACTAGTGCCCATTTCTTATCACCTCCTGACAGCCTCCTTTGTGGTGGAATGTCCACAAATGGTTTTGAACGAGCTCTTCCAACAAGATAGCTTTCATGCAATGATGAACAAATAGTTATACCGCAGTACACCTTTGTGTAACACTCCTGTCTTCTTTACAAGCAGGATTTCACCACTATCTTCCTGAGAAACTACAAAATTCAGTTAGCCACCGGATAAGATAAAGACTGAAGCTTGACTCAAAAAGAATGCATAACCATTAGAGCTGTGATATTTATAGGGGGTCACCTCTCAGGTTTTTACTTTCTACTCAGCCCTTTATGAGACAAATTCTTGTTGAAAACTCCCTGAGAAATGAGAGAACATAAAAAGCTGGGTCCAACTCTATTCTTAAGGAGGTACATGGTCTGCCTGTTGTATCTTTTGTCTTCAAATGGAGAAGAGAAAAATCTTCATGTGAATTTCAAACATTCTGCTCCAGCCAAGTTTCATTCTGAATGAGCACAGTACATGATATCAGAGGAAGGACTTCCTAAGCAGTCTGCTCCATCCACTGGCAGCTGAGCAGGATTGCCCAGTTGGGCAATCCATACTCTGCTTTAGCCAATTTCCTTCTGTACTCTTGATCACTCTGTCCTCAGTGTCTGCCTTCAGCATAAAAGATTATTACCTAATCGAGCCTTTTCACCCTGAGGCTAGGCATTTTGAGGCCTTTCCTTCATGTCTGATTTCCCTCTTTTCGAGATTTGTGGAGTATCTCCTCTTGGCTGATAGAAAGACAAAGAGGGCAGTAGTGGCAGGACCAGGTTTGGTGTAGTCCAGCTGTACACAACACACATAGTTTGGTAGTTACCTGTCTTACAGTAGGTGAGGAGAGGAATACAGGCCAAAAGGTGGAGAGGAGTAATAATCTAGAGGATTGCTGCAGAAGTAGAAAAGGCTAAGCCTATATGGTTTTGTTTGGTTAATTTTTATTTATTTTTTTTTCTGCTAAGCCACCAAGTATAATTCCTGGTCTATGCTTCCCTTTCTGTCACTTCTCCATAATTCTTAGCATTTCAGTTGGGCTGCTGTGTCTCGGCTGCTTCCTCTTTTCCTGCTTTCCTACATTTCACTACTTGCCCTTCTTCCTCTTCAAGCGCTTTTACAACAGAGCCAGGAGGATGTGGAAACCCAGTTACAATATGACACACAAACTGCAGTGTCACAACTACAGCCCTTCTGCTTCACCTCTGGGAGTGTGCAAAAGCAGGTCAGGGTGGAAAGGCAAAGAGGGGAGAGATTTATAAGCCGGCAAGAGATTTATAAACAGGGGAGAGAAATGACAGGCAGTCACAAGATTTCCATCTCAAAACCCTGAAATAATGTCTTTCCACATAGTTTAAGATAACTTCAAACTGAATCATCACTGTGTCCATGAATGCAAGGGTGAGATGGCAGTGTGTGCCAGTCTGAAGGTCTCCAACAATACTCTTGCCATGTAGAAGATACAACCCTGATGCATTTCTGAACTTGCCTGTAGAGATGCAAGCTAAGCAGGCCTCTTGGCATTGTTTTTATTTTTTTAATTTTTTTTTCTATAAAACATCAAAGGAAAAATTATTCATAGTGCCCATATCTATGTGTGGAGTAAACCTTGAAGATGAGGAGGCACTGTAGCTTTTTTGAGATACCAGGTGGCTAGGAAAACAATCCCACAGCCTTTACTCTAACTACTGCCCAGGGCAACTGTTAGTTAGAAGTGCTCTCTATCTCTTCTCTTCTCTTCTCTTCTCTTCTCTTCTCTTCTCTTCTCTTCTCTTCTCTTCTCCGCTCTGCTGTCTGGAGTCTCCTAAAAGCCTTTCAACTTGACTGAATTAAGTACATCATAGCAACTAGTGTAGGGTTTGCTCCAAAATTCTAGGTCATGACAGATGCTAAGGAGATAAACAAGTGTGGGTTGGGAGGAAATGGGTAATATGTCCAGACTGCTCTGTGTGTTTGTGGAAGGAGTTAGAGGAACAGTAGATAGAGGTTTCCTGTTAAGCTGGACAAGGGGGAAGCTGTGATGTTTCTAAGCTATGGCTGCAATTGGGCCCAAGTTCAACAGCATTCTCAGTGTAGTCTTGCTGTTTCTCCACCCTCCAGGAGAAGGTCAGGTTGTCTTAAAAATCTGAATACCACCAAATTCAAAGTGTATTAAGCTCCCAAATCATGTAGATACTTCGAGATTTTTCTCCACTGCCACATAGTTGCTTGCAGTCTGTGGGATGCTGTGCTGGAGCAAAGGGTTTGGTGGTCTCCCTCTGCTGCAGACTGGGAAGCAATGACTGAACCAGCTCTGAGCTTTGAGATCAGAACATGCCAATACATGTCTGTTTTGTTAAATATTTCCACACTGATCAATTTACAGGTTATGGCAAACAGAGTCTGTGAGGAGCATAAACAGAGGGTTGTCCTGATTTTCAGAGGTGACTGAACTCTCAGAATTCAGCTTTGGGCAGGGGTATGATTTTTCAGTGAATAGTGTTTTTCTGGGTGATCTCTGTTCTGATAATCTAGTTTCACTAGTGTCTGAAGTTGGAGAGCCCCAAAACATTAGTTGCTTTTGTAAAAATCTTTCACTGATGAACAACTTCTAAAATAATTGATAAGGGTATTGAAAAGATTGGAAGAGTTTAGAGAAATTCAAACAGTAATTAAATGCTGGTTAAACAGTATTAGATTGCTCTGTTCTATACCTCAGCCAGAAATTAGGACCATGATAGAAGAGTTTCTATGTTCTGAGGTTGTGTAGGTTTCTTCTGTTCATAATAGTCAGTTTTGGTCTAATTGTGACAATTTAGTTTAGAGTGGTGTTATTAAAGACCACTTAATTCAGAAACAATTATTTTGAAAGCCTTTTGCCTTGAAGCTCTGCCAGCAACATATTGAATTGGATGCTTTGTTGATCTATCCATGTTAAGAAAACGGTTGCATTTTGATGTAAGATAGTGATAGTCAGCATGCTAATTGTGGCTGTTTGTAGATTGTGATCTTGACCGTTTCCAGTGAGTCTCAAATGTTGGATTATTCATTCAAGATAGCAGTCAAATAATTTTAAAAATTCCCCTTTACATTCACCACTCTTAAGCATTGCTGAAGATTTGTTCGGGATTTGAGGAAGCTTTTCTTGAGTAGATTGCCATGTTGGCCTTTCTCTTCTGGGGGAAAGCTGATACCCACATCAGGAATCCAATTAAACCTGAGCTTGGAGTTCCCTTCTGCAGCACTGTTCCATCAGATTTTAGAGATATTCTTCAGGACAGGAACTGGAACTCCTCAATTCCATAGTTTCAAATCACTGATGAGTTATACTTGTAGAGCAGAGCTAGGAATTTCAGACTGATGTATTATCTTCTACATATAGAAAATTCCTTGGCCTGAACTGTCAACATTTTTCCCCACATTTTTCTGAGAAAGTGGGATTTTTAAAATAATCTTTCCTTCTTCTTTTGAGTTAGATGTTGCAGAAAGCTAGTGAAATGCAGGTTTTTCCTTAGCACTGTGTTCAGAGACCAAAGGGAAACAGTATGTAACTTTGCAGTTGTTGGATGCCTCACAGAATAGGAATCCAGTGTCAGGGATGACTCCTCATGGCACTAAGATTTTTAAGGCTGGAGTTTGTTCAAGGAAACAAAGGAGAGCTTGCATTTCCTGAGGTAAAAGCAAGGAAACAGCAGGCACAAAAAATGGCCAAAGAAGTGAGGAAAGAAGTCTTTAAAAAATGTGGACTGGACTGAGTTCTCAGACTTTCAGGATAATCTGCATTCAGAAAATTTCTTTAGGATTTGTGTAGAACAGTTTATGCCTTCCACAGGAGGTATAGATTAGGATTTCCTTTCACTGGGATGTTGAGCACAATGTAATCACGTAAACAACAGTTTACATTGCAAAGCTTTCTGGTAATATTTCTACAACACAAAAAGAAAAAGACTCCAATAGCCTCAAATGAATACTTCTAGGAAAATAACTCAGCACTCAAGATTAAAAGATCTCAAGCAGGCTGCCTCAGGATTACCTTCTTTGCACAGTGCCATGAGGGACCATCTACTTTATTACTCATAAAGTGGTGACTATATTGGTCTGCTTTATTCTAAAAGAAACTTTCCATATCCCTGGAGGTTTTTTTTTTACCTGTCTAGTGAGGGGGACACAGAAGACTCTTCCCTTCATTTGTTTTCTGAGTAGGCAAGATGATAAAATAGCCATAAAGTATTTCTCCTCAAGTGCTGAAATGGCTCCATTTCATCCTCCGACCTCTTCTCTAAAAAGGACACTGACAGTGCACATCTTTGTCACAGCCCCCAGAGGCACCTCCTCAAACCTAAACACAGCTGCTTGGTCTAATTTTAGGTCTACTGACCCTTTGACAGCTGGAGAACTATGGATACTTGCATAAAATAGTGCTGAGGACATCATCACTGTACCTAAATAGTCCCTTGTAAAAGTCCCAAAGTCCACCCCATTGTCAGTAAAGGCACAGCACATTAAATGTTCATTTGCAAGGGTAAAGACCTGAGCCGGGGTAGCTCTGTGTCATGCCAGGGACAAAAGTAAAGATGTGTAAGCAGCTCACTGAGGTGGAGTATGAAAAGGGGAACGTTTGCAAGGGCTAACTTTGCATTCAGGGGAGGGTACATTTAGGTTCTCTGAAGCAACATACACAACAATTCATCTCCTTGTCTGTCCCTGTGCCCTGCCAGGCACCAACCTCCCTTGCCTACTGCAGGCAGAAGGAGACTTCATTGCTCCAAACCAGTAGCTTTTTTCTGTAAGTTAATGACTGCTGTCTTCATCTGGTGCTGGCCTGGGCAGTACCCTCTATACATGTTCAGATTTTCTCTTTGACAGGCAGGCTGAAAATTCCCCTTCTAACTACAGTTCACAGCATTTTTTTGATAGCTGATCAACTGAGGCATGAAGCTGGGATTTACATGTATTTCTGCATTTGTTAAGCCCTTTGTGTTGGCTAGGGATCCCCACAGTAAGCCCTGGGTTTGCAGCAGGGTAAGGATAACTTCCAGCCATGACACCAGGGCTTTATGCAAGAACTGCCCATCTCTCCCATCTGTGAGGAGCTTCCCTGGTCTCCCTGTTAAATCTCAACCTAGTCACTTCTCTTCTCCAAACAGAAACCTTTGCAGGTGCACATGCTTTCCGTGTTCTCCCAGACTGCCACATGTGGCTGCCATTAGAGAGAATTTTGTTGCATTATTTGAGGAGAGGTTGACACCCATGAATTTCACTAAAGCATGCTTTGTGGAAGGGTTAGAGAAGGAGGATGCCTTATAAAAGTTAGGCTACCATTTGTCTGAGTCCTTGCCTCTGTTGGGTTACTGTTGCTGTGTGAGGAAGAACATAAGCGTCAATGCTGGTGCCTAAATCATTTCTGAAACAAGTGCCAGACTCGGCACATAAACATTTGCATCCACAGGGATACACCTGTGTGTGCTGGGAATGTTTTCATACGTGGCAGTGCTTTTACCTCGTTGCTGTGTATTATTACTTGAGGTTACTCTGCTTTTTTAAAAATATCTTGCTAAATGCCTTTTTGCTACTTCCTCATCCTTTAATGCCCATGTTAAAAAAATGTGGTGGAAGCAGAAAAGGCAAAAAACTTGGGTGAGACGCTCTGTTCTTGCCATCATTTGTCAGCAATGATGGCACTTTGAAAATCTTCCCAGCTTACTTCTCAAAACAGAAAAGTGTCAGTAGGGTTTGTCACCAGGGAGCATGCATTTCCCTTAGCTTCTCCACCATGCAAGCAGTAAAAGAAGCAGAGCACTTTGTCTAGAGGAAGCATGGGTTACACA
>JAAWXA010000005.1:44113066-44154978 GCA_038090715.1 Florisuga fusca | reverse complement strand
CTGGAACTCAGATTTGTATAATAGACAGGAGGAATACAGGCCAAAAGGTGGAGAGGAGTAATAATCTAGAGGATTGCTGCAGAAGTAGAAAAGGCTAAGCCTATATGGTTTTGTTTGGTTAATTTTTATTTATTTTTTTTTCTGCTAAGCCACCAAGTATAATTCCTGGTCTATGCTTCCCTTTCTGTCACTTCTCCATAATTCTTAGCATTTCAGTTGGGCTGCTGTGTCTCGGCTGCTTCCTCTTTTCCTGCTTTCCTACATTTCACTACTTGCCCTTCTTCCTCTTCAAGCGCTTTTACAACAGAGCCAGGAGGATGTGGAAACCCAGTTACAATATGACACACAAACTGCAGTGTCACAACTACAGCCCTTCTGCTTCACCTCTGAGAGTGTGCAAAAGCAGGTCAGGGTGGAAAGGCAAAGAGGGGAGAGATTTATAAGCCGGCAAGAGATTTATAAACAGGGGAGAGAAATGACAGGCAGTCACAAGATTTCCGTCTCAAAACCCTGGAATAATGTCTTTCCACATAGTTTAAGATAACTTCAAACTGAATCATCACTGTGTCCATGAATGCAAGGGTGAGATGGCAGTGTGTGCCAGTCTGAAGGTCTCCAACAATTCTCTTGCCATGTAGAAGATACAACCCTGATGCATTTCTGAACAGTGCCTGTAGAGATGCAAGCTAAGCAGGCCTCTTGGCATTGTTTTTATTTTTTTAAATTTTTTTTTCTATAAAACATCAAAGGAAAAATTATTTGTAGTGCCCATATCTATGTGTGGAGTAAACCTTGAAGATGAGGAGGCACTGTAGCTTTTTTGAGATACCAGGTGGCTAGGAAAACAATCCCACAGCCTTTACTCTAACTACTGCCCAGGGCAACTGTTAGTTAGAAGTGCTCTCTATCTCTTCTCTTCTCTTCTCTTCTCTTCTCTTCTCTTCTCTTCTCTTCTCTTCTCTTCTCTTCCTCTGCTGTCTGGAGTCTCCTAAAAGCCTTTCAACTTGACTGAATTAAGTACATCATAGCAACTAGTGTAGGGTTTGCTCCAAAATTCTAGGTCATGACAGATGCTAAGGAGATAAACAAGTGTGGGTTGGGAGGAAATGGGTAATATGTCCAGACTGCTCTGTGTGTTTGTGGAAGGAGTTAGAGGAACAGTAGATAGAGGTTTCCTGTTAAGCTGGACAAGGGGGAAGCTGTGATGTTTCTAAGCTATGGCTGCAATTGGGCCCAAGTTCAACAGCATTCTCAGTGTAGTCTTGCTGTTTCTCCACCCTCCAGGAGAAGGTCAGGTTGTCTTAAAAATCTGAATACCACCAAATTCAAAGTGTATTAAGCTCCCAAATCATGTAGATACTTTGAGATTTTTCTCCACTGCCACATAGTTGCTTGCAGTCTGTGGGATGCTGTGCTGGAGCAAAGGGTTTGGTGGTCTCCCTCTGCTGCAGACTGGGAAGCAATGACTGAACCAGCTCTGAGCTTTGAGATCAGAATATGCCAATACATGTCTGTTTTGTTAAATATTTCCACACTGATCAATTTACAGGTTATGGCAAACAGAGTCTGTGAGGAGCATAAACAGAGGGTTGTCCTGATTTTCAGAGGTGACTGAACTCTCAGAATTCAGCTTTGGGCAGGGGTATGATTTTTCAGTGAATAGTGTTTTTCTGGGTGATCTCTGTTCTGATAATCTAGTTTCACTAGTGTCTGAAGTTGGAGAGCCCCAAAACATTAGTTGCTTTTGTAAAAATCTTTCACTGATGAACAACTTTTAAAATAATTGATAAGGGTATTGAAAAGATTGGAAGAGTTTAGAGAAATTCAAACAGTAATTAAATGCTGGTTAAACAGTATTAGATTGCTCTGTTCTATACCTCAGCCAGAAATTAGGACCATGATAGAAGAGTTTCTATGTTCTGAGGTTGTGTAGGTTTCTTCTGTTCATAATAGTCAGTTTTGGTCTAATTGTGACAATTTAGTTTAGAGTGGTGTTATTAAAGACCACTTAATTCAGAAACAATTATTTTGAAAGCCTTTTGCCTTGAAGCTCTGCCAGCAACATATTGAATTGGATGCTTTGTTGATCTATCCATGTTAAGAAAACGGTTGCATTTTGATGTAAGATAGTGATAGTCAGCATGCTGATTGTGGCTGTTTGTAGATTGTGATCTTGACCGTTTCCAGTGAGTCTCAAATGTTGGATTATTCATTCAAGATAGCAGTCAAATAATTTTAAAAATTCCCCTTTACATTCACCACTCTTAAGCATTGCTGAAGATTTGTTCGGGGTTTGAGGAAGCTTTTCTTGAGTAGATTGCCATGTTGGCCTTTCTCTTCTGGGGCAAGCTGATACCCACACCAGGAATCCAATTAAACGTGAGCTTGGAGTTCCCTTCTGCAGCACTGTTCCATCAGATTTTGGAGATACTCTTCAGGACAGGAATTGGAACTCCTAAATTCCGTAGTTTCAAATCACAGATGAGTTATACTTGTAGAGCAGAGCTAGGAATTTCAGCTAAGAAACTGTTCCTGATGTATTATCTTCTACATATAGAAAATTCCTTGGCCTGAACTGTCAACATTTTTCCCCACATCTTTCTGAGAAAGTGGGATTTTAAAAATAATCTCTCCTTCTTTTGAGTTAGATGTTGCAGAAATCTAGTGAAATGTATGTTTTTCTCTTAGCACTGTTTTCAGAGACCAAAGGGAAAGAGTATGTAACTTTGCAATTGTTGGATGCCTCACAGAATAGGAATCCAGTGTCAGGGATGACTCCTCATGGCACTAAGATTTGCATTTCCTGAGGTAAAAGCAAGGAAACAGCAGGCACAAAAAATGGCCAAAGAAGTGAGGAAAGAAGAAGTCTTTAAAAAATGTGGACTGGACTGAGTTCTAAGACTTTCAGGATAATCTGCATTCAGAAAATTTCTTTAGGATTTGTGATGGTATAGATTAGGCTATAGATAGGAGGTATAGATTAGGATTTCCTTTCACTGGGATATTGAGCACAATGTAATCACGTAAACAACAGTTTACATTGCAAAGCTTTCTGGTAATATTTCTACAACACAAAAAGAAAAAGACTCCAATAGCCTCAAATGAATACTTCTAGGAAAATAACTCAGCACTCAAGATTAAAAGATCTCAAGCAGGCTGCCTCAGGATTACCTTCTTTGCACGGTGCCATGAGGGACCATCTACTTTATTACTCATAAGGTGGTGACTATATTGGTCTGCTTTATTCTAAAAGAAACTTTCCATATCCCTGGAGGGTTTTTTTTTACCTGTCTAGTGAGGGGGACACAGAAGACTCTTCCCTTCATTTGTTTTCTGAGTAGGCAAGATGATAAAATAGCCATAAAGTATTTCTCCTCAAGTGCTGAAATGGCTCCATTTCATCCTCCGACCTCTTCTCTAAAAAGGACACTGACAGTGCACATCTTTGTCACAGCCCCCATAGGCACCTCCTCAAACCTAAACACAGCTGCTTGGTCTAATTTTAGGTCTACTGACCCTTTGACAGCTGGAGAACTATGGATACTTGCATAAAATAGTGCTGAGGACATCATCACTTTACCTAAATAGTCCCTTGTAAAAGTCCCAAAGTCCACCCCATTGTCAGTAAAGGCACAGCACATTAAATGTTCATTTGCAAGGGTAAAGACCTGAGCCGGGGTAGCTCTGTGTCATGCCAGGGACAAAAGTAAAGATGTGTAAGCAGCTCACTGAGGTGGAGTATGAAAAGGGGAACGTTTGCAAGGGCTAACTTTGCATTCAGGGGAGGGTACATTTAGGTTCTCTGAAGCAACATACACAACAATTCATCTCCTTGTCTGTCCCTGTGCCCTGCCAGGCACCAACCTCCCTTGCCTACTGCAGGCAGAAGGAGACTTCATTGCTCCAAACCAGTAGCTTTTTTCTGTAAGTTAATGACTGCTGTCTTCATCTGGTGCTGGCCTGGGCAGTACCCTCTATACATGTTCAGATTTTCTCTTTGACAGTCAGGCTGAAAATTCCCCTTCTAACTACAGTTCACAGCATTTTTTTGATAGCTGATCAACTGAGGCATGAAGCTGGGATTTACATGTATTTCTGCATTTGTTAAGCCCTTTGTGTTGGCTAGGGATCCCCACAGTAAGCCCTGGGTTTGCAGCAGGGTAAGGATAACTTCCAGCCATGACACCAGGGCTTTATGCAAGAACTGCCCATCTCTCCCATCTGTGAGGAGCTTCCCTGGTCTCCCTGTTAAATCTCAACCTAGTCACTTCTCTTCTCCAAACAGAAACCTTTGCAGGTGCACATGCTTTCCGTGTTCTCCCAGACTGCCACATGTGGCTGCCATTAGAGAGAATTTTGTTGCATTATTTGAGGAGAGGTTGACACCCATGAATTTCACTAAAGCATGCTTTGTGGAAGGGTTAGAGAAGGAGGATGCCTTATAAAAGTTAGGCTACCATTTGTCTGAGTCCTTGCCTCTGTTGGGTTACTGTTGCTGTGTGAGGAAGAACATAAGCGTCAATGCTGGTGCCTAAATCATTTCTGAAACAAGTGCCAGACTCAGCACATAAACGTTTGCATCCACAGGGATACACCTGTGTGTGCTGGGAATGTTTTCATACGTGGCAGTGCTTTTACCTCGTTGCTGTGTATTGTTACTTGAGGTTACTCTGCTTTTTTAAAAATATCTTGCTAAATGCCTTTTTGCTACTTCCTCATCCTTTAATGCCCATGTTAAAAAAATGTGGTGGAAGCAGAAAAGGCAAAAAACTTGGGTGAGACGCTCTGTTCTTGCCATCATTTGTCAGCAATGATGGCACTTTGAAAATCTTCCCAGCTTACTTCTCAAAACAGAAAAGTGTCAGTAGGGTTTGTCACCAGGGAGCATGCAGTTCCCTTAGCTTCTCCACCATGCAAGCAGTAAAAGAAGCAGAGCACTTTGTCTAGAGGAAGCATGGGTTATACATACTTGTGGAACTTGAGAAACATGTTTAGCAGGGTTTTTCTTGATAATGCTCCTTCTCTCACCTTTAAAACTTAGTTTTACTGGTAATTCAGATAATAAACATCAAGCAGCCAGGTAGTTACCAGTCTTGAAAAAACAACTTGAATCCAATACAAAATGAACCAACAAGTAGCACAATAAAGACAATAAAAATGAACCAGATCAGGCCCTTGGCTTGGTTACAGATAAAAGCACCTAACTCCAACTGTGTAAGTAGATTTCAGAGGCATTACTTGAATCTGTCTTAACCTGACCATCTCTATTCGTACATTAGAGGATTCCCATAGGTAACTAACAGGACATTACTGGGATTCTGCACCATGGGACACTTTTTGTACCTAGAGAGGACACATTTTGCTGGTTGTTTTGTTCACTTGTTTACATATGCTATGGCTTGATCTCATTACATCAACCAGGAGGCCATGTGGATGTGTTTTTGCAGTGCACTGAGCACAGTTCTCTGCTCCTTGAAGCCAAAGCTGAGTGGGCACTGGCAGGGGGGGCTCTGGCACACCAGCCACCTCCCTGTCTGCAGCAGCCAGGAGCCCACAGTGGAAGGAAATGAAAGTCATGGGCTATGACAACGCCTGTGTTTCTGGAATAATATACATTTGATTGAAAGCCAAAATTACAGTAGGGAAGAAATCAGCTGCCAATGGCTGATTGGCACTTGGTGTCAAAGGAGGGGCAGCACATACCCCACAAGGAGGATCTCCTTATCCGTCAGCACCAGTTCTCTCTACCTGCAGGTGTGGCTCACTGGTTCCTGCTGCTACTCTTCTTTCTGTAATTTTTATTTTCCTTAAAAAGCCAGCTGAGGCTCTCATGAAGACACCTCCATTTTTATCTGTTGCTCCCTCTTCGTCATGTTACAGCCTATGGTAAAGACTTAACTCTCTCAAGCCAAATGTTAAGGTGCCAGCACAGCATCACTGGGATGCCTCACCAGCCCTGAACATCAGCCTCCCACTGTCCAAGTGGTATCTCTGGCCTGTGACACAGTGAATGCTGGGCTCTTTTTTCATGGAAACCCTACATAACAGCTTGTGCAGCAAGGGCAGCATGTAGCCTTCTATCTATTGATGTGTTTCTTTTTGAACATAACAACTAGGTTGCATTATATGTTCTAACTTTTTAGGCAATTTCAAGCTGGCCTCTAACTTGCAGCATTTTGCATAGGCAGACAGCACAAGCACTTGATTAACTGCACAATGCAATGCTATATGTAGAAAGGAGAGGGCAAATCAGTCATTTTTAACAGCACGGGGATGCATTCACTGTTTCTATAGCTAAATAACTAGTTAATTTGGATCAGTCCCAGCTATGTTGTGTTGTGTTACCTGAATTTTACTGAAAGGCTGAGGCCATGGCACTACTAATTATGATTTCTATTCCAGACCTTTTGTTGGCCTTTTTCAAACCTACGTATTTCTTCGTGTCACTTCATAAGTTCATAAGAGAAAGACTATTAATGAAAACATAATTTAAGTTAAAGAACTGGTGTTTGTTGATGTCAAGCTTAGCTACTGAGTAGTAACTCCTTAAATACTACATGGACAGACAACTTGCTTGTGTGCTTTACATTACTGAGAATGGCACCCTCCACCAGAAGTGCTCTTAAGAGATGAGAACAGACCCTATGCCACAGTAAATTACCATGATGTAAAAAGAAAAGGGGAAAGGTTTGGATTTCAAGTCACCTCACCATAATAGTGCTAATCCACCGTTCGTATCAGCCAGGTATTGTTGCAGATTCATCTGTCTGCTGGTCAAATGGTTATGGTGCCTTCATGAAAAGCTGGACTTCAAAGCTACCAGTTAAGCATCAACTAACACCGACAATGTAATTCTGTCTTGTCATGAAATAACAAATGAGCCATTCAAACAAAAAAATCACAGGCACCCAAATTATTTGAAGCATCCTGAAGAGAGGTCTTTTTTTGCACTTGGTTACAAAGTACAAGCAAGGCAATGCGTGGACCAAAAATCAGATTATTGGGCTCATTTTCTGAGAAAGGCTGAAGGATAGCTTCTTAAAGGCATGCATATCCCCCAAGATGCAGTTAAAAAATTGCTGGGAGAAATGTACTAAAGATTCTCAATTCCCAATAAAAATCAAAGGGAGTTAGGAAACTCTGTTTTTAAAATGCCCCAGAAACTTCAGTGAGATTTTTCTTTCTGTGTTATTCTCTTCATTCCCTTGATAGTTAGGTCTAATGTTTTGTTTCTTCTTTAAAAATCCCACTGGAGAGGAATATGACTTGGGAGGTGAGTATCCCCCTCCAAATGGGATTTTTCTGCCGAGGTACTTCAACCTGTGCTGGTGCCAAATTCTCACAAACGGAATGCCATTTTTATCCAAATGCCTATTTCTCTGTCCTTTAAAAACCACCCTCCACATCCTGTTTCACGGGAAGTCCTTTTGGCTTCTCCTTTCTCCCTGTTCTTTCACTCATTGCAAACTGCCTTCCTTCCCTCTCCACACTGATTAACTCTTTCCAGGGAAGTGTGACCCAGTCTCCTTGCCCTCCATCCTGCCTTCCCGACTGTCCCAGACTGAGTCAAGGTACACAGCTTTTCACACCAGCACCCCGTCCCCCTTGAACTTATAATTATTCTTTTTTCCCAAAGTCTTGCATAACACACTATTAACAGGCTTTGTAACACAAATTTCAAAGCTCTTACAAAAATCCTTAGTGAAGCTACCGGTAAACATTAGAGAACACAAAAGACCTGCTCTTTGCTTTGCTTTTCTGTAACATTTCCACACTCTGGCTAGGTAAAAAGGGAGGGTGGCAGAGCTGTCACTTCATTGACACTGGTGCATTCCACATTCCTTGCACAAAAATCCCCAGGGTTGGGTTTAATCTCTCCTGAGTTGTGCTAATGTACACAAAGAGAGTAAAATACAGAGCCTTTTAAGATAATTTCCAACTAAAATGAATTTATTTATTTATTTGTTTTAAATAATTAATAACTAATGTCTTAATCATGTTAGAAGAGACAATGAGAAATTATTACCCTGAATTATTGTGGAGCTACTCGTGATCAGTGAATGAAAAGTCTGATTCCCAGGTATTTGTCAAACCATCAGTGCTCCAAAAGTGATTTTCCCTACTGTAGCAAGGGAGGGATGGGACCATCTCTCACAAAAGAAATAGAAAACACTGTTGATATTTATTTTCAACCTAAGTCTCCAGAAATAAAATATTTGTATAATCTGCCTTCCTGTTTCTGACTGAGATTTAATAAAAAACCATAGTATTTCTACTGTAGTAATTCTACCTCCTGCTGTGTCTCCTACATCGGTGGGGCTCTTTTTTTACTAGTTTTTATTTGGAAAACAGGTTTGCAAAAAATGCTAAGTTTGAAGATGAAGAGGTTTCATTTGATAATTAGACCTATAAAATCTCTGTGATTTTATAGGTGGGTGCCCTCACCATCCATCAGCTCACACTGGCAAAGTGAGCTTTGCACCTGAACTCAGGCCCTCCCATGAGCTGGGCTGCTCAGTTTCATCTGTGTGGAGACTTTGACTGAGCAACACAGCCATGACAGTCCAGGGGCAAAGCAATGCACATCTGAAGTGAAGATTGACTGGATCAATATCCCTCTCGTTGCTTGTGTCAAGTGATGAACTACATCAGTGTGCCTCATGGCATGTTAATTTGCACATGTCTACCCATAATATGCAGGGCATGATGTGTTTGTGTAGCTGCTTTTGTGTAGATACATTATGAGGACAAACCTTAGAACTACAAACAAACTTGTGCCACTATACACAGTAATACAGAAATATATACAGAAATTTAAACTCCCCAATCTTCCACTGCATAATACCAGCAGATATGAGAAGAAAAGAATGCTTGGAGTTTCACTACTTATAACTGCAGTAAATAGAAAAAAGGACGTGTGAAGAAGAGATCTCTGGCACACAATGGTGGAAAAACAAAAGAAATTCATGTTGGCAAAAAAATTAATCTTCAGCGGGAGCTAGCACTGTAAGGGCCTGTGGTTTCCCTGAGGGATGGAGAAGGCTCTGTTAGATGTTATGCTCCTGTTGACCCTCTCAAAAAATTTAAGCAAAAATTCCTCTTGATTTCAGCAGGAGTTAACATGTGAGCAAGGGGAATACCCAGAAGATGTTATGCATTTAGAAAACATAATCAAAAATTTTGGATGCTTTGGAAGAAAAGTGCATTTTTACAAAAGGGAATTGTTCTGGGCAGGTCAAGATTGTCCTGCCAGCTTCCTACTTATGTTCCTGATTCATTCTAAACTGTTTGTGTTGCTTCTGTGATGATAGTTCTGTATTTCTCCTAGGTATTTCTCTAATAGCAATAATGGTATCTTTCATGTTTGCTGCTAGCAGTACCACAAACCAGCATCCTGTTTGCCTTCTTTATTGCAGCTGCATACGGGGCAGAAGGCTTTAGGGACTTTCATGCAATAATTCCCAAATCTTTTTCCCGTAAGTATATTTACTAAAAAGCATTTCCATCCAATTCCTACTTTTAAGATTTTTGTTTGTGTCATTTTGCTTCTCAGTAATGTCTGTTTGTCTGCATATGTTACCAAAGGGCTTAAGTAGTCTGATCTTTTTGCTTCATTCCCATGTATTTTGTTTAAACTTAACATAAAGCCTACTTAAAAAGCCAACTTTTCCAAATACCTGGCAGGCAAGGCATCTGTAATAGTTTTGTAGAAATATATTTACATTTGAATTATTATAATTAAGAGAAAAAAATTGGATGAGAATTATGGAACATGTGCCGTGTGCTCCAGCCAATTAGTTCCATTTCTTCCATTCAGCACAGTGAAAACAGCACTATGTGGTTGTAGTCTTCTGAATTTGCAGAACAGTTTAGATGATTTCTGTCTTTCCAGTCATACCATCATACAATTTGCAGTCATACCTCCATACAAGTTGTAAATCATTGTTTGGTCACTGATTTTTAAATTTTATTTCCACATCTCTAAATCATTACCCGTTTTAGGGCACAGATTTCAAAGGAGAAGCTGCTGTTTTTGATGTGCACTCATTCCATCTTGCATCTGATTTCTATTAAAAATGCACTATTCGAAAAATCATTAAAGTGTCTAGATTGGTAGACTTTATAAAAGGTGTCCAGTCAAGCAGTGTTCAGGAATATGAGCACCTTTACACTCAGCATGTTTCCCAGTAGGATTTTGAGTCAGACAAGCTTGTCAGTCACATCCACACAGTCCTCCTGGGACACCTAGGCGCTTTCAGGCTGTAGAAGAGAAGGGTTTGTCAAACCTTTCCATTTCAAAGGAATGTCAAGGTCTTTCATTTCTCAGGTAATTATTGCTCACAGCCTAATTATGTCATTGCTAGACCACTATAAGGCTACCATTACACTACTTTTCCACAGAAGGAAAAGACCTGGCATTTAATAAGTGAAACAGACCCCTCACATGCTAGGCTTGCCACTAAAGTAAGTGCTCTCCTTTTAGGGGTGAAGTAAGATTTTTCACTGAAACGAAAATAAGATTTGGGGCAATGAAGTGGTCTTTGTCAGCCTAAAAAACCCTGAATTTTTCACCGAAGTTTGCAGATTAGGAAAGGGATTAGGAAAGGGATTAATTATATGCAGATTAGGGAATAATTATAAAAGGAGGGGAATAATTATAAAAGGAGGGAAATAATTGTAAAGCAGATGTATCCTATGCAAGATGTCATACAGTCCTGTGGAGAGAAGAGCAATGAATATTGGCATTAATTCATCTGGATCTTGGCCCTTCCCCATAGCATTTACATTTGCTGAATTTATTTCAAATGAAATTTACCAACTTATATCTTATCACATGTAGTAAGGCTATGCCAAATTTATACTGGAATTATTCTTGTAGCTTGAAGCAATTGTCACCCATGGAACTGTAACAGAAAAAATTTTATTCCATAAAGGGTAAATAGTACTCCCACCACTTCTGTTGATTTGACTGATATATAATAGTAGCTCATGGGTGTAGAGATCCACCCCTCTTACTCAGTGATCCTAATCCTGGTGTCCTAAAAACACAGTTGTGACTCCTATAGTTAAAGTAGTGTGACCACTATTCCTAGCTCTTGTTCTTAAATTCTTCTTTCCCTCTTTTCCCTCTAATTTCTTTATCAGTGTTCATACTCTTTTTTTTCCCACTGTCTTTGCTTAACTCACAGAACTGCAAACCAAATACTTGGATTCCGTACAACCTTCAAGATGTTCCTGCCAAGTACAGAATATTGCTTTTTCAATGTATTTCCAGTCATTGTCTTTGATGAGTTACTTCCTATCACAATTATTTTGGAGAAATCCATGTGATGTGGATTAATTTTAAGTTTCATTCCAGTAAATCCATGTTGTCAAAATGAGCATTACAAATGCAAAAATCTCAAAGTGACCTAGGAACAGACTTGGAATGTTGCTTGGGAATGTCAGCTCCCTGAATGCCTGGTATTTGTCTTACTGATATTCACTGTTCATTGCTCCGTGTGTTCCAAAGTCATCGCATTGCTCACAGAAATGTAGCTCTGTTTGTAGCTTTTGTTATTTAGTTATATTGTAGATGCTGCTTAGAAGTTATCTCCTTTGATGTGCTTGCTTCTTCGTCACCGTATTGTTTCTGTAACAAAACTGAGTGGCATCCTGTATTGTTTTTTTCAGCCGGTAATATTAAAATAGAGACTCAGAGTGATGAAGAGAATGGGCGTGCCTGTGAAATGAATGGGGAAGAATGTGCAGAGGATTTACGAATGCTTGATGCCTCGAGAGAGAAAATGAATGGCTCACACAATGGCCCAGGCAGCAAGGCTATGTCAGGAGTTGGAGGCATTCGACTTCCTAACGGAAAGCTAAAATGTGATATCTGTGGGATAATTTGCATCGGTCCCAATGTGCTCATGGTTCACAAACGAAGCCACACTGGTAAGGCTTGCCATAGTTTTTCCTTTAGTTGACAAGATCTGGCCACATATTAGGAACTAAGACATTTTCTGCATGATGCACATGTTCCCTCATGCAAGATGATGTAGCATCAATTTGGGAATTTGGAACTCGGTTGTTTTGTTACTAGCTATTTTGGACAGCACAGGAACTGAGATTTCTTCTTGATGGCAGTCCATCTATTGGGCTAGAAATTGTGCAGCTTGTTACTTTGAAGCTATGTGAAAAATTATAATTAAATAAGTCTTGTTTTATTTCTAAGAACTGATGAACAAAAATCTGTTTGTGTCTAACTCCAAAATCAACCCAGCTCTAATGTTTCAGACAATGCAACAAATATCACTGTGGATCAGTGATTATGAAAGTGTTAAGGGAACTGTACTGGAGGTCTTAGTAAAAAAAAAAAAAGGTTTGCACTGGAACTCTGGAACTAAAAGAGACATGCAAAGATGTTGTGTGTCATATACATGCCTTTTAATTATACAGTTCTGTGAATCTTCTTGCCTCAATTTTCTAATTCTAAATAATCTCAGTAGAAAAAAATAAGAGAAAGAAGCAAATGAAATCTGAAATCTGAAAATCAGACTTCCAGTCTAAACTCCTAAGGTCAAAGGAGAACTAAACTGTACCATTGTGTTACATAAGTTACTTGGAAAATAACAAATCAACAAAGTATTAGGCATTTTTTTGCCTCAGTATTCAGGGAATTTTAAAATATTTTTAACATAAAAACGACCTGCCTGATGGCTGGATTCCACTGAAATAGTCATGCTAGTGAATATGTACATACTTTCTTTCTCCACATCCCCACAGTAATGCTTAAAAATTATTTCTCCGAAATTATAGAATTAGTGAAATTAGTATTTTCAGAGTGTAATGGAGAAGTTCCATGGTAAGACACCGAGTGTCATCCATCTCCCCCAGTGCTAATGCCTCTGTTTGTAACTGTGGCTGTTCAAGTTATGGAAGGGCACAGCCTGTTATCAGAATATGGGTTAGCCATGTTCAGAAGCAGTGCTAGTGCTGGTTAGAAATGCTGCTACATTGCCTACTTCAAAATACTCTTCAATATGATAAATCCTTCTGTCAGGGAAGAGCAGATAGTTATCTTTGTTGGAAAAGTCACAACTAGTTCTCAGAAGAGAGGCTGCATCCTACTTCCTAGATACAATAAAGTGCTTGTTGTTCAATTGTTTCATTTTCTTTAATTGAATGGTAATATGGTCCTTTAAAAATGGATAAATGGATGTATGGAAAATTACTTGGACATGAGGCCTTTCAAACAGACCCATGGGCTTGGGGAGGATCCTGTACTAGCTGAAATAAAATGTTGCAACTTAAAATGCATTTAGATTTAGGAGGGTATGTGCTTGTTTAAGGCAGCCACTGTTTTATTGAAACTTCCAAGGAGGAAGTTTGTTTTGGGTTCCTGAGGGCCAGAGGCAGTGTTTGCACTGGGGCTGGGTGGCCTGTGTGGGGACACACCTGATTTTAGGTACGTGATGGGCAGAGCTGCTTTTTTTTCCAGCACCCTGGTTGGTACCCATCAGGCTGAATCTCTGAATGGTGATCTGGGCTGCCAGTTCTCTGGCACAACAATGCCAAGGACACCTCACTCTTTTCCCTGGCACTGCCAGGGCTGCTCAAACTCCAGGCCAAGAAGAAGAATTTGTGCCTGCCAAGGGTGCTCAGGGTGCTACAAGGCAAGCCCTGTTACTCCAAGACCTTTTTGCCCTGTGCAGAGCCCTCCCTTTGCCAACTGGACCCTCTTTTAATTAGGGAACGTAGTTAAAACCTGCAGTGGAAGCACCCCAAGAGCTGCATTTTGCTCAGCAGGATGCCCTTATTTACATTTAACAGAACTAGAGGGTGTGAAGTTGAGTCTCTGAATGCTCCCGTGAAAAGAAAGCCTTTGCTTTGCTTCCCAACTCACCTTCAGCTCCTTTCCTGAGCAGCTTCTTCCCTTGAGCTCAGGCAGATTTCCGGGGGGATGGCAAGGGAATGGAGGCTCAGAACCACTAGTTTAAATTAAAGGGACATTATGGGGAAACAGCAGTGACTGCTTTTCCTTTCAGCTGTGCTGTGAAAATTAAAGTAGAAATGGGATATACTATTACAGACGTTTAACTGACTATGCCAAAGCCCATTTCAATACATGCCTGGTGAAGGAATAAGCCTTGCAAATGTATTACTTTGCTGCTAATTCATGTAAAACCTACACATGCAGTGAGGTTTCCTTAAATAAATATTTGATAAGTGAACAAAACTGTAGCACACTAAAGTGGCAAACTAAAATGACTGCCTGGCCTGATAAAAGGCATAATTACTTTTAATGAATACACCTGCCAAATGCAGATATGCAGAGCAGCACCTGATATTTCTGCCCTCTCCTGTCTGCAAGCAGCTGTACAGCACTGACTGCTTCCTAGCACCTTACCTGTTGCTCACGTCTGCAGAGCAAATCTCTCAGATGCCCAGCACTCCACCCTGCCCTTCCCAAAGGCCTTCAGTATGTTGATTTTCTCCAGCTTACTGCTGTCTTGCTTGGTGTTTAGGAAAAAGGTGATGTAGAAAGAAGAGAGAAACCCCATCCTGCTCCATGGTGCTGAGACTTCAGGGTATAGATTCAGGCTTCACTTGCTCAGTGTGCACATATATGCAATGAATGTGTGCACGTGTATGTATGTACATATATAATGCTTCCTTATGTGTACCCTCCTTTAACATGTCACCACTTAGTTCAGTTATAAAAAAAAAAAAAAAAAAAAAAAAAAAAAAAAAAAAAAAAAAAAAAAAAAGAGAGAGAGAGAGAAGAAAGAGAGCTATGCACATCTCTGAGTCTTAGGTGATGTTGTCATTATATTGTTTAAGAAATCAGAAAGATTTCAATTAAGATGATACTCTTCATGGAATAAGTAGTACAGGGCCCATGCTCCCCCTAAGCCTTAAGTATCATGGCAATGGTGGTTAATTCATTTCAGGATCCCATTGTAGTTTTAGTTCATGGACAAATATTAATCCACAGCTACATACCATGCGGTGGAATCAGCCCAGCATAGATGTGTGCTGTGCAGAACTGGAGAGAAAACTATAATAATACACAGACTTCAATGTTTAAAGAATCACAGAATTGTCACAGTTGGAAAAGACTTCTAAGATCAGAGCGTCCAGCTGTGAACACCCCCCCTCCAATAAAATACATACAGCAATATCTGTGTCACCCACTAGAGCATGTCCTGAAGTGAAAAAGGTACATTATGATGTATAAAGTGAAGAGATGCAGTAGGTATTTTTTCTTTCCATCCTGTCCCTTCCCTGTTTGGGGCTATAGTGCCATACCCAGTAACCTTCCATCAGCAACTACCCCCATCCTGGCAGGGCTGGGAGCTTTGCTGGGTTCATGAGGCAGGTGTCCTCCACCCTGGTAGTTGCAGTCTGCATGATCAAGGGCTGGCCAAGCTACACATACTTTCAGGATCTTTAGATGGCGGTGTCATTTCTCTTGTACAACAACGTGACTGCAGCTTCCCTTACATTTGATCCCACTGCAAATTTTGTAGAAATATTTGGTATGCAGCAGTCTCATTTGAAGTGCTCCAATCTGTCTGTATTCTCCAACCAGTGCAAGATTTCACCCTGAAATTGCAAAAGCTGCCGGCTGGAAAAATATTTCACTCTTACTGTGCCTTACATTTCATTCCTGGAGTACTCTTGTGAGCTTCAGTTTCTCCTCTTATGCTTCTCTGAGTCAGAAATAACAGAAATGTATGCTAGTTGAGTAAGAATTAACCATTTCTTCTTTGTGTCCTCTGTGACAAACTGATTTCTTCATTACTGTTTCAGTCCATTTATGAAAATTACCTTCCACGCTGAGTAACTGCCCCAAAGATTAAGAGGTAAAGCAGACAGACTCTTACACATTTTCTTTTTTCGCCAAACAACTGCTGTGCATGGCTTCTGAAGTACATGGCAAAATCCTGTCAGCTAATCCTGGCATTTTTGAGGGGCACCCCAGCTGAACCACTTACAGATATAGTATAGAAGAATAGAGCTATCTGATGGATGAAGAAAGGGGCTTGACAGGGACTTTGCTAAACCTGCTTGAATCTGTTGGACCAATGGAAACATCTGGCCGTAAAGGAGATAGCTTTCCTGTTTGTTGAATGCTAAAGCTGCCATGGTAGAGTTTAGCCATGGTAGAGTTTGCAGATTTTAGGGTTGGAACTGCACTGCTGTCTAACTGGTTTGCAGCTGTTCCACTGCATTACCCAAAAGTAAAAAATTACCATGCTGCACATATATACACAGTATGGACATACAAGCATGTCCTAAATGTGTGAAACAGTACATGATGGTTAAGTGAGAGAGAATAAAATACATTGCTTAACTTGTGTTTGCTATTTTTTTTTAAACTATTTTAGCTTCAGCACTGAAATTTTAAATTCAATGTTATTGTTACATAAAGAAAATCAAAACTAAGAACAGGTCACCTCTGGGCTGTTTCTAATATAATCAGTGCATTACTGCTACTACAGCAGACTATATTTATGCCTAAAGAGAAACAGAATTCAGCAAATTAGTTTCAAAGGAATGTTTGACTTAGGCAGAGGCTGTGGAGAAATGGGCAGGCAGGAGCAGTGCCTGCTGATGGAGTGCTCTTATGTTTAATTTTTCCTTTACTCCTGTCTGGTAAAACTGGAAACATTTTATTTCCTCCTGCCTTAAGAAAAGACCACATCTATCTTAACTTTTTTTTAAAATAGCTAAGAGAATAAATGAGCATATTGATTTTAAACAGTACTAAAAAGCAAAAAACAGCCATATTAATTTTTGCAAAGACTGGTTGATTTGCTTCCTTGATAACAGGCAGCAGTTTAGACACACCAAGGCTGTGTTTCTTCAAGTTTTTTCCTGTGTCTGTCCGAAGTGTAGACCAGGAGAGCTCATTTGTGCAGCTCCTCTGTTCATACCAAGAGAAGGGTTGGGACTTCAGCATGGAAGTGCAGGGCTTCTTTTGCACTGTCTTAACTTATGTGATTTTAGCCTCTCTTTTTCTCTCTGTCTCTGTCTCTTTCCTGATTTGGCTGCTTAGGGACAGACAGGTAATGGAGAAGAAATTGAAAGGGAAAATACAGGGAAAATGTAAATGAAAAGAAGTTATTATAACTGTTATAATGAAGTGCCTTTCATTTAAATATAAGAATGTAACGCTGAAATGAACTTGTGATCCTGAAATGCATTTTTAATGAGTTTCCTTTTTATTTTGCTGCTTCAGTGGCATATTTTAAAGACCCTTTGAAAAAAGCCACATTAAAAACCCCACCAAATGCCACAACATGCAAAATTGGATATTGGTTTATTCCAAAACTGCTGATCAGGAAGAGTGGCTCTTCAACACAAAATGTTGCAGTCACTTTATTTAAATGAGTTTGAATTTGCATTGTGATGTGCCATTCTGATTTAGAAAAAAAAAATTAGATTTTCAGATCAAATTGACCCAGCCAGTGAAGCATTAAGAAACTGGCAGGTTTAGTCTGAAAGCCTCATGTTATATCAAACCTGCAGCCGGTGGAAGTCACAGAGCAGCAGTGAGAAAACAACTTTCTCACCGAGATCTTTCTCTTGTTACCGCGTGAAATTTTTTGTTCTCACATACTTTTCTCCTTCTCCCCGTAGGAGAACGCCCTTTCCAGTGCAATCAGTGTGGAGCCTCCTTTACACAGAAGGGCAACCTTCTGCGCCACATCAAGCTGCACTCGGGTGAAAAGCCCTTCAAGTGTCACCTGTGTAACTATGCCTGCCGGCGCAGGGATGCCCTCACTGGGCATCTGAGGACTCACTCAGGTAAGTGAAGGTTTGGGATTATCCCGGCCCTGCTCGTCACTACACCCATCGAGGAGATGGGGGTGTTCATGGCCACCAAGCCAAGCAGATCTTCTCACCCCGGGGAGGCAAGGAGTCCCATGTTGGGATTAACCAAGATGTGAGCTGGCTGCGGTGTTTTACTAGCAAAGAAATGACTAAACACATCTCCCGGTCACAATCCTTCACCAGAAGAACTGCTTTTTTCCCCATACTTCCTGGATGACTAGAATTTTCTCTATCAGGATTTGATTTTACAGTCCTCATGTGAGTAACTCATTTTATGGAGCTATGAACATGAATTCAAGCTGAGGAATATTTTGGTGGTTGCATGGCATTTATCCACATATAGAGATATTATGAGGTCTAAACACAGTAGGTTTTAAGTCACAAAGCATCAAAATCCTCCTGTCTGGTAGTCATTCTTGATCAAGGACTGGATATCACCTGCAACATTTAGCAGAAGTTATTTGTTGCTCCTTTTTTTGAACAAGTACTTTTGAAGAGAAAGGGTGGGGAAAAGGGAGAGGGTGGGACAGAAGAAGATAACAATCTTAAAAAAAAAAAGAGGACTGCTAGAGTTTTTCGGTGTCTTATCTCTACAGTAATATGGAGATCTGAGTAAATACTTTTGAATAGCTTCACTTTTCCATTACCACAAAACTTTTATTTACAGAAGCCATAGTCACACCTTCTGTGAAGCAGAACTGATTTAGTTCCTTTAAAGTGCCTTTAGAACCAGAATGTTGCCTCATCTAGTTTCTCAAGATAAACCAGAAATGCAAATTGTTATTTTGACAGGAGACTTCCAAAACCCACTGCTGGTATTAACACTGATAACTACTTGCAGATGTTGGCTTTGGGACCAAGGTCTGAGTACCAGAAGGGGAGCTCACAAAGTGACATTTTTGTGTTGCACAAAACTGAGGAGCTGCATACACATAAAATTTTGAAATCACATATAAAGTGACAGTCTTGTCATGCTAAGACAAAATTCAGGTCCAGAAGTCCATGAAACGGCATTATTACTGTGAAATCCCTGGAACCACCTACATCTAGATTGGTGTGATACAGAAAAAACTTTTGTTGTGCTCTTTCTCTTAAATTCTCAGAAGCAGAAAACATGTGAAATCTAACATTGTCTCAAAAGGGTGGAGCTGCTTCTGGTTACATCAAAACCAGCCTTGGGCAGGTGTCCATACCTACACCACCACTTCCCTTGTTGGCAGCTTCCTGAGGGAGATGGGCACTAAAGCAAGTGTACTCAGATGTCTGAAGGTGTCTCAGTTTCTAACTTGTGTAGATGCCATTTTTGAAGATTTAATGTCACAATTCCTATCTGATGAGAATTATTAAATCCTTTTGCAGCACCCACAGAACTGGCCTATTGATGTAAAAATACACAATTAGTTTTCCATTAGTTGTTCTTTTTTTGTTGTTGTTGGTTTGTTGGATTTTGGTTTTTTAAATGAAAAAATCTTCCTTCAGTTCACCACAGCATAAGCTTATTTTTGGGGTGGGGTTTTTTTTTTCCTGTTATTAATATGCTGTTGTATACCTCATCTGAATCTCTCAACTAATTGTGTTCTCTCCAGTTGGCAAACCCCATAAGTGTGGATACTGTGGTCGCAGCTATAAGCAGCGCAGCTCTTTGGAAGAACATAAAGAACGCTGTCATAACTACCTGCAAACCATGAATATCTCAAGCAGCCTTTATTCAGGTAACAAACATGTCCATTTGGGGATTAATGCTGTCCTGTCATGTAGGTAGAAAAAGAAGTGCAAAAGGAATAGTAGTACCATTTATGGCAATTTTTGCATTGTGGAGGCACGCACGCATGCACACACGCACACACATACGTATGATATTGCATATGGATTTATTTTAGATTTAATAAATATTTAGCCAAGCTAAAAAAAGGGGAAAAACACTTGCAAAACCTGGAAAATTTCAGATGACCATAACAAAACAGTATGACTACATCATCTCATCATCTTTCCCTTTTCCTTGGAGTTGTGTATCGCAGTACTCTTGTGGATATATTCTTGATAATGACAGTATCAGTGCTCTGGTAGGGCTGCAGAATATTCTGCTTTACACATCCTCTGCCTTTCCCAGGCCCAGCTTAAGGAGCTTACTCGAGCACTAGGGCCAACTCATCTAGCAAGGATGAGCCATCTGTCTTTGATCTCGCTCTTCCAAACAACAAGACATGGAGCCAAACAAGAGGCACTTATTTTAGCCATTTTGACAGAGACAGTCCAGAAAGGCTAATAATTTGTGGACACCCTTCTTCCTAACCTCCCTTTTCAAATTAAACAGGGAGGGGGAAAGGAGCTGCTGTGCTATTCTGAGAGGCTGGTCTTATGATGAAGATAAAGTCCATTTCCTAGAGAATATAAAATCTAAACCTATGCCCAGATACAGAGCAATCAGCTATTGGGGTTTGGATTTATTTTTTTTTAAACAAAGATCCTAAAGATCTATTTGGGATTGTTCACAGTAAAAAAACCGTACATGCACTGCATGTGCTGTTTTAGACAGAGAATGTAAGAACTGCTGCGTGGAGTTTAAGCCCATCCAGTAAATTAAATTTTTTGAGTACCTTTTTGGTCCTGTCAGTGTATGTTATTTGTTTTTTCAAATGACAGAAAAGTAAGGTTTGACCTATTTGCAATGGTTTCTCATTTACCATTTTATATCTGGGCAGAACCTGAAGATGTTTTTACATGCTAACAAATAACATAAAGTATATGCACATAATGATAGCAGTGAATACAGGTGAGATGCTTCTGGCACACAGCACTTTGGAGCAGTGCCCCTCCTAATTATAATGAGAGGCTGGAGAATGTACAGATAGATAAGCTCAATATAATATACAGTAGGCTGCGATACGTATTCCTCGAAGAGGTGATAGGATTCAGAAGCAAATATTCTGTCTTGGGATTTCTGTGTCCGATTTGAATGCCTGAGTGCAGAACATGAAAATCTGTGTAAGTAACTGAACTACTACTAAAGTCTTACTAAGCAAAAGTGTCCAGATGAAACTGCTGTCAGGAATCATAAACTACAGTAAGATAGAACACAGTTTTAGAAATAGACCTTTGTTTATAGCAAATCATGACAGAAAAGTTGACGCTAACTTAGGATTCTGCTTCACCACAAATATACAATTTTGCCCTCTTTACATTATTCCCCTTATAAATCCTAAGACTGAAATGTACAATTTAACAGTTGACAATGAGTAGATGTCCTTCTGGGATTTTTAGTGCTTTCTGCATTGTATCTAGAAAAGCAAGTAGATATACTAGCACTGTTCTTATAATATTTCAAAGTGTGATATGGTGATATTAAAGCCATCATTCAGGCTTCATTTGCCCCCTCCCTCTTCTCCTTTACATTAAAAAAAAGTCATTTGAAAGGACATTAAAGCTTCTCAATCTCACAAACATAATTTAGAAAGGAATTCAGTAAGAGAAAGATCCTGCAAAAAGGAGTGAGGAAATGAACAAGAGATTGAATTTTAAAAAATTTTAACTTTTTTTGTGCTTTATTTAAGAGAAGGTTAAGCATGAAATTAAGGACCTGCTGAATTTAATGAATTTTAAATTTTATTTCGTAAGACTAGAATCTCACTGTCCATGTGAATTTCTTCTCTTAATGATATTATTTGGAGTTTTGCATTTGAGTTGGGTAGAAGTGTGTTGAAGTCTTACCAGGCTTATATAAAATAACAGAATAAACAGTTTTTAAAAAGGTCAATTACAATTCTTCAGTTACTTGTGAATTTTCCTTTGGAAAGTGAAATTTTGTGAAATTTTGTATTTTTTTAGTTCACAGACACCAAATTACAGAAAAAAATTTATTGAGTTTATAGTAAATTTCACTGATGTTCAGTTGCAAAGACTGAAAATTGGTACATAATTAGATTAACATTTTTAAATGGCATTTTAAAATACTTGAAAGTTGAATACCTGCCTTAGCTTCTCTTCAGTTTATTAGAAATTAAATCTGACTATAATAACTTAATAACTTAAATAGGTATTTCTTGATAATTTCTACTTTTAGCTTAAAATTCGGTCTTTTGCTTTCCTGCTAAATGGGCTGCTTTAAAGCATTCTCTGGAAGTCTTATCTTGAGGTGGAATCTGGAAGCCTTAGTCAGCACACCATGCTGGCATACGTTTGTTCAGTGATGACTGGGTACCCTCAATGTCCTTCCCTTTTCTGCACCTTTATGTCCACATTCTTCTCTTATCTTGCATGGGTCACAATCCTGAGCATCTTACTTGTCTGTGGCATAATTCCACGAGGCTCACTGTCAGTGTCACTGTCACTCCAGTATGTGCTGCTGTATCAAGGACTCAAGAACCAGTTGTGTGCTCTTCAGTTGGATATTGCCAAGCAGTGCTCTCTAGGACATTTCACTTGTTCCTTCTTCAAGTTATCCACCAAGCCATGATTTCACATATTTCAGAAACAGTGAAACTTCCACCATCATCCTTTTATGGCAGGGGTATATTGCCAAAGTAACGTGGCATATTTACAGTGTGTTCTCAGCTACTGAGAAACACCCAGGTGCCAGGCACTGCAAACTAATAAATCCAATGATAAATTCTCAGCAGGAACAATGCATATGTGCAGGCAAAATGCAGCAGAATGGTGAATCAAAATCTGAAAATCATCCTTAATAACAGCTCACAACTTCAAGAAAATATCCATTTCCTAGCAGCAGGTAAAAGTAAAATTAACCCCTTTGTCTCCTGTCTCTGACTTTTCCAGTCAAAAAAAGAAAGAAAAAAACCCAAACAGTTGTGCTGTTACCTTGCTGCATATCACATTTTCTTTACAGTCTGGGAGTTAGAAAAATCTTTCCATACACTTTTCATAGTCATTGTCGTGACTATCCATTTTCACACACACCTTCTGTTCCTGCAGGAAAATACTGTAGCAAAATTTAAGGAAGGAGAAATAGTCTCCCTTTCTTAGAGCCACACACCTAAGCTCCTTTTTAGTTCTACAGTGTCTCAGCAGCAGGAGGTTGGAAAACGGGTTTGAGTATTACAAATCAGTGGTTCCACTATAAATGTGACTTTATCACCTTAAATTGTCATTTAAAGTCTGAAATGGCACCAAGGGAAGTACAGAAATATTTACCAGGGAAACAAAAAAAGGGGTGGGGAGAAGGGTTGGTGTAGTTTGCAAATACATCTTGCACTGCTGGACTTGAGAAGTTTGTCCTTTTTTCCTGCTAAAGAAGCAATGATCATACAGGTGGTTCCCCTGAGACAGGTGCAGAGGGAGCGTGTGGGGTGGCAGCAGGAGGGTGAAAAGCTGAACTGCTTTGTGTCCAGTGTAATGTTAGGACCTCAGTTATTTACAGAGGCTGTAGAACAAGGGTGGAGTGATTACGTTATGTACAGGCAGATGCCTTGCAGTTCAGTCTCATTTTTGTGTCCTAAACAAGGGAAACGTGACCACAGATTAATCAGCATGAGGGCCTTACCAAGAGTCAGCACTGTCCTGTGGTGAGCTCCTCCTTCCAGCTGGTTGGGAGCTGAAAGAAATCACCTAAGAAACAATACCTGAAGACAACGGTTCCATTAAAATGGAACAAGCATGCCTAACCCTTCTGATGTCATTTGATTTCAGTCATAAAAGAGGAAACTAACCAGAGTGAAATGGCTGAAGACCTGTGCAAGATAGGGTCAGAAAGATCCCTCGTGCTGGATAGACTAGCAAGTAACGTCGCCAAACGTAAGAGCTCTATGCCTCAGAAATTTGTTGGTAAGAGTTAAACGTTTGCTGTCTCCTAAAAAAATAAAACAAAACCAAAGGCAAATATCACAGGATTTGTACTTTTGCTTTATGATTTTACTTGTTTTATTAAATTAGCAATAACTATCTTTACAGAAACAGAAACAGCAATGTTTTGAGAAAAAACAACCACACTTCTCCAGCATATATTTCTTCATGTTTAATTTTCCACATCTGGAGATCAATTTTAAATCCTTTTCCTGTCTTTTTTTTTAATGCTTATGAACCAGATCATTACAAGATCTGAACAGGCTCTTAAAGTTGCCTTAAGAACCTGAAGATAGGAACAGAAATCTCCTATTGGGAAAGCATTTGACCACACTTCCAGGGTGATTTTCTTAACTTCTTGGATGACATCCAGGTCTAGGCATACTGGCATTTGTGAAAGCATTTGTGAACAGTTGAGCATAGGCTAGATAATATTCTTCACCCCTTCATAAAGTCTGTATACTTTTACAGCCCAAAATGACCATGGAAATAAATAAACCTAGGTGTGAGAAAAATACTTAAATGAAAATATATGAGGACATTCTATAAATGATGGAAAAGCTTCGTGCCTGTTTGCATGTAGTAGTTTTTTGTTTTAATGAAAATTGGAGGCTATACCCACAAAAAGGAAAGCTACACCTATATTGTTTTGTTTGGTGAGCCTGTACAAAGTAGGGGTTATATCAGTTTTTCAACAGTGACACACACAGACAATATTTTGTCAGCTATATAGTTAGGCCTAAATTAATAAAAATATTAGAGGACAGAATATACTTATAACCAGTTAGGTTCGTCTGTAATTCTCTGAATGTTCATTTATAGTATTCTATAAGATACATACAAAGAAACCAGAATTCTTTGGGGGAAAAAAAACCAACAAAAAAAACAGCTTAGGAAGGTCTTCAGTTAAAAGTCAAGACAAAAAAATGACCAGTTCATGGAACAGAATTTCCAAATATTCTTTATTCAATGGGGACAGAAGGGTGAAAGAATTTCTGAGACAATGAAAGGGGAATCCCAGCTACATGAGGAAGTGGTGTAACAAAAGGTTTGGAATGAAAGTTCAATATTGTTCAACAATTCCAGCAGGTAATCAAGGATAAGAAATATATGCTTATCAAAGGACAAAAGTTTTAGTAGAGATGGTTACCAAAAAATATAAATTACGTGAGGCAAACATTATTTACTTAGTAACTCTAGTAACTGATTGCATTAGGCAAAATGCTAATTCAGTGAAAGCTCTGGGAAGACCAGATGTGTTAAAATTTAAAGGTACTAGCAAGTAACTTAAATGCGATGTATCCAGGGGTGTGGACTAGCTTTTTCTTCTCCTTTTCTCTCTTCACTCTGAGAAATCACAAAGACAGCCAGTTTAACTATGAGTTTTAGGAGGGCAAAGTTTTCTGTCAGTTATTTATTCAGGGTCCAGTGTAGGAAGACAACCTACTGACAGCAGATATTTATGGAAATCTGCTAACCTTCAAAAGGATGAAATTTTCTGACAAGAAAATGCTCCTGAATCCTTTCCTTTCCAATCCTCACCTGCTGCTTCATGTAATAGGCTCATTCCTGATTAACACAAGGTTGGGTTGGCTGGTCAGGAGAGCTTTTGGGTAATAAAACATGTTTATTGCTGTAAATCACCGTGTCATCCCAATCCTCATGTTGAATTCCAGGGAGAAGGATGAAATGGCATTCTTTGCATAAGGGAAAGACTGTCTGCTGCTTCACTACTTTTTCTCAAGCCTAAATTCAATACCTTTCAAAAGCGATATTTTTTCAACAAATTACTCTAGTTATCTGTAAAATTATCTCTGTATTCCAAGCTGGAATATCTCCCAGACACCAGAGCAGAACTGGGCCATCCAAACTAGAGAGTGAGAACTTTAGGCGAGGTTGACATGCATTTACCATGTTAACACAATAGGCAGCAAAGCGAGGGGTTAAAAACAGCAAAGAAAAGGAAGAAGTGCCCACATGCACTGAGTGCATTTTTACTATCTAGGTACCTGCTGCAGAACCCTGAGCAGTGCAAAGCTTGAAGCGCATCACACCATTAGCAGTTTAATTTACTTATGCTCTAATAACCACAGAAATGAGCTATTATTTTTAATGAGTGCAAGTATTACCTGCATTGCCCAGATATAGAAATGATATCTGCCTACCTCAAGTTTGTGTCTGTTTCAGTCTGCTTGAGAACAATTTTTTTCTTATGAGCACTGGGCTTCGCAGTCCAACTACTGACTAGTTATGCTACATAAAGCAAATACTACCCAAGAAACAGCTATTAAAATCATGCCCTCTGAATGCCCAAAATTTTGTGTATGATGACAACCAGTCCCACTTTTCAGTGGTATACAGTACCCATGGAATACAAACGATTTTGACCTCGTTTTTTCCCCACTTAAGTGAAGGATATACATTCATATTAGTTTTCCGATACTTAAGTCTTTCACCATGCCTATAAGCTTCAAAGGCAACTACAGCATTAGAAAGGGCAAACCTGGAAGAAAAAAAAAGAACCCAACCCAGTTAAAGGGGTGCTCAAATCGACAGCATATCAAAGAAAGGAAACAAGAGGAAGCAGAAGCTTGTACAGAGCAGCTAGAAGGTGTCTGTACCCGTACCCTACATCCCTTATAGGAACTTAAGCAATGATCAGAGGGTTTCTTTCTCTGCTTGCAGAACATGGACACACTTGTGTGACACCGTATCTGGTGGGAAATGTAGACTGCAAGACTTTCTACACTTCTGTCCCATCAATGCAATACTGTCATGCTGGAAGATTCCTGGGCTCTTCACTGACTTTGAATAGTCACTATGAGTAGAAACTGAAGGGGGAAATTGTTGATAAATTAACTTGCATATCTCCTAGTAGATTTTCCATGCTCATATTTGCATTTCTTTTCAACAAATTAGGACTTTCCAGGGCCTATCAGCAAATGTTATGTTGATTAGGAAGTGGTGACAGCACCCTAAAGAGATGTTTGTGGCTTTCAATGAATTTTCCAGGATCTGCAGAGCTAGAACATCCATCCAGACTGTATACTGGTAGACAATGGGATACTGGGATTTTTTTTTTTAACCTCTTTGAATGTGCATAAATATATTAGGGGCCTGATAATAACAGTAATGTCTTGCCCTATTTGAGAAAACTGTTCTTGTTCATAAAATCAGCACCTGTGCATTTAAATATTTTCTCTCACTCCTAACTTTTACCTTCTGTGTTTTTCTAAGTCCTATCTGTCCAGAAATTTTGAGAAATTGTAGTGAAACTTAGTGCTTAACTTAACTAGGGTATCCAGCTGGAGATATATTAGTGCAGTCTGATTTTATAAAAATTAAGGGTAACCTGTTACAAAAGGAAGAGGCATCCCAAATCATACTCAAAGTAATCATTCTCTATGTAAGTTTTTTACCTCATAGGATAATGAGGTTAAAAAATTTTTCTATGGCTGTTGGTGGTTCCTGACACAAAATTTTTAGGTACACCATGAGCTTCTAGTAATGTGTTTAATATGGCTTATTTAAAACACAAGGTGTGTTGAGCAAGTGGCAATAAGAAAAGCTAATTTTTTCATTATTTTTCTCCCATAGTAGAGATGACCACATTGCCAATGTGGGCTATTTGTAAGAAACTGAAGGACTAAAACTAAACCATACAATTTACAGTGTACAATTGAAGTTTTTTAGAGAAAAATATTGGAAATGTGCTTCATTGCACCAAGGCAACGTTCACTGTAACTGTGTTGGTAAACTGTCTCCATTAACCAGAAAGGCATTGCTCAGCTCACTGTAGGAGTAAGATGAGGGAATCCTGGTGGAAGAAAGAATGACCCACTCAATCTGCAGCTTCCATGAATCCCCATATAGTTATTTCTAGAATCTGTTTTCATCCATTTGCTTTTCCAAAGGCCTCAAATTATTTTACAGGTTAAAAAAACAAACAAACAAAAACACAAACAAAGAGAAAAAACAACTACTCTTTTTTTTCTGACCACCTCTATTAGAGAAGTATGAATAGCGCAGGTGAATTACAGAGGTGGATTTGAGCAACTCTTCTCTTCCATGTTGCTGTTTTATTAAACCATGGTGTTTGGTTCCTTGATTATGTAGAAGTCAGCCCACTAACTCCTGTTTCTCACTGCAGGTGAGAAATGTCTGCCCGATCTTCCATATGATGCCACCACCAACTACGAGAAGGAGAACGAGATAATGCAGACCCATGTCATAGACCAGGCCATTAACAACGCCATCAGTTACCTGGGGGCAGAGTCCTTGCGTCCCCTTGTCCAGACACCACCAGGTGGTTCCGAGGTGGTACCTGTCATCAGCCCCATGTATCAGCTCCACAAACCTCTCGGGGACAGTCAGGCTCGCTCCAACCACGCAGCTCAGGACAGCGCAGTGGAGAACTTGTTGCTGCTTTCCAAAGCCAAATCTGTCTCCTCCGAGCGGGATGCCTCTCCCAGCAACAGCTGCCAAGACTCAACAGATACAGAGAGCAATAATGAGGAACGCAGTGGATTAATTTACCTGACAAACCACATAGGTCCCCATGCAAGAAATGGCATCTCTATAAAAGAAGAAAGCAGGCAATACGATGTCTTGAGGGCAGGTAGTGACAATTCCCAGGATGCTTTCAAAGTGATCAGCAACAGCGGGGAGCAAGTCAAAGTTTACAAGTGCGAACACTGTCGAGTCCTTTTCCTGGATCACGTGATGTATACAATCCATATGGGCTGCCACGGGTTCCGTGATCCTTTCGAATGCAACATGTGTGGCTATCATAGCCAGGACAGGTACGAATTCTCTTCCCACATAACTCGAGGGGAGCACCGTTTCCACATGAGTTAAAGCTGCTCCAAGACAGCTGCGTTACTGGAGCTGCACGAGCCACAGCAGCAACAAAGCACAAGGCAACTGGACAGAAAAAGTAACAAGAGGATCAAAAGTGCAGGTGTCTCCCACAAGAACAAAATGTTCCTTTTGGTAGCATGCATTCCAACTCAGTTTTCTAAAATGAGTACTGAAGTTTTTACTGAAAATGTCTGATCACCAAAAACCTTTAGTAATCTAAGTAGGAGCTTTTTGTAGTCACATAGCTGAAAGCCCTTCCCTTAACTGATGCTTCTTGCAAACCTGCCTTGCCAAGACTGTTAATCATGCACAGGATGCACCACGTGGACAAGGACACAACAAGCAGGAGTGGCCAAGCCTTTTCTCTTAAAACCCTTAGCACAGAGCTCTTACACCAGACTTTTTAATTATTATTTTTTTTTAACTTTCTGGTATTATTTGACTCTTTTGGGATGATTAAAAGATGGAGAGGCCCATCTCAGATGACTTCACACACAGCTGTGGGTGGGATGGGATCCCCCAGCCAGAGGGTCTTGAATTGCTTTGGTGGTAAAAAGTAGAACTTCTCCATCTCCAAGGGTGCTGCTGGTACATCACCACACACCTTGTTTGTGTCACCAGGCAGGCAAGCAGGTATGTGAAAGATAGAAGAAACACCCTTGTAATATACTCTGTGAAGTATGAATTGCATTTAATGTATAGAAAAAGGGTATTGTTGGCTCTTCTTTTAATAAATGTTTTCCCTCCCTATCCAATAAAAGACCACTTTTTGTTAAGCAACCCCTCCTCTCTCTGCATAAAGAAGTTACAGAGATGTATTTAATTTTTCTTTCAAGTTTTACTTATTTAGAAATGTATGATGTACAACTGAGAAAAGCACTAGCTAGAAATACTTTTGGGAAAGTGTCTTTATGTGCATTTTTCATCTTTTTAAAATGCTTGGTAAATATCCAAATGTCCTTCTCTTACATGCAAAAAAAAAAAATCCATTTTGCTTGCACAGAAGATGTCTTGTAGATTATTTGGCTCTACTTGTAAGTGTCTCACTTAATTATTTTTAAAGCACTGAGCTGAATTAAACCAGCCAGTCAAAATGTGTAACCTTCTCCATTTCTCCTGGCACTTGCTGTTTAATGAGGGACCAAGCCCCACAAAGGTGCTGAGAACTCTGGCTTCCTATTCAACAAATCATTTCCCCATGTGCTTTAAGTTACTTTTATTTCACCAGAACTAATCCTAAGGTTTAAAACAAAATGATGTTTTGCTGAATGGAGACCAGACACTGCAGCACTTTGCAGAATTCAGTAAAATCCAGAGCTTACTCCACAGTGGGTCCTGCTGCAGATATTGTCATTTCAGTTAGAATTAAAACTTCTATGATTAAAAGATTTTAACCCCAAACACAGCTGATATTAAAAAAAATATTTTTTTAATCATATTTTTTACTTGCTCTTCCCAGTTGTTCATTCCTCTCCCTGAACATTCTCATCCTTAGTTTAAGATTGATCAAAAAAGAAGTGTTTGCAGCTGCATAAAAATCTGTCATCAGCGCTGCAATACTTCCTGGGCAAAAGTTGTAAAAATAACCCATCTTATTAACTTAATGTATAAATATCTTCACTCTGCATAATAAATGGATATTGTTCAATAGACATAAACATTAAACTAACAAGACCAGCAGTCTTGTCAGACAGTTCCACAGTCTTCTCTCATAACTGAAGTACACATACTTATTATGAAAGAAATTCAATGAAACCATAAACTCTTGTACCTAGGCTAATTTGGCCTGATATGTGAAGCTATATTTGATATACATTTCCTATATGTACACACTAATACAGACACACAGAGTTCCTTCTTCTGCTTTCGCTTTTGCCCGTGCAAGTCAGGAGCAACAACACTGAAGTTAGAGGAAAGATACCAGTAAAGTAATGAATTGCAGAGATATTTTTTCACAGTCTCATGTCTTAGCTGCTCATGCCCACTGTAAGACACTTACTACATACGAGACGTGCACAGTGGATTTTTTAAACTGGAATTTTACACATATGTGCCTATGTAGTAGCTTTGTCACTGATGCGAATGCCATGTATGAATGCCCACAGAGCAATGCATATGGCCACAATTACCACAAATTACTGGTACATGTTAGGTAGTACATACAGGAAGGCCAGTGACCTCCCATAAAAATGAGTACTGTAAATTACAGGCCAAAAGGTGATCTTTCTACTCCCATATTATAGCTCAGTTGCCTTAAGAGACGGCATTGCTTGTTGCCTTCCAGGTAAAGAGGGCACGCAGAAGGAACTGTCAGCCACTTTCATGCCCCAGGCAGGGTTGTATTGTCAATGCCTGCTACACTCTCAGCTTCAAGACAGGCTATATCCAACAATGAGGTAAAATATTTTGGTAATACTGGCTGCTCATGGGTTTCATGGGCACACTGTTCACTAGGTATAACACTGGCTGGCTGGCGAGGCCCAAAGGGTTGTGGTGAATGGAGTTAAATCCAGCTGGTGGCCAGTGACAAGTGGTGTTCCCCAGTGCTGGGGCCAGTTCTATTTAATAAATTTATCAGTGACCTGGATGAGGGGATGGAGTGCACCCTCAGTAAGTTTGTGGACAACATCAAGTTTTGTGGGACTGTTGGTTTGCCTGAGAGTAGAAAGGCTCTGCAAAGGGACCTGGACAGGCTGGATTGATGGGCCAAGGCCAACTGTATGAGGTTCTACAAGGCCAAGTGCCAGCTTATGCACTTGGGTCAAAACAACCCAATGCAACGCTACAGGCTTGGGGAAGAGTGGATGGAAAGCTGCCCAGAGGAAAAGGACCTGGAGGTGCTGATCAACACCCAGCTGAATAGGAGCCAGCAGTGTGCCCAGGTGACCAAGAAGACCAAGAGCATCCTGACTTGTATCAGGAATAGAGTGGTCAGCAGGAGCAGGGAAGTGATCGTGCCCCTGTACTCAGCACCTCAAGTATTTTGTGCAGTTCTGGGCCTCTCAGAACAAGAAAGACATTGAGGTGCTGGAATGTGTCAGGAAGGGAAATGAATGTGGTGAAGGGTTTGGAGAACAAGCCCTATGAGGGGTGTCTGAGGGAACTGGGAATGTTCTGTCTGAAGAAAAGGAGGCTAAGGGGACACTTTACTGTTCTCTACATCTACCTGAAAGGAGGCTGTAGCAAGGTGGGGGGTTGGCCTTTTCTCCCTAACAGAAGTTATAGAACAAGAGGAAATGGGCTCAAATTGTGCCAGGGGAGGTTTAGATTGGCTATTAGGAAAAATTTGTTCACTGAAAGTGTTGTCAATAGGCTGCCCAGGGAAGTGGTTGAGTCACCATCTGTGGAGGTATTTAAAAAACATGTAGATGATGGTACTCAGGAACTTAGGACTTGACAGTGCTGGGTTAACAGGTGAACTCGATGATAGACTTGGTCTTTTCCAAGCCAAACAATTCTATGCTTACACTATTTTGTACAAGACTACTCCAAAGAGGACCCTCAGTGGGAGAGCTTAACAATTATGAGTTTCCTTTATTTTGTTTTTTTTAAATGTTTTAATTTTTTTTTTTAAACTAGATATGGGTTCATTTACCCATAGATGGTAAGGATGCACACAGTTATTCTTATCCCTCTCCACTTTTTATTGATACCAACCAAGCAGGGATGAAGCAACTGCCCAGATTCCATGTCCTGTGTGAAGTCAGGTATTGCCTGTACAGAAACAGATTCTTGTATTGCTCTAACACCTTTTTCTTACTGTGCTGGGGTTTAAGTCACTCTATGCCCCATGCCATAATTTTTTTTAACCCTTCATTTTAAGACACCTACATAAAGGGAAGGGGATAGAAGCTTAGACAGGTGATTTTGATCTTTGCTTTTACTAAAATGCACAAAAATAAAGCCACATTCATTAACCCTGTAAACAAGCACAGTTCCAGTGGAATTTAAGACTGCCTTGAACGTAGCTTTTAAGTGTTATTTCTGAATACTGGGAGGGTTTACTGCCTTTGCAACATCTCTGTGCACACCTGCTCATGTAGCACTCTCTGTGTCACTTTTCTTGTTGATGTGCACATGCCCTGTCTGTGATTTTGCTTATCATTAATATTCTATATACAAATGTATGTGTATATATCTAAAATGGTTCATATGACATGATGCTGCAACCATCAATCGGAGTGGGTTTGCTTCCTGGGTCTGGTGTTTCCTTATTTTTACTATACCAGGATATGTGATGATGTATATGAAACAAGACAGTAGTGTAAGTACCAGAGGACATAGTCTAAAGGCAAGAGCAAACAGCATTTTCTGTTCAGGATGGGACTTCTGTAGGCTTGCTTCTTTTCATGTGGTTTGTTTGTTTTGTTTTGTTTTTTCTTTTTTGGACAATATCATCTTTTGTTTAGAAACAAGCATTTCAATAATTTTATTTATGAACATATGCAAGGATGGCATGAAAATAGGATGCTTTGTATGTGTGTACATTGAAACAAACTGTGCCCTCGGAAATCTAGGTTAGTGTAGTCTCCCTCTTTCTCGGGTTGTTTTTTTGTTTGGTTGGTTTTTTGTTTTTTGTTTTTTGTTTGCTTTTTTTTTCTGTGGTGCAATACCCTGATATGGTTTAGCTGAACCCTAAAATGAGTGAGTATGGTGAACATCTTAAAGTTTATATGTTTTTAAAAGTACAAAATAACTGCTTCCTAGCCCTTACCCAGACTGTCTTTTCTAATAGAGAAGTTGTATTGACACACTTTTTTTTCCTGTGGTTTTATGTTGTAACTTAATTTTTCTTTGAGAGTATTGTATTAAAAAAAGAAAATGAAAAAGCAAATTTCATAAAAATTGGAAATCTTATTAAATTATGTCTGCAAAGTGAGATGTACCTTTTAAGACAAGAGAACATGGTAAAAAGCCCTAACAAACAAAACCAAACAAAAAACTCAAACCCCAGAACATTCGAATATTTTGGTCATTCTCCAAGTGGGTGGAGAAGCCATGCAGTACAGGTGAAGGTTTGGGGGTGGTGACTGTGTGTTGAGATGGGCCATGTATGTATGTGTGTGTGTATGTATGTATGTGTATGTATGTGTGTGTGTGTGTGTGTGTGCTGAGATGCAAGCAGAGAGCTCCATGGGCAGTGAGGGAGCACTGAGCATCATCCATGACCTCAGTCTCTGCTTCCACACCCAGAGCCAATGTCACGGTGTGTTTGTCCTTGCTGTCCTCCCAACCCATCTTCTGTGGCCAAAAAAAGCCTCCCTGTGCCAGTCACCCTATGTTCACCAGTGCCATCAAGCAGCTTTGCTAAAGTTTAAAATTAGGTCTCTCCTATCCAGAGTGTCCCCAGCCACAAAACTCACACAGCTCCTTCGAGTAGCTGACTTAGGGAGGCTTTGCTTCCTTTGCAGCCCTCTCTTCTTGCCCTTCCCTCCCACCAGCCAGCCACAGTGATTACAGAATACAATTACTTCTGCATGTAGAGTCATGGTAATTCAAAATAAAACACAGAGAAATTATTTCTACTATTTGCCATAACAAAGGTGATTTCTCAGCAGGTGTCCCCGTTTCCTTCAGATTCCAGCACAGTAAATTTCACATCACATATTTAATGAAAACAAGAACCACTGGTTTGCTTAGAAAAAGCACCCTTTATAAAGTTCTAGAAATATTTCCATTTGTAAAACTGATTATGAATCACATGAGATTTAAAACAAAACAAAGCAAACAAAACAACAAACAAACCAAAGTGCCTACCCTAATGGTACTGCAGTCAATTCTTTTACAGATTCCCAAAATCTTGGTTTTTCTTAAGTTAGTGATATGATTTCATCATAAACCATGACTATTTTTTCTGTAAGAAGAAACCTTTTACTGTCCTAATTCTTTTGTTGACCATGACAGCTAGTTCTCATTAAATAAAATTAACTACAAATTTCTGTTCCAGTGGGTGACTCTTCCGCAAAGTAAATATGGTCTATATAATAATAATAATAATAATAATAATAATAATAGTAGTAGTAGTAGACTAAATATAATATTCTCAATCAATGCTATTAAATCCTTAAACTAAAGTAGAGACATCTGAAGATTTAAATGGAAGTTTCTGTTCTGGGTCTCTATCAATCACGTTTTGAAGAGTATCTTAAAATCATCATAGTTGTATTAATTCCCACCGCAATAGACTGATTAAATTGTAATAACTCTTGTAAGTGCCAATATACAGACACAAACAGATGACTCCCAGGGGTCAGTATTTTCAGCCCTGAGTCCCCAAGACCCCAAGGGTTCCCAATTCATATCTAAGCATCTGAACAGCAAAACAGTACTAAAAGGTCCTCAGAAACCAACATTTTGTAGTCGTTCTTTGAAATCAAGAAATATACTAAAACACACAAGATTATTTTAGGAGATATCAAAATGAGAACTTGGACCCAGACCTGGAAGGCACAGATCTGATAACATAACAGCTTCCTATTTTGGGAGGTGGTAGGTGTGTGTGGGGGGGTGGGTGTATGTGTGTGTGTAGGGGGCTGGATTGTAATCATTCAACAATTTATTTGAAGAAAAGGGGTTACAAATGGTCCTGACTTTGCTGAGGATATAGCACTGCTTTTGTCAGCTTGTGAGACGGTCAAAAATAAAGGAGAAGCTGAAAATGTTGCAATTGGAAAACCAAAATGTTTGATTTCTGAAAACAACTGTTCCTGTCTCTGTCTTGTGGGTCAGAGCTCCAGGGCATTCTTGTCTGCTCTGGGACAGCCAGGATGTGTCCACTATTGTGCAACACAGTTGACTTCTTATCTGGAAGGAAAATGGTACATGAGAAAAATTCTGGTTCGAATGCATCCTGAAAGACAAAAATCCTTCAGATCCCTGGCATGTGGAAGGTAACAGAAGTCTTAACCTTAACAGGAGAGGAGGTTTGTTACCCTTGTTTTCATGGTTTCCCAATTTTTAAGTTACTTTTTATGCTTTTTCTTCTTCTTTTTTCTTTTTTTTCTTTTAGCCACACAGACTTTGAATTTTCAGGGCTGTGGAACACGCAACTCTCATTGCAGTCACTGGCAGCTGCATTTTTGAAGCCCTGCACTAATTCCCAGAAAATGGGTTTCCAGAAAAGATAAGGGCCTGAAAATTTTCAGAGTTTAACTGAAAATGGGATGGAAGACAGTGAGAAATCCAAAGCTGGACTTCAGGCAGCAGGAGTTCATCACATTTCAACAACAAAAAAAAAGAGAAGCAAGTGATCACAGCCAAAAACCCCCCCTTGCTAAATGAACAGATCCCAGTTAACTGCAGGGAAACTTTTGCTGCATTAGGCTTTAATTTTATATTTTTTTTTTTTTTAAAGTTAAGGTGCTTTAAACTTGTCCCAGGACATGGAACAATTCCTGGTTTTATCTGTCCCGACCACACATACGAAAGATGTGAGTGACAGAAGGCAGCTGCTGCTGTCGCTGCTGCTGGTGGCGGCTGCAAATCACACAAACCAACGCCTTCCTGTCCCTTGGGAGAGAAGTGAAGGTTCTGGTTTATAAGCAGTTAGAGAAGAAAGAAAAAAAAAAAACACAAAAATCTACACCTTGCAGCAGACAGTGAGCCTGGGGCTGGCAGGGTGAGGAAGTTAATCAGCACCAAGCAGGCTGTTCGGGATGAGGCCAAACAGATGGCTCGTCTCTGAAACGGCAAAACGGGAAGCAGATGTGGCCACTGCTTCTCCCCATGCATAACTGGGAACCAGCCAGTTGGTGAGGAAATTTGCATAACAAGGATAATTTGGTATCAAAACTGTCCCTAGAAGTGATCTGAATGGATCTGGGCACGGTTGACAGTTTTCACTTCTTGTTTCCCACTCAAATGTTCAACCAGATTAAATTTTAATTCTGAGCCTACTCTTTGCCTGAGGTTGCTCTCAGCAATCTTCTAGGGAAATCTACAGTGCAGGCAGGGAGGACTCAGCGGGTCTCAGCTAAAGATTTTAGGGCTGAAACCCTGATCTCTGCTCAGGCCATCGAACTTTTGGCAAGTAATTTCAGCAGGCTCAAATTTTCAATTTAAAGTCCATAAATTTCACATCATCCTACGGACAACCAGCAAAACCGAGCCTGACCTCATATCCTCTATTTGCATGCACCGAAATCCAGAGCCTGGATACAGGTATGCTACAGGCCTGGGGTAATGTAAGCCCCTTGTAAGCTCCTTACTACCAAGAGCAGAGCCAAGAGCCCCTGGACAAGCCCAGCATCTCTCCCCACTGCCCCACAGCAGCCAGGGGGGCCCCTCCTCTGACCAGCCTGCACAGAAGTCCTTACACGAAAACCCTGGGAAAATAACATGAATATTGAGGGAGCAGTTTAACATGTAGGTATGATGTACTACAAGAGAGGAGGGGTTTTTTTATTATTTTCCTCCCTGTTTTGTTTCAAAGGACGTAGCAATGGCTGACTGCAGTCTATAGAGTTCCTGCTGCACTGACAAGGATTAAACTAAATACTCCAGCATTAATACGTCATGTAAATTAAAACAGAGATCCAAAAAGCTCTTAACATTAAGAGAGGTTCAAATCTCGATTCAAACATTCCAGTTTTGTTTCTCTGATAGCTGTAGTGTACAAAAAAAGTACCTTTATCATCTTAGGGAGGTTCCTGCACGTAGCCATGGGAGAGAATATAGTCTTATTCTCCACTGTGTTGCAGAAAAAGAAAAGGGAGTACATACTTGCTGAAAACATATATTTGCCAGCACTAACATTAGCATTGGTATATGAATTTTACTTTTTTTTTTTGTTCTGGATATGCAGAAGTCCTACTCTGAAACATTCACAAGCTTTTTAATTTTGCATTGCATCCAGTCACTTAGCTCTAGACTAGTGTTAAATATAGTATTTTATTTGCATAGTCTAGCAAATGCACATGGGAAATGCACTTAACACGCACATGTAGGTAGGGGTTTTTTTGAACTCACCAAATATTGGTACAAATTATAATGATTACTTCTGCTTTGGAAACATCTGTCTTGCTACCCCTTGGTAATAGCAAGCTAGCTGAGACACCAACCAGTTCTATAAGGTCTAACACTGATATTCTGATAACAACTGACAGGACGATTTCTACTGCAGTAACCAGAGTAAAACCTGAGTAAGTGAAACTAATCAAACTGCTGGAGGTCACACAGCACCTACAGACCCTGCAGTTCCTGCATGTAAAGCTGCTCTGCCCAGGTCCCAGCTACAATGCATTTAACTGACCTTGAAACAAAGATCAGATCCTGATCAGCGGAAATAATAGACATACAGAAGAAGAAAAGCTAAAGAGGTTTTAGGAAGACAAATAAATGCACATATTAATAGATGAAGAAGTGTGAAATTAAGCATTTTCAAGAAAATTCCAAAGCCCAAACCCTGAGAAGGAGGCTACAGGCATATGCTTGTGTTTTGTTAAATACTTCTTGGTAGAGGAATCATAATTTGGCCATTGAAGGTAGGGGCAAATGTACCATAAGTGATAGGAAGACCAGAAGGGAAATGAAGGGTGGTAAAAGATTGGGTGGAAAAATTAACACATCAAGTTCAGCACTGAAGAAATTACACTCTACTGTAAGAGTTAGAACTACAGAATTAAAAATGCCCAGACGTGCATTTCAGGGGTCAAAAAATAGACTACCATTCTTCATAGCTGCATGTCTTTTAGGGTACAGAAGAGGCAACCTCTTCTCTTGATTATCCTAAAATCTAAAATTCCTTTATGAACTAAAACTGTTTTTGTACGAATTTTAGACCCACCCCCTGACAAATTCAGAGAGCCAATGCAGGTGTTCTTGCTGTACATTCATACTTCCTTTTTTTTTAATACAAAGAATCACAGTGTAAATCCTTTTTAACAGTTCCTTTTATGTTGTCATTACTGTTATTAAAAAAGTATCTTTTCTTAATACTCCAGTTTCCAGAAACACAGAGTTCTGGAGCATATCCATTTTTGTTTCAAATACAGGAGGTGTGTAGCTCTGCAGGTCTTGAGAAGTGTGTGTGGGGTTAAGATTATAGGAAGTGGAAATGAGTCTGAACCAAAAAGGAATATCATTTCATCCTCGTTTCCAAAATCCAAGATACAGTTTCTGAAAAGCTGGTAAAAACTACTACATCCTCCCCCCTCCCCTGAAAGGGAAATTGTAGCACACACACACACACAAAAGCCTAAATTCTTTACACGAGGTCGTGCAAGGAGTTTTTGACAAAATTAGGATTGGTAGCCAGGTCTTCTGAGACTTGCTTGTTCTCCAGTGGCAGACCAGGTTTCCTCTTCAGTGTGAAGTAAACACAGGAATCTGTATTTGCAGACCCTTGCACTGACTTGTAAGAGCTGTAGAAAGTTCACAGGTCTAAGAATTCAGGCTGTAGATTAATCCAAAGTGTGTGCGTGCATGCTGAATGTGCATAGACCATAGGTGAGTCTAATTCAAAATATTCAGTAATTTATGTACTTCTAACAAACAGCTGACAGTTTTCCTTCCACTTCTTTGTTACAGAAAACATCTTATGTTACCTGAATTCACACCCTGTTTTGGTCATATATACAGAGACACATAAACCTTCCCAGGACCAGCTGTTGGACAGCTTTTGTCTCACAAATTGGTTCAAATTACAGATAAAAGGAAAACTATACTGGGAGAGGAGCTTTTGGCCTGATGTGCAGTGGTGTGGGCCCTCTCTCAGTTTTCTTACAGAAACATGAGCTGCTCAAGTAACAATTTTATGGTAACCAAATGATTCAGCGAATTGGGATGCTTTTCTAAGCCTTACAAATACTGTAAAATCACTCTATTTGCCCTCCCAACATTGTCAGGAAAAAAAATAATAATTAAAAAAAAATTAAAACAAAGTCCAAAACCCAAAACAAACAACAAAACTGAAAAAAAAAAGCAGCAGGGCAATAGCCACATGGAAATCCTATGCTCCAAAGAAAAAGATGCCTATTGATGGCTTTAGTTGGCAGGTTAATTTACAACAGAATACTGAAAGCTCACTGGAAACTTTGCACAAATACCAACGTGCAAAATAGAAACTTCAGATAAGCTGTGGAAAGAGGGTGGGATTTCCAGAAAATAGGGAAGGACTTGTTACACCCTCCTTGTCAAATTTTGCAGGATCACCACAGCTTCTCTGGAGAAACAGTATGTGCAGAGGGGTAAGGCTAAGAACTTTCCTTTTGGTTCTGCTTCTCCTAAATAAACTGCTTGCCTAATTTCCTTTGCAATATTCAACTCAAAAACCCATCCTTTCCACATCTTACTGTGCTGTGTACTTCTGCTACTAAGCCTCTGGCCAGTTCCATAATTCTAGGTTATGAATACTAAACCATAACAACATTTTACTTTTTCTCAAGCCCCAGGTGCACTAATACTGAGCAAGGTAAAGTCACGAGGGAGCTGAGAAGAGCTGGTGCCATTCAGCAGCTCTCAGGGGAGGATCTCCAGAAGGCATGCAGGGATGGCAGGCCAAGTCCCTTCACTGTTTCATGCCTTGCCAACACAGGAAGTTGCACAGCTTATCTTTTTCAGTGTTTTCTGAGGTCACTGCTGGAGTTTTTCTCAATAAAAGCAGAAAAAATGCTTTCCCACAGGCTGGCTCACAAGCTCTCTCTTTCCAAGCTCTCCCCATCACAGCTGCCTCCTGACAACCCCTTGGTCAGAGCCCTTCTCCAGCCCACATACACCCAGCATTTTCAGACTGGGAGGCCCATCACCTCCACCAGCACCCCAGCTGCAGGGAGGGTACGGGACAAGGCAGAAGGAAAGCAGGCAGCATCCCATCCTTAGCCATCAGACAGCCACCTCAGGGATGTTGAACTGCCTTCAGTCTTAACCAGGCACCTCAAGACACCCCATTTCCTCCTGGGAAATATAGCCAGCTCCACAGCACACCTTGGCATGCTTGCTTGCTTGCAGTTAGAAAGGAGATGCTCAGGAGAAACAACCACACAGAGGCTTGGTGGCAATGGAGAGGGGAAAGAAAATTCAAGCCGTGCAAGAAATATTGGGGGGGGGTGAAATATAAAAACTAGTGTCTGCAGAAAATTACTCTTTGCTCATTCTTGGCTTTTTTTGAACTAAGCTTGATTCTGTATCAGTAAAACACTGGGAGAAATGAAGGTAGATATGAAAAACACTGGCTTGTTTTTCATATGAAAAACACTGTTCATATGAAAAACAGATGAACTTTTGGAGTTCATCTTCTATAAAGTTTTATTGACATGACAAAAAAAAAAAAAAAAGGAATTGTATAAATGTCATGTACAATTAGCATACAAAAAGTAGGCCTGGAAACAGCTCTGGAAAAGATGTACGTTTCAGAGAAGGGATTTCTGTGTTTTTTTTAAGGTAGCCTCATTTTAAGTTTGAATTTAAACTATGTACCTGGAAAACAATAAAATGGAGATCTTGAATCAACTTACAGAAGTCTTGAAAAACTACATGACAGATTTCTGCAATCCACAAGGTACCTTAGCCTGCTCTGGGTACCCAAAAAATGAAGTACAGGATCCAGGAGTGCACCCCTTTCCATTCGATAGCAGGACAGCCTTGCTAGATGGCACCATCCCAGGAGCCAAAGGGACTCCTCTAGCAGTCACCCCCAGCAAGATTTCAGTAGCAGTGTGTCCAGATCCATAGAATAGAAGAGAAAAGGGTTATCACCATTTCCTCTCCCTTTCAGATGACTAAAGGCAAACGCTCCTTTCAAAAAGGGGATTGCATAAGCATGATGCTTCCCCAGCATCCATGCCACTGTGCTGTGCTTTTGCCTTTCTAGGGATTTGCTGAGCAGTGCTACCCTGTTGAAGACCAAATCTGTGGTCCAGTAATTTGTTGGTTCAACTAAAGGCATGGCTGAAACAGTCTGCCTGACTCAAAGAGCGTACGCTTCCTGTTGTTGGCAGAAAGTGAGACTTCACACTGTTCCCCCTTGCTTCCTTTAAAAACAGTGCCAGGAATTGATGTAAATTGGCTGCAAAGCATCTGACCCACAAAGCAGGGAAGTGAGAAACCGTAGGACTCAGGAAGATAGAGCAATATTAGCCACTTAAATGTAAACATATATGGGGTTTTATATATATTCAATCAATGATCTTGGATGGGATCTGTGATTTTCACTTGAAATGGGTGGGCACAAGGGGCTGAAGATCTCAGCAGCTCTGGAGAATTCTTTCTCTGGAGAAATCAGTCAAGAGGTTTCTTCAGTCATGAAAACTATCCCCAGCCAGAGAGGCATGACTTCAGCTGCCCATACAACTCTGTCAAACATCAGCTAGGAAGCCAACAAATTGCCCAGCATGTAGTTCTGTCTTCTGGGACAGGTAAGTCTGAAGAAAGTCCCTGCACTGCTGAGGTAAGAGTGGTGCCAGATGCTCAACCCTATTATGACCTGTCTCTTATAC
>JAAWXA010000005.1:44096718-44112814 GCA_038090715.1 Florisuga fusca | reverse complement strand
CTGGGGCTGTTCAGCCTGGAGAAGAGGAGGCTCAGGGGAGACCTCATCACTCTCTACAACTCCCTGAAAGGAGGCTGGAGCCAGGGGGGGGTTGGTCTCTTTTCCCGGGCACCTCTCAGCAAGACAAGAGGGCATGGGCTTAAGTTGTGCCGGGGGAGGTTTAGGTTGGATATTAGAAAGAAGTTCTCTACAGAGAGGGTGATCAGGCATTGGAATGGGCTTCCCTGGGAGGTGGTGGATTCTCTATCCCTGGAGATATTTAAAAAGAGACTGGATGTGGCACTCAGTGCCATGGTCTGGTAACTGCAGTGGTAGTGGGTCAAGGGTTGGACTTGATGATCTCAGAGGTCCCTTCCAACCCAGCCAATTCTATAATACTATGATAAGTCTGTCCTAACCACCTGTCTAGCAAAAGCATTTGAGCTTCTCTGGCTCATGTTTCCCATCACACAACTTTCCTTGCTGACAGCACTGAGGGAAAGGCATCCCAGCCTGCAGACGAGTATAGCAGCAGAACCATTACCACCCCCATCTGCTGGCAGGGGTAGTCCAGGATATTAGGACTCCTCTGTAGGGTATTATACCCCTCAGTAGAGGTATAAATACGGCAGTACTCCTCTCTCACTCCTGTAAAGACAAAATGGAGACCACATTATACAAATAACCTGACATAAATTACCCCTACTCTGAGGTCACTAGAGGAAGGGGTTTTACCATTTTAACTATCTGGGGAGTTCTACTACAAAAATTCTTTTTAAAAGCACGGGAGCAATAGTTTTCATGAATTAAACTACAATGGAGCAGTTCCCAACTTTGCCTCCTTTGAGACATCTACAGACAGAGCATTAGTATATACTTTTAGAAGATGACAGCAGAAGTTTATTAAATTTCCATCTTGCATCCTCTTGAATTTCTGTGGTGCAAAACGTCTGGTTTTGGAATGACCTCTGGTACTGCAAGGTTTTAACTATCTCAGTTAAATCTTTTCAGTCAGCCGAAACACTGTCATACAACAGTGAGGCACCCCAGTTAAGTAGGGTGGAAACTTTTACTTTTTTTTTTTCAACTTTTAAATTGTTGAAAAAGCCCACAGAGATGTTCAGAATATAACAGACTAATCACAGAACCTGGAAACCAACTCCTCATTGCCTCCTCCCTTGTCAGTACAAGCTTATTTTCTACCTCTTCCTTCACTCATGGTGTAGTGATGCAAGCCCAGAGTTTCTGTGACCTCCCATGAAAGTGGAGGGGTTTTTTTTCCAAATTTATGCCATCACTGCTAAATGTGTACTTTTATATGACATTAAGCCATCAACAAATATTTTAAAAGATGCAATCATTGCCCAAATACCTTTAAAGTACGCGTTTATTTGCATCTTTACATATAATCAATTTTCCCACAATACTTTTCATTGTTTTCTGTTGATTCTTTCTGAATTAGCTCCCTTTTTTCTGATTTGAAGCCAAATTGCACCATTCTTAGAGTACCTAGCAGGAAAATAGCTTGCAGAAACCAGCTTCCAGAGTTCATGTCCTCTCTGGAAAAAACCTTTCATAATTTTAAAAAAAGAGTCTCTAAATTCTATTTACATGGCTACATCCTTCACTATAGCAGACCTATATCCATTCTGTAAATAATTAGTATGCAAGAAATACAATATATCAAATGTGTTCAGATTCACTATGTCAATATCTCACACCACCTCTTCTTTTCTTATCTGAAAAAAAAAAAAAATAGGTGAAATAATAATTTTTTTTTTCTTCAGGACATTGAATTAAATGTAGGAGCACAAGCTATTTTATGACAACTCCAGTAAGAAGTTTCATTGGTTGGATCAGGTCTGCAAGGATAAGAGGCCACAAGTTGTAACTGGCACAAAATACAATTATTTATTTGGAAAAGTAGAAAACAGACTGACATGTCTTGATCACCACTGAGAAATATTTCTAACTGGTGAGGCCTATCAACCAAAGTGGTTCTGTGTAAGTTTTAGATGGAAGGACCACCCCAACTGACAGACATCCTTTCCTACGGCTATACATAAAAACTTACTCTATTTACTGGTATTTTTAAAACTGTCTTAATAAGAAAAGCATAAAAGCTACTCTAAAAGCAGATGCCCAGAAAATTTATACTCTCATTATATTTTAACTCAGAGTACAGAATTCAAAACCTGTACAAACTGGGGAGGAATCTCCACAAGCCACTGCCTGGAAAATATTGATTTACTTCAAAAAAACCAACAAAACAAAAAAAACAACAAAAACAAAACGAAAACCAAAAAACCTTCAAGACCTTGCTCAAGCTTACACAGCTGAAGCTACAGGTTTTCTGGCCCCTCCTTCCTTATCAGCTAAGGACTCCAGTCATGCCCAGGGGGGAGAAATCCAGTCATTCCCATCTGCCTTCGTGACATACACTGAGGAAGCCCTGCATCACTGCTCTGACAGCCAAAAAGCAGATTCAGTATCTTTTCAGCATCCTTGCAGCAGTCATTCAATTTCTTTGACCCTCAGCTTCAGAAAGGGAACAGTATTGCCTTTTGCTTGCTGCTGCATCTTCCTCTGCCACAAGACAACAACCTCATACACCTCTAGATCAGGCAATGTGCCTTGGCAATAGGGGAATACATATACAGGACATGAGTCTTTTACAACTACTGCATGATATTAAGATAGAAAATATTATTGTAGTATCAGTGCACAGTTAATTTTAAAACCATATTCCAAGTGCAGTTATAGACAAATGGCAAGGTCATATCAAATATTTCACATGGGTTGTTCCTACAGCTGTTTTTGTTAGTGACTTAAGTGATGGAGGAGAGAGGCTTCACTGCTGCTGAAAGCAGCTGGGAAAGATGGGAAAACACAGTATACTAAGTCAAAAAATCANAGGAAAACTATACTGGGAGAGGAGCTTTTGGCCTGATGTGCAGTGGTGTGGGCCCTCTCTCAGTTTTCTTACAGAAACATGAGCTGCTCAAGTAACAATTTTATGGTAACCAAATGATTCAGCGAATTGGGATGCTTTTCTAAGCCTTACAAATACTGTAAAATCACTCTATTTGCCCTCCCAACATTGTCAGGAAAAAAAATAATAATTAAAAAAAAATTAAAACAAAGTCCAAAACCCAAAACAAACAACAAAACTGAAAAAAAAAAGCAGCAGGGCAATAGCCACATGGAAATCCTATGCTCCAAAGAAAAAGATGCCTATTGATGGCTTTAGTTGGCAGGTTAATTTACAACAGAATACTGAAAGCTCACTGGAAACTTTGCACAAATACCAACGTGCAAAATAGAAACTTCAGATAAGCTGTGGAAAGAGGGTGGGATTTCCAGAAAATAGGGAAGGACTTGTTACACCCTCCTTGTCAAATTTTGCAGGATCACCACAGCTTCTCTGGAGAAACAGTATGTGCAGAGGGGTAAGGCTAAGAACTTTCCTTTTGGTTCTGCTTCTCCTAAATAAACTGCTTGCCTAATTTCCTTTGCAATATTCAACTCAAAAACCCATCCTTTCCACATCTTACTGTGCTGTGTACTTCTGCTACTAAGCCTCTGGCCGGTTCCATAATTCTAGGTTATGAATACTAAACCATAACAACATTTTACTTTTTCTCAAGCCCCAGGTGCACTAATACTGAGCAAGGTAAAGTCACGAGGGAGCTGAGAAGAGCTGGTGCCATTCAGCAGCTCTCAGGGGAGGATCTCCAGAAGGCATGCAGGGATGGCAGGCCAAGTCCCTTCACTGTTTCATGCCTTGCCAACACGGGAAGTTGCACAGCTTATCTTTTTCAGTGTTTTCTGAGGTCACTGCTGGAGTTTTTCTCAATAAAAGCAGAAAAAATGCTTTCCCACAGGCTGGCTCACAAGCTCTCTCTTTCCAAGCTCTCCCCATCACAGCTGCCTCCTGACAACCCCTTGGTCAGAGCCCTTCTCCAGCCCACATACACCCAGCATTTTCAGACTGGGAGGCCCATCACCTCCACCAGCACCCCAGCTGCAGGGAGGGTACGGGACAAGGCAGAAGGAAAGCAGGCAGCATCCCATCCTTAGCCATCAGACAGCCACCTCAGGGATGTTGAACTGCCTTCAGTCTTAACCAGGCACCTCAAGACACCCCATTTCCTCCTGGGAAATATAGCCAGCTCCACAGCACACCTTGGCATGCTTGCTTGCTTGCAGTTAGAAAGGAGATGCTCAGGAGAAACAACCACACAGAGGCTTGGTGGCAATGGAGAGGGGAAAGAAAATTCAAGCCGTGCAAGAAATATTGGGGGGGGGTGAAATATAAAAACTAGTGTCTGCAGAAAATTACTCTTTGCTCATTCTTGGCTTTTTTGAACTAAGCTTGATTCTGTATCAGTAAAACACTGGGAGAAATGAAGGTAGATATGAAAAACACTGGCTTGTTTTTCATATGAAAAACACTGTTCATATGAAAAACAGATGAACTTTTGGAGTTCATCTTCTATAAAGTTTTATTGACATGACAAAAAAAAAAAAAAAAGGAATTGTATAAATGTCATGTACAATTAGCATACAAAAAGTAGGCCTGGAAACAGCTCTGGAAAAGATGTACGTTTCAGAGAAGGGATTTCTGTGTTTTTTTTTAAGGTAGCCTCATTTTAAGTTTGAATTTAAACTATGTACCTGGAAAACAATAAAATGGAGATCTTGAATCAACTTACAGAAGTCTTGAAAAACTACATGACAGATTTCTGCAATCCACAAGGTACCTTAGCCTGCTCTGGGTACCCAAAAAATGAAGTACAGGATCCAGGAGTGCACCCCTTTCCATTCGATAGCAGGACAGCCTTGCTAGATGGCACCATCCCAGGAGCCAAAGGGACTCCTCTAGCAGTCACCCCCAGCAAGATTTCAGTAGCAGTGTGTCCAGATCCATAGAATAGAAGAGAAAAGGGTTATCACCATTTCCTCTCCCCTTCAAATGAATAAAGGCAAACGCTCCTTTCAAAAAGGGGATTGCATAAGCATGATGCTTCCCCAGCATCCATGCCACTGTGCTGTGCTCTTGCCTTTCTAGGGATTTGCTGAGCAGTGCTACCCTGTTGAAGACCAAATCTGTGGTCCAGTAATTTGTTGGTTCAACTAAAGGCATGGCTGAAACAGTCTGCCTGACTCAAAGAGCGTACGCTTCCTGTTGTTGGCAGAAAGTGAGACTTCACACTGTTCCCCCTTGCTTCCTTTAAAAACAGTGCCAGGAATTGATGTAAATTGGCTGCAAAGCATCTGACCCACAAAGCAGGGAAGTGAGAAACCGTAGGACTCAGGAAGATAGAGCAATATTAGCCACTTAAATGTAAACATATATGGGGTTTTATATATATTCAATCAATGATCTTGGATGGGATCTGTGATTTTCACTTGAAATGGGTGGGCACAAGGGGCTGAAGATCTCAGCAGCTCTGGAGAATTCTTTCTCTGGAGAAATCAGTCAAGAGGTTTCTTCAGTCATGAAAACTATCCCCAGCCAGAGAGGCATGACTTCAGCTGCCCATACAACTCTGTCAAACATCAGCTAGGAAGCCAACAAATTGCCCAGCATGTAGTTCTGTCTTCTGGGACAGGTAAGTCTGAAGAAAGTCCCTGCACTGCTGAGGTAAGAGTGGTGCCAGATGCTCAACCCTATTATGACAGCACTAATGATTTTTACTTGCAAGGCCACAAGGAGAGAGCAAAAAAGACCATTTGCTATCAATGAAAACTCAAATGAATTAAGACGAATTGGATTCAGCTCCTGTTACCTACTTGTTACAAATCTCAATGAATTTCAGTGCATTTTCAGTATCTTCAGCTTGGAAGACTCCTCATATCCACTCACTTACTCTGTAATTAAAATTCCAAGATTGAGGATCAGTTTCACCTTGTTTCCCACACCCAGTGTAATATTACAGCCTGAGACACAAGATTAAAGTAATTTTTTTTAATCCTATTTTTGTTAAATAGGGAGTTATAGAGGACAGCCTGGTTTTCACAGCTCCTCCCCCAAATTTTTTTTAAAATGGGAGACCCAGCCAATGAATCAACAATAATCCTTAATAAAATACAAGTGAAAAGTCATTAACACGGGGTGCTTTAAGGGGAGAAGAGAAGGAAACAACTTTGACTGTCCTTAGGCTTTCATTAGGAAACTGGGTTGACTTCTTCGGGAAAAGATCTCCATCTGGTGGCAGAATGTAAAAAAAGATGAAGACAACAGGACAGAGGTGTTACTTAACTTTTCAGTCAGGTGAAACACTGTCATACAACAGTGAGGCACCCCAGTTAAGTAGGGTGGAAACTTTTACTTTTTTTTTTTCAACTTTTAAATTGTTGAAAAAGCCCACAGAGATGTTCAGAATATAACAGACTAATCACAGAACCTGGAAACCAACTCCTCATTGCCTCCTCCCTTGTCAGTACAAGCTTATTTTCTACCTCTTCCTTCACTCATGGTGTAGCGATGCAAGCCCAGAGTTTCTGTGACCTCCCATGAAAGTGGAGGGGGTTTTTTTCCAAATTTATGCCATCACTGCTAAATGTGTACTTTTATATGACATTAAGCCATCAACAAATATTTTAAAAGATGCAATCATTGCCCAAATACCTTTAAAGTACACGTTTATTTGCATCTTTACATATAATCAATTCTCCCACAATACTTTTCATTGTTTTCTGTTGATTCTTTTTGAATTAGCTCCCTTTTTTTCTGACTTGAAGCCAAATTGCACCATTCTTAGAGTACCTAGCAGGAAAACAGCTTGCAGAAACCAGCTTCCAGAGTTCATATCCTCTCTGGAAAAAACCTTTCCATAATTTTAAAAAAAAGTCTCTATAATTCTATTTACATGGCTACATCCTTCAGTATAGCAGACCTATATCCATTCTGTAAATAATTAGTATGCAAGAAATACAATATATCAAAAGCGTTCAGATTCACTATGTCAATATCTCACATCGCCTCTTACTTCTTTTCTTATCTGAAAAAAAAATAAAGAAACCATAGGTGAAATAATAATTTTTTTTTTATTCATAACATCAAATTAAATGTAGGAGCACAAGCTATTTTATGACAGCTCCAGTAAGAAATTTCATTGGTTGGATCAGATCTGCAAGGATAAGAGGTCACTAGTTGTAACTGGCACAAAATACAATTATTTATTTGGAAAAGTAGAAAACAGACTGACATGTCTTGATCACCACTGAGAAATATTTGTAACTGGTGAGGGCTATCAACCGAAATGGTTCTGTGTAACAGTTTTAGATGGAAAGACCACCCCAACTGACAGACATCCTTTCCTACGGCTATACATAAAAACTTACTCTATTTACTGGTATTTTTAAAACTGTCTTAATAAGAAAAGCATAAAAGCTACTCTAAAAGCAGATGCCCACCACTGCCTGGAAAATATTGATTTACTTCAAAAAAACCAACAAAACAAAAAAAACAACAAAAACAAAAAGAAAACCAAAAAACCTTCAAGACCTTGCTCAAGCTTACACAGCTGAAGCTACAGGTTTTCTGGCCCCTCCTTCCTTATCAGCTAAGGACTCCAGTCATGCCCAGGGGGGAGAAATCCAGTCATTCCCATCTGCCTTCGTAACATACACTGAGGAAGCCCTGCATCACCGCTCTGACAGCCAAAAAGCAGATTCAGTATCTTTTCAGCATCCTTGCAGCAGTCATTCAATTTCTTTGACCCTCAGCTTCAGAAAGGGAACAGTATTGCCTTTTGCTTGCTGCTGCATCTTCCTCTGCCACAAGACAACAACCTCATACACCTCTAGATCAGGCAATGTGCCTTGGCAATAGGGGAATACATATACAGGACATGAGTCTTTTACAACTACTGCATGATATTAAGATAGAAAATATTATTGTAGTATCAGTGCACAGTTAATTTTAAAACCATATTCCAAGTGCAGTTATAGACAAATGGCAAGGTCATATCAAATATTTCACATGGGTCGTTCCTACAGCTGTTTTTGTTAGTGACTTAAGTGATGGAGGAGAGAGGCTTCACTGCTGCTGAAAGCAGCTGGGAAAGATGGGAAAACACAGTATACTAAGTCAAAAAATCACGTGTCTGAAGCACATCTACAGTTCAAAGTATCTTCCAAGTCCTAGTAAGTGTAAGTGCTCACCAAGACCAACCCCTCACTGCCATCAAAATTAAAATGTTAATTAGAAAAGCAGGGGGGGGGGGCATTTGTTTGGTAGGGCTTTTTCCAATGAGATGTTGACTTGGGAGCAGTTCCACAATTTCAATCAGAAAACCAGGGAGTGCCTTATTTCAACAGGATAATCTTACCAATTCTCTTAGAGGTCAGTCTGGTTTCCATCCACCCACCGTTAGCAGATGATGATCACAGCTGCTTCATCAGCTTTTTACCTACTTGTGTTGGCACAGTTTTCTATAAATGAAAATTCACCAGGGGATTTCACATTGCTCTGAGACAATTTAGCTAACTCAACCGAAAGAGAACGAAACTCAACTGAGACAATGAAAAGTCAGAATTGCCTTGTGTGTTAGTCAGGCCTCACCTTTCCAGAACTGTAATCATTTACCTTTATTTAAGAAAAACTAGATTGTGCACCAAATGTTACTGAACCACAAAACTAGAGGAGAGTCCTGCATTTCTTCTTACAAAGTTCAGCCAGCCAAAAAGAATAAAGTACGTAGGTTTCTTGCATACACTAAACAGATCCATTAAAGTGCATTTATCTGCACCATTTCCCTTAAATTACAGTCATGCCCTAAGTCTGTGCGTTTTCTGTATTTTGTGAAATTATATTACTGGCGACCTAATCTTGTTTGGTGGCTCTGTTAGAGCAGGTTGTGAAATACATAATGGGCCAGTACTGCGAGTCCTGCTGATTTGCGAGTCCCGCAGCAAAGCCCAAATATTGCTGGAATGCTGAAGAGATGGTCTTAATACCTGCACCATTACTAAAAAAGAATAAACTTCACCTAATGATCTTTTTCACTATTTCTATATGTCTCCTGTACCAGAAGCATCTTCACGTAACTCAAAGAAGTGCTAATTAATGAACAAGGTAAGAAGCAGGGGGAATAATGCTCCTGCCTGCTGCTGTAGTTTTACCTTTTATCTCAAGTCTCACTTTGCACAGGACAAACATCGGGGCATCACATTTCTCTCCCAGTCCTTGTTGTCTTTGGAGGTTTTTCATTCTCTGTCAGTATGTTCCATCTTCCCTGCCATTTCCATTAAAATATTAATATTTATATACAGTGTGCTCACATAGCACAGAATAACTCCCAGCACAAATAAGGCAATTCTTTAATCATAAATAAGGGTTTTATTCCCCTCAAGCAGCACTTGGGTTTTACTAAACAATTAAAATTCTCTGGGATTTTCATTCATTTGCCTGAGAAAAGATTTCAAAGAATGTGTTTTCATTAGGGTTGGAGAGATGGCTGTAGAGAGCAAAGATCTTACCCAGTACATGTTTATAGCTCTCCAACACTGAGCTTGTAGAGGAGATGTAATCTCATAATCTTTACCCAAGTGGCACAAAAGTCAATCAGTTTGGACCACACCACACATTTACTCTTACAAAATAATCCAATTATTCTACTTTCCCTATTTCAAAAATTAACATGTATTTGCATACCTCAATTTTTAGATCTCTGCAAAACAATTTCTAATACATACCAGGCGTTACAAAAAAGATTAGGATGGATTTTTTTAATGTTTGAATCAGGATCAGCTCTAACAAATGCCAAGTCACAAATTACTCTGAACTTAAGGTTCACTACAGTCTCATAGACCCTGTAATCCTCAAATGGCTTTATAAAATTGCTAGATAAATAGCATTTACAAGAAAAATCTAAGTATGACTAGCTTTTAAGCTCAGCATTTCCCCCAGCAGGAGAAAAAGTACTTTAGGGAAACTGAAAATAAAGCACAGACAGGACTGCAGACAGCTTTGCCAGCCTAACAAAAAAATCCAAAGGAAAGATTTTATTTTCCATTCAGGGCAGCTCTGTCCAGCCCACGGACAAGGACAGGTTATGCGAACAGAAGGCCATGCATTTCTTTCAGACTGCAGGTAAGAACACCAAGAACAAGCTAGCTAGGAATTTTACCATTGCTGCCAGATGTTTTTTTTAAGGAGTGCAGGAAGCCAAGCTTTAGTTGGGACACAGGCTTTCTCCTTCCTGGCCACCAGAGCCCCATCAGGTGCACTCTCAGACAGAGGTTTCTCCAGACTTGATGGATACAGCTGATGCTGGTTTTGCCTTCGGGTCCAGCCAGGAGTGAGGCTGAGCCCCTAACCCAAACCAGCAGATACATACAAACACACACACAGACCAGCAGACAGAGCGAGGATTACTGTTACCAGCATGCACAGCACAAACACTAAATGCACTCACAGAAACCCACAACACCGCCTCACTTTGTCCCTTGCATCCAGCCAAGCAGAGACGCACGCAGCCCAGCACTCTCCATCTTCACAAGGACACCTCGTTCAGAGCCTGCAAACACTGACACAGCACTTAAATTCATCTAAAATCCATGTCCGAACCCTGAGCTCCCTTATCCTGCCACAGGCTCATTTCTGGACTCTTTCCAGGTGCTGGTTTCCTCCTGCTTGCCAGCTAGTCCTGCATGAAGTTCAATGGCAAGCTTTGTCAGTGAAGTTTCCATACAGCAGAAATGCTGCAGCACCTGGCTCTAAACACTCCAGCTAGCCTGTGGCTGACCCTCAGATCCTACAGACCCACCACCTCTTCTCCAGTTGCAGGTGCCCAGACAACACACAGATGCAGAAGCAGTGATAAAAAGCAAGGTCAAGTAGAAAATCACCAGGAAAAGGATTTAATAAGAAACTGGGATAGACCACAGCAACATGGAGTGCTGCTGACATAAGACCATCCCCTTTTACCCACACTTCTATTCTCACATCCTTGACTTTTCCCTTCCTCTGCTCCCATCTCTTCCCAAACAACACAGAAATATAATAGAAAACAACATAAAAAATGACCTGGTCCCCTCAGGCTAGTGTGGCCTTACTAGTACACCACAGTCAGCCCTGCAAGATTCCTCCCAGTGCACCCTTCAATTATATGTTAGGTTTGACCATCTTGCCTTCCAATATTAGTAAAATTCCTCCAGCTTTCACAGCAGCCATTTGTTTGGGGGTTTGTTTTTGTTTTGTTTGTTGGTTGGTTTTGATTGGGGTTTTTTTGTCGGGGCGTTCAGCAATTTCTCAGATTGTGACCAGGAGTTTCTCAGCCTTTTCAGCTGCTGAAATCTCAGGCCAGGTATCTCCAGATACCTGCCTGCATGACACAAGACAACATATTTCAAAGACTGATGCAAAAACAAGCGCAGACACCCTAAATTATCGTGGATTTAATATGTGCCGAAGAAATGTTTCTGCAAAGCAGCCAGGATACAATTATCTACCACAGCCAAAAGCCTGGTTCCAGGTTTCATACAGCTCGAGGTCCTTTGAGGAGACGCTGGGCCGCACAGTTCTGAAGGCACTCTCAAAGTCCAGGAAAGCAATAGGCCGCACCTGGTCTGGCATGATGGTTGTAATGTCCATGGACTGAAGACTGCGGATAGGGCCCAGAGAAGCTTCTCGACAAAGCTGTGTCATGTCTGCCCCAGAAAATCCATTTGATTTCTCAACTATGAGTTCAATTTCTTCGTCATTCAGAGAGCATTGCTCCTTTGACATCAGACGGGTAACAATCTGCTTCCTAGCTGAGGCTTCTGGAAGAGGAATGTACAGCCTCTTCACAAGTCTCCTCCGGGCAGCTTCATCAATTTCTTGGGGTCGATTTGTTGCTCCAACCACTAGAATACGATCATCAGAAGAGGTTGTTGCCCCATCTAACTGGACCAGAAATTCAGTTTTTATCCTTCTCGATGACTCATGCTCCCCCTCTCCTCGCTGAGACAACAGAGAATCAATTTCATCAATGAAAATCACTGCTGGCTGTTGACACCGTGCCACAGCGAACAGCGCACGGACCATCTTTTCCCCCTCCCCTACCCACTTGGAAGTCAGAGAAGAGGCACTGATGCTAAAAAAAGTGGCTCCAGACTGGCATGCGATACACTTGCCTATAAGAGTCTTGCCAGTGCCAGGGGGACCAAAGAGGAGAATTCCTTTAGGAGGACCACGTAACCCAGTGAAGATGTCTGGCCTCAGCATAGGCCAGACTACTATTTCTTTTATGGTAGCTTTAGCAAATTCAACTCCAGCAATGTCATCCCAGTTGACAGGAGGCCCGTGGTCCATGATCTCGTGCATAATGAGTTCAACCATTTTTGGTTCTATGCTTTTCAGTCGTTCATCTACAGGCAGCAATGGATCTGCTGGTCCTCCTACGTGAGGTTTACACTGTGCTCCTCCGTTTTCATTTCCATCTTGTTTTGGAACTGGAGGAACAAACTTGCCAAATGGGCCCCGAGACCTGCCTGCACCCAGTGATTTTTTCACGCCTCCGTAAGACGAGACTGGTGTACGCTGGGGTAGGTTTTGAGGTTTCTTCTTCTGATCCACCCACAGCTGTTCTTTTGCAGTTCTAAAACTAGGAAAACTGCTCTCTTCATTTCTGCTTCTGTTCCCTGAAAAGCTACTGTTTTCTGTCATAATGGAGGCCTGGCATGGAACAAAGCAAGGATTCACTGTGCTGCCTTCATCAGTCAAACCATAAAACGCTTTTCTTTTTCCAGAATTTGCAGACCAGGCAGGTACTGACTGATCGGAAAGAGACAAATTTTGACCATCACAACAGTTACTCAACATTTTCAGAGAAATACTTGTTGTGTCTTTACTTCCAAATAACGGAGTGGCCTGGAAATCTGCAGGGACCTGCTCGTTTAAGGAGGGTGAAGAGGCAGCCAGTGTACCCGATGTTTTGGTCACAGGAGGCAGACTGCTCTGAAGAGACTTTGAAGATGAGGGATGCTGAAGGAGATCTAGCCCCTGACTTGCACGTTTTGCTGAGCCAGCACAGAGCTCAGCCTCTCTGGCACTGCTGAAGATGCCAAGTTTAGAAAGACCTGGAGCAGCAGAGGCACTGACCCCTTTATCAGCTGGTACACAGGCATCTGCTGGTGCCCTCTGAGCACGCTGGAGATTTTTGCCAGCCTGCATCCTCTCTTGCACACACTTTAATTCAAGTACATTATCTGTTGTCAAGGCAGATTGCCACTTGTCACTGTCATTTTGCTGACACTTTGCCAAAGTCAGTATGTTTTCAGCATAGTTATTCAAGCCAGTCTCTATGTTGTCAGAGTCAATAATTGCAGAGTATTTCTCTGCGTATTTTTTAAACAGGTTGGCAGCACAGACCTGAGAAATCTCAGAGTTTGCCCATGCATACTGAACACGCAGGAGTTTGGCACGGTATGCCTCTGCCTTCTCTCTGGGTGTGCAGGTCCCAGAGGTAACAGCAAAGTCACTTTTCTGCCAGTCACTCAGGTGCACGGTGCTGTGGGTGGGGGTCTCCATCACCGACACTGAAACACACATAAAATACTTGCTGTTAAAAAATACATTTCACAGCTATTTGCTTTGGCTGCTTTCCCCTTTCCTAAATACATATATACAAAAGCATTATTTTAACTGAGAGAAATAGCACAGTATATCTTGTAAGCTACGTAGCCAGTCTGGGCACGTTACCATTTTCAAAAAGCAGACACCTTTGGGGCATAAAACTTTTTATCTTCTGAGTACCTCAGTCTAAATAAAAAAATATGTTTGCTTCCCCAGGTCTCCTGGGGAGGTAAGTAGACTACAAAGAAGGTAACAGATGGCCAAACAAAAAGTGGCCTTGTTAAATGAAATCACCAATGCTTTCACTCTCATTTGACAGAATATGGCACAGTGCAGACGCAGGAAGAGTGTATCATTGTCAGAATACTTACAATTATTACATGCAATGGTAATAAAAATGAAACAAAGAAATTAATAAATAAGTACGTGCAGCCTCTGAAGGGAGGTAAAAGTGGAATGAATAAGCCTGAAGGTAGTAAACTTTCAGATTAAGAATTTTTAGAGAGTCATAGCAAATGTTCAAAATTATTTATTTCACCCGGAACATACTAAAATGCCCCCATTTTACATTTTAGAGAAACAAAGCCCCTGTGTGTTTTATGTAATGTTGTTTCTCAGTTTTAGCGTAACTTAAATTCCACCAGCATTATTATTTTTTTTTTTACCTAAAGAAACAGGAAAGGATTACATTTTGGCTAGGAAGAAGCATTATTCTAGGCTTGAAAGGCTACGCTCACTTACAATGCATTTTTAACAAAGTCTGTCTTTGCAACGTACCATGTGCAGAGTAACATAACAATAAGTGATTTCAGAAGATACACAGGTACAAGCAAAATGAGAATCTTATCACTGTCAACAAGATGTGCAGAAACCTACTAACACAAATTAACTCTTATCTTCTCATCTGCCCATAGGGGACACCCATCTAAAATTTGGCATAAGCAAAGCACACAAATTTTAATTTCTCTTTTTTTTTTTTAATTTTATATGGACTGGGATGTTCCAGTCAGGGAATACTTAAAATTACAATGTTAAATGTGGTGGTTCATATATTCCCCACCCCTTCCAAAAAAGTACCAGTCAACTTGAAGTCCTCTTCTGAATCAGCTACAGATTACGTGTGAGTGCCGATTAAGGTATAGGTGTGATGTACATACAAGACTGGGGAAACAGCTGAAGAAACCTGGGGCATGTGGGGGAGTGCTCTCTGGTTCCTTTCAAACAGTGTTGCATAAGTGTAAGACAACAGAGAGAACAATAAGACTATGGCAAGGATAGGTTACATGCATAATAAACAATAAACAGGTAAGTTATTTTGGTCTGGATTTTATCTGACTTGAGCCCAACTTTGTAGAGCTGTTTAATAAAGGCAAAATCTCTACTACCTGAAAATTCAGTGCCTTAACGTGGGAAACCAATTAAAAAACCAAAAGAAAACAAACCCCCCAAAAAACAAAAAACCAAACCCCCACGAAATGCAAAAATAAGACTTCTGAAAAATTACTCTCAACATTTACACTGTGGTAAGTCTAACTTGGGCCTAGATCTGCAGCCAAGCGACAGGTGAACAGGAGAGCTGCAGCCTTTTCTTTCTTTACTCTCAGCATCTACTAAGCAATGTACTAAATAACTCTTAGTGTGCACTAAACTTTTTGTAACTATTAAATAAAAAAATATCTTATGAAACCTAAAAACTAAGTTCAGAAAGGGCTTATTTACAAGCATTGGCTCCAAAAAAATAATTCCACAGAAATATATCATTCAGAATATAAAATTTCAAGTTCACCACCATCTTCTGTAGTAGTCATCTCCACAACACTGAGAGAAGGTCATAATAATGTAAGTGGTAGCTAGTTTAAAACTACAGTTTGATTTTTCTTAAGTGCCTTTTCATATCTTAGTCTCTCCTTATTCTAATTCCTATTAGCTGTCCTCACAGTGTTACTACTTTTCCCAAAGAGATAGCCAAATGCATACGTGAATAGACCGTCTTTCTTCAACAGCCACATTCCCCAGGTGTTGTGTATATACCTTCATACAGGCGTCTGAAGCTGAGGGTTTATCAAAGCATTGACAACAACGAATTCTTGGCATGCAAGTGTTCGGCCTCAGCGTACAGCAGGGTAAGGAACCCCCCGACGAGCCAGCGGCTGGATGCAATTACATTCAGATGTGAACATGTTTTCGCACTTAAAGCACGGGGAAAACAGGCAAAGAAAACACAAGTGAAGCTGCCCGGACAAGGCTTCGCCCCCTCCACCGCCCCGGAGCACGAACAGGCGGATACCGGCCAGCTGCGGCAGGGCCCCTCCCTCCGCTCAGGAGCTTTCACTGACACGGCTTCAGGCAGCTCAAACCCTCCCGCCGCACCGGGGGAAGAGGACCCTCCCCTTTCCCTCCACACACACACACACACATGGAAATCTGGGCCAGGAAACCTGGGCCGTGCGGGCTGCGCCGCGAGTGCGCAGCGAGAACCCCCCCAACGCCTGAGGGGAGGCGGTTGGCGGCCGTTGCGCCCCCTCCCCTCAGGCGTTGGGGGGGTTC
>JAAWXA010000005.1:43964779-44096698 GCA_038090715.1 Florisuga fusca | reverse complement strand
TACACATCTTCCGGGGTGGCGGCAGTGGGACGCCGGTTGTGGGCTTGGCGGGTTCGTGCTGCTGCCGCCCCTTAGCGGCGCCTGCCCCCGAAGGGTTGTGGCTCCCTGGCAAGCGGGTACACGCTTCGGAAGAGTTTTTGGGAATGCTTTGGGACTCCAGGTTGGATGGGGCTTGTTGGAGCAGCCTGGTCTGGTGGGAGGTGTCCCTGCCCGTGGCAGGGGGGTTGGAACGGGGTGAGCTTTGAGGTCCCCTCCAGTTCTTTCCGTGATGCAGCAAAAAGCTCCGTCAGTCAGGAAGGAAGAAGCTCGGGAATGTCAATGCTACCCAAAGATGAGCTGCTCTGTGAGGCCAAGCCATGTCCTTGCAGTTCCCCACGTTCTGTGACAGCAGGAGAACTGTAGAGTCTTCTCTGTCAAACTCCACGGGTGGCCACCCCCCACCAGCGCACCCCAGCTCCCACTGCTTGTTGCTCTCCTTTTGGTTGGCAGTCCCTCTGGATGCTGTCCCTTCAGTGAGCAGGCCAGTTCAGCAGAGCCCCGGGCTCTTCTCACCGACTGACTGAAGACAAATCCCACGGGAGATGTGCCCAAGCACCACCCGGGGTTCTGGTGGCAGTGATGGGCACCTGCACCCCCTGCACATGCAGACCCAATGGCTCTGTCCCATTGCTCCCACTCTGGCACAGGCTGCAGGGACACCACAGCCCTGGCAGCAGCAAAGACTGATGCTGTGTCTAATGTCCTCAGAAGAGCTCAACGGGCTTTCGGGAGAACAGCTCTGCTAAAGCTCTTAGCAACAGTAGTTGGGCTCTGCCAGAGAGATGAAGGGAAAAACAGGCCACCCTACAGGGCAAAAGTGGATGTATCCTATGAACGGAATCTGGTCATAGAATTGTTTTGCTTGGAAAAGACCTTTCATCTCATTGACTCCAACTGTTAAGGTGACTACCAAGTCCAGTGCTTACTCTGAAGCACCATAGCTAAACATCTTTCAATCACCTCCAGGGATGGTGATTCAGCCACCTTCCTGGGGAGTCTGTTCCAGTGTTTTACTACCCTTTCAGCTAATAAGTTTCTTCTAATATCCAATCTAAGCATCCCCTGGCACAACTTGGAGACATCTTCTCTTGCCCTTTTACTTCTTACTTGGGAGAAGGGAACAACTTACACCTTGCTGTGTGATAAGGTTTCCCCTCAGCCTCCTTTTCTCCAACCTGAACAATTCCAGCTCCCTCAGATGCTCCTCATAAGACTTCTTCTCCAGCTTCATTGCCCTTCTCTGGACACACTCCAGCAGCTCAATGTCTTTCCAGTAGTAAGGGCTCCAAGATGTATTCAAGATGCAGCCTCACCAGTGCTGAGTACAGGGACACAATCACCTCCCTAACCCTAACCTATGACTTCCCCAGTTAGACAGGACTGCTGGTAAATGATGGAAAGTGGCTTGATGAGCACTTTTGCCAACTCTCTCAGTATCTTTGGGTGGATCCCATCCAGCCTCATAGACTTGTGTATGTTTAGATGGTGCAGCAGGTCACTAACCATCTCCTCTTGGATCATGGGTGCTCCATTCTGGGCCCCATCCCTGTCTTCCAGCTCAGGGGGTTGGGTACCCAAGTAACACCTGATCCTGCTACTAAAGACTGAGGCAAAGAAAGCATCGGGTACCTCAGCTTTTTTCTCATCCTTGATCACTATTTGCCCCTGCAACCAATAAAGGATGAAGGTTCTCCTTAGCCCTCCTTTTATGCTAAGGTATTTGTAGAAGCATTTCTTCTTAGTCCCTAGTTGCATCACACCAACCAACATTCAAATTAGCACATCAGCCTAGATGCAAATTAGCACACTGTGCTGCAGTTACACCTCTGGTATTAACATAGTCGCTTCTGTGTGGGTGCACATTTAATTTCCTGCAAGAAACATTTCTTACAGTTACTGTCAGGTTTTTGTTATACATCAAGCTTGTTACACCATTAGCTCAGACAGCATATTAAACTGTCTACACTACTACACAAGCTGTCGTCTAAGACCAGATTTGGCTAACATTTCTAGTCTGTAGCACTGCTACCATCAAATTTCCCCCAAAGCATGCTTGCCTGGTTTCCCTTGGCTTGCACATGGGTAAGGAGCAAAGAAGCCTGGAGCTGCAAGCTTCCCTTGGGAGCACAAACTGCATCCAGGCAGGGCTAATGGAACCGGGCTCTGCCTTCTCCTGCCTGGCAGCACTTGGGCTGCAAATCCAAGCTGAAGCCTCCAGTGGCAGATCCAGCTGCAGGTCAGCATCAACCCTGGTTATGGCCAGGCATTTTTCGGACTTGTTTTGTTGAGGAGGAAACTTCCTGCAGGAATGCTTGTTTGCAAAGTAATTTGTTTGAAGAACACATTGAGAAAAAGTCACCAATGGAGAAAATCAGGACAGAGAGTAGCTGGACCCTTTCGAGCACATCTGGCATGAATAAAATGGGAAAAGCTTGGTTAGGAGCAAAGACACAATAGTCAGTTTTGTTTCCATTTATTAATGCTGCCAATTAAAACTTACATGTTTGTTTTACAGGCTTTGGCTACAGGTTTTAAAGCAGCACAACAGATCACAAATTATAATCAAAAAGCACTAAACACCTGTTTATTTTTCCATTTAGCTGATATTGAGTCTAGATATGCTATGTAGAGATTATCCACTGATGGTTGGTTAATCTGCCCCCACCACTCTGGTCTTCAGGGTTCTCAATTTTATTTCTCATTTGCTCCTGTCTTTGTGCCATTCAAGTTCATACATATCTCAAGGATCAGACTGCTGTTCTAGAGAAACTGCAATGTGAGTGTTTCTGATCAAATGTGGTATTCTTACAGGAGACAATAAGGACAACAAGAAGCAACCATAAGCAGAATCTTACATGTAAAGGCAAGAGAGAATTAGACATTTATAAATTATAGTGCAGTTAAGAGTATAATATATTAGCAACACTTCCATAAATATACCTTTTCAATATGCCACCACCAGTAATAAAATATATTTATAATCTGTCATTATCATTAAGAATTTAAGTATTGTATTAGCACTCAACTAGTTTAAAATAAAATGTGTATGGTTCCTGAAAAGTTATTTTCCCACCTTCTTCAGTAGCCACACTGTTTCCCTTGTAATATGGATATTCTACTAAAGCACAATTCTGAGATTTTGGAATGATTTTTAATATTAAACATAATTGGCACAGACGATATTAGTTTTTGCACACAGGGCACAATACATCCAGGTTCACATATTAACTATTGGTAAATTTGTCACCTACAGATACGGTGCAAAGCTACAGAACAGAAAGAGCAGTTGTGTTCTTCTATCAGAAATGGTCTTTATTTAATGCTGTTGTTCTTGAGTTGATTACATAGCCCAGATTTCATTTTCAAATAACCTAACATTAATAGTCTCTAAAGGAATTATCACATGGAAGAAAGAGGATACTAAGAAGGCCTTCACCAGTTACATATTCAAATTGTGCCACAATTCAGAAAACATGGAGCTGTAAACTTTGTATTTCTGTACTGGGCTGATTATGGGGAAATGTAATTCCATGGGTCTTGTCACTGCTTTACTTACATCACTTCTTTAAAAATGTAAATAGATGTAAATAAATTAACTTTTCCTGCATCTGTAATATTTTTAATCAATTTGTATGCTAAATTCTTTGCCAAAAGGAGTTTTGGTATCTGGACAACAGCCTCTTCTAAAACTGATACCCATTTACTGAAAAATGTTTAACTAAATATCAGTTTTGACACTGTTTTCCCACAAATGTCTAGAGAGATTTAGTCTAATTCTTGGCTGGTGGGAACATTTCACCCTTCTTTGGTCTGGGTGTGTATCCTGCCCACATTCCTATTCTGCAGCAGTTTTGGGCTCACACAGCCATGCATCACACACCTCTACTCTGGTATCCATGGAGAAACCTTCACCAAAATCCTTTTATGTTCAGTCTAGTGTTACCTTGCTGTATGCATTTCTTTTCAATACTTATTAGTTGGATTTTCATTTCAGTTATAGTCACACAAACCCAAACAACTCCATTTCATTTCAGTGGAATTATCCTGGATTTACTATATGATGGCTTTGATCAGATTTTTTTTTTCCCCCCCTGGACAGACCTGCTTATATATTTCACATACAAAATCCTGTTCTGTCCCATAGAGAAGGTGAAATTCTGCTCTGGCTCATGGATTGCAGTGTTTCTATATTTCCATATAGAAAAAGCTGTAGAATTCTATCAGTGTGGACTGCATGTGCTATGAATTGTTTCTCAAGTCACAAGAACAGAATAATATTGTTTTTTTTAAAAAAAATAATAACAAAGAAAGGAAACAAATGCCAGCATTTTTTGCTCTCTTTAGTCTACCAGTTTACTGAATTATGCCACTGCAGAATAACCCAATTTCATATTGGTTCTGATAAAGATAATGGTGCTGTCAAAATTTCTCACCATTTCTGACACCGTAGTTTAGTGTCATGGACAATGGCTCAGTCATATATTACTTAGTTTCAGTGCATTTATTCATCATCCCTTACTTCATCTGTTACCTGTAAAATCAATTCCTTAATGAAATATTAATGAGCTTTTTTGGGGGGGGGAGGGGGTGAGAAATGTAGCCTCTGGCTAGCCTTACAGAAGGACATCATGGCATTGCCTTCCCTGGTGAGGTATCTTGGCCCTGTAAGGGTTGGTTTTCTTTTCAATAGTTTCATATCCTGTGCAAGAATATGAAACCAGAGATGGGAGTACCACAGAAATCCACAGATGGGGGTACTACAGCACATTTTGGGGGATAGTTCTCTTAATTTCTATTTTTATTGTAGTTGTTATCTTGTTTGTTAGCTAATTTCAGAAATTAATGCCATCGCATTTCTTAGCACATTCTGTGAAAGATTTATTACACAGTGAAGTAAGAAGAATGATAGCCATAAAAAGAAATCACAATTCTATTTCACAGAACGTAGTTTACAGATTATTTTCAAGCAATCACTGCTTGGTTAAAAATATAGAACACCAACTAGTACATGGCTTTTGACAGAAGTCTAAAGGAGTTTTTAAGATAAATCATAATGAGTGATCAAAGTGAAAACCAATAGCCAGCATAATCTGTTTGATAAGATTTGACAAAACAGCTGTTGAAAAAGCAAACTCTTTAAAGGAAAATAGAGAGCCTGACATAAGGATGGTTAGCATTCATTTCATTCTTACTCCTCCCTGATCTGGCTATGTAATGAAAGAATTGTTGAATTCATCACTCTATTTACCAAATGACTGCAGCCAGCCTGTCATTACATGATAGTGCCCCAAACAACAGCAACATTTGCAAGTGTTTCCATAGGACCTAAAAAGAGTTATAACCAGGTTACTGAACTTCTGCCCACTTGCTTTCTTTCTGAAGTCACAGTAATGTTAATGGGTTATAACACCTCACAGTTTAATCTGTGAAGAAGGGAGTGGGAGTGCTCTAGGTTAATGGGCACAATGGAGGGAGCACTAGCCTTTCCATTTCCATTGCCTGGTTCAATAAATACTTTTGATTACAAACGGGTAAGAAACGACATCTGGAGTCCCCATGGCTACGTGCCATGGCAAGATGAAACTACAGTGCAGAGAAGGAATGACTATGGTTACAACACAACTTGCTGGCAAGGATTTTGCTATTGCAGCTGGGCTACATAACAACAGGTTTTCTATTTTTTCCTTCATAATTTGACTTTGCCACCTGCCCCTAAAATAGAACTTGGCAACACAGAGAAAGGCAGTTAATTACCTCCTCCCCACTGCTACTTCACTGCTGTTACTGCTGCTGGTGGTTTTGCTCCCATGTGTTCAGAAGATCAGTTGCCAGCTGTGAGATGTGCTGCCAGGCAAACTTGATGTGGGTGGATTCCACTGTGCGGGAACAAACAGCAAAACGTAGCACAAACTTCTTTCCCAGGTGGCTTGGGACAAGATGAATCTTCTTGGCCTCATTTATGCTTTTAAGAAATGCCTCATTGAGTTCGTTTGAGCCCTGAAATCATTGTAATTCAATGGATATGGTGATGACTTTCAGAAGCAAGTTTGAAATGCCAGCAAGCAGCCCAGCCCAAGTACCACAAGTAACGCACAACCACTTTCTCATCTCTCAGTGCTTTGCCATCAAAGGATTATAAAAAGATGACAGCTCAACAGATCATTTTCAGCCAGAAAGAGATTTATGGATTAACTGGGATTTCGAAGCAGCTTTCACACCGGAGCATTTGTGATAGCTGACTGCTTTTTTTGTGACCTAAGGTTGTGAGCTATGTAGTTTCATATAAAAGCATTCATTATTGCATCCATTTAATTACACTTTTCCTGTTCTTAGTTTTAATCAAACAAATGTAGGAGGAAGTTTTGCAGTGCACTATACCAACTTTTAAAAAACAAACATTCTAGTCTTTACTTAAACATGGCTGCTGTGAGAGTCTTTTGAGTATGAAGTTGGAAATCTTACCCTTAGTTAAGAAATACTTAAGTTAATGTATCCCTGGCATAATCACATTTCCGTCAGAATAATAATAATACCATCAGAAACCCTAAAAAAGCATTTATTTCAAGTTCTATAGGAAGCATATGCCACAGAATCCTACAGAGTTGAGTTTTTTGGAGGGACTTCAGGAATGTGGTAAGCTGACCCTCCCTGAAAGTAAACAGTCTTCCACATTCAAAGGAACAAAGATATAAATGTTAAATATCTTGCAGAAGGTCAGAGGGATTCTACATGCATGCTGTTTTGAATTTTATCTTCTTCTAGTGTACTTTGTTCTTCTTTTGCTCAAATACTGAAAGTGAACATTTCCCTTAAGAATATGGATGTTCTTAATATCAAATGCCAAAAAAAAAAACCAGGACTACATGGAGGACTAGTGCTTGTTTTGCAGATTCAGCTAACATTGAATCAATGGTTTTCCGAGTTCATGTCTGTCAGCATTTGAGAATAAAATTAAATATGTCATCAGATCTTCAAAAACAGTAGTAAATTGCTTAAAACAAAAGAAAAGATTAAAAAAAATCTTGGTATTTTTGTCTCATATGGCAACCCAGGATGAAATGCTAGGTCCCTAGCTTCAACAGCCTTTGTTACTCAAATTAAAGGAACCTGTCAGTCTAATGTTTATAAGAGCAGACTGAGGGATCTGCCCAGTTTGACTGTAGTATTTTATAAATGAAAAGTTTTTTAAAGAAAATAACAAAAAAAAGTTCACTATTCTAATCTTTATCCATGTTAATAATTATTTATAAATGCATATTAAAATTGTATATTAAATATACACAAACACAAAATGGACAGGAAACATCTAACACACATACACTCACACATCATAAATACAAGTCTAGGAAACTATAATAAAACAATCATCTTTATCAAAGCTCATCAAACATAAAATATAACAGTAATTTTGTATGGCTGGGTAGACTAAGATGATTTGCCCCTACTACGTATTTCCATACCTAATGCTTGAATGTCTCTTAAGCATTTGATTATATTTTAACAAAATTGTTTTAAGCTTCTTATTTCAATCTGCTTTAATCTGCATGAACTTCCACTGTTTTCCTAAAAAAATAATTGAATATATTAACTACAAAGATAGTTGTATAGCAGGTATACAACTGTATAGCAAGTTGTATAGCAAAGATATTCTATAGCAGGTTATTACAGTGATTTAAAACATGACACATGAAACAGGAGGACTTAGCTGCCTTACCTTCAGCCGAAAACAGACCAGACCCAAGATCACCTCAGCACAGATCTCAAATCGTTCATCCTGAAGGACCAAATGTTCAAACTGATGTGCCAGCCTGACGTGCTGAGAAAAGATAGTATCTATGTTGTATAAATTTGATTCATTGAGAGAAAAAATGTGCTGAATTGTTTCCATCCCTAATCTTTTTTGCTCCACGCCCTCTTCTGATATGTGGTAATATTCACATTTAGCCATCTGTTTAAATGAACTTAACATCCCATTTATGACTTTCACAAACTGTATTGAGCCATTACTATATTTCTCACCCAGTCCATCTTAGTCAGTACTAACCTGTTTCTTAATAAAACATTTCAACACAGTTTTATAATTGTCATGATACCAGACTAGTAGTAAAAAATTGTAATAACTTCTTTAGGTTTTTTTACCACTCTTGCTTTGTTTGAGAATGGCTAAAGATTCCAAAATTTATTGCGGGGAAATTTCACAGAAATATGTAGAGAAAATTATCATAATTTCAGTGCAAAAAAACCCAAACAAAACCAAAAACACCATGGAAAGATACACTTAGAAATTTTCACTTCAGTGGAGAATAACTGTAAAGAAGGGCAGAATTTGCACAACCTTCTGAGCTGGGTGCTCAGGTTCAGTTGAAAAGAAAGGTGATAGCAGTAGAAAAATTGATAGCAACCTCAGTCAACCTGTTAAAAAGTCACTGGGGGAAAAAGAGTGACATTGGACACCAGGCCAGAACAATTATTTTGAAATGCAGGAAACCAATGCTCTTCCAAGATGCAACAATTGGGGAAAATACCAACAACCAATACTGACAACCATCTGAGGAGTCTTAACAGAAGTCAGTGATGCGTGCATACTGATACCACATTTTGCTTTGTCCCAAACAGAATATTAATTCAAAAGAACTTGGGAAAAAAGAACCCATATCCTCATCAGGCACCCACAGTACCTTATCCAGTCCCCCTCTCACTGGCTATCCTCAGCAGTTTAGTGCTTACGATCCTTAAAAAATAGCAACTGGCTATTGGAATTACAGTTTGTCTTCATGCAGTCACCAGTCTGCACCAAAATTATCATCAACATCTAAGATTATGCTTAAAACCTTTTTAACTATTATGTATTTTTGATTGCAGATAACTTTATAAAAACAAAAAAACTAGCCCCATGTCTTTTCCTTCATTTGCACTTTGCCTTTTTTGGAAGTTCAAGGACAGATACCAAACAAAAATGAAACATTTTACTTTGGGCCAGGATAGTATGTGGAATGTTTTATCTCACAGGAACTTTTTCCACAAGGGCAAGAACATGGCAAAACAGAAATTACAGAAAAGAAAGGAAAAAAAAATGAAAACACATTTTTCAGTCTTAATCATAGCTTTCTCATGTTTGTTTATTTCTTAAAATAGAGAAACATTGTTTATATTGAATCAAAACAGAGATCCAAAACCTTCCTGTTGGGCATACTAGTAACCTATGAAACCAACCAATCTTACTGTTGTTACCACTTCCTCTCTGCTGTTTGTTACATCCATTTATCATCTTCCCCTAAAATTAGAATGAAAGCTCTTTGAGTCAGGGATGAGACCAATAAAACACCCAATCCTTTGCAGAGCATTTGAATGTTCTGCTAATATCATCAGCATGAATTTATAGCTATGAAAATTGACCAGAAGTATGTGTATACATAGATGCTTGTATGCAGAAGTGCTTGGAGACCCTATGTGAAACATACACAGGTTTTGTAATGGTCTTTTACTGCCTCCTCCTATCCTCACGTTCTGTAGCCTTAACCAAACTCATGTCTTCTACATAGCTCTGAAAAATGTCACATTGCATCACTAGATCCTTCAGCTGAATGTAATCACTAAATGAATTTAATCCAAATTTACCGGGGTAAGAACCGAAAAATAAAGATTTGGCTTACTGCAAGAAAACTCTGGGCCCATGCTGTCCATGGTGTTTATGTCTATTTATGGCTCTATTTGCTTATGTCTCACTCTTTGCACTAAAAAAAAAAATTAGAGGAATTTGAAAGACATAACAGCAAGAAAAAACAGAGTATATTCAGTAAAACATAAAGCAAAATTCTGGAAGTATTTTGCATTCGTGTTGGGTGCAAGTACTTTTATTCACAGCGAGTCTTAACAAAAAGCAATAATTTGTAAAGCCACTGGGGGGCACCAAAGGTTTTAGATTTTATAGAACTGGAAGGAAAGCGGAGATTCACCTCTATAGATTTTAATACAATTTCTCGAGAACCTGCACCTTTGAACCATAAGCTATCAGCCTGAGTCGCTTTTACAGCGATTAAATATAAGATTAATAATTACATGATTAAATATAAGTAAAGTTAAACATTAAGCCTGTTAAGTTCAAACTCTGTATACCCAAATGGTTTTCAGGTATCAGACCTGCTCTGTGAGTCCTGGAGCTTCTGAACCCCTGCACTGGATGTGAGCACAGCAATAACTCCCAGGAGGACACATGTGGGTTGAGTGCTTCAGCCTTACAGGACAGACAGGTAAACTGTGAAAATAAAGGTCCTGTCTGGAGACCCAGGGACACTGCAACTAAGGATAGGAAAGCAGGAGAGGTAAAAACTGACAGGCTGCTCCCAGTTCTCTGCTGAATCTGTGCATGCCAAGCCTGAACTATGGATATTTTAACCCTCCAAATGCTTTTGATTTTGACACTTGTGTCATGCTGTGTCCCTAGCACCATTAACTTAAAGGTGATGCTCAACTATTATTTAGTGTTTCAAAATTATTTTATTTAACGCTGTTATATAATTTAACAAAAAGGTGGAGAAACACAAAACAACTCACATACTGTCTTTAGCAGTATCATTTGGACAACCCCTTTCTTATGTGTGTTCCCAAAATGGAATCATATGAACTGTGTTAGTGGCCTGAAAAGTCCTGGTATACAGGAATGCAAAAGTCCTCTCTACACAGTGAAATTTAACAGACTGAAGGAAAGAAGCTTGTAAGCTTTTTGTGTATCACTATCTCAAGTAAATAAACATCGCTCTTCTGCAACAAGAAGGGGAAAAAAAAAAAAAAAAAGGATCTAATTCATTTGGTTATTCAGGATTAAGGGAAATGTGTTACATAATCACTACGAGAAAAATAGACTTGTAAAGAATTAAGATGTGGTCCCAATTTTTGAAAACTCTCTTTTTGTATGAATATGTGTGTTTATATGTATTGATAAAAAGAACAAGAACTAGTACTAGGACTAGGACTGCTCCTGCACTGAATTTTGGTTTTGGGGCAAAGCATTCAAGAACTAAAATAGTTTTTGAATGTGGGGGGCTTCTCATCAGAGGCATCTGAGTACATTAATATGTATATACAGATAAGCATACCTGACTAGATTTGAACACTTCATACTTTTCCTCCTACAGATTTCACCTCTCTGCCTGCCTGCCTTAGCTTGCATTCAACTACACTCTGAAGGAAAATGCTGTAGAAAGAGTCCTCAACAGCCATTCAGACTGTGCCACTCCCCAGCTTAAAAGCTATCTCTGACATTGTTCTGTACAGTACCAGTTTCTTGATCTCTGCTGTTAAGTTTTAATGGAATTTGTTATACTCATTGGCACAAGAAGTGTGTGGTACATTGATTTCTTCTGGTCCTATGAAGGAGTTATCTGAGTCCAAATATTCTGGAGAATCAATCACATACAAAAATATTAAATGCTCTATGTCTTAAATTACTTCTGAGCTCTTTAAGAGGACTTGAAACAATAAAAGAGTAATATATAGACAAGCAGTTTGCAAATAGGTGATTTACAAATGGGTCATTTGAGTTTCCCATCTATACTGACTCTGAGTATTCGGAATCAGTCCAGAAGACTGTTATTGTTGTCATTTTCTCCCACTTTGTACATTTCATCTGCGGCTTTGGGACTTACCTCCAAAATTTGTATTTTTCTGTCCCCACATCCTTCAGAGATGACTGTTGTCCTCTTTACCACTGCCTTAAAACCTATACTTTGCAATAAGTTAATATTACATGTTGTATGGGAAAACAGTGTGTAACTGGAAGGTTTGGAAAACAAAATCTACTGAATCTAAATCCAAGTCACATTCTCATCTCCCAGGAGTATTTTAGTTCCCAAATGTCTTCCTCAGTACAAGCAAATGCCAGGTTGCAGTGGTTATCTAGTAATTTTGATGCAGACCTTAAGGCTGCAAACATAACAGATACCATTTTCTTAAATCATACTGATATGAGAAAAAAGGAAAAAAAAAAAGGCTGCTAGTTTTTTATGGCAGCTTTTATCCAGAAAAAATAAAAGTTTGTGAAGAGATAGTATCAGGTATCACTGGTCTTGAAGCTTGCTACTGACATAGCAAAGAGATCGCTTCGTAAGGGTATGCAGGATTTTTTCCCTCTATCTTATGTCAGAAACTCAGCACTGCTCAAAATCCTAAATCACTTTATAAGTAACACCTACTTCACAGAAGGAGCATACTCAGAAGTCAACTAACACTGGAGAAGTCTTCCTTTAGATTTCAATGGCTTAGGAGATGAAGCATCTTTTTTCCTAGGTGATCACTAAATTTCTGTTATGATCTGTATAAATTGAGAAGGGTCCCAAATCTCCCAGGGAGGCCCAGCCCTGCAGCTGAACAGTGTGCCTTAGCTGCTATTGCATAGCCTGAACAGGAATGACATGCCCTACACACAGATAGGTTGATGTATGAGACCTACACAGAGAATGACTGCATGCTGCATCTCAAAGGCAACCATGCCCAGCCCAACCAGGTGTTTGAAACCTCTGTTGTAGTGTCTGGCCCTTTCCCTGGGGAAACTCCTTAAAAACACCATAGAGAGCTCTTCTTCCTGCTTCCCCAGCTCCAGCCAATCTGCTCTCTGCTTGAAGGCTGCCATACCTGCTTCTGCTGCTGCTCCTAGGTCTCTTCTTCTACCCATATCCACTCTATGACCCACAATAGTAAATGCAGCTTCAGGAAGAATTCTGGCAGCTACAGGGTTTCACTTAAAACACAGCTCGAAGTCACAAGTACACACATACCAGCTATTCTCTTCAGGGCCTGGCTTTGCAAGCAAAGGGAATATACAAGCTGTTATTTACAAGATGCTATGGCATCTTTAAATGAAAACAACTTTTCAAGCCCAAGCCCTGGTAAAAGCAATGCTAAAGTGAAGTTAACACCTGAAGGTAAGTTCCAAAATACTTTTTATTCTGAAACTTTTCTACAGGTTTGAAATTATAAACCAGTGTCAGGTTGGTTACATACTTCTTTACTACACTACCAAAAGAAAAGTCAACACAATAAATCTGGAAGCAAGAACAGTTCCTGAGAAGAGAGGAAAACTGGACAAATGTGAAACACATTTAAAAATGTTATTCTGCAGCCATTGGTAAAACTTTACCAATATGTCTGTGAATTCTCAAGAGATATCTTAAATATTGCTCGAATCATGGAATGGTTTGGATTGGAAGGGACCTCAAAAATCATCTAGTTCCAAGCCTGCTGCATGGGCATGGACCTCTGCCACCAGACCCGGCTGCTCAAGGCCCCATCCAGCCTGGCCTTGAACACTTCCAGGGAGGGACATCCACAACTTCCCTGGGCAACCTGTGCCAGTGTCTCACCACCCTTACAGTGAAGAAATTCTTCCTATTGTCTAACCTAAATTTACCCTCTTCCACTTAAAAACTGTTATCCCTTGTCCTGTCACTACACACCCTTGTAAAAAGTACTTCCCCAGCTTTCCTTCAGGTATTCTGCTCTAAGTTCACCCCGGAGCCTTCTCTTCTCCAGGCTGAACAACCCAACTCTCTCAGTCTGTCTTCATAGGAGAGGAGCTCCAGCTCTCTAATCATCTTTGTGCCCCTCCTCTGGACTTACTCCAGAAGCTCCATGACCTTGTGTTGGAGGCTCCAGAACCAGACACACTACTCCAGGTAGAGTCTCACGAAAGCAGAATAGAGGGGGCCAATCACCTCCCTCAACATGCTGGCTACACTCCTTTTTATGCAGCTCAGGATATGGCTGGCTTTCTGGACTGCAAGGGTATACTGATAGCTCATGTGATCTCAGCAACCAACATCCTCAAGTCCTCCAACCTCTATTTGTCCAGCCTGACATCCCTTCCCTCCAGTGTACTGACCACTCCACAAAACTTGGTGTTGTCAGCAAATTTGCTGGGAGTGCACTCAGTTCCACTGTCCATGTCACCAACAAAGATGTTAAACAACACCAGCCCCAGTACAGGCCCTTGAGGAATGCCACTCATCACTGGTCTCCATTTGGACATCAGACCATTGACCACAACTCTTTGAGTGTACCCATCCAACCAATGCCTTATGCACTGAGTGGTCTATCCATCAAATCCATGTTTCTCCAATTTAGAGAGCAGGATACCAAGTGAGACATTGTCAAATGCTTTGCACAAATCAGCTGCTCTTCCCTTGTCCACTGAAGCTGTGATCTCATTGTAAAAAGCCACCAAATTTGCCAGGCATAATTTGCCCTTGGTGAAGCCATATTGGTTTCCACCAATAAGCTCCATATTTCCACATGCCTTAGCAAAGCCTTTAGGAGGACCTGCTCCGTGATCTTGACAAGCACCGAGATGAAACTGACTGGCCTGCACTTCCCTGGGTCTTCCACTTTTCCCTTTTTGAAAATGGGGCTTTTGTTTCCCCCTTTCCAGTGAGTGGGAACTTCACCAGACTGCCACAACTTTCCAAATATGATGGAAACTCAAAATCCACCCGGACACATTCCTGCGTGACATACTTTAGGTGATCCTGCTCAGACAAGGGGGGTTGGACTCTCTCGAGGTCCCTTTCAGCCCCTTTCAACCCTGAGATTACATTCTGAGATTCTTCGAGTCTGTGAAAGTGTCTTTGCAACATCATCCACCAGTTCCCTCAGAAGCAGTGGATGGATTAGTCTCAGTAGTCCCATGGACTTTTGTACTTTCAGGTTCTTTAGATGGTCTCAAACCTGCTCCTCTACAGTGGGCAGAACTGCCTTCTCACAGTCCCTGCCTTTGCCTTCTGTAACTTGGGTGGTGTGGCCAGAGCACTTGCTGGTGAAAACTCAGGCAACAAATTTGTTAAGTACCTGAGCCTTATCCATATCCCACAAGACCAGGTCTCCTGTTTCCTTGTGGACAGAGCCCACATTGTCACTTTTACACTGGTGTACTGGTAGAAGCTTTTCTTGTTACTCTTGATGTCCCTGGACAGATTCTAGATGGACTTTAGCTTTCCTAACCTGATCCCTGGCTTCTTGAACAACTTCTTTGTACTCCTCCCATGCCATCTGTCCTTGCCCATGCCCTCTACAGACTTTCTTTGTACATCTAAGTGTATCCAAGGAGCTCCTTGTTTATCTATGCAGGTTTCCTGGCATTCTTGTCTGCCTTCCTCCTTGCTGGGACACATTGCTCCTGGGCTTGGAGGAGGTGATCCTTGAATATTGACCAGCTTTCTTGGGCTCCTCTCCCCTCCAGTGCTTCATCCCACTTTACCCTACAAAGCAGATTCCTGCAGAGGTCAAAGCCTCATTAAGGATAAAAATCAGATTCTTATATGTATATAATCAGATTAAAAATACATTGTGATAAAAATGAGAAGCAAGGAGCATATCCTCCATCCCAGAACCTCTTCAGATTGGAGGAGACTTATACATGCAGAGATCTTACAACAGTGGAAAAAAACCACCTTTCTTAGGAATTAATCTGTATAGTACCAAAAACAGAAAGTAATGTATCTGCAGAAGGTTTGATATACTGGACCAGACTCTTAGATAATGAATATTTTTGTAAATATTTAGAGCCAAGCCATGGATCTCCCTCACTACAAGTTTGTCTAAACTTCATAAAGGTAAAAGGTATGCTTGAACTTGACTTTACTGCTACAGAAAAAAAAAAATAAATATACTTATTGTTGACTGGTGCCAGGTCTATTTTTAGGGATGAAAAAATCCACTCCTTTTTACATCAAGAATAAGGTTAGTACTTATGCATAACAAAGTTAACAAGCTGTAGATTGTAAACCTTATTTTTTAAAAATAAGGAGGATTTTAAACAACCAACAAAGAAACAGCAGAGGTAGACATACCCAATAAGTTCCTGTACCATAAATGCAGGCCAGTGACTTACCTTAATAATAATCTAAGCATGCTATCAATACATGCACTTCAATAAAATAAAGAATTTATGAATAAACATATTTTTTAAAACAAAGCAAGGAAAAAAACCCAAGAAAAATAAAAACAACAAAGAAAAACCCATTAAAGTGCTCTGGCTTAATTTCAGAGGGAACTGTGGTCACACATTGTAGAAATCCCAAATTCCTAGACTTGTCTTCCCTGAAGATTAACACAAAGCAGATGACAGTTTCAGTCATGGCAGGATATGAAATTGAGATACTAGGCTGGGCAAACAAGCAATACCACTATTGAGCACAGCTATCTAAAACCTTTTGTTTATGCTGTTGTTGTGTACAAAAGTCATGGTGAATAGACAGGTAGCAAACTCATTTCCCCTTGCTGTCCCACCACAGGTTACCCAAGAAAGGAAGTTGAGGTCACCTTACGAATGTGTTCCTGCAGCTTGGTGACCCCGTACATCCTCAGCACGAACCAGAGCTTCAGAGAGCGGAACCTCCTCCCCAGAGGGATCTGCCAGTGCTACAAGCCAGGGAGAAATAAAGGCACAGTTAGTTACAGAGAGAGAATTAGGAGAATTTAGAAGTCACAATTGCAGTGACACTGCAGAAATTGTACATTCTGCAATTATTTTGAAGCGCACCCCATTGCCATATCCTACAGGCAGCTTCTAGAGGTGGGTCAAGTGATAATAGGAATTTCTATGTGATGCCCTGGTAGGACTGTTTAATACTTAAAAATTTCAAAAGAATATTGGAAAAGGAGATTGGTGTAAGAATGGAAGGGTGACAAGGAAAATCCTAAATTCTCCTTGAAGGCTTTGGAAAAATAAGCATCTTAGAAGCTCATGTACACTGGCTTGCTTATAGCCATGAGGCTCGCCTCTACAATGATAGGCCCATTTTCCATTGCAAAACAATTGTATTGCTATTGGCTAAAGGTTAAGACACATTAAACACAATTGCATCTTAAAAAAAACTGTTGTTCACTATGTTAAGGGGAAAAAAAAATCTTTAAGTTACTTCTTCCTACTGACTAAACCTTAAGATATTACACACATAAGATGTTTTCTGCTTTTAAACAATTAAAAAAAAAAAAAGTATAGTTTAAAGTTTCAGTTAAAGGAATGTTAAAAATATAGCAAGCTGAACCCTTGCTGGAAAGAAACATAAGGTTTTGAGGCTTATGATAGTAGTAAAATATAAAAGTCCTGGAAATATTAGTGTACACAAGTAATGATATTAATCATTACAATGATGCTGTACTTACCCGATAATCTGTTATAAGGCCTGAAAGTTAAAGAAAAAAATATCACATTGTTTCACCACAACAGCCAAAACCTACAATCATTCTAATGCTATTGAAAAAGCTGTATTTTAGCTACCCCTTAGGTTTGCTACAAGCTGCAGCATCGTCAGTGTCAGTAGAACCATTAAAAACCCAGCAGCAGTCTTGGCAGCATGATAAATGAAGGTGTTTCTAGTACACTTTATTCCTTAGCGAGTCAGAATATATCACTATCAGATTAAAGACTACTCAGAAGAAACACAGTTTTCCTTTCTGTTATACTTCAGATTGTGTGGAGGTGATGGACTGAATATTTTCCTCTTATAAAGAAAAGAAGCAGTAGATAAAATAGCAATTATTAATTTTGTTTGAAACACATTGCAGATTCCCCAAACTCATTTCATAACTCATTCTCTGCTTCTAACTACCTTTTATACTCATTCATATATTTGTTCCAAATTCTTCAGGATATCAAATAGTTTACTTGAAAATTTGATTCAGAGTTTACTTCTTCCTGTGTGGGGAGTGGCATTCTGCAGGGTTTTTTGTGGCTTTTCATTTGGTGTAGTGAAAGCCCCTTACAAACACAGATTGACCAAGTAAAAATGTATTCCAGGGAGGTAAGTAGACAGCATTATTAGTTATTTTTTTTGTATGGGCACACAGAGTAAAGATGCCAGAACTTCTTCCTTGAATCAGGGAATTAGACTGATTTGACAGTAAAGGAGACTGTAACATAAAGATGGGTTACTTGCAGTAAACCAGATCAGAAATTTAACCACTTTAAAATCTAAAGCACTTCATTAGGAAAATGTGGAAGCATCTGCTTAACTTTTTTATTCTGCTTTATTTTTCTGTAGTGGAGCATAAAGTATGGACTTAAATTCCAAAGCAAAGTGCTTTCTAAGTGCTTCTGGAATTATGAACTGTAAGGTATTTTATATAACTGCAGTGTCTGTATTTGATCAGGTTTTGATGTTTATGGAACTCTCAGATTTTATATTGTTTGGGGGTAAAAAGACTGCTACAAGCTACAAGGTAGCTTGCTAATATTCTCTCATCTACACAGCCAAAACATAAGAAAAACTCCTCCCTGCAACATATAGCCATTTGCTTCTTTAATCTGCTACTTTCAAAATGCAAAAAAAACTTAAAAACCAAAAAACAACAAAACATAACACACAACAACCAACAATCATGAATGCATTCCTGGACTTCAGGAAACTAAGATGATTGTATCAGCTCAGTAACTAGGTAATTCGATAACATCCATTTTTTTTTTTTTTTTTTTTTTTTTTTCTTGATAGCTGCAAGACTGGTAGCAAAGAGAGTAAAGCAACTGGTGATAGATAAATAATCCTACGCTCCTGTAAGGGGCTATGTCTAATGATCCACAACAACGCCTTTCACAAGCTGTGAAGCAGAATGCAATCAATGATTAGCCCTTGATTACAAGCCTTAGTCTTACATCTGTATTTAACCAGGAGGAATTGCATTGTGGCAGCATATGTCACATTCACAATAGAGTATAAAGCTGCATTCTTCTAACACTGCCATTAGGATTTGACCTATATCCTGGGTTGCCAGGCAAGCCAGTATAATGTTCCTAGTGTGATGATGCAAATTACATAAAATTGTAATTAATGACAAAATAAAGACTTTCCCTTTGGGGGCATACATAATTGCCATATGCTTATTAAGAATAATTGCTCACAGATAGATACATTTTTCTGCTTATTTAAATTCTTGAGGGAGAGATGACCAAATGAAAAAATGCTACTTCATTTGCCTCGTAAACCATGATGGGAATTCTCAGACCTGAGACATACTCAGAAAATGAAACCTTCCATTAGACAAGTCCTATTTTCAGGAGTGATGACATCCCACAAATCACATAGGGATCAATAGGGATTATATCAGCCTAGCACCTTTACAAATTTGACTATTTTTATTGAAGGCATAAGTGTGGATTTGATTTAACAGTTTAACTAGAGGCATTTGCATTTGAAAAGTGTTGTCTAGCTCTTCAGAAAATTGGTGTCAAATAGGAATAGAACATAGAAAAATTTAGCATCAGTAGACTGCTAGTCATCATCTGATATATTTGGAATCACTATGTCCAGGTCATATAACATACTATCACAGCTTCTGAAGGCAACATGAAAGATGAAAAACATATTGTCCAACTGGGGAGGTAAAGTTTTCAAGTAAACTAGGTAGCCTCACTGAAAGTACCTAGTTTTAAAAAAAAAAATTTCTTTTAATGTTATTTAACCAGGGAAAAAAAGTACGCTTCTCGTTTCAGTCCTGTCAGTTGCCACAGGATTTATTTTTACTTTTGAGGGAACTTGCATGACACGTTGACACTGCACTGCTGTGACCTTCTTCACAATTAACCTGTTGCTAACTGAATGCGTAAAAACAACTTCAGGATGGCAAATGCCACACTGCAGTTGCTAGGTATGTGCCAGGAGAAGCACTAATGCATTAAGGAGCTTTGTACAGGGCCTATGATTTCTAACTCTTTTGTGAACATTTAGTGAAGAGCTTTTGTGAGCATTTTGTGTAAGACAGAGAGTCTGCACTTTCCTCCTTGTCTCCAATCAATATAAGAACATGTGAGCAACAAGATGATGTCCCAGACTGCCATCAAAAAACCAGAGCATAGATATCAAACACAGCTCACCTTTCCTTTGTTGTTTCAGTGAGTGTTTGCTCCTGACATGGATATTTGAAAATCTGAATCAGAGCTTGCATGCATAGCTAAGAAAAAGTGTCACAGATTTTAGGAACCCTAAAACCAGATCTTGAAAGCATTCTGGAGAAGTTTATACTGAGGAAGGCAGGTTAAGGGACTTGATAGACAGCACCCACTGTGTTTACCTGTCTACCAAAAGTTCATTAAGAATATTTTCAGCACTCCTGCAAAGACACAGTGGCAAATCTGGAGCCAGGGAAATCCTAATACAGAAGTATTCACATAATGCTATATAAAATGGCTTTCCATCAATTGCTTTTTATACTAACAAAAATCTCACTAGATACGAGTTTGCACTTTAAGGAGCTTAACTCCCTGGGGTACTCAGGAAATGGAAATAGGCTCCTGTACAACTTAGGCAGTTTTAAGAATTTTAGTTTCCATCTTAAATATTTTTTCCACTAATTCTCAGTGCATAATTGAAATAATAATATTATTAATAATAATTAATATAATTGATATTAACTAATTATTAATTATTTAATAATGTTATATATAATATTTACTTGTTATAATTTTAATTTAATTATAAAATTACCCGATTCTTGATGCTGATGCTGCAGGTAAAGAGGTTCTAATCTAAAGGCACCTGTTAAATCTGATCTTTTTTTCACCCTGTATAAAAAGGAAAAAAAAAAAAAAGAGAGAGAGAAAAAACTAAAAACTTAAGAATTAAAATTTAAAGGATTACATTTCCACAAGAAGTGAAGGCAAATTGAATGTTTTTAAGCTGGCATATTTCCTGAGCACAGCCTGTGCCTTTTTCAGTCCTTTTTCACAGCCATATCAGCATTATACTTACAAGTAGTTAAGTGCAAGGCTCAGCAGGAATGGGCAGCATGACTGCACGACTGCATATTTAAAAACAGACAAGAAACAGTCACAGAGGATCTTTTTATGGTGACAGACACTCACACCAGAATGTGGGACTAGCTAAAGCAACGTTAATGCCTGCAGTCAACAGAAGTTGCCTTGAAAATTACTGCAGTACAAAGCTGTGTGGGAAAAGCTGTGGCTTCCTAGAGGCTGCCCAAGGGTGGTGAGGCTCTGGGGATGCTGCTCACTGCCTCTCCATCCTCCTGTGGTTGCAGCTGCAGCCACTGCTGGGGTCGAGCTGCCCAGTTGAGCCTCAGACTTCCCTCTTGGACCACCCTGCCCTGAGCTGGACCCAATCTCCAATTCCTGACAAACATACTACAGCACAATGTGACACTGAGAAGCCTACCTTACTATTGCCAGCTAGTGGGTGGTGTCACTGGACTGAGGCTCAAAGGCCAATGTGTCCCTTTTAGAGAGAATAAACTACATTTTGCCAGTGAGAAATAAAAAGATTTTGCTGCTTTATGCTTCGCTCTATGTGTCAGATTGACTCACCTCTGCCTTATGGGGTTTATAGAGGCAGAAAATGAAGAAACCAGAAATCAAAAAGGGAGAGACTGCAACATAATTATATTAGGCCAATAAATATATCACTAAGTAAGATAATTGTGTCAGCATCAGACACTCAAATGACAAATGTCCAAATATTTTATGAGAGTTTTCAGGGAAAGCAGAATTAAAGAGAAATTAAACTGGTAGGGACTAGAGTGTGGCCTTCAATTGTCCTAACAACTTTGAAGAGAATGATGGTGTATTTGCTTGTTTCCAAGAAGCTACTTCATTAAAAATGTCTTTGAGTTATGGGAAAAAGATGGGAGAAACTAGGAAAGTCATTCCATCTTCCTACTTCCATATATGAGAGATAGCAAGTTATGAGGTACTTATAAACTGGAGTGTTATGTTAATCTCTGCCACTACTGATGAATCAGGATCAAAATATAAGCTATTTTGTCTAAAAAAAAAAAAAAACATAATGCCTTGGAATATTTGAAGTGCCTACATCAGGAAAACTATTACAGTAAAAAAATGAATTATCTGAAAAATATATACATTTGTGGGAAAGTCAACATTACTGAGGATTTCAAAGATCCAAAGGGTAAACAAAAAGCAACCATCTCACAATTATTCTTCTTTTAATGTGCCCTTTTGGATGACAATTTAAAGTCTTCTTTTTAACGTTCAGGTTTTTGTTCTTTTTTTTATTATTATAAATTTTATTCTATTATAAAGTGTATGTTTTCATTTATTTTAATAGTCTGAATAGCTGTTGTGCTAATAAGTATAATTAGTCATTATGCTGGTAGACATTTGGACCTTCCATTTTGGGTTTTTATTACTATTATTACTGCAATCATACTTTGCTTTGTTTTAAAGTATGTCTACTCGTTTCTACTTTTGAATCTTTTTTTATCAAAATATCTTTGCTGCCATCTATGGAAACTGAAAATCAGTACAGAATTGCATAAATAGCCCTTTTGAAAATAATTGCTTCTCACCAGCCAAATCCCAAGCATTTTTAGAAAGGCTTTTCAAAGAATCAAGGCTCAAACACAAAATAAATTTTACGGAAAAGAAGGAAAAGCTCTGGCTAGCACGCTGTTCAGTGCATTAGCATCTTTAAATAAAGATTTCTTCATTTATGTTTTAAACAGTCACAAAATGGAGCAAGTGTGAATCTGAACAGTTTTTAAGATGTCTCTCTCCAGAACATAATGCAGAGCTCAGGCCAGTTGCTAAATTTTACATTTTTTAAGCTTGGATTAAAGAAAAAAGTGAATGTTGAAAATAATTTATAACATTAAAGCTATGCAGAACATCTAATTCCAATAGCGAAATGTAAATAAATGTAAATACATGCCTGCTCCTAGAAAGGCAGACTAATTTAACATGTGATTTTGTCTCCTGTAATGTTTTCTTTTACTGTAGTACTTACCACATAGTGGAGCAGTCAAAATTCACTAGGAGCCACTTGTGAGGATTAAAGTTAAATGAATCTGCAAACTGAGAATGAATAAATAAAAAACTGCATTATGAAAAAGACCCATGTGCTAATGATGCAATTTTGTCAAATTGTTTGAGTACACATTAACTATGAATGAATTATTGCATTGGAGCTTCATAGATAATGTTTATGCTGAAGTTACATTGTTAAATAACTATTGTAGTTAAATCTTCCTTTATTTTGAGGATGGAATGCAAGTTAGTTGTGCAGATAGCCTATTGGTATTATCAGGGTTTTGACCACATGCCAACGATTATACATTTTAGATACATATGTTATGGAAAACTATCTCAGTGTAAATTACAAAAAAAAAACCAACAAACTTGCATACTCAGGAACATCCAATGTGGCTCATATGCTGATTTCCAATAATAAATTTATTAAGCTTTCTATTTCCAAGAATACTGAATGCACACACACAAAGTTCCTACAAAGACACAAATGATGTATTTAGCTTGAAATCTGTATATCACATTCATTCATTAAATGATGAATGACCAGGAATTGCCTTTTTTTTTACCGCCAGGGCATTTTCTTTTAATACAAGGTTTTGGGGTTTTTTCATCTAAGTCAAAAGACAAACCAACACAGAATAAGCATTCATAACGTGTTTATAGAAATCAGTACCAGGTAGCAGCACCAAGGTCTGTCTACTCCACATAGCACTCTTCTGTTCTCATTTGCTTCTTATAAACTTCCCTGTCACTTGTAAACAATTAACAAATGCTCTCATAGGAGGATATTATCTGTCTGTCTGTCTGTCTGTCTATCTATCTATACATCTAGCTAGCCAGCTCCCAGTATTGTGTAAATTATGAAACCTATTCATGGCTGTTAAATATTGACCCTTATGACAAATGCTGCCCCACACAAGGTCTGCTCTTTCATTTCCTTCAGGAACCAATAGCAATAATTCAAAAAATATTCCCCCACAGGAAATTACAAGAAGTTTCATTTGCTGATAAAAAGGAGACAGAAAGAAATGTTTTATTTGTTAGGGGGATTTCCCTCCTCTTCTTCATTAGTCACTGCCTATCAGTGCTGTGTTTAAATTTCTGGCTTTACCAAACAGTAATATTTTCTGCACTGACATGGAAGACAAGGACTTATCTGACTGACTGAGGAGAGCAGCAGGAAATTGAAGTGTTCTTATCTAAGCAACTGAATGCCAAGTAGCTCAGTGAGGAAAGGGGGGAAGGAACAGGACTGTTGTTGGAGGAATATTTCATTTCAATCTCTTGGTTATTAAACCCTGCCTGTTTGAGATACAGCTGCTGGTTGTTTCCTATATGATTTTCAGGATGTGAGCAAAATATCAGACAAACAAGCTCACTAATTTGTTGATATTTTTTTTCTTTTTTGTGTAATGTAGAATTAGGGTGTTATAAACATGCCTTTTTATGGTATTTGGGAAATTTTTCCTCTTTTCTATTTTGTAGGACATTTTATTGATTCACTGCTACATTACTACTTGCTATTCTGAATGGTAAAGTTTCACTTGCTGTAGAAACTCTTGCATACTCCCAGAATAAATCAATAAAAATTATATAGGTAATGTAAGACAGTATACAGGGATCTGTAGTGCAAACTGAAGTGCAGCATACTCAGAAAGTCCAGAAGAGCCATTAATGCATTCATTTTGGATGCATAAGAAATACACACATTCTATGGAAGAGCAAAGTTTTGGTAGTCTGCTAGAAAAGAAAGACTTCATTCACCTCCACTCCATTTAAAAGATGCCTGAATTCAGGGCAGATGAATGCACTTCCAGCATAGGCTGCATCAATATGCATCCAGATATTCTCTTTATTACCTAAAAAAAAAAAAAAATCATTGAAATGGAAATAAATTAAACAGCGGATTAAAAAGCCCTATTAATTTGTGTGAAACTAAGTGCCTGGGAGATCTTTCTTTGATGTTATTATTTTCCCAATTTAAAATTAAATTAAAAGATTAAATGTTTCTACCATCTGGGTTCCTGTTAATACACAAAGATGTATACATAACATAGTCTTCCTTCGCCCTTCTTCTACTGGAACAGTGTCCTTACATGTCTAGGTTTATCTTATTAATATTAAGCAATATTAACTATTAAATTATTTTTATTTAAGAACCATTATGAAATACACTTGTAAAAGATATATCTAGAGAGGTAGCTATCATTTCTATAGTACTACAACTATCTGCTTTAGCCAGAAGACTGAGTTTTATCTGTACTCTCCACTTGTAAGACATGAATCACAAATGCATGTTTCTAAAGAGTATTTTCTTACATATTGATATAAGTTGATGCACATGCTTTTGAACTATGTGCTACAAACTATTTATTTCAAGGACTGAGACACTTATGCGAGAACGAACACTGAAAAGTTAAGAAAGTGCTAGTCACTGCATGGTTTCTGCAGAAATACCTTAGCATGAGTCTCTCATGTACTCTCTGTAACTTATAATTCACAGTCTTCTACAGATCACCTGCATCACATGGAAGAACAATTCTGGTTTATGAGTTGATGACTGAAGCCAGCAAAACGTCTTTATACTGGCCATCAAATAATTGTGATGGGTATTTTCAAATACAGAGGGAAATCCATTCATATCTGCAATCAGGAACCAAGTTCACGCTAGAATTTGCATCCTTGTGAACTATATTTTTTGTTTACATAATGTCTGGGAAAAGCTACTGAAATATCACCCATAGCCTCCACAACTTAGGTTTACTTGAAATCATATTCAAAGTTCAACTGATTCTTTATTTTTTAATGTACTTGGTTTGAGACACTGCTTTGATATCACAGGACTACTACTCACGTATGTTAAGAAGAAAATCCACCTGCACACAGAAAAGCCAGCATGAATCTTGTGATTTGAGGAGTGAGTACTCCTACTGCTTGTCTCTGCTCACAAGCAGGAAATCACTGAGGGCAACCCATAAAACACACATGATTTGTAGCTATGCCTAAGAGCATTGGTGACACTATTTTATTAGGTCAGATATATAGAACTAATCTGAACATCAAAATAATCTCTAGCTGCTAAGCAGACTACTAGAAACCTTTTTAGAAAAGAGGATTGGGGAAAACTGGGTCTCTGGGACTTGTGCTGAAGGGCAGGAAACCTATCAGAACGTCACCACCACACAAACCCAAAGGTTTTAAGCTCCACCTGAATAAATTAACAGAACATTAAATCAAGCCATCTTTCCATTAGGCTGCTTCCAATTGCTTATAGCTATAAATTTCCTGTTCTAAATTTACACATGAAGAGATGTGGGGCATATGGGTTGCTCCTGTTACATTTTCATCAGCCAACAAGTGCCTGCTTGTGACCAAGCCTCGCTGCAGATCAAAGCTTGACACAACTGACAGTACCACAGCAACACTTACAGAGAGTCCATGACTTGGTCACTGTATTAAACACCCTGGTACTTGTCCTGCTTTCTTACAAGAGGAACAAAAATTGGGGAAGGCAGAGGAAAGATGAAGGAGAGTACAGGTGGATTTTTGCTGCATATCCCCCTGCTTTTTAAAATCACTAGAACCAGACAGAAACAAAACACCTGGGGAAAGGAGAATTAGGGTTCAGCTTTTCCCTGCTCTTCACCACTGCTCTAGATGCACTTGCAGACAGGAGGGCTTGAAGAATATTGTTACCAGCTGAAGCACTCACAGTATTTTTTAACTGAGAGTTTTCCAAAATATGATCCCTAAAAAAAAAAAACAAACCCTTGAGGCAGTGGCCTCTCTTTAACATTTTGAGAATACAAGCTTTCAACTTGACTTAATATTAGAAAAAAAAATGCAAAAGGAGGTCTCATCTATAAGTAGTCTGATTCAATTTGGAGAGTGACACTGCATAATGGCCTGGAAATGACTCAGCATGGCTTAAATTGGTATCTGCAATTTCAGAACATAGCAGCAAAAACTTACAAATAGGACCCAGTTCTAACAGTTTGTCAAAGGAGCAGCAAGGTGTTGTTCCAAGTGTTGCACAGAACTGTAAAACCAAAAAGAGAAAGGTAAAAAAAATGTAGTGTTACAGTAAAGAAAATTTTCAAATGACAAAAAAATGCCTGCAAAGGTAACTAAACAGAGAACAGATGACGCAGGAAAAAATAATAACTATCCTTATCCTTCAGTGGAACTTTTCAGAATCGTAATATAGTCACAGTATTAGATTAATGTTATATTTTAAATATTTTCTGTGTGTTCCACATGCTCATCATGCAGCCCAATACTAACCCCCCATATGTAAATATCATTAAAATGATTTGCAATTTATGGTTTATACGCACACTTGAGCAACTTCAAGGCACTGGAATTCCTGTTGACAGAATGCATCATAAAATGCTGCTGCCTGAATTAAAGAGCCACAGCTCTGTACCAGAGACTTGTAACTCATTTGTGCCCAATGGATCTGCAGCCTGAGACCTGTACACTAATAGCATCTGCCCACTGTTAAGTCTGCAAGATTTTTTCCCAGAGAAACATTTTCTCCCAGATTCATCCTAAAATAATGGAACCATTCTTTCTTCATTCTGTTAATTTCTCATTTAATGTATTCTGGTGTATGACCAGTGGGCCAAAAGCAGAGGCAACATAAATGCTGAAGTAGAAAGAGAATATAACTAGGTGAAAATAAGCTATGATAATTTACTGGGAATATGCAAGTAGAATTTTAACCCAAATAAAAACATTTTACTTGCTACGTCTGTGCTCTTTTCTGTTCTATCTTGGACACTCACTTTCTGTCTCTCCTGCCTTTAGCTGATTCCTCATTAATCCTAGGATTTCTGATTTCCTGAAAGTTAAATTATGACAGCTTTTTCAGAAGGATCTTTTTTTCTTTTTTAAAAGGTGATGCACCTTAACACTAAGTATTTCTGGTGCCAGGTGGATATGTATTCAAAAATTTAAAATTATACTTCCCAGTAACATGGCACTAATTCAATAATCTATTGCTAAAGAGGTAAAAACTATCATTCAAGTAAACTTTTGAACATTTCTGCATTTATATTGTATTATATATTAGAGGTATTTAAAGTGTGGTAGGTAGCTGAATTTTTCCATTTAATGGAAAGTACTCAGGTAGTATCCAAGTCATATAAATTTATGCACACCCTTAGAGGAAGGAGTATCCTGTCTTTGGAGTGCAAATCTGATTAAATGTAATCATATAAGACCCCAAAAACATTTTATCTCTGACAGCGCATGTGGTTCCCCAACTTTGTAATTATAGCATCATTAATAACTATAATCATGTTTCATTGAACCAATAAAAAATATTGGCTATGGGAGAAGTTGTTATGAAATTAAGAAAGGGACAATTCAGTATTTTATTCATATCAGTCTACTAGGAACCTGAGTTTGAAACACGGTTCTGAAAATTAGAAGAACATTGAATATGCAGTTAATAAAATTTTGCTGCTAACACATTTTTCCCTCAAAATAATCTAATCTTTATCTATACTGTGCCTTCCCATATACCTGAGACACCTGAGAAGAACAGAATAATTAAAGTGCCTTGAGCTAAGTTTGTGGCTTCTCTAAAAGTTTAATAATCCTACCATGGAGATTGCTTTAAAAGAGATTGCAGAATATTTTTTAAAAGGAAAAAGTGTTCCCTTTTTTTACTTAGAGGGAACACATGTATGAAGTGAAAATGCATTTATTGCATTATTGTCTACCTAAGCTGTTCCCATAATAAGGAGAAACCTGCATTTCATCCTTAGCTGAACTACAGATATTCAAGTTAGGCCACAAAAAATGGAGGATACCATTATGTACTAATTATATACTAATAATACAATTATATACTAATACAATTATATACTGATTATTCTACGTACATAAGGAAAAAAAGTTAACTCACTGAACTGGAAAATACGTAGATAAAGAGTATACAGCAGATTTATCTCTGCTTTTATACATATATTTTATTATAAGGTGATGTGGACTTTCTGAAAAGATCAAACTGCTATAGTGGCTAGTCCAGCCATTAAAATAATTATGGAGATTTCACAACAGAAAGTTACACACTATTCTTATTAGTGTTGTGCTGCACTTAAAGTATTCTTCTAATCAAGATAGAGCGTATGTTGCTTCAATGAGATATTAGATGAGTTCAGATTCAATGTTAGGGAAGGCTATGAAATAGATCATGCTGGGTGTTATTACACAGCATGTACAGGACAACCAGGTGATCAGGCCCAGTCAGCATGAGTTCATGAAAGGCAGGTCCTGCTCGACTAACTTGATCTCCTTCTATGACAAGGCAACCCACTTAGTGGATGAAGGAAAGGTTGTGGATGTTGTCTACCTGGACTTTAGTAAAGCCTCCAACCCTTGTTTCTCACTACATTCTCTTGGAGAAACTGCTGCATATGGCCTAGACAGATGTACACTTCTCTGGGTAAAAACTGGCTGGCTGGCCAGGTCCAAAGAGTTGTGGTGAATGGAACTAAATCCAGCTGGTGACTGGTCACAAGTGGTGTTCTCCAGAGTTCAGCCTTGGACCTAGTTCTGTTTAACATCTTTATCAATGATCTGGATCAGGGGATTGAGTGCACCCTCAGTTAAGTTTGTGGACAACACCAAGCTGGGTGAGAGTGTTGATCTGCCTGAGGGTAGAAAGGTTCTACACAGGAACCTGGACAGGCTGGATTGATGGGCCAAGGCCAACTGTATGATTTTCAACAAGAACAAGTGTTCGGTCCTGAACCTGGACCACAATGATCCCATGCAACACTCCAGGCTTCGGGAAGAGTGGCTGGAAAGCTGCCCGGAGGAAAATGACCTGGAGGTGTTGATCAACACCCAGCTGAATAGGAGCCAGCAGTGTGCCCAGGTGGTGAAGAAGGCCAAGAATATTCTGACTTGTATCAGAAAGACTTTGGCCAGCAGTACGAGGGAGGTGATTGTCCCCCTGTACTCAGCACTGGTGAGGCCACACCTTGAGTACTGTGTTCAGGTTTGGGCTACAAGAAAAATACTGAGGTGCTGGAGTGTGTCCAGAGAAGGGAAACAAAGCTGGTGAAGGGTCTGGAGAATAAGACTTCTGAGGAGCATCTGAGGGAACTGGAATTGTTCAGTCTGGAGAAAAGGAGGCTGCGGAGAGACCTTATCACTCTCTACAAACTATTCATAAGGAGGTTGTAGTGAGGTGGGGGTTGGTCTCTTCTCCCTAGAAACAAGCAACATGACAAGAGAAAATGTCCTCAAGTTGTGCCAGGGAGATTTAGATTGGGTATTAGAAGAAACCTCTTCACTGAAAGGATGATCAAACAATGGACCAGGCTGACCAGTGGGGGGGCTGAATCCCTGGAGGTGTTTGAAAGGTGTGTAGACATGGTGCGTAGGGACGCGGTCTACTACTGGACTTGGCAGAGCTAGATCAATGGTTGGACTCAATGAATGGCTGACTCTGTTAAATATACCTCAGTTTACAAAATAATTCTGTTGTCCTCTCTGTAGTTGTCCAAACCTCAGAGCTACTTGTTTTAATTCTCATAAAGCTCTTAAAGTGGCATCATCTGCTCTTGACAGGACTCTCATTACCCTGCTTCAGTCCTACACAATGAATCTAATTCAATTTTAGCCTGTATAACACCAGCAAAATTACATTTGTGCAAAGCACAGGGGACAGGCTGCATCCCAGAAATAGGACTAATGGCCCAGTATAGCCTGCAGGCCTTAGACTTTTCAGGCTGTGCATTTGAAATTCAGCTCTGGTTGTGAATACAAAGCAGCTAAAATGCTTGCATCAGTTATCTCATGTATTACTTTCCTGAAACAAAGGGCTATGTCAGGGAACATGGAAGAATCTTTATGATGCCTTAGAGCAATGACTCAATCTTTTCAACAGCAAGAACTACAGCTTTTGAAAAAGATGTGCACACATTTTGCACAGTTTCACCACAAATCTTTTCATTTGCAGTTAACTAAAATGAGGCAGAATGTTCAATGTTCTCCTCTTATGAGTTTCTCATACTCAGTTGTTTGCCAGCTTGCACTCTCAAGAGTATCTGTGGCTTGAAGAAAACTGCAACAGTTTACTGAACAGCCATTCAATTTTTTTACAAAACAGCCAACATTCACAAACTGTGGTTTGAGAAACATCACCCTAGACATCTGTCCATGTCTCAAAAGCGCTTCTTCCATATGAGAATCTGCAGTCAGGATCTAAGTGTTAATTTGTACTGAAAGGATGGATCCTCTGTCAGTCTAATTTTAATTTATTGTTTCCCAAGTGAATTCACATACAAACAGCCAGCTTCTTAATACCCTGCAGATCAGAATTCAGAAGAGTACTTTCAGCTGGAATCAGAGAAACTCCACACTGGGCCTTTGTTCAGCAGCAAGGCAATCAGACTGGATGAGGTTGTTGAAGTATACTGTGCTATATATATACCAGCTGCAGTATACCAGTTTTGGTTTATGAAAGACATCATAAAGCTCACAGGCCTTTTACATGCACTCAAGTGAACCAGGCTTGAATGCAGGGGACCCTTCGCCTGAATTTAGTATCGCCCCACTTAGTGGCTTCCACATTTGAGCATCCTGGTCAATATTGATCCAACTTAGAGGGCTTTCTCAAGCAACGTGCATAAAGTCCAACAGAGAAAGGCAATTACACATGTGTTAATCACCAGTGAGTCTTTATAATTAATGAAATGGACATGACTTCAGCACATGTTTTAAAGCTTCCCCTTAGCTGGTGGCCAGATGAAGGGCTGAGTATCAGCCACACTTAGAAATTGCTCCTCAGTAAATCGTGGCAACTTTAGTGTCTCACACCTGCCACCATTAAGTCCTTTGTTTGCACAGTCTGCTTGTTATACTATATGAAAATATCTGTTTCAAATTCTGCAGAAGTATTTTAAATAAGACAAAGTAACACTACTTTGAATTTAGGACTAAAAAAGGAAACAAAAGTAGAAGCCTGGGTATGTTAATTAGCAATAGTCTTCATGGAACAAAATGATATACACATTACTAGTGCTAAAAGATGATGGTGGACAGGAATTCAAAAGCTCATTTTAAAGTCAGGGCTCCTTCAATATAAGGCTGACTGCCAAGTCTAATGTACATGAAAAGCAAATCTATAATTCCCAGACTGCTGTAAAGAGGGAACTTGCTTCACATCAAGCAAATGTACCCCTGAATCTCCACTCACCCCTATAAGCCAAGCATTTCTATGAAGTTCAGTATAATGATTCCTCTTTTATTCATTATACGTAAGGAAAATCATGCCTAAAAGGCATTGTCAATTGCTCATATTTTCTTTTTATTCCTCTACAATTTTTTTTTTTTTTTTTTTTTTCTGATGAGACTGCATCATCTTGAACGCAACCAAGACCTCTTCATTAGGAATGACATCTCTGCTGTCTCTTCAGGCAGATTTTTTTCTGTCAAACTTTTTGCTTTGATGTTGAGTCAACTCCCCTAAGTGAAGGATCAGTGAATACAGGCAGGCAAGGAATAAAGTGGTGTAAGGTGTTTCCTTGGCAATGTGCATATCTTTGTCACCAGAACAAAAAAACAAAACAAAACAAAACAAAAAAACAAAACAAAACCAAAAAAATGGCACCAATTTACTCAAGAACAAAAGAAATGGAAAGGCTTTTGAAATCTGCAAGCCAGAAAAGGGAGCACTAATACTGTTCATGGACTGCTGCTCAGCAAGACAGAGAATTAACACACCTTTTGAGTTAAGAGGCCAGCCATAAAGGTAATGAGATCTAGTTTAATCTAAGCTGATGTGTTTTATGTATACAAATAAACGGAAGACCTGGCACAGACCATATTAACTCAGACTGAACCTCTACTGTCCTTGAAAACCTGTTTTGCACAGCTAAGCAAACAAAGGAAGAAAAACAAGAGCTAAATCAACCCTTTGTACAGGTGTAACTGAATGCATAAACCAGAAATTTTTATTTCTTCTTGCCACACATAGAAAAATTCATAAAGAATGAATATTTATGAGGAGCAAGTTGAATTTTTTTGTTACTGGACAAGAGATTAGGAAAAAACACAAAAATTTTGTAATTAGGGCACAGAGATGTGATACAATGCTGTACTTGTAATTGTTTTAAATTAACAGCAAGATAAAAAGTAGAATCTTATATAAGATATTGTGAGGAAAAAAACCCAAACATGCCTTATGGCACATCTCCAATAGGCACAGCCCACAAAAGAAAGCTCATTTCAGCAGTCTTACAGATGCTTTGGTTTTCAGTCACAATCTTGTTATATTGGAAAGCAACTGATCGTCCCAAAGACTTGCTAGTTCTAAGCAGGCTAGAAATTAGCAGCCTTCTGCACATATGAAAAACACTTTTCACCCTAGTGAAATAAAAAGGGACATGAAAGGCTAATAACAAGAAAGGTAAAAAGATTACATTTTCAAAAGAGCTTCATGAAATTTAAGCGTCTTTGTCCTATTTGGCACTTATCCCCAACTATATGCAAGATTAATCTGCTAAATCTTCTGAAAACAGTTATTAGACATTTGAGTCACATTAGCCCTTTTCAAAGTGTTATCACATGAAAGAAAAGGAAAAAAAATGTCATCAGGCATGATTTTTCTGAAAAAAAAATGTGGTATTTTTGAGTGTCTTTAAAAAAAACATTTCTAAAAGTCTCGACTCCTAAAGAAATTTTTTCCTTCATTTTTTTTCCACTGCAGGCCAGTAAAAATATATTATTCATAGCATATTATACCCCTTTATAGATCTATGCAGATCATGGTGTGTATCAAGTTTTGTAGAGGCATAGAGCTTAGAAGTGAGCAAAAGATTTTTTTGACTATGTACAAAAACACAACAAAGATTACTTACTCCATTATGACAACAAATGCTAAAATTTTGCTTTAACATGAAATAATAATTTGGTGTTCTAAACTGCCTGGAGGAGTAGATCTGCTGAAAAAGGAAATATTCTTCTCAATTATGCACTTGTCATAGTAGGACAAAACTTTGGGATTTCATCCAGTCTAGCACTGGCCTGTGTCAAAAACTGGGGGATTATGAGCTCTAGATACTGAGATACAAACATTTGCTTTTCTGGACTGCTGTGGAAGCAGGCATCTCTGACAAATAAGAAGAAATTATGACAACTTAAAATTTCCACAGCCAGATTCCCTATAGCTCACCCATTAGAGGTAAGTCAAATACAAATATCTGTCTGACAATGTCTGATCTTTCTTATATTTGGGGCATGCGATGGAGGCCAATTTCTTTGCTAAAGAAATTTCTTGAAAACACTTAAGTTTGAGACACCATAATTTATTTTGTTGCCTTTAAACTTGATTTATGCATGGGTCAGAACCTGAAGAATAAAAGTGTGCCTTTGTAAAAGCGACAGCTCAGAATACAAGTGTTAGGAGATTATAACTTTGCATTGTAACATGCAACCGCAAAATTCATTTATTCAACTGCCTAATATAACTTTAAGTCCTTTTAAGACATAATTTTTGCTAAGAAGTGCAACCAGCTTTTCAGATGAGTTGCTTACATTGCACAGAAAGGTATGTGAGGAATAGTCATGGAAACTGTCCTAGTATTCCAGATTAGCTGCCTACCCATCCCTCTGTTAGGGATGAGATCATCTACTCAAGACAAAAATATCATATCAGAAGCAATAGGCCCACCGATTAATTAAAATCAAGTACTCACAAAGAATGGGATAAGACCAGAAGCTTTGTCTTCATCCAAAACCTTCTGTAGGGCTGAACCACAAACAGAAAATTTATCATCTGAAGAAACATTTTTAATCTTCACACCAGCAATTAATGCAGCCCTTTCCACCGATGAATGAGCCTACAAGAAAATTGGCAGGGTTTAAGACAGAAACTTTTATTAGAATGCAAGAAGTGTATTTGAATTTGAAAACAAGAAATCTTTTCTTTCAGGTGAAGCAATACTTGAGATCTTGGAACTGTTGCTGGTACGTAACAGATGTGTACCTCTCCCTCTTTCACACGAAGAGACAGACAGACACACATACACATACACACACACACACACACACTCCAATACACTGAAGTATTCTTGAAGCCAGAGGAGAATTCAATTACCCTCAGTGAGAGCTTTAATTAACATGTTCACAATTAGGTAGGATTGATTAAGAGCTTCAGGATTTGGCTCCAAATCAACCAAAAGACACGCAGATAATCAGCTTGCCTGAGAAGGATTCAGTTTCTCATTAGCATACTTTTATGTTGTATAGTTTTGCTGAACCCTTAAAAAATATGCATCATGGGATGGGATATGGAGGGATATTTCCTTGCATTAGCATTTTTTTTTAAGATTACATAGTGAATAAATTGTAGTCCAGTCATTCATTCATTTTGATAGGCTATTAAGAATCATTCCCAATACCTTATTTTATTCAACTCCCCTTAAAGAATATTTTTCAGAATATAAAGTACATCTCAGTATATAATAATATCACTAGCAAATTATTTTTTTTTATTATTTTTAAATTGTGAAGTACTATATTGTAACAACTCTATTGTATGCTTAGTGACAAGATACTCTCCTTTAGAGCATGACTAAGGCAAACAAACAAGCTATTTTTCCTTCCACCTTCTACAAGATTACTTACTGTTAATTTGAATGAGAAAAATTCTTCACCTTTTCATGTCATGACTATTTTCATTCATAATATTCACCCTGCCCCATGTTGGTGCTTGCTAGTGCATAAATGAACACTCACCAGTTCTATTCTAATTTAGGATATAACCATGGATAGAGATTAAACCAAAACATAGGCTCAACTAGACTAGATGATGACAAGGTTTCTGCCTTTCAACTTTCATCAGCTTGAGAAAATATGGAAGTTTACACCTGAACTGCTTTTGAAGTGAAAAACTTTGTGTGTACCATAGCAATACCGTATTTCATTCAAGTGTAAAATGGTAGGAGGTATGTTATAACTTTTTATACAAGAAGTGTAAATAAAGCAAACTACAATAATACACTGAGGCTGTTAGCCATTCAGAACGTCAGAATTCCTTCCTCATGTCTTCAAAATTGTATTAAGACTCCTCACTACAGCTACTCACAAACTAAAGGTTAAAACTGCCAAGATGTTTTCAAATTATAATAGATATTTGGTGATCTGCTGCTTCCTGGAATTCCTAGTCCTAATCAAAGTAGTTCGGAATCTCCCACAGTCCTTGGGGAGAGCAAGGAACCAAATAGAAATCAGTGAAATGAGTGGGCAGGTACTTAAAGTAGCCAAAGAAACATGGGGAAAAAAATGTTGATGAAGGGAATGGCCTGAGAAAATGGCCTAGAAAACCACCCTGGCTTCTGTCTTCGTCCCAAATAGTCAGGTGTCTACTGTTCAGGGTAGCTGGATGCTCCTTTTAGCTCCAAGGTCTCACATTCAGTGTCCTTTGCAAAAGAAGACTCAGTCAGGATATCCCAGGCACTACAGCACATAGGGATCCTCTTCTGCTGTCATGAAACCCCTAAAAAGTTCTGGGGGAAAGCTTTGTTGCCAATCTTGTTCTGTATTCATTAACACAAAGCAGAATTATTTCAGTGGGATAAAGATTTTCCCAGAATGCCAAGAAGCTAAAATGATCTCCCCAGATACATGAGATCTGAGTTCATCTTTCTGCTCTGGGCCTCCTTATAAGCCAACTTCTTATCTCCCTCCTAATACCCTCTTGAGGTGTTGTGCTCTGTCAGTGCATATCATTGTCTCCCACAAAATGTCCCAGGCTTACTTTCTTTTGTGGATTATTGCCTATGAGTCACACAGATCTGCTCTTAATGCAGAAGGACCAGTGAGCTCTGCAACAATCTGCTTTGAAAGGTCAGCAATATCTAAAGGCAAATCCTTCTGTAAACATAAGATCCTCTGACCTTCAGTAATCAGCAAGGCCTGTCAATCCTCATTTCAGATGAACCACTTATATGGGACAAAAATGAAAACAAGTGAAAGGCTTTGTGCATCACTGGGTCAGAGTCCGAGCTCTGGCACTGTCGGTCTGCGCAACACAGACCACAGGGTCACAGACAGAAAAAGGACAAGTATCCTTGGTGTCTTTTGGAAACAGCTTCTCATTGTTTCTTGTCCTGGCTCTTCTACAGGTGTAGTCTCTCTTCCTATCAGAAAAGACCAAGCATGCTTTTGACTTTTTTTCCAATACTTTTTAACATGCACTTAGTAGTAAATCAAAGCAAATCTAAAACTTGTCCCTTTTGTTCTGCATAATCAGATGTTACTTTAAACTAAACATCAAGTAGTAAGGAAGCTTCTTCTGTCTCATTGACATTTCGATAGAAAATGTCACAGATGTGACAACATGAAACAACAAGGCTCTTCAGTGGAATTAGTGTGTCAGAAAGGTAGGAGCAGCAGAACTTACAAGACAAAAATGTGCTTTTTTTCACAGTAAAAGCCCCTCATGGTCCTGGCCTGCTGTGAATTTAGTCTCAGTCTGCTATATACCACTCACAGAAATAAAGGATTATGCTTTCCATTTTCTTAGAAGATTTCTTAGCTGGATTGATACATGGAGTTCTTAGAAGTTTTTTCTTTGAAAAAATGTTTTGGGTTTCTTCAAGTAGTAAGATCAATTTGCTTTGTGTTCATGCACTAGGTTTGTCTTTGCACATGTACCTGCACCCATGCACTCATACCAAGGAGGATGTATATATGGTTTTTTTGCACACATGTATGTAGGAAGAAACCTGGATGTAGCAAAAGATGGTCTACACTTACTCAGCACAAATGAAATTAACACTTTACTCAAGGAGACTTATCCACTTCAAATGAGGTCTGTTTGTAAAGAAGAAATATTTAATTTAACACTGACCTCCAGATATTTACTCTTTGTATTATAATAGCACATGTGAGATTCCAGCCTGCTTATGATTTACAGTAACATTTAAATGAGCCAAGCTAAATAATCACCAATCTAAAAAGTTTATACTTAATTCACCTGCCTGTTGCGATGGCTGAAATTTGAAAGTATTGAGCCCATCTCTCCATGTTTTTAAGAGGTACTCACCTGATCAGAAGCATAGGCCATCAGCCTGCTCATGATGTCTGCTTCTGTTAGCTCAGGCTTTTCTGACCGTACCCGCCCGATAGCTTTTGTTCTTGCAGCAAGCAGTGACATCAGGGTGGCCTCACTTGCACTTCCCTATGGCAGAAATTGAAGGAAGGTTCAAAAGGAAGATATTCCAGAAGAAAAGCAACATTTTCTTCTGTGTGAATCTGTGAAGTCGTTAAGAGAAACTGTACATAAAACACTGTGCAATCTCATGCTTTTCAAGAATTTGTGTGAAAGTAAGGGAGGAATCTCTGCTTGATCTTGGTCTTCTCCATCCTGCTACCTCTGTCTGCTCTCTTTAATCTCTATGTTTGTTCAGTTAAGGCACCAGACTTGCAACCAGTGCTACAGCCCTGGATTTACAGACTTGAGCACATGCAAAAAGGCCCTCAAAGCAGGTGCCAATCATTTGTTAACCAGTAACAACAGCAGAGTAATTGCTGATTTATGATACCTTGCATTTCTGCACATTTAACTTCTATCAGAATCTGACTGCCAGCTGTCATTTCTGTCAAGTAATATACACAATTATAATGCTTATTTAACACTTAGACTTGCCCTGGGCAAGTAAATTATTGTGGAAAAATGAGTTTTGTGGAAAAACTAAGTTTTTAGCTACTTTTGAAGTTCAGCAATTGTCATAAGAATCTTGCTCATATTAGTAAGCATGTCTCAGAAATAACCCCGGTGTCAATGATTTTGAAGTGATTTTTCTCATCCTGTACCAAAAATTCTATCCTTTCTGTTGAAGACCTGAGTATACTAACTAATTATGACAGATATTTAAATACTTGGGAAGTCTTATTTCTACCCTGGAGGTGGACCTGGTGCTACATATTTTATACATGAGAATGATCGCAGTGAACTCAGACCCTCTCCCAGCACTGAAGTTAGATATTTATACAAGACAGAGCTGCCTTTCACACATGTCAACATCTCAACAGTGAATTAACTCAATCCAGCTGAAATTCAATAGTCTCATGAATGAAGTAAGCAGGAAAAAGAGCAGTCTCTAAATATTTACTAAATGTATTGCTAAGACAATTATATTTTATCTGCTTTTCTTGTGGTGTGGAATTAGAGGAATGACTCCAGGGTCTACATCAGAACACAAAGACAAATATTTTTTGCACAGTTTGGTGTATTTCTTATAGCTACTGCTGCTGCATACAGCATCATAGCAACTGAGGGAAATATTACAGATGCAGAATAGTACAGGAGAATAAATATCCCTCTTGCATCACTTAAGATAGAACTTCCGTATGGAGACAAAAGGTGAAAAAAAATCCGTCCATTAACTGCAGAAAACATAATTTGTCGATCTGTTTAATATACTCTGGGTATAATCTGTAGTCAGGAACTCAGAATGCTCTTCGGGGTATCTGAACATTAAAAAGTTAAATAAGACAAAATAATTATTTAGGATCCCTTAGTACTCAGTGGAGAGAGGTAAGTATATCCAGAAAGCAATAATTCTCTCCATTTATGGGAAATATTCTGGACTGAGATAAATGATTCCTCTAAAGATACCTTCATACATGTTCAACTTTGTCTAACAAAATGTGAGATTGTGGAGAGCTGCCTCGATAATTTGAGAGACCTGAGAGCTAGTGTAAAGGCAAGGTCCCATATTGCAAAGCAAAGCTGACAAAAGATAGCAATGAGACAAGGCCTGCTACCAGAAAAAAAAAGATGAAGCAAGGCTCATTGCCAGATAAGATAGCAAAGAATTTGGAGGACACCTTCTGTGAACAAGGGGATTATGTATTCTATTAACTTTTGGCCTTAACCAGGATGTTCCAATGTGGGAGAGTGCTGTGTCTTGTTAGCAATGTCTGTAGCAAGCAAAACAATGGTCTTTATTGCATCTTGCTTTTAAAACAATCCACCTCATCATGATGTCATGTTTTCTCTGAACTATAAAAGAGCCCTACTGATGAATAAAATCAGACACACTATGAACAAGTGTATGTCCTGCCTGGCCTCAAACTTTTTTCTCCTCTCTGTTTTTTTCCTCACTGTGTTCACAAGACGAGATGAATCTCACACAATGTAAGTATCCTTATAAGAAACTTCTGATGTCATGTCTTTATTAGCAAAACTATTTCTGCCATGCTCAGCACAAAATTATTTAAGTAACAGTGAAAAAAATACCCATGCTTCCTTGGGTAATAGGTGTCCAGCAGATGTAAGGAATGGTTTACTGTCAAGAACATAACGTATTTTCTGAGAACCTGGGCTTTTTCCTATATTTTTTCCAAGCAGTATAAAATATTCTAAAAAAAATAACCTTTCTAAACAGGGGATCTTTGCTGTAAAGTTAGTTCTAGAAACCTTGCATTTAATATGTGGGAAATAAAACTAATTGCTACTTTTATTGAAACATATATTTAAAGGGTTAATGAAAGTCTTTGCAATATATGTGGAGAAAAATTACCTGTTTTGTCTTCTTTTTTTTGTTTTTTTTGTTTTGTTTTGGTTTGGTTTGGTTTGGTTTTGTTGTTGTTGTAATGAAAAGGCCCTGTAAAACTGTTACTGTCTATGCAGGACATGTAAGGAATATACATATTAAAGAAATGCACACAAATAAATGAAAAAAAAATGGCTGTAGAAAATTTCAAAGGTTAAGGCATTAATTTCAGATCTGGAAATTTAAGTCCCCATTGTTCTGGAGACTGCCTGGATGGACAAGGAAATGACTTAGGCTAAACAATAGCCTCAGCCTTCTGAGAAGCACCACAAGATGTTTCGGTTTGCAAGACTCTTCTGTTCACCTGGAACCAAAGTGTCATTGTAAAAATTTTGAGGAAAAAGCCTTCTGGTTCTTGAACTATTTGGCTAACTGAAAAGAAAGATAAATCAGCAGTGTTCCTTGCCAGACCAAAGACAGGCTGAGACTCATTTTGTTTCACCCTTGAAATACTTTTTCTTTGCAGAGCAAGGAAACTCTTTAAAATTCAAAGTAGGTACGCTTTTCAGCAGTATATCTAGAATGAACAGCAGGATACAAGCTTCAGGAAGAAACTTGCTTTCTCACTTATTTTTAAAAGCTGTTCTTCCTCCTCTTGACTGGTGTATTCTGCATTAAGTGAAGGATGATGATACCTTTCCTTTTACTGCAAGCAAACAAAGGTTGCCATGGCAAGCATACTCAAGAGGCGGAAGAAATATCAGCAAGAGCTGATGTTCATGTCCACCAGAGCTCTGAACTGAAATTTTCTTTCATCTTTTGCCATTTTCAAGTGTCATACTCCACACAACAACAAAGAGCTTCATATTGACACAGATTTTCAAATGTAATTAAAAGTCAGTTTTCACAGGCTCACCTTTTCCCATTGCCACAATAATTACATCGTATTTACCAAGAGAATGACTGGCACTTACGCAGGCTCATGTTGTCTTTGCCTCATGCACTCTTACTTGTATCATTATTGTTTCAAGAGCAAGACAAGAAGATCTGCAGCACAAATTGCTTCATTGTAAGCAGGAACACAGAGCACTTTCAATTCTTAACACTGACTAGTTTCTGATGAAAATTATTAGCAATCCAGCACTGTCAGCTTGGGAGGGCAGTGTTCCCCACTGATAACCATCAGGCATAACTGCCCATTTGCACTGGTACAAAATAAATACTGTTGAGACACATAACAAAAGCTTGATTTCTTGAGCACAACCCCCTCCCTAGTAATCATAATGGAAAAGATACTAACAATCCTAACAGAGCAAGAAGATGACTGAAAAGTTATTTTGGAACTACACTAGTGTAGGTGCAGCTGTACCTAGGAGAACTGTAGTGGTTGGGCTAAATTCATACTTGCCTGGGAATATGTTGGGAAGAATTTATTAGAATATGCTGTACGTATTGCAGGTTAGATCAAAGAAAAAAGCCCTCACTTCTGGCATCTAATTCAGATGTACTTTTAAAACCTATCTTAGGGGATTTTTTTTTTGGTTTTTTTTTAAGGTCTTTCCCGACCTTGTTGAGTCTATGACTATAAAATGGAATGTGCCCTGGCCTCGAGTGACCATACTCTAGAGATTATCAAAGGAGCACAGAAGAATTATTTAAAATTCATTCTTTTTCATAGTACAGATCTGTTTCAGTGAGACTAATAGCTATGACCAGAGTCTTCATTTAGAGAAAGACTGCACTTGTGGAGCCATGACTGACAAACAGTATACTTTTGTATGCAAGTTTGCCCATTGATTGTACATATATTCTCTTCAGACATTGTAAGCTTTCACTAAACAGTCACAGTCAAATTTTGGGAGCCTTGTTCTGTATTGGACACTGCACTGTAGTCTGAAAATTTTATTATCTACTGATAAAGCCATTTACGTTCAAATTTTGAGTAGCCCTGAATTATATTTTAGTATTCCAATGTTTGATTTTATTAGATAAGGAAAACTTATTAAAGTAATTTCAACTTCTTTGACAAAGATTGATAGATTTTTTACTATAATCTGTTATTTTTACCTATAGAAGATTCTCTCCTGTGTTTTTATCCATTACTTGAAGGAATGCTGTTTTGGAAAATGACTGAAGTAAACAACTGAACATGTCTAAGGTGAAATTCATGGAAACTTTTGAAACCACCTTCCATGATGCTGTACTTAAAAGCCTCAGATATATTTCTATTTAGAAATGTGGTTGGCTTTTTTTTTTTTCTGTTTTCAGCCATGAAACATTGCTGCATATTGTTGGTAAGTATGGGCTCACTCCAAATTGAAGACTCCATCCTAAACAATATTTCAATCTTGTAATGTGAATTTAAAACACAAATTCCACTATTAAGTTGAACTACTAACAGTTCTTCAGAGAGAAGAGTATTTCAGAATTCTGATGCTCTGAAAGCAACATTTTTTTCATGAATGGTCCTGCCCACCTATGGACATTCTCACAGTGCATCAATCTTTTTGAAAATCTGAAAGAAACCCATGGGGCAGAAAAAAAATATCTTCCCTTTATTAGTGTTTGTTATTAAGGTTTTATACAACTCATAAAGTCCACAAACTCAACCTGTATTCTGTTTTCATTCCCCTCTTACCTGAATGACTCCTCCACCTTGGCCATCCTTCCCAGCTAAAAACTCTTCAGGTAAATTAATCATTTTTCCTAACCAATCCAGCATGACAGTCTCCAGCTCTGTGCAAGCTGGGCTTGCAGCCTGTGTTGAAAAATAAACCAGAGAATAAAACAGAGACCATTTTATTCATGTTGCTTCTGTACTTACTAAAAAAATGTAAAACTGGACCTCACATGGAACCATGACTATCAAATTTCAAAGCTAGCATTTGGATCTTGAATATTTTTTTTTAACATCAAATACCAACCTCTTTTGAGAAGAGCCCATCTCTTATGAATATGTGTGTGGGGGTGTAACACAAACATTAATTCATCCAGATGATGAGAGAAGTAACAACCCTGGGAGACAGGCAGCAGTCATACTCATTAATGAATTATCAGTAAGTTTGCATTGCTACCACTAAAATTTCTAAGAGGAAAAAGCTTTTTATTACTGGAGTCATTCAGGGTGTCTATGTGAAAACACTTAAGTAGTCAAGGATATACCTATAAAAATTGCCCTGTGACTTCACTGCTGTTAATCAATAATTTAGCTGAAGAATGTTTCTAAAATGCTTAAAATTATGGCAAGGTGAAACACCATTATCACATAGCAGTACATACACCATTAAACTTACCCAAGAGAAGCCCACACAACCTATTCCACCACACAACATGTCTGCAAGAAGAGTTGGGAAGGAAGAGCCTGCAGGGTAGTAGGCAAAAAAGTACGGACTGTGCCAGTGAGTCACCTGTATTTAGGAGAAAACGGTCATTTTTAACTAATGCAGGAAGTAGAAACATATTGCCACAAAATCAGAACTGATTAAAAACTTGGACCAGCTAACAGTTATCTACTACTTGGCTCTAACACAGGATCCCATTTTTTAGAAAAGCTTACCTTGTTTTTTCTCAGTTTTTTTCTCTATATTTTACTCAAATTAGAAATAAATTCTGTTTTTTCCCCACCACCTAACAGTTCCAAAAATAAGAGTTCTCCATTTGTCTGTCTAGAAGACACAAACTGAATGGTCAGTGGCAATGTGAGTTTCTGTTCAGGGTACTGTTCTTGAGCTCCTGCTTTCAGAGACATCAATATTTTGTTCTTAGATCTCTTCTCATGCAACTGCATCTTAGCAGGATTGCCTTCAGTGCAGCAGAGGTCCACAGAACTTTCTTGCCTGCATTCTGGAGTTATTTGTGAAAATTCAGGCACAAATAGCTCCTCACCACAAAATGAATCAATCCATTTCAGTAGTCATTACCTTCTGTAGAAAATTAAACTATTGTCTACCTATAATAAGTTGTGACTTATGTGCAGTTCCACTTTACATGTACTAATATGGCAGAACAATACAATAACTGAACAAATTGTAATCAATTATCTTGCAACAGCAATATTTAGAATTATGTGGAACGTCTATGAAATTTTAAGGATCTGTGAGATACTTGATAGGGCTCCACAACTCCAAGCTATTAAAATTCAAAACCAGGAAATGTACTGGCACACTGCAATGCTCAGTGGAAATTGATGTGGTATGTTAGGCAAAACCAGCTTTTGCATTCAATATAAAAGGCAAACTGTAGAAAAAGGTACTTCTAGAGAATTAGATGGACTTCAAGCAAGAATTCAGCAGAATGCATCTTTCCTTGGCTTGAAATCCAGAGCTGACAAGTTATTGAAGCTCAGCTTTTTCTTAAACCATTTTGTTTTCCTTTTTTATATATAATATTGGAGCACTTCTGTTATAACATGAGGATGGTAAGAGCATCCTGACAGCCTCACTCACCTGAGCTCAGTGTTTCCTTACTGTTTTGTTCTGCATTCCCATATTTATTGAATTATTGAATTTATTTATTGAATTCATAATTCAATGAATTTTGCCTTTCACGCTCCCCTTTGCTCCAGCTTGTGATGAGGTTTCTGGTTCTGGAGCTAATTTAGGGATCACTGCACTGCAAATACCTCTTCTAGTTCTTCTAACCTGCTTCATGCCATCAACCAGCTCTTGTTTACATGACATGCTCCATACTAAGGGGAAACTGTCTTAACTCCTGTATACCCAATGAATCAGCTCCCACCTTCTCCTCTGTAGTACACTGTATCTAATGTTTTGGTTGCCCCTATCTCTTTCATATGAAAACAGATCCTGTCCACTACAATCTTCCTAAATTAGCCCTGTACTTGGTATGTTGGTATGTTCAAGATTTCATTTTTACTGGTTATTGGGTCCAAACCTGATCAAATCAGCTATTCAAAGAGAGGGTATCTCTTACATCTGGTCAGCATCTTTTTATTTGCTATAACAAAGTTTTAGAGTACTTGTGGCAAACACCTTCCTTCACAAATCTGACAAAAATTGGTGGGGACCTGGTTCTTCACAGGAAAATAATAGATAGATAAAAATATACCAGACAAACAGTGGTTGCTGATAGGACCCACACGGACAGCCTTTCACTGACGTCCATAATGAGCCAGGGCTGCCACTCTATATCTCTCCAGCTCTAATCCCCTGTGATCTGTAAGACTTGTGACATTCATCTTGGGTTAATCAAGTTAAACTGCCTACTTGCTGGGAGCCATTTGTTTGATGAAACACAGCAGATTCCACTTGCACCACTCACACAGAGCAAAAAAGCCAAAAGCCCTGGGGCAAGGGCAGCTGCTGTTCCTCCTGCCTCCCCTTCTCCCTTTCCTTGAAGCAGCTGTAAGATTCATTTCTTTTGCCATGTTGGAGCAGACACACTTAGTGAAATATTGCAAAGAGCATGACATAACTGATATTTTTTTTTCCATCCCTCTGCTGATAAACAGCAACACACAAGCATCTTGCATTCAGTAATTACCACTGTAATGCTTCTCATAAAAGTTTTATTTCCAGGCTTCTTCTAAGGATGTCTGTCTTTCTGTAGCTTGCTTAGTCTAAGCCACACACTGAGCATAGATACTTCAACTGAAAGTTCATATATTACCAGATACAAGGGGAGGAAAATACTACTACTATTTGCAGTTACAACTAAAATTGATGATTTTGGGCTCTAAAGAGGGAGATACGTTTCAAGAGAACAAAGCAAGTCTGAGAGAGAAATGTGACTCCCACTGATGTTTTTGTATGCATACCCCTTCCACCTGGACTTTCTGCTGTGAAGATCAGAGTTCAGCAGTTGTTCCCTCAGCCCTCGTGTTACTATTAGAAACTTATCACTATTATGGTCATTAGCATTTTTTTTATTGCCCGTTGAAGATCTACGTCAGAACTTCATAACTTCGTAAGAAGTTTTACCACTCATGAATCCTTCTTCTTTTATAGAATAAAGATAGCAATGGGTACAGCATTGTTTCCTTACACAATTAATTGATCCTTGCTGCTCTGAAGCAACACCATTTTAACATTTTCAATCATCCAATAAGAAGCCAACATCGGAACATAACTAACACAGTACAAATAACAACATGAAGGAAACAGGAATCATTTATGGGCCACTGATAGCTTATGGGCAAAACAAGGTTTTATGACCTCTGTCATTTTACATATTCTCTCTGAAGAAGCACAGTTCCTAGTTTATAAAATGGAGATAAGACATTCCCCAGTGAAACACCGGAAAAACACAATAGCTCAAAACCACAAAATGTACTTATAAATGTTAGTCTTGCCAGAAAAAAGATGGGAGGAAGACTAAGAGAAAATACAACAGAGGTAGACGGTCTCTATATCCATCTTCAGAAGTCCCTAAAATTGATAATAAATAATTTTAGAGGTCTCTAAACCAAATGAAAACAAGTCTTCCTACGCTGAAATCTTCCTCTACTCCCTGCCTCCATGCGTTTGTCTGGCACCATCTTTTTTATGCTTCAGTTTCTGTGAGCACAGCTGACAGAGGCAGCCAAGTGATGCAGCAGGTTGTGCAGCACCATGCACAGAAGAGGTGTAGAACCCCTGCTAAGGTTACTGTATGTGAGCTCTGCAGTGGTGGTGATGCTCCACAGAGCACAGTCCTCAGCAGCAACTGCAACAGCTAACCCTGGCACATCACGGGTCTCAACCCAGACTAAGTTCCAGCTCTACAGGCCTGGGGTTGCAGGAATGATGGGGCCCCTTGGCAAGGCTGGGTGAATGGGACATGGCCTTTTAGCCTGCAGGAGGTATGTACTGGTGAAGGGGCTGTGCTACCACTTAAAGGAGCAGCAGATTGCACAGCATCAGAGGTGACAAAAAGGAGGTTATGGGGATCTTCCCTGAGATGAAACACAAGGTACCTGAACCCCCAAACATACCACCAGAGGGGCAGTCAGAATGTCTGCTTATTGGGTTGGGAAATGGAGTCCCACAGTGGTGAAGGGTAGAAGCTTGCAAACACTGGTAGCAGGAGAAAGGTTTCTGCTCCACCTGCAGGTCTGCAGCTACAGAATAGGTTCAGTGCCCTGGTTGCAGATGGGTTGGGAGCCTTGCTGTGCCTAATGCAGCACCCAAGCAACGTGAATGTTGACCCTGGTGCTGACAACACAGATTTTAAGATCAGCAGGATCCTCTTGGAGGATCAACTCCTAGGAAAAGACAGGATACACTCGAACAACCTGGGCAAAAATATGTTGCAGACAGGCAGGCTAGCCTTGTAAGGAGAGCCTTAAATTAGGAACAATGAGGGAAGGAGATGAAAAACCACAGTCAAGGGAGGAAGGTGGACCGAGTTGGCAAGCAAAGAGTGAAGGGTAATGTGTGTAAGAGATCTGGAAAACAAGATAGGACTGAATCAACCAGCCCCAAGTGTGTGAACATAAATGCCTGGGAAAGCATTAAGTTAGGAAGACTTCACCTGGAGGAAGAACAGGTTAGTAAAAACTGAAATAAACTGGACATACAGGTATCTATGGAGCCTATTGGGATGTACTCACAAGTGCTGCAGGAGCTAGAGAATATAATTGAGACCACTCTCAAATACCTTTAAAAGGTTATGGCAATTGGTGAATGTTCCTAAGGACTGGAAAGAAGCAAATATCACTCATTCCTTCAAGAAGGGCAAGAAGGAGGATCTGGGAAACTATAGGCTGTCCCAATACCAGGGAAGATGACAGAACCTTGGAGCTGTTTCCAGACATATTAAGGACAAAATGGTGCTGTGGCTAGGCAGCAATGATTTATGAAGGACAAATCATGCTTAAGCAACCTGGCAGCCTTCTACTAAATGACTGGCTTGGATAAGAGCAGAGTACAGAGCACAGGATATTGTTAAGACTTTCAATACTGTCTCCCATAGCATCCTTATGACACACTGATTAAAAAAGAACTACATAAGTGGACTGTGGAATGGAAACTTACTGAACTGCCAGACTCATATGGTTGTGAGCAGGGGCATGAAGTCCATCTGGAGGCCAGTGGTGTACCCTTGGAATCAATACCATGACCAGTACTGATAAGTATCTTCTTTAATGACCTGAACTATGGGACAGAGTGATAGTCTTAGCAATTTTACAGGTGACATAAGATTGAGAGGAGTGACTATATACACTATATAGTCATGCTGCAATTCAGCAACTTCAACAGGCTGCAGAAATGAGCCAACAGAAATCTCATGAAGTTCCAAAGAGAAATGCAAAATCCTGTACCTGAGGGAGAATAACCCCCTGCAACAGTACCAGCCAGGGATCAACTGGCTGGAAACCAGCTTTGCAGAAATGAACCTAGGGGTCCTGGTGAACAAGCTGAGCATAAGCCAGCAATGTGCCCTTGTAGCAAACAAGGCCAACAGATTAAAAGGAGATTGAACCAGATTCTTCTTAGTGGTAAGCAATGAAATGACAGTAAGTAATGTATACAAATTGAAAAACAAAAAATTACACTTCAACATACGAAAAAGCTTTTTTACTGCTAGACTGGTCATACTTTGGAACAGGACAACAGAGAAATTGTGAAGACTCCATCATTAGAGATATTCAACAATCAATTGGACTTAGTCCTCAGCAACATGCTCTAACAGACTCTGCTTTGTGACTGAATGCTCTAGAGAAGTGCCATCAAACCTCTACTGTACTATGACTTTGTAATGCTTTGCTCACAACAGTCTTCAGTATTTGGTATAAACAACACAGGCAGAATTAGATTTACTGTAAGAACTGGAATTTATGTACTTGTGCTCTTTGCATAACAAACAGCAGCATTTCACACCAGAGGAAAGTTTGGTGGTCATTTCTTCTTCAGAATGTATCACTTTGTAAACGTAAATTTATTTGCAGGGCATGTAAATATCAAGAAAAAAACAATTCAGGTAAGAGAAGTGTGATGACTTAACTGGAATTTAATATCACACTTTTTTATTCTCAAAGTATTTAACTCCTTTAAATTGCCTGTTCTTTTATTGAACATTCTCAAGTGTTCAAAGCAAAGTGTTTTCTGTTGTAATTTACAGACAAAAAAACAGGTCAATATTTTCCTCCAGTAAAAAAGGATAAGATAATTGTATCTGTGAGAAGCAACAAAACTATTTGCAGGTGCTGGACATAATTCTCCTATCTAATCTGCACTGATTTAATTCTGCTGGGTTTAAGACTTCATCCACAAATCTTTGAGAAGAGTGTAGAGATTTCCATTGATGTTAGTGGGGCTTTTTACCCGTGAAAGGACAGCAGGGTTGGCTCCAATGGAAATATGAAAAGATCATATTGAATATCAAATATTTACACAAGTCAATGAAAAGGAATTGATATTCTAGTTCACTGCCTAAACACATATGCAGAGCAGTGGTTCCATGTCTGTTCACATAGCAATCATATCACCTAGGTACATCCAGAGAAACAACCCCAAGGGGTTATTGCAGAGAACCAAAGGAGAGATTCCTCATTAATGTTTACTAATAATTCAGTCCTCTTCAAGCTACTTACAGGCCTTAAGAGACAAGTATGTATTCAAAATAAAAAAGGTATACCATGAGAGGAAAATCAAGAAAGAATTGGACAAATGCAAGATGTAACACTGATCTGTCCAAGGACTAATATTAAAGCTGTCTGCTTTAAGAGGTACTAGAAGAAGTTGACATTTAGAAGACTAGATCAATAGAACAAGTATTGGGGAGAATCCTTTCTAGTCAACTCTGTAATAAAAAGAACTCTCACAAGAGAATTTTAACATTTAAAGATCAGCTTGAAGGAACACCTTAGGCAAAGCAAACTAAATAAAAATCCCGTTTTATAAAATATTTACTGTGCTTTGCAAGTACCAAAAACATTACATGAAACTGAAAGTTATGAAGCTTTGCCTTAACCAGTTCAAGGGAGGAAAGAGGATTATTTCCAAAAGCAAACATCACAAGAAGCAAAACAATTCTGTGATTATTTCTAGAAAGAGCAGAAAGTATTAGCTGTGTGAAGTGATAGTCGTATTTAGCATGTAAAGCAGACTCCTGCTTTCAGAAGACTGATCACAAAGTATGGTTTGTAAGGTCTAGTCACACAGCCTGCAACCCACACTTTCCTTAAAGTCTTTGAAAACCTAAATGCAGCATTGACTATTACACTACATATCTATTTTTCTTACCCCTGGCATAATGATCTTCTCAATATCTTTGAAGACATCCTTAAAGCTCTCAGGATTCTGTGGTGCACAGTCTGGAATGAGAGACCTTAGATATCCTGGTTCCACATCTGGGAAGACCTGTCTTTTTTCGATATTCTCCAGGTAATCTGCAATGTAGTCCACCATCTCCTTCCCTCTCTTGCGGAATTCTGCAGCATCCATGGGGATCAGAGTTTAGGACCGACTTTCAGAAAAACCCTAGAAAAAAAGAATTACATTTAATTCTGAAAAAATATCACTAGTTTTAAACTGGTTATTCAGATGATTTATAGAATGACTCATATTGCCTTTTTGAAAAAAACCATACACTCTTTTATTTCTGCATATTAGGCCAATGCCCATACAGTGCTGCATTCTGCTTCACGCCAGTATTAGCTGGACATTGTATAGAAGTAAATCACACTGTTTAATCTTTGATGCCTAGGTCATGATTAATTATTAATTTAATACAGATAGGCTGTATTTTCTTTGGCAGAGAAGAGCGGTAGAGGCACATCAATGAAGATTCACAAATCACAGATTTAATACCTGCTGCTGCTGGCTGACACAAGGATGTGTCTGGCACTGTCATGTGGCACATAATCAACTCCTTTCTACTTTATAAAGAAGAGGTATAAGAAAATAGTTTGCTGTGTGTCTCTATTATAACCTATTATAACCTGCTGTCATTTTATCTGCTTCTTGCCTCCTGTCCTGCCTCAAGATTTATCCACTTCACTCTTTCACAGTAAATGCTGTGCCATTTACAAAGCCACATTGCTTACTGGTGTTTCAATTAAATTCACTAAGGGTTGATCTGCACTGTTTTTTTTACAGGAGGAAGTGAGGAAGCTCTGTGTGGGGCTGTCCCTATTTCCAGGATGTTGGACTAGATCTCCGGGTGTGCTTTGAGCTAGGCAGAGATTGCATGAGCACACCCAAGGAGCTGCATGGTCAACTGAGGTGAGCTGGAGTTTGGTGCAAAGTGCTGTGAAAATATAAATTCATATTGCTAGGGTGTCTGCTCCTGCCATCCAGGCCCAGCTAACTTTTTCACTGTATGTGGCTGTGTATTTTCAGTGTTCAGTGAATACAAGGTTGAGAGCACAGTGTCTAAAAAGTGCCCAAGACTCTTTATACACTCAGATTGGGTGATACTGTTCCTTGGGATATAGTAAGAAAAGTGGCACATTCAACAAGGAGAGTCACAGCTAGTATGGAGAATTAATATGCTTACTTCACATACCTTCACATCTTCACTTTTTAAGGGAATAATTATATTAAGCACAATGAAAACATTATGTAATTAAGAGACCATTTCTTAGATATTCTTAGCTACCAGTTATTTGTGCTAAGGATTTCTAATGGAGGACATAATTTTGATAGAGACCCTTCTGGGCTTTATTACATTGGAATTAGTAATGTCACATTGTAAAAGAAAGACACCATCCTGGCAACATCTCTGCCGCTACAGACAGAGGATGTGGGATTTCTGTGGAGCAGCTGCTGCTGCTATTTAAGAAGGCAAGGTGCTGCTGTTAAGTCATGAATCACTTCAGTTCCCAGAGAATAGCTGTTCTTGTTGCTATTTTGTTAGATTTATATTACTCTCTTTACCCATCATGTAAGTGTTTATCTAGCTCTCTATGACTTTCTTAAAGGGGAATTAGGACCTTTCTCAGATCCTGCTACTTGGTTGCTGGAAACACATTGCCAGTAGTCATTGCAGTCCTCGGAGCATTCTGGTGGGCAGCTATGTGTCTCATCTCCCTTTGAAAGACTGCTTAAGCAAGCAGGGTTTTTTTTTCTCCTCATTTACAATCAGGATTACTCCATTTCTTTGGCACCCCCCAAATCTTTTGTGCATTTTCATTTCATACATCTTAGAATGCAGCTCAAAATTTTAATAAACTTTTTAAGTAAGTCGGCGTGAACTGCAGTAATTCATGCACATCTCTGTGTCAGCATTCTAACTACACCTCAAGGCTCAGTTCTTTGGTTTAGATATTTTTTCCAGAAGAAACCTAAATATTGTACTGTTTCACTTCTTTTTCAAAATATGTCTAACTTAAACCTTAACTTATCCTTTCCAAATCTGCCATATTTGCTGCAGTGTTATGAATTGATAGAAACTAATATCTAGTTAGCTTTTAATGAACTTTCAATTTAGTTTGATCCAGTGAAATACATCAATCTGCTTCATCTGAAGCAAAGTACTTAATTTTGCTTTCTCCTAAAGACAACACCGACAAATTAAAATCTATCTAAACATCTATCTATTTTTTTTGTATCCATGAATCTTCTTTCCTAGAAGTCCTTGCCTGAAAATTCCATACCTACTGTAATACACACATCCCACATGAACAATGATGGGACACACCTTGTGGGAACACAGCAGTCATTTAAATTTTCCTTTTCACCTCCTATTTTATATCTGTTCTTCTGTGAGTGACCACACACACTTATATTTTCATCCTTATTTTTATCCTCTTCCTCAGCAGTTCATTATAGGTCTCACTTCAGCTGCTTTAAAGTATTACTTGCTATTGAAGCCACATCCAGTAGCCTGCATATCTGGCAATTATAATGCTTACCAGTTAGTATTTAAAAATGCAAATTACTTCACCTCTCTACCAGTATAGAATAGTTCTCTCTTCTACCTCTCACGTGCATATACAGAAACAACACGATGCACAGAGACCTTCCCTCCATGCCGGCATATTTTAAAAACATAGCATGTGATTTTCTAAGAAGCAAAATACCTCAGAGAACCTTAGAGTCTAAAATGAAAACAGTGTTTGAGACCACCCACATTTTCTGAAGGGCTGAGTCGATGTCTACTTGAAATACCCACTTAAGTTGAAGGAATTTAAACTTCAAAATAATGCAGGCGGAGTTCCTGAAACTAAATGGAAATTTCAGAGAAACAGAGCCTCACTCTCAAGTATTTAATAGTGGTTTATTTTCTTGAAGACCCATGAAGATTGATAAAGGCCACACACCCTCAGGGATCAGACACCTCCCAGGATGAATTTCAGCAGATTCAGCACCTGCCAGCTGAACCCCAAGAGAGAAGAGTGCATCGTGAGAAGTACATCTGCCTAATTATCAATATCTACCACATCTGTATCCAAAGTCATTGTCAGCCCTACTCTGATAAAATACAATTTTACCAAATATGTGTTATGTCTGAGTACTTCTGTTCCCAGCAACCATCAATGGATATTGTCACCACTGGATAATTCTTCAGATCAAGTCCTACTTTACTAGAGGAGTTTTGCTCTTAACTTCAGGTACAAACAAGAACAATAATTTTAAACCTTAACTTACATCAATGTATTTTTAAATTCTCATTCATTGCTTTTGATTTTGCTGGAGTTTGTCAGAGGACAAGTACACTACACAATCTAAAGTTGACAAATTCCTTGCTGTTTTATTTTAAATACTCCATCTACCTCAGTGCACTGAAATTAGATCTTGGTAACAATTTATTTTAATGAAGCTAATGAAAACTGCTGCTAGTCTTTAGATTGTATTTTCAATATAATGTTTATTTGTAAACTAGTTTATTTGAAACCAAAGCATACAAATGAGCAATTCATGCATAATTAAGCATTAAACATATTTATAGGCATAATACTATGTAGACAAACTGAGCTTATAAAATATTTCTGTTAAAAAGTATTGTCTATGATTTCAGAAGCTGATTTTTGTATTAACTGTATATAAACGTAAAAGAGAACATAATCCTATCTGTAAAATTGTTATGAAAAAGAAATAGGAAAAAAAGAGGAAAAAGGAGGAAAAGGAAAACAAATTAGCAGAGGTATATTCAATGTATTATAAATTAGTGAATGCCTGTTGTCCAGTTCATCAAAACAAAACACAAACCAGCTACCAAAAAAACATCTTTTTGCAGCTCCTATTATTAAATACAGAAAGGAAAAATACACAGATGCATTCATAGCACCTTAACCACAGAGATGTATTGGTTAAAAAAAAAAAAAAAAGTTTTAACTGCATATTTTTCCAAGAAATGAGACAAGCGGACTTTCTGTTCTGCCAGCTGAATGTTGCAGAATACAATGTATTATATTCTGAGGACTTTCTGCTATTGAACCCAACTGAAGGTTTTTGCAGCTGTTGCTACTGTTAAGCTAAACTTTGACTATTGGCAAGAGGAGCATTGCCTGAATAAGGACTGGAGGATGAACTTTATTCTAGCATGAACTGGATCTACTCTGTATTTCTACCTTTGCACAAGCCATGAATCAGATATGTTACAGGTTCTACATTTCATTTTAACATTTAATTTTCCAGTCAGAAGTTGCTGGGTTTATTCATTGATGTCACCAGCACAGTCTGCAACTAGCAATTTTTTCCTTCTGAAGTCTTACTACAGTGATGGGAAAGGGTTATTGCTGAGGAAAACCTCACCTTAGAAAGTCATGCGTTGAATTTATCTTTAAAATTTTATGATTCAGAATATTTGGCAGAAAAATTCTCGAGGTCTGTGTGGTTGTTCAGAACTGTTGCACTTGGAAATGCAAGATACAAACTTCTGAACACACGGAATTATGCTTAAATGTACATAAACAGTTGTAGCTGATATATTCCTGTGTTAAAACAAGCAAACACAAAATAAGAGGTGCATCCTACAGGGTGCAAACTTAGATTGAAAAGAAATGCTTTTTGAGTACCCTGGATTACCCCTTAAGAAACACAGGATGGCTGTTTATGATCCGACACACCACTCTAAGTAACCCATTGTTTCATTAATCCAACTGTACCTGCTTGAATTCAATAACCACAAGGCTTTAAGGAAAAAGAATGTTACTTACAGCGAGTTGGCAAGGTTTTTCCTTCTCCTCTGCCTTCCTCACTGTCTTTCTTTGCTCCCCTGTGACAGCTACAGAGCACAGAGGATGCAGTTGCCAGCATATATAGGCAGAGTATCCACATCCCCTCAGCCTATCACAGCCACGCACTTTGCATCAAACAGGCGGCAGCAGCGGCATCTCCCCCTCCTCCCACTCCTCCTCCAAAATATACCGAGCAAATAAAGCTACCCGAACCACGGAGGGATCTGACTGAGAAATGGCCCTTGCCCACATTAATTGTGATGTGTGTTTCCTTCCCTGAACTCCATTAGCAAACCTGACAGTCAGTGTCTCATCAGGTGCTGCTGGGCTGCGTTACACGCTCTGGGACATTTCTGATGTGCCTGTTGCTGGGAAAGCAAGTGCTTTGAACCACTTCTGTGAGACATTATTTTCAGAAAGAATGGTGGCTGTAATACCACTTGGGTGATTGCAAGCTCTGAGTAGGTATATGTGTCAGATTAACACCTTCAGATATACAGTATCATCTTTTTCCAGTGTCTCTCTCTCATCGTATGTATACTCAAAAGCAGTGCTCAATATTTGTTTCCCTGTTCTAAAAGAAAAGTTTTATGGGGAGTTCTCTTTCCCAGATGAATACAGGTAAACACCTTTCATTTTGATTTATTTCAAGTTTGTTTCTAAAAATACTATGTGCGTAAACACCTTTCATTTTGATTTATTTCAAGTTTGTTTTTAAAAATACTATGTGCATGTTATAGTCTTGAACAGCTCACAGCCACGTAGTGCGACAGGAGATCTGGGACATCCACTGCTCCCAGATGGGTCTCCAGTGCACTGCAGGGTAGCAGACAGCATTTTTGTGGAGGAAAAAGCTCTGGCTGACACATACTTTATAACTGTTGTGGCTCTGTTTGCTATTCTAATGATATAAGGTCAATTATAACTCTGCTACAATTCTGAAAGAGCCTATTCAAAATTGAAACAGGACCTAAAATACACTGATGGGTTTGAGGGTTTCACTGTGGTTTTTTTGTGCTAGATCTGACTCACAGGTTCAGTTCTTGGGTTTTGTCTGCTGTTATGATCACTCTACAACCTTGAAAGTACCAAGAAATCCCAGGGTCAGTTACAGGTGGGTTATGGACTAGACAAATTGGGACTCCATAATGAAACAAAGTGTTTTCCTATGATTTCTTTCTCCTGAATTCAACTGAAAAGGCTGGAAATTCAAAATACATTTTAAGGGTGTATGAGATGCAGAAGCTGAAGATGTGAACATGAAGAAAACTCAATTTTAACTTTGGTGCAAAGGGTAAATAACTTTCAAATGAAATTTTAAAATGGAAACTGAAGTTAAGATTGGAGTATTCAAATTCTGGTTTAATTAATCAGAGTGTTGAAGTACTACCTCAAAGTCATCTGATAGGTTTTTACTCTTCTAAGGTACCTGTAACTTAGCTTAAAGTCACAGGCAATAACTGCACTTTATATTAAACCAGTATTTTTTAAATTTATCAGGAAGAAAAAGGAAATACAGTGTGAATAGTGTAATAGGCAAGGTGGGAAAAGACAATTAAATGCCCTTCTAAAAAGTATATCCCTAGACTGTCTGCAATCTAAGAGTTGTTCCGGTGCACACTACTTTTCAGAATTCTCTTCATCAATCGTTGGCAATACACAAGTTTTTGCTTAACAGAATCTCTCTGTGGTGGACAAAAGCAAGATCATTGGGGGGTTTTGTAACAAGTCAGCAAGTCAGACTTGTCCCAGACCCTTCAGTGTTCCTGGCTCTTTCACGGAGAATAACTTCTCTTGATTCTGAAACAACAATGAATACAGATCTCTCCTTTACTGCTAATCTGTTTCAAAATTCAAGATAACTGTGTAAAAAATAACAGATGATCCTAAAAGGTTTAAAGGCCAGAGCCTGTTGGTCAGTGACCAACAGATCATATTATTCACAGCTAACATGAGTCAGGCTTCAACATGATTTTGCACACGGAGATATGTCACCCTGACAATGACATATAATGATGCTGTGCCCATGCAGTAATGGTACCAATTTATTACCCATGCTGAACTGTTCGATCTGCAAGAGGTGGGAGAGAGAACTGAACAGGAGGCTCCCGCACAGCACCAAGAATGATGCAGACAATGTGTTATCAGTCACTTTGCCAGCTCATGTGCACAGGCATGGATCAAAGCAGAGGGAGTTAGGCAGTTCATACCCACTTTTCAATAGTTTTCAGTTCTTGCATCTCTATATACTGCAGATTAGAAACTAAAAGGAAGTTTTCTCAAGTCTTCAGTCTAGTTATGATTAGAGGGCTTTACTCCTAACTTTATTTTTGCCTCACCTGAATAGCATGATACTCATCTTAAGCTAGTCTCCCAGTGTGGCTCTAGTTTCTAAATTTGGTCAGCATGTGTTTGTGCTTTCAGATCACTGAACCTAAAATTATTTGAACAAGTATGTGAAGGGCTTTGAATAGACTCAGTTATCATGTTTCAACATTTGGTGTCAAAGCAACAGTCATTGTTACCTAAGCAGTAGAAAAAACACTGGGTTGTTGCTTAGTTTTTTGTTTATTCCTTATCCATAGTTCGAGGATACTATTGGAAGCTGCAGGCTTTATTCTTGCTTCACTTGCTGTTGCTTCTTCAGAAAGAAACTGCAGTAGTCTTTTTTCTCCCAATATATTCTTCTATGAAGGTAATAATACCAGAAATGGAAATGAAAACTATCCACAAAAAGGAAGGAAAACACCTCTGCAAATCATTCAGATGTACTGGAATAAAAAGCCCTTATGTATTCTATCAACAAGGTTCAGGTCTGCATGAGCCATAATGATGAGACAAGACAGAAGAGAATTTTTTGGCAGAAATATGCAGCTAATGATATGGCTAATACAGAGGGTGCATCTCCTTTGAAAGAGAGTAGGAATTAAAGAAAGCCTTCAGACACAAATAGATGGATTTACTTGTGTGATACAAGGATAAAAACTTAGTCTCCTGCAGAACATAAGTGGACTTTGCAATAGATTAGCCAGGAGATGAATCTCAGGCAGTGCTGACAAAATGGGAGAGGATCTGTCTTACCTTTCATGAATATTTGATGCATGTTCTCTGTTCAGTTCTATATTGCTGCCTGTGTGAACATGTGAAGGTAAACCAAAGAAGGATAAAAAGGAACTGCTAATGAAGTGAACATGGACACAGATACAAACACAGCTTCAGAGGAGTTAATGTACCACTGGCTGATCCAAGGCAGCCTGAGCACTTTACTCTTATGGAAGCAAGCCTACAGAAAGGAGAGAAGTTGTGATGGACTGAGAAACTGTCAATAGAAAAACTGACAGGCTGTGAAGAGTCACAGAGACAGCCAGAGCAGGTTGCAATCACAGTAGGCAGGCTCTTCCAAAACAGAGATAGGAATAGCTTCTGCTGTGAGATGAGAAGATGTGCTTACCTGGGGGTGTAGGCACTGCTGGGGCACCCGTCCAGCTATATATTGCTCACACAAAGAATTTTCTCAAGCATTGACCACTGTGAGCCTCACAGAAGCTGTGACTAAGCCCTGTGCTATCAGGGCTTAAATGTGCTATCGGGACCTTGAGTCAGAAAAGCAAGTTCTAGCAGTCAGTTCGTGAATAGAACAGTCCACTGTGTGGGTGAAAAGACAAACCCAGGTGAGACACGAGGAACAAGATACAGGGGGAACATAGCACAGTGATTGTTCTTATATAAGAAGTGATTTGTTTCGATTGGTGTTTAAAAAGATATCAAAGATCTCACAGTGCTTGGTCCAGAAAATATTTTGTCACTTGCTGTGACTAATGCATGGCCATGAAGACCCTGCACTGCCATGAACAGCTTGGGAGGGCTTTTGCATGAGTGTAAGTCACTCTTGAGATGGGAACAACACTGGAGCCTCCTCATAGAGATCACATTGGTGCTCAGTTGTTTGAGATCACAGCAAGAACTATGGCAAGGGATCATACTGGTGTTTCTTGCTCTTTCTCCCTGACAGCTTCATTTCAAATGTGTCTTTGACTCCTCTTCAGTCCTGTGCTAACATAAGCACCTTTCTAGAAAAGACCAATATCAATTTTCTGAAGAATGTATATTTCATATAACATAAAGGTTACCATGTAACTCTTGCACATGTAACACACGTACACACTTTGCACATATCACAGGGCTCTGGGAATATAATCTTCCGCATCCAGAGGTGTCCCTGGTCACAGACACATTCTCTCAGTTGGATGAGTAAGGTAATGTTTTCTGCATTTTAATATGGATTATTGTCTCTGTCTCAGAGGTGGCAGTAATACGTATACATGCCCCAACTGCTTGAGTGCACTGTGTGATTTTTGCTGATGAAGATGAATTTGCACTAAGATGAGAAGCTTTCCATTGGATCCATGTGTGGTACATGAAATGTTTTGATGCAGTTATGATTTAGCAGCAACTCAAAATTTATTAATGATGTGAGGTGGATCAAAACGTTGAATTTTAGCAGCACTTAATAATTAACTGATTTAAATATTTAAAAGTTAATCAGTGGAATATAATATAATCAATACAATGACTTAATTACAGATTTGAGAATGACAAGATCCACACTAGCCTACTAAAAGGTATCCTAAGTCAAGATATATATATATATTTACATATGTATTAAACATAAAGCATGAAGACACAGACAGACAGACAGAAGTATTTAGATCCAGTGAAACATATGGACATCCACACTGGTGAAGGCAAATGTGTACATTCAAACACACATATAGGTGGAGATGTGGATGGAGGAGACTAGCCTACAGTTAAAATTTCCCTCTTTCCAAGTTTAGAGTAAATATTCACCATAGATCAGCATTCTTCAATGAGTGATAACTGAGAAGTCTGACTCATCCTGGCCCTTTATCAATTTTCTCAGCAGATGTTCTTTAAACCTCAAGGAGTCTGTGCCTGAAAGTCCTCCCAGCTCAGGCAAGATGCTGTTCACAGCCCACTCCAGTGGAACTCAGAGGACCTAGCTTAGAGTTAAGATAATTGACTTTTGTCAGTATGCCTTTTTTTTTTTCTTCTTCTTTTTTCTTTTTTTCTTTTTTCTCTTTTTTTTTTCTCCCCCATTTTGGCTACAGATTGTGTTAGGTGATTGTGGTTTCTCAGCAATCATGCAATTCCAGTACTCTGCAGATTGTACAGCTCAGGTACCTACCAGACTGGGCTACGATCCAGGCTGGATCCATCAGGAGTTTTAGGTGCAGTATCCAGGCAGCAGGAATTTCAGGTTTGGTTAGGAAGTGCCTGATCATCCCAAATCACTGCTCTTGTAATGAAAAAAAGAACATAATGTTGGCTGGTCCTGAGATCACAGGATGGCCTGGTGGAGGTAGTTGCACCAACCACACCACGTGCCCAGTATGTCCTGCTCCTGACTCCTGGTAGGATGGAAAGCAAAACCAGCACCATTTCCTGAGAGAAACGGTCACAGCATGCAAGCATGCTGATCATCTATCATCTCCTTCTCTCTTTCCCTTTTCAACACTCTGACAAGACTACTTGCCCACGGAGCATTTGCTGCCAGGATGTGGTGACACCCGTTATGGAACAGGGAAATGTAACAGCACAGGAGATACTGCTTATAAAGCCAAGCAGCTGCAAGTCCTGCTTGGACAGCAAAACCTGTCATCCCCAAGTGGTCTGGGATGCACCCGTTGCTGTCTCACTCCGAAGACCGAGTCACTCATGTTCTGTTGGTTGAAGTCTGAGTCCAGATTATGATGATTGTGCCATTATTAAAAATGTGACCCAATCTGCAGAGAGCCTGGGTGACTAAAAGTCTAGGTAACTAAGGTATCTAGATAATAAGAAATCTATGCTGATTACTAGAAATTTTGCTTAACTGAATGTATGATAATTGTTAAGAATTTTGTGAAACAATAAGCTACACTAAATGCTAGAAATTGTAGATAATGATATAGTAACGATGATAATTAAGTATTTTATGTAGTAATAAAGCTCCAATTGTAACTGCAACCCTGTGGCTAGTCCTCATTCTACCAAGGATCCCTAGAAAAACCTGCTTGTCCCTGTAGCACTGAGTGACAGAGCCACCAAGTGTTCACATGCTCCATCCTGCCAATTCTGGAAGAAAGGAAATCATCTCCAGCTAGGAGGCAAAACAGCCAGCCAGGAAAGATAGCAGCTTAAGCTGCTGCAGGTAGCTCCACCACAGCAAGGCCAGCCACATCCCCTCTCAGAACTGCCTGCCACCTGCTCCTCCTTATGATACTGTTCACTTCCACACCTCAAATAATCACAGCTTCCACATTATCATTAGGAGAGACAGACTCTCCTTTAGACAGGATTTAGATGAGACTGGAGGACACAGGCAATTAAATTAGAAGAATAGGCAAATGAATTAATTACCTTTGTGGTCAGAGATCTCAGTTCAAGTTCTTGTTTTCAAGTACAGCTGCAAGCTTTTGCCACATGCTGTACAATCCTGGGTAAGTCCTCAGGGGCAGCTTCCATAAAATATTTTGCCAGGAAGGGTTGTTCTCTTCTAGCTTAACTTCTGGCTTATCACATTTGGCTCCAACATAATTTGGAGTCCAAATGACCTAAATTTGACAGGTTTAAAGTGGCAGCACCTTGCCACCCACACTTTGACAAAGTTTGTCCCTGGTCAGAGGCACAGATTCAGAACCTCTGTGTGCTGAGGTCAGATGCTGCCAGTCTAGAGGTAACCTGCCTTTACAGCAGTCTGATATTCTGCAGAGTTCTCTGAAAGACAGTCTAGAAAACTTCTGTGAGTTTTGAGATTTCTATTTCTTTCGTCATGCTATGTTTAGGAGTGATCTTGGTTTGTGTAGTTTTAAGAGATATCTCTTCCACCTCTATCACCAGGCTAATTTTTGTCAGCAGGAAGTGGTTAGGAGATGTCATTTTTCACTCTTCTTCAGTGGTGAGAGAACAGAGAATATAGGGAAAGTATGATTAGGGAACATTTTATGTTACATATGTTGCAATACACAATGGAGCAAAACACCTTACTTGCCTATACCTTCTGCTGAACTCTGTAGGACAGTATTTTCAGTTTCTCTTTCAACAAGACACCAGTCTAAACCTATTCCTACTGTCAACTGAAGCAAAAATGGAGAAAACTGCTCTGCATTTACATTTTCTGACTTGTGAATGACTTATAAGCAGTTAAGATTTTATATTGGTTGTCAATCTGTTTCTTAATATGTGTTCAGAATGTCAAATCACACCTTTCATCAAAACTGTTGTTTCTTTACTGTGTCTTGCACAATAATAAACTCATACAACCCAGATCAGCAGTCTACATGTCCTGCAGACTGCAATCTTCAAGAAAAATTATTGGAGTAATTAATTACAAGATAACAAAATACAGCTTAATCCAAGATTCTTCAACTGCAAGTAAAATGCACATCAACCATACTGTGAGCCTCCAGAACCACTTAGATAAAGGAAATACCTCAATGCAAAGTTAAACAATGGCTCAATAACCTCCTTACAAAGGAAGATACTTCCTATTCACTGAAAAAACATGAGAAATATTGTTAAATATTCAACAGATAGTTACAAAAACTAGTTGATTTCTACCAGTCCTATGATAGCAAGTGGTTACGAAAAGCCCAACAGTATTTCTGGATCCTCAAGACAATTCACTTCTCTTCAGATCTGCAGTTTACATCTCTGCTGGCTGCTACGGCTGCTACCTGGGAAGACAAGCTGTAAAACTGTGATGGCACAGTGACCAGAAGCATAATCAACCAGCATGTGGAAGCAGATTGGGAAATAAGGGATCCAGAACATGTGCTGAGACCCAAAACAGTTGCTATAACTCTGCCTGTTGAATTTGCAATAGAGACATGTAGAGCTGTGAGTTATCTTACAATGGAACTGTACTCACATCCTCATGTCCTAAATTTGATTTTTTTTTCCCAGGAAAAATGGGCTGAACATTGGTATTGGGATTAAACTGGAGGTATAGAGTCCCCACGCAGTGAAGCAGAGTATAATATACAGATTAAGGCAACAAAATATAGGAGAGCATGAGGTACCTGACACATCAGTAACCAGTAAATAAAGAACTTCTGAAAGCCTGGAAAGGCCTTGAAACAGAAACTTAACATATATAGGCATACCCACCTGGGTAAGTAGTATGTCATTATCCTCAACAAGCATGACAAGAAAGTTATTACTAAATAATTAAATAAGGTCTAGAACATGATTAAAAGGAGGATTCTGTGGACAGATGCCAACATTACATATAAATTTCCTTGGAGGAAAAAGACTACTGGAGAAAGAGAAGATTATGCCAGAAGAAAAAAATATCAAAATGTTAAAAAACAGAAAGGAGAAACATGGGAACATGTCTAACGAGCATCCAGCTAGAGCTGGCTGTTTCTTCTGCTGGCTCAGGCCAGTGGGAAAAACACTCAGGACTGCAGCAGGGCCCTGCAGCTAGCTGGTGGCTGCCCAGGGATGCCTTTACTTGCACTCCGGTTGGGGTGTGAAATGTTTTCTGCTTCAGTATTCACATTCCTTAAAGCTATGCTTATGCTGTTATTGTTTACAAAGCCTTCTAAATGTTTTATATTACTTAACTGGTAAGTTTGAATAAATCAGTTGAATTCAATGAAGGTGAATGAATGAAAGGATGAATGAACGAACACAAAAAAATTTCTCGACTTTGGGATTTAAACTTCAGGGACATAATAATTCTGTATCTACATTTTTGGTGAACTTTGACTGTATATCCCAGTTTATCATTGATCTTTAATATTAAATAGCATTAATTATAGTCATACAGAGATTTCCAAGCTACTTCTCTAGAATCAAGTCTTTTCTCTCCATCTACATTGCAACATTACATTTTATCTGCACATTATTTGGAAATTTACTGATATGAGGGGGCTTTCCCCACAGATTTAAGCTATCAATAGGGTGCTTTTAATTACATTTTTAATCTTATATAAAGACATTATTAACACCTTCCTAGTTTCTACCCTTCATGACAGATGTTTCAAGAAGATATTCTCTAGCCATAATTTCTTTCTTTCCAATGATCCATTCTTTTGTTCCCTGGGTGTTTCTTCTTCCTATGCAAATTCTGTAAAATTAATTTGTCTTTTTTGCTTGGCCAGCAAATATTACCATTGTATGGAACATCTTGAAGAGGTGTCAATAGTCCTGGGCAAAAGATACCAACAATGTTCCTTCTTCTCTCCCATCTGTTCTCTTATATGTTAGTTTAACTTTTATTACAGTACAGGCTTAGCATCTCCCATCTCTGGATGTCACTAGCCATCACCTCAGTGAGTAGTCCTCCTGGTCCATTCTTTCTATAACCCATCTCCATCACAATTCCTGCAGAGGAGGTCTGGTAGACTCTTCTACCTCAGCTGCCTAAAATACATGAAACCCCACATTATCTTGGGGTGTTTTATTTGTTAGTAAGCATATGAAAGCTTGCAGTGAAAGTACATCATGCCCCTATCCCATATTGTTCTTTCCACTCCCTCTTTTTTGTTTTTTCTCCTACAACGATGCAGCCACAGGAACTAGGGGGAATGTCACATGTGGAACAGTCAGAACCAAGTCTTGGAAAGATCTTGAAGTTATTAACTTCATTAATTCTGAAGTTACATAGCATATAGAGAGTGGGTGGAATAAAGCCTCTAAAAATCTTAAGGGCCAAACTAGGGGACTTAGCCTATGCAACCTTGGAGGCTTGGAATGAAAGCCTCTGTTTAATACATAGTATGATCAAGAATAACAAGAAGTTTGGAACAAGTTGGTGAATTATACAAAAAAATATTCTAGTGACTTTTGATAAATCATTAGAACAGTTCTGGAGTACTCAATATTCTCTCTGATTTTCACTTTCAAAAAGACTTTGCTGCGCTCCTGGGGTTTAAGAGCAGATTCCTTTTCAAAGGCATTCACCCCTCCTCTAGGGAAGGTTCAACTGAATGGGCATGGTCAGCTTTGAAAACAGAACAACATGAGGGAAACCAAGGAAAGGGTAAGAGAAAGAGAGTGAAGGGAACAGATAAAGAATTTCTGTCTGTTTTTCAAATTTCAAAAGCCCAAGAGGAACTACTAAGTGAAATTTTAAAATAGCAGATTAAACACAGACAGAAGAAAACACTTTTTCACATGATGTGTGGTTAAAAATGCAGAAAAAATAACTACCAGTAGAAGTATTGCAGTCAAGAACTCAGCAAAATTCTAATGGGTTTGCAGATGTACAAGGATATCAAACATATCAAGAACAATTTAAAACTGCTGGAAGGCACATGTATTTCTTCAGGGAAAGCTGTCCAAGCACTGTAAAACTGCACAAAGAAATGTGCTAATTAGAGTGAGATACAAAGAAAAAGGTCCCTGTAAGATAATGCACCCACAGGATGCCATTAAAGAAATGTAACCTCCTCCTACATCCTTTGCATTCATTCTCTCCTTCCCTTTTAGAGGAACAGCACAGAAAGGGACAACATGAGCCTCACTGAAAGACTAGTTCCTTTACAGAACTGTCTGAGATTAAAAGGTGCCTACTAGCCATCTCCACAGCATGCTGGCATTTCAGCAGCCTTCAGCCTGTCCTGTGTATCTGGAAATGTATATTCGCCTTGAAATTCATATACCTGGTTCTATGAGTAGCTGGATTGTTTCCAATTTTCTAGGTTCAGATTGCTTTTAAAAGCAGAAAGCACTGTCTGTAGTTATTTCTGTAATATCCCATCTTGTTTTTTTACACAAGTAAGTAGTCATCATTATAATGCTTGCTTCCTGTTACTTCATATTAATTGTACCTGAACTCTTACATGTCAGAGAAAAGGAAACCTAAAAACTTGAGTTGTTCTGTTTGTTTCCCTTAAATGAAACAGCACAACTGAGTGCAAATGAGGGCAAACCATAGGGAGGTGTTATAAGCAAGACTGTAGCAGGAGCAGTAACAGTAACATTACTGAAACTGGATTTATAGGTTTCCTAAACAATACACTCCAGTGCATTTTTTCTAGGCTCTCTTTTCCATCAGTTTTCCATAGCCTGTTACTTTGTCTCCTGTCCACCATGCAAGAAGAAATCATTCTCTTCTTTTTTGTAGCATCCTTCTATGCAATTTAAGATGCTACTCTGTCCCTTGTACTCCAAATTACGTGACAGTACTGCTAACACCAGTGCTTGAGGTTACCCTAGTAGTCAGACAGTAGAAAAAGAAAAAAAATAAATTCCTGAAACATAAGAAATATCACAAACCCAAGTTTGGAAAGATTGGCTTGAAAATCTGAAATGCTAATCATAACCCTCACTTAGGGTAAGGGCTTCCAGCTTCTACTGGAATGTGAAGTTAATGCTACTATGGGTCCATTTGTCTCCAGTGTTCAGATCAGAAAAGTCCCACGTCCTCTCTCCTTGTAACTCCTCCAGTGACTGAAACCTGTACTCCTTATATTTGCTCACACCACTTCAAGACCTTCCTAATCTCTCTGCTTCACATCCAGTCTTGTGCAGATAGGCTGCATGTAACAGACTGGGAGGTACATCCTCTATAGAGACTGTTTGATAGGTTACACAGTACTGGAGACACATCTTTGCCTGTGTTCCTGTATCCAGACTTTGAGCACTATGTTTCATGGATGGAGAATCAATGAAAAAAATTATCATGTGCTGACACTAACCCTCAATCAGTCATCATTTTCTTAGAGACAGAACCACTCTAATTGTCTGTCCTTGAAACTGCAAAGAATAAAATCAGGAGTAAAGTAACACATCTGGCATAATACAAGAATAACTACAATGAACTACATTTGATTCTCTATAAAACCACACAATTCCTCTAAAAATTTACAGCCTGGAAGGGTAAAACTAAAACCTATTACATGTTCACAAAGCTCAGCAAACTCTCCCTGAATTCTAAAAAATACCATTCCTTTCAAAATGAAGAAGGAAGAAATGGTATAGCATTATTTTGTAGTAAACTTTAAGAGAATCTTTTTAACTGTACCATGCTCTTGCCTGCTCTCTGACAAAGAAACTAATCCTAAAATGTCTATTTATCATTCAAATAATGACTATTTACCATAAGTTTTCCTCTCCTGTTTCTTTGTTTGTAAATAGATAGAGATACAATCTACAAAGAAAGTGAGCAAAGTACAACAAAATTATTACCATATTCAAAACATTTTCTACAGAAAAGATACTTGCCAAGAGATAAAAGGTAACCAGCATGAGCATTGCTTAGATGGTTAGATGGGAATACTGGAGCCCCATGTACATGCAGAGGCAAGGGAATTAGTTGATCTGAATAACAGGATTGTAATTAGGATATACTGGAAGTAAACTGAGTTTGTTGAATAGGTTAAACCAGTTTATTTCACTTAGAAATTATGGCATTAGAAAATACTCTTGGTCATACATTTTTTGGTGATTATGCGATATATTATCTGTGAGTTTTGGTGCTTCAGAAGAATGAAGCAACCACTTTTTGATGTATAATGAAATGGAAAGGACAAAAATCGTATGGAAAAGGCTGAAGCCTCAGGGAAATTTCCCAGGGCCGTGTATCAACTGACCAAAGAAACTCGGAGAACTTTAAACAAGCCTTAGCAATTTTCTTACCATTACAGTGTAACAACTCATCATCTCAAACACCACTACCCATCCCCTCACCTGCTGGTCTTGGCTCTTCACACTTCCCATGAAACAGAAATTCAACAGCAGCCAGCTGACTGGCAAAGGGGGAAAGTGAAATTCATCTCAGGCTTTCTGCACTTTCAGAAGATCAATGCACCAGCTTGCAGCCACCTTTGAAAACTTTAGTTTTCTGTCTCCTAGCTCCCAAACATGAGGTTTCAGCAACCTCTTTGTTAGCAGAGCTTTTTTAGTATCTTCTAAACAGACTATCCCACCTACCCCAGTCCTGCTACAACTAACCTCAGAGCATGGGGCAGATAGAAGGAACAAGTCTCTCTTTTACCAGCAAATCAACAGTTTTGCCCCATTGTGTACAGAAAGGACACAAGTGTGTAATTAAAAATACACAGTTCATCTCCTCTTTCTCTGTAAATTCCATGTTCATGAGAGAGACATTCCAGTATTCTCGCTTTGCTTTTTAGTCTGCATTACTGGTGAGGGATGCAGGCTTTGAATGTCAGGCTTCCAGGATGTTCTTCCCTCAGGTGTCACCCTCCTGAGGAAACTTCAGCATGCACCACAGTTATCCTGGAAACTTGGTTTTCATCACACCTTCATTGAGGTATCTATTCTTTTTTCCCCCCTCTATTTTTACTATAGAAATTCATGGAACATAAATGGTGAACAGTAAAAATTGTAATTTTTTTCCCCTTTCAACTGTATCTCTATACACAATAATTCCAATTTCATCATCTTCTTGCTCTCTGAACGTCATGGGTGTTGAAATAATTTTTGTTGTTCTACATTTAGTCACATATAAAATTGTAATGTCAGTGTGTAGGGATTGCTCCTGTCTCTGTGCCAAAAACAGGACCTCTACAAGAGGACAAGCCCCATGTGACACACTTACAATAGAAACCAAGCTACAGGAACAGGAGGACTGAATTCTCAAACAAATATGAACATTTTTTTCCCGAAAAAAAAATTGGTTAATGTTAATAAAGTTCTTTTGCCAGCTGTGATTCAGCTCCCACATTGCCTAGTATGCCACCATTTAGAGGTATTACCAACCCTCCAGCCCACTTCACTTTACCAGCAGTGCCCTCAAATCCAGTTTTAGAAGCAACTACAAAGATATTATTTTAAAGATGTTGTGAGTTGCAAAGCTTTGATTTTAAAATACTTCATGAAATTGATTACTTCAACAAAATTGGCTTAAGTACATGTCAATTAAAAGAGATGTACAGTTAGCATACAATTACTGCAATTCTAAATGCTCCCTAGTTTAATACTTTACAAATTATGCAGTCTCGTCTGTTTGGATTATTTGGTGAAAGTACAGTGAGATTAGTGAGATTACCCTTACCTGCCTGGAGATTTCACTCCTTTTACAGGTACTTTGGAAAGATAAATTTTCTGTTGTTCCCTTATATTGTCTCGTCCTGTGAAGAAGAGATCACTAGAAGCAGCTATTTCATATTAAGAAATTTCTAGGGCTTTTCCAGTAACTATCTGGTCTTCATTGCTACTGTGCTTGCCTTGCACTTTTTTTGTTAATCATTAACCACCTGTAAGCACTGTGTTCATCAGCTTTATCAGTCATTCCTTCTCAACAAGGGAAAAAAAAAAAGAAAACTTGTGAACTCATTCGGAGGCAATTCACAGGCATTAGGATGGGAGGGATAGGAGACTTTCCACTTGTTCACAGAGCCTCCAGTGAACACACACCGGGTGCCAAACAGAGGTGGAATGGAGAGAGCCAACCACCCCATCAGACCCTCCCTCTGACGATTTGAAGCCGGGGATTTACGTTGATGAAAATGTCTACACAACTGAGATGGTTGGGACGATTAAGGAGACACCAAAGCCTGAACCACCACCCTCCGGGGCAGAGCAGGCGTTCCCGGCACCCAGGGCCCTGCCGGGCGGCGGTTCCCGCTTACAGCCGCCTCAGGAGCGGGTTGAGGCTGCCCCCGGCACTGCCGAGACCCCAAAGCTCAAGCTCACAACCCGCAGCCGTGTCTCCTGGGCCGAGGCTGGGACGGGAGGGGCCGGGCACCTCCCGCTGCCTCCGGGTCCGGCCACGCACTGCCAGCCCTCAGCCAGCGCTGCCATTTGCAGCAAGTGTCCCCCGGGAGGCTGGCGGGCACCCGACCTCCACTCATCGTTGCGTTAGTGCGGCTTCACGGGAAACGAGTGGTAGGGTGCGGTGCTGCCCTGCTCGGTCGCCGTCATAAAGCAAAGCAAAGCAAACCAAGCGAAGAGTTAAAAAAAAAACCCAACAACAAAACCAACCAAACTCGCATGTTTAATGCAGTCCGGTGAGAGCCCACCGACTCGGGCACCACCGTGCGGCCTATCCGTCGCCATCCCCTGCTGGCCCGGCCTGGCCCCGCCGCCGGAGGCGATGGAGGAGAAGGAAGGGGTATGGGCTCTACGCTTCCCGGCTGCAGGTTGCCTGCAGGCAAAACCCGCCCTCCTTCAGCTCTGGAATGTGGCAAAGTCCAGAGTGTATTTCAGCTGCCCTGCGAATCTATCTACCTCTGTATTTACTTTTTTTTCCTCTTAGAACACTGTTTTTTTGGGGTTTTTGTGGTGTTGGGTTTTTGTGTGGGGTTTTTTTTTGGTGGGGTTTGTTGTTTTTTGTTTGTTTGTTTGTTTTTTTGTTTTTTTGTTTTGTTTTTTGTTTGTTTTTTGTTTTTGGTTGTTTTTATTTATTATTTTATCTTTTTTTTTTTTTTTTTTTTCGTTCTCACTCCAGGATTTAAAGCGGTCAGAAAGGGAGGCTGGGAGTTAGCAAAATGGGTTTTCATGACCATAGGATCGAGGTTGTTGAGGGCTGGGAAGGTTCAGAGCCCCTCACCGGGCAGCAGCTGCCCTGAGCCACGCTCCGGCCCCTGCGCCCCGACACCCTCTGGTGTCCCCAGGGACGCTCCGGGATCTAAGCAGGATGACTGCCAACATGAGCTATTCCCCTCCTCTCCTTGCCTGCCCGGCGGAGAGCCTTGCAGACCGCCTCGGTCCCACTCGGGCCTGGCCACCCCAGCACAGTCCGTCCTGCTGCTGCACCGCAGCTTTCCGTGAGAAAAAACCACTTGGCTCCAGCGATTTTGTGTCCATTTCCGTCCCTCAGCTTCCCTGGGAGGGGAGGAGAAGCTGCATTTATGGCATCCTGGTCTGTATCAGGAACAGCGTGGCCAACAGGTCCAGGGAAGTGATTCTGCCCCTGTACTCAGTGCTGGTGAGGCCACACCTCAAGTACTGTGTCCAGTTCTGGGCCCCTCAGTTCAGGAAGGATACTGAGGTCCTGGAGCAGGTCCAAAGGAGGGCAACCAGGCTGGTGAAGGGACTCGAGCACAGATCCTATGAGGAGAGGCTGAGGGAGCTGGGGCTGTTCAGCATGGAGAAGAGGAGGCTCAGGGGAGACCTCATCACTCTCTACAACTCCCTGAAAGGAGGGTGTAGCCAGGTGGGGGTCGGTCTCTTTTCCCAGGCAACTATCAGCAAGACAAGAGGGCATGGACTTAAGCTCTGCCAGGGGAGGTTTAAGTTGGATATTAGGAAAAAATTCTTTACAGAGAGGGTGATCAGGCATTGGAATGGGCTGCCCTGGGAGGTGGTGGATTCTCCGTCCCTGGAGGTTTGTAAAAAGAGCCTGGATGTGGCACTTAGTTCCATGTTTTGGTAACCATGGCAGAAGTGGATTAAGGGTTGGACTTGATGATCTCAGAGGTCCTTTCCAACCCGGATGATTGTGTGATTCTCTGGTTTTACCCAGGAGAAGCCTTCACAGCACACAGCAACAAAATCCAGAGGAGGTCATTTACGCACTACATTAATGATACCTGCTCCTGATTTGCAAGTGAGCAGTATCTATTCCCAGTATAGTGCTTATTTTAGAGGGTGAGGAATAAGCTTGGCTCAGTCCTTGTCATTTACCACCCTGTTTTGGGACCTCATGAGGCCATGAAGGCTCTGCCCTGGTACAGCCTCGGGGCCCCAATGGGCTGTGCTGTAGCAGCTGAATCAGGCAGCACCTGCACCCTCAGCACAACCTCCCGGCAGCAGGCTGGAGGGGGATGGACACACAGGTGTTGAAGATCCTGAAGACATTGCTTCCAGGCAAATTCAGTGCTTACTTGAGTTTCTCTAAGGGCAGCCTTAGTGCAGGCAAAGTTGTCCGTAGTGCAGGCTCTCTTGATCTTTTCTCAGCTACTAGTGCTACCTTCAGTTGTTCCAGTCTGAGCTGGCCCTCATGTGGACACGTACTGGTTCAGATCACAACTCTCTCTAGTCCCAATACCTTGGACACGTAGGGGGAAAAATAAAAACCCAGCACAAATACAGATTTCCCCCGAGGACTGCTCCTGGCACTTGGTGATTTGGCCCATGGACTTCTGCAGTGAAAGATGGTGTTTTTGTTGTTAATATCCATCAGATGAGTTTTCTCTATCATGATACTTAAGCTCTTTGTGAATGTATGCAAACTCTCACCACATGCTACATTTTGTGATGGAGAAAACTAAAGTTTATCTGAGCAGTGTATGAAGATATATTTCTGATCTTCCTAACTGCCCCCCTGCACACTTCAGGTGATGCTCTTTTTTATTGAAAGAGATAGTAATTAAACATTTTGTGTTCTTCTCAGTTGCCTATGTTTTTCTATACTAGTCTATTATACTATCCTCAGTCTTTGCCTTATAGTCAGCTGATTCATCTTACATTATTTAAATTTTTTCTCTGGCTACTCCATTTTCTTTTCCTTGCCTCTCTTTCATTTCTACTGCAATCTAATCCTCCCTTCCTGTATCTGTCCTAGGTTCCTGCTCTTTTATCCTTTGAAAGAACAGCAGCTTCTAGGATTTCGTTTGGGATGCATCTAGCATTCTTTGTGGGGCAATGGATTTGCACTTTTTCAGTACTGAGCATAGCCATCTGCTTTAACCATTCTCATGATTGCTGGCAGAACTATACTTTTACCTTCCTATTCTCTTTATGGCAATTGGACACACCGTTTGGAGAGTGAGCACGTTGTAGAGAACACCAATTCCATAGCTGTTGCTCTGCTGGAGAACCCAAAATGACTGTCCTCACACCTCTGGAAAATCTGTTTCAAAAGCCAAACAAAACAGAAGAATTTATATAGAAGTGTCATCATAAGTCTGAGGGAAGAGTAAGGGAAACTGACTCTCAAGGGACTGGCGAGCAGCATTCAGGCTTCATGCCACTGTCTTCACTGTGTGCCTAGTTACACCCAAACCATCACTTGGACAATTACTTCTCCATTCCATTTGCCTCCCAGCCTAGCTCTTCTGAGCTCCCTTAGAAGTTATACTTCCACCTGCAGCAGAGTTGAGATTCAGAGCCCATAAACCTAGGCTGTACTTTGACTCAGAGCCAGCAGCTGTGTTTATAATTTCACCTTCCTCTTCCTCTGACTGTGGCACCAGAATCTTGCAGCCAGCAGATGGAGAATAGCAAAGCACACAAACCTAGGTAGCCAACAAGTGTTGCAAGACCCTGTTAACCACAGCTCAGTGTCTTGTGATGAATCAATCTTTCTTGCTAAAACATCTGCTAGTATCTGTGCAAAATGATGAGCAATTAGAACAGAATGTCTTTGGGCTAAGAGTTTGCAATGTGAGTGTTACGCTAATTTATTTTGAAGTGTCAGATGTGACTAATCTCAGAATCTAATGAAAATCATATAGCTCTTGGACGTAGTTCTGGTTATATTAGGTTTTCAAATACTAATTAAATCGTGCTCCAAGGAAGAAATACGTAAGATTTAGAATACAGGAACAACCCAAATTAAGGCAATATGGATATTTCAATGGAAGAAATGTCTTATCTTCATCTGCTGATATTGTTAGTCAAGTTTTCAAGATGTTAAACAATGCCTATGCCACAAAGCAATATAGAAGCTGGACATGAACAAACCAGATGAAAGCATCACTAAATTAGCAATAACATGAATGAGAAGTCGTCTAAAGTTCAACTTACTTGAAAGGAAATGGCTCATCTGGTGATGTTTTTATCACCTGGTTTTGTGGGTACAAGCTGAAGGAGCAATTTGGTGTTAAAAAACACCCTAACTTTAAGCTTCTGTGTATCAGGGTACAAGTGCTGCAGCCACATGCTGATATAAATGTACTCAGGTTCAAATGCATTTTAGCTGTTTTACCAAGGGAGCTTCATGCTAGAAGGCTTCATGTGAAATTACAGACATCTGATTATGACTGTTGTCCCACTAATGTAAAAACATACTGACCTTTTATCAGGTGATTTAAAGCTGTACCACATAATCATTTCTGGCCCAGATTAATTTTGCACTGGTGGACCAGCACCTTTATAACATGCTCTTCCCCCCCCCTTTTTTTTTTTTCCCCCCATGCCATTTTCTTGTCTGTTTCAAATGAAACATAAAGTAATATGGGGCTTGGGGGCTCTTGTTTGTTTGCTTGCTTTTTTACAAGTGTGTGTAGAATTGTAGTCCTTGACTTTTAATGACTACAGAGAGGGCCAGTTTCAATGTTAGAACAGCTTGATTTGGCCAAGCAAGAAATGGGCACCTTCAAACCTTCCCATAAGCAAGCAGTCCCCTTCATTAATCTCAGAGAAATAGTAAGTTACTACATGCAGGATAGTGAACTCTCAGCACTTTAAGATGCATCTGCAGATAGGAATTTTTTTTTTAATATCAAACCCTACGATAAGTACTCTGCCTTTACATGTTATCAATGAATTTCATAATGCTAACATAGAACTCATGCCCCAGTGCAATACAAAATTGCATGCAGAAGCCAGATTGCGACTAAGGCTTGAAGTAGAATGTATTCAATGGCTTCTATGGATTAACAAGGCAGAAAAAGGAAAGGGTTGTGTCCAACAAAAAAGTGAAACAAACCTATTATTCCATCTACCAGAAGAACCACCAATCTCACCCCTAAAAAATGGCCTTTTTTAAGCAACAACATATTTTGTGCAGATGTGCTTTTCCACCCAAATATGGATGGCCTGCTGGAATACAAAGAAGTAAATAATAGCTTTCTTAAAGTACTATTGAAAAGTTTTCTGATCCCACAGCTATCAGGCCAATAAAATGCTTTATGCAGAGTATACATTTTCAGTGAATTACAGCTTTATGATTCAAGCGAAGCTCATGGTCTGTCTCCTGATTTGATTCTAGCAATCTTCCCAAAGGAATATTGTAAATATTAGAGCAGAATATCCCACATAATTTTCCTCAAATAAAAGGGGTGAACATGTTCTTTTTTAAACAAAGGACAGTCTGTCCTAATAGGAATCATAAGACAGAAGAGCCAAAATTAAGACATCTTGGGTAATGTGTTTTCCTCTTAAGTCTTCTCAAAAGCTGATAAATGTAACCCACTCCAAATAACACAGAATTAAAGCAAAAGGTACATGGTATACAGATATATCCAAAAGAAGACATTAATTCCAATATAAAATGAATAGCATTGTATTAACGTTTATTTCTAATTACAAGAAACAGAATATCAGTCCCTTATTTGTACAAAAATACCTGAAAGATTACAATTAGGTTCACAAGCCAAAAAGCTATTTACAGTATGAAGCAAAGCATATTGAATAAAGGTTTTGTCTCTTAAGTTAATACCTTTTGCATTCCCTGAAACTTTAAATTTTATTCCATTTTACAGTCACTAAATCTTGCATTGTGACAATATAATTTACGATAAGCAAGTCTTGCCACTGGAAAGGTGCATTGATTGGTCAAACTGTCAGGTATTTAGTGCAGAAAAGATAAGACAAAACATCTAAACTGAGGCACGTGTTTCTTCAAGATTAATTAACAAATAAAAAGTTTTTTGTACTTTAACACCTATCGTAACATAACTTAACTAGTAACCTCATTACCAAAATGGTTTGGCATTTTCCTTCTCAACATATTCAAGATTGCTACATGAAGTATTTATTTAGAAAATAAAATCACAGGCAAAAAGATAAAAATTCAACAGGCTCCAAAACAACCCTGAGCATTCCCCTTTACATTCATGTCATTTAAATACAAAAATAAGAGTCAAATGTCCTTCAGTCCTTGGTATTCTGAGCTGGCAGCCAGCTGAATCTGCTGGAAAACTAAGGTGGTACTGACTGTTTTCCAGCAGAAAGAAGACAAAGCAGTGATCTGCTTAAGTAAGATTGTTGCCACTTTGAAGGTGGGCACTTTCTCAAAACAGCTCACTTTAGCTGGGAAAATACAAAATACTAAGTCAACCATCTACATACAAAAATCATGATTCATAGTCAAACTTTTATTCTCAATTTAAATAAGATGCAAGGTTTTTGTTTTTTTTTTTTTATATAAATATGAAACACTGCAAATACTATCTGCCTACTGGGAAAAATGCATGGTTGTCACTAAGCTATGTAAACAGAAAAACTTAAAACTACAGCATAAATGGTCTTATTAAACTGGTAATGTAGTCAATACAAATATTTTTTTTTTCTCCTAATAGGGGCCAAATAGAAGCATGCAAAGTGAAGTCAGACTTAAGTTAGCTTAATTTCAAGGTTTTAAAATACATTGTCTAGAAAGCAGGAACACTCATTTCACTATGTACAATTAAAAAAAAAAAAAAACAACAAATAAACAAAAAAAAAGGCTTCTACTGAAAACAAAATCAAGTTTCTTCATTTTCAATATCTAGACATTATATGAAAAAAAAATACTAAATGTGTTCTGTAAACTAAAATACAGTGTTTCTATACCATTGACATAGTTATAAGCTGATACGGATGTCTCAGGCAGGTTATGGTTTGTCTTAAGCTATTCTCAACACTACATGAAGACCTAAAGGTGTAGGATTGGTTTTCCTTCTTTACCCTTTCAGATGGCTAGGAGCTCAAACCCAGTGGCAAATAGTAGCAAGGATGAACCAGCCTGTGTAAATCACTTACCATTCTGCACTATGCCCTGCAAGTTCCCAGACTGCAATACTTCTTGCTGTGGCTAAACTGCATCGAGTGCTGGGAAGGTAATTCAGTAACAGTTCCTGCACCAAGCGCGTTGCTGAAAGAATGATCTTTGCAGCCGGAGGATCGAGGCGGAACTCGCCCAACTTTAACACTGATTTATCATCAGAAAGAGTTATTGTGTAAACATTAAGTAATTGATTTAAACATTAACAATAAAGTAGTTCTGATGACAAACCAGCACCAGAGCAGGATGTGTTTTGTCTGCCATAGGCACTGACGTGCTTGAGCGTGTATGACACAGAGATCACTGATTACCTCGATGGATGATACTGCCAGCAGCCAGTTCACCATCAAATGTGCTTCCATTCCTGATATGTTCTTTCTCACCATGCAAACTTTCATGGCCCTACAGACAGCAGAAGGGGTACAGTTCCTTTTATGCCCTGTTACCCAGGAGAGCTTTGTGTCACTGGAGCTTTACTGTATGGAAAGAGCTCTTGGAAACAGTCTGAAAATGCAAGGAGCTATAAAGCTAAAAACACTGGTTTGTATTTTGTCTTTTTATTTTGTCATACTAAGACTACCCGCAGGAGAATCTCCTCACAAAAAATGGTGGTTTCGAATACAATTCAGTCCTATTCTATTTAGTAACAGTAAGTTTCCTCAGGAAAACAGTCAAAAGGCTGTAAAAAACAAACCACCAATTCGATAATAAAAATTTGTGCATAGAAACTAACACAGTCTTTGCATGACTGGATGCCACTAATATGCCATCAACATACTACAGCCATAATGCTACAAGTCAACAGTTTTAAGAGTACATATATGGTGGCATGTTCTTTTAGAATTGTATCCTCATTGCTTCTTCAAAGACATCTGCAGATCATCGAACCTCAGGTCTCCAGAGAAGTTTTGAGACACACGCACGCGCGCACACACACACTTCTTGATTTTCTTCTAGATCCTTTTAGGCTGAAGCATTCCATACATTTTAGGGTGCAGATTAATACCCAACTCCTGCATGAATTTTAAAAGCCACATCAGCTCCTAATATAGGCTGCATACAATATCCGAAACAAAGTAGGAGTGCAAAAAAAGTGATCAATACAAAAAGTAAACACACTAGTCTTAATTGTCAAGATTATTCCAGGGCAAGAGTTCTTTTCAAAGATTTCTCTTCACACTTGTTCCTGTTAAGTGGCCCAGCCAAGATAACTTCCAGTTTTGTTTCAAATTTACTCATGGTTTTACATACCCTCCCCCCATTTTTGGGATGCTGGGACACTCAGCAGCAATCGCTCTTAGGTGTTAGACAAACCAGCAATCTTGGTCTGTTGGCACCTGTCGAATCCATCCCTTTCAGAGTCCCAAGGTGCATATTTTTATTTATTTTTACCAACTTACAAATCTGCCAATTCCCCAGTGTCAACGTTCTCTTACAATTACTCTTCTAGCAAATCCAGTCTTCAGTGAGAGTCAGATTTGAGGTCATAAGGCCACTCGGATGCAGTGGTGCTTGAGTTTGCAGGGCAAGACTCCTTTGTTTAGTTGATAGAATTCAACAAGCTGGATTAGATCACTGAATTTGGTGTTCCCGTCATCCAGGCTGAAAAATATCTGTCCATCATCTTCACACTGGGAAAACAAAATGCCCTTTTCAAGTTAAGACTGCACATGAAGAGATGCAAGCATGGCACAACAAGAAGAGTACAAGTGTGTGACCTAAGATAAACAGCGGGCAGTGCTCAAACAACCCAGTGGACAGAGATCTTCATGAAACCATGAACAGCACTAGAAAAGAGTGGACGTTAACTCAGTTTGAAATGTTTCGTTTATAGAAGTGAAAGCTCATGAGCATAGCAATTGAAATTGTAGACAGAACTGGTCTTCATTACATAAACCAAAAATACCCTCAAAATATTCATTAGCTGTTTGTAACACTGGCAGGCGAAGCAAGAGAAGACGGTTTGGACCAATAAAAAGACCTACATGATCTTAAATGTCTGATGCTCTTTTTGATCAAGATGAAGATCAGCTAGGTTCTCGATATCTCAGTGTAGTACTATTTTACTATCCACATTTTTAGATAGCCTCCAGAAAAAAACTTCTAAAGTGTTCCTAAGTTATTCTTTGTGTGCCTACGTGATAGAAAGGCAACTGGTGCTGTGTCTGTCAGTCACAGAGAACAAGTTCCGTGCTTTACTTCTGTATTTAAGTGACTTGCACTAGTTTTCCAGGCAATGTTAACAATGAATTTCAATCAGACATTTGACAAATCTAAAGAATACTTGCTAATGGAAACATTTCTGTTAATTACATCAGTAATTAGGAAGAGGTCTCTTCAGATGATGGCAAAACTTTTTGGTTTTAAATTTCTCTTTTTGTGATCAGTAACAAAAAAAAATCTACTTACCGGCAAGATTTGAAAATGCTTTATTTTTTGATGATGGCACAGCGTAAGTACAAATGCCTTTGGATTGCTTTGGCTGTCCCGGAGAAGAAATAGTCTAGGAGAGAACATTTTTAAGTACACATTGAATACCAACATCGATTTATTTGTAAATCATCAGAACTACTAAGTAATTTTGTGCTATTGCCCAGCTCTTCGTCAGCTGAATTAACAGGCAATGCCATAACTGGCAATTTGCTTTCAATTTTTATACCAACACTAATAAATGAAGAAACAAGAGTGAAAGATACACAAGAGTATTTCTTCCCCCATAAGTGTATGCATGAGGCTTTTTTTAAAGGTCTTTCTAACTGAGCTTTCCATTACTGATACATACTCTTACTAAGAAAATGTTCTCATTTAACTCCAAAGCAAATCTCTATTTCTCTACATGGGAACATAATACATGAGACTCTGTTCCCACTTTCTGGTATCTTGTATCGCTTCACGGAAATCCAGCATAAGCAAAATTACGTTTAAGTGAAATGCACAGGAAGAGCTCAATACTTTCTTTAAATGATGTATCAATTAACTATCATCCACATTATCAATATGGACAAAACACATGCTTATTTTTAATCTAAAACAGTCACAGTATTTTTCCCTGACAGCACTGCTGAAAAATAACATACTTAAGGAGTACAACTAGAAACATCATATAGTATGTAACTCACTTAAATTGACACACTTAAAGTCCTAACAATTAAATACCTACTTAAAAAATGAGAAAAAAAATCTAGGGAAAAAACGTTTCCTCCCCTTGACATTTATGAACTAAGGAAAGAAAACCTCTCCATGCCACAGAAAAGGAGAATATACCTTTGGTAAAAGGCTCACTATCACTAATCACTAGTTGATTTGTGAGATGGCCAAACACAGTACTGAGGAAGGCCTCAAACTCTGGTAATTGCTAACCACTAAGCCAGGAACACATTCTCCCAATGCTCAGTTGCAAGAACTGCTTGTAATCTTATGAGCCCAAAAGAACCTACTCCAGCTCCTCAGAACCAGTTGAGAAATGTCAATACCACAAAAACACAGCATCATAACTAGAGTCAGTCCAGTAATCAGAGACAGGGATGTCTTGTCACCACCAGCAACCATGTGTGGTATTTGAACATTCTTTCTCAGACCTAGCAAGACCGTATGTGTGTGGAGAAGGGACCAAAGACTTTACACATTAGGATCCATCCCAGGCAGAAAGATCTTACCTGCTCTGGGGTCACTTCAGTTCATGGAGATGTATCTAAATTACCTTTCATCTAGCCATTTCTGATAATGCACGGTATAAGCTGGTGGCACAAAGCAAAAGCTCAGCACAGCTGATCCTGCAATTGTTTACTCAGCCTTGGACAAGTAACAGGCCTTCCACACAAACAGTGACTATAAATAGATATCTGTCCTTAACAGCAGCTTTGCAGAAACAGTCAAATCATAGCAGTGTATCAGCTGCATATATACACTGCTGAATATCTTACACGAGCCATCCAAAGACTTTTAACTTCCTACCTTCTTTTGTTCAAGAACGTGAGAGCAGAAAAAACACAGGCAAGACCTACCTATCCTGAAAACCATATTTTTTAAATCTCAGAGCAGGTAATGTAAAATGGTTCTTTTGCCACTACCCACTGACCTCCCTACAGCCAAACGAACCAACTTACACCTTCCACAGTGACTGAGCTGGGTAGGCAAAAGTTTAACACAGCCTTAAAGGCATAAACAAATTTATGAAAACTCCAGGAAGGATGGGGTCCCTAAATTCCTAAGGCAACATGTCAAAATGAGCCCAAGATCATAAAGAAAATCTGTAGTCTGAGAGACCCAGATACCCAACACATCCACAGTGCCCCTTTACTTTCTATGCCCCTCTTTGTTTTACCTATTAAGCTAAAACCCAATGGCCTTAGCCCAGCAAAAAACCCCAAACAACAAAAAACTCACTGCTTGATGAGTATCTACATACACTAGCAATTTCTGCTTCTCTAATGTATTTCATTCTTCAGAAAGATTAGTGATCTCCTGAATGGACCCAAGAAAGTTTTGAATTTGACTGTCTCCTAAGAAGCCAACAGGGAATTTTCTACCTTAAAGCTGACAGCAGTGAGCTTAGTTAACTTCAGACAACCATGATCTTTCCATCCTAGAATTAAAGAACTGTCAAAGGCAGTTTAAGCAACTTCTCTACAATAACTGCCACTACAAATAAATAAGGGAAACAGATGCTCAGAAGATTACAGAAATTACAGGAATTTTTTCCAAAAATTTTTCCAAAAATTACAGGAATTTTTTCCAAATTCTAACATTCTCTACAACTTAATTACCTCTGTTGGAAAAAAAAAAAAAAAGAAAGAAAAGTTTAAATGTATTTTAATATTTTATTATTGAAATTAGTAGTTAACCCCCCCTCTTACAAACATGTATTCTGTCTTTTTGAAATTCGGGCAGGTTATAATGGGACTACTCAAGAACGAGTTTACTCTGAAGTACTCAGAAACCTGTAAACCCTTACAGCAAAAGTTGTGCTCTTATCTATAATGCTTACCACCAGATAATAAGAGCCACAAGAATACCTACCCATCTACAAGCCCTTGTTGCTTAATAATCCTGTGAGACTCTTCTCTAGAGATTCTGCCATGAAACCAGTGCTGGGTCCTATGAATAACTTGAGGTGAGAGGGAAAAGAGAGAAAGACAGGATAGTTAAAATCAGTAACACATGCAACAGTTTTTTCCACATATTTACTTAAATATGTGGAAATTTAAGTAAATTTCTTATAATTACTTAAACATTCCACAAGTGGGTATAGCTTTATTACAGAATATACAATATTTTTAATCAATCTAGAGGAAAAATTAATCAATATGAAAAAAATGCAACATCTGTTGCATCTACTTAATATGCGAAGTAGACACGTAGCTCCATGTATTTGCTGATTTGCAGGTGTATGATTAGTTTAATGAGAGAAATCTCTCATAATACTGCCTTTTCGTAACTTCTTTAGTTGGGACTGAATAATTCTTAGAACACAACATATAAATTAACAAGTTAGAACCAAGTCCCTTTCACTCTCTAACAAAAAGGTGTCCTTTCAAAATGTTCCCCCAAATATTTTGTTTACTGTTTTGTTGTTTCTCAAATGGCATTCTTAAATTCTGTTCAACAGCAGAGAAATGCAGAATAAAAACAGATTGGACGTTCCTCAAAGATATCCAGGATATTAATACGCAACTTCATGATATTTTAATTAAAATTTCAAAGAGATGGTCAGGACTCACATTACAGGCATCTGTATTTTACATTATTCAGTTATTATGGAATGAATGCTATTTTGAAGACTTTCATTTTACTCTCTATAGATTAACAGATCACCTCTTGACTTGCCTTGTATAAAACAAAGAACTGACTTCTGGATTGTTTTCAATAGAAATGTTTACGGAGTCTCAATTGTCCTAAGAACTGAGTTTCAAAAGAATAAAACTTAAGAAAAGCTTGAGTGTTCCTCCAAAGGAAAACAAGTTCCTACTATTATGTCTATACTGGTAAGCACGTTAATGACACAGAAGCTACTGATAAACATAAACCAAGTATTGGAGATCCAGGCATTAATACTACATGGCTGCATTCTATCTCTACCTCTACAGGAAATGTAACTTTTACTAACCTATTTATATAGGCATCTTATACTATGTTTACAAAACAGCACAATTTACCTGTACTCAGTGTGGAAGGATGGAGTGGACTTTGGCTACCCAGGATGTTCATTCTTGTGCTACGTTTCTATATGAGAGAAAATGAATTATCGTTAAATCCACACTAAAATCTCAACAGAAGAGATTGCAGTGCACATGCAATACAGATTTAATTTACAGGAAGCTGGGGACTGGGCAAGTTTAATGCAAAGATGAGAAAAAGAAATGCAACTTTGAAGGGGGCTAATCTACAAGCAGCAGCTCATTTCAATTGGCTTAAGTCACAAGCCAAATGTTAATGATGAAAGCTCGCTATCTAAAAAAAAAAAAAAGGAAAAAAAAAGGAAAAAAAAAAAGAAAAAAAGGATAGAAAAAAAAGAAAAGTCTGATATGTTTCTGCTCAGGCAAAACACCAGGCACTCAGTAAATCAAGCAGTATTTCCCTCCCGTACATCAAGCACCAGCTAGGGCTTCAGTAATGACTCCTATTCCCTGAGAGACGAGCATGTGGGAAAATTTGTACTGCAGCTGTCTGTCCACAAGACACTATAAACAAGTTACATCAGTTTTCATTGCAAGAGGTCCTGCCTCTTGTATATTCTGCAATTAAACTTACTGGGAGCAAGCCATTAGTCAGAGCCCCAGCCTCTTCCATGTGGGGAAGCATTTAATTTGACATATTCCTCCTCAGAGACTGGTTTTGCAAACTGGCAGTAAAGTTCTGGTGGGTCTGCTTTCCCCCTCAACTTTCCTCTGGACACTAGGGGGACAGAGAAGCAGTGGTAGAAGGTTGTTGTGAATGTGACAGTTTTGCTAAAGATGGATATTGACTTTCAGATCTGCATGCTTGCAGTGTGATTGCTTCAGGTCGGAGCTAAGCTATACTGTGACCAGCACTGCACTAACATCATAGCACACTCTCTGTTTTGGCTCTCAACAGACACTTACTAATTACAAAAATAGAAAAGAAGAGAAGATAGCTACCCTCCAAGCATGTCCTTCTTCCAAGGCAGCACTCTGTGCTTCAGCAGGATTTTCAATAACTCTTCCTATTTGCCCCGAAAAATCCATTGCTACTAGAGAGTTTTCAGATACACTTCTCTGAAAAGGAATTTTCAGTTGTTTGAAAAAACAGGGAACCAGCTTGAGTTTAATTTCAAAATGTTGTTTCAGAAGACTGTCCAAAGTCATTCTTCAACAGCACACAAAATACATCATATTTTTTCCCCTTCCACAAGATTTGCAGACACCAAAATAGATGGCTTTTCTTTTTAGGCCATAGGAAAGGGAAAAGATTCAAAGGCTGAGAATAAAATCTCTATTGCTCAGATTGCCCACTTGCCCTATTACTGTACTCCAGTCATTTTCAGGGCCAGTTGGGATCCAAATATAGGCTCTTCACTTTTAGATAGCTAACAGTCAGCTCTTGGCCCAATATATTTTAAGAGATTTACGTCTTAGTTTTGCCAGACCTTCTGCAGAGACAGCCAGATGTCTCTGTACTGTACATCTCGAAGTGCCTGACGCATCCAAGATTTTTCAATCATGTGGATCACGTAAGCCTAAGAGAATGGAGAGCCAACCACGTACACTGTACTCATGCGAAACATGAACTTTACATTGATTTGCTACATAACACTGAATTTACGTGTCTTAGCGTTAAATTTTCCACCTCTAAAATGTAAAGGCAGATATGCCTTTTCCAATGTCATGCATTAATGAGATAAAGTTCATTACTTACTACTGGAGTGGAAAAGTGTGGAAGCATGGCTTTTCTCTGCTGGGGAATTCTGTAGTTCTGATACAGAAGCATTCCATACTGCCAAGAGAAATGCAAAGACATTATTATTCAAATATATGCCCTAAGGAAAAAAACTGTAGTGACTTCATAATGCCACTTACACTGGAGCAAGGTGCCACCAGTTTTTTATTCTCTTGATCAGAAGCTGTCCCAAAGCAATCTGCATCGAGTAATAATGACTGGCAATCAAACAGTATATATGCATGACAAGTTTTAAATAAAAGACAGCACTTCTACAAGCCTGAGTGAAATACACAGGTAATTTCTGCTGCTCTTGGCTATCACCATGTTTGTAGAATACAAACTTTCACTTGAGGTCAGAACACACATACTAACTCTGCCTTTTTTTACCCTCCAATACTTAAAAGAAAAAAATCTGCATAAGGCATTCAAGCTCGGTTTTATTAACGATAAAAAATAAGTTTCTTATTCACTAGTTCTGTTAATAAATTTCTACAGGAAATAACACTTTTGGTACTTTTATCACCCCTATAAAGTAAGGTGATTGAATTCCAGTCATGCTCCTCATTGAACATGATAAATTTTAGTAGCTACGATGGTAGGAAAACTCCTACTCAGTGCCTTCCCTAGAGGCACAGTGCTGAAGTATAGCAACATTGCTTACTGAATGTTCTAATTGAAATGGAATATATAATTTTGTAAACAGGGTAATATATGGCTCTGGAAAGCTAACTCAGTAGGCAAATAAAAAGGAGGGTCATAGCTACATCCTTAAGGCACAGCCTTAATTTACTCAGACTGTATACCTTCAATCATTTTTCAGTGTTCCTTAAACACAAATTCTTTTTTTCCTCTAGTGTTAACTGCTGAAGTGTGAATGTTACAAGCCAGCACGACTGCCATACAGCACCACTGCTGCCACAGGTCACACTGCGAAGAAAGATTCCTCTGAACAGTCACAGCAAGCTGCATATCTACGTATTTGGTAGGAATAGCTAATTCTGTACATTGTGAAGATCCTTCCTTGCCATTCAGGAACCTTAGTGTCTCAACCAGTGTAACTACTTTGCTCAGAACAAGTGATGTCTTCAAAGCACAATTCAACACAATTATCTGATCCTCTGCTTGAGCACTTTCCCCACAACTCAAAATTCTGTGTAAATAGGGAAATAAAAGAAACAATAAATAGGAGGGAAAACAATAAATAGGAAATCTCTGTGGTGTCTCCTAGTCAATGCCACACATAGACTGTGAAGCAATAAAACCTCATCCTCCTTCAAATGCACCTACAACCTTCCAGCTGCTTGGACATACACTGCCAGAATTAATCTTCTGACTTCAGGAGGTAGATATGAATAGCTGGTGGAGAAAAGGGCATTTTGGCAAAGAGGGGCATGAAGACTTTGCTGATGTGGGCTGCTGCTTAGGCAGAAATGATGACTCTGTTCACTCAGGACAGAGGACAAGTGCTCTCAGTGCCCCTAGGTCACATATCCCATTTTGGGCACAGCTTGGCACACAGCAACCACCAGAGAGACCCTGGCACGCTGACCTCAGCAGCCAGAGGGAACAGCCAGGAAATAATTTCCAAATCTGAAATTAATTGCTTGCTACAGAGAGAGCAAAAGTTGATTGAGCTCAAGGTTCTCCATCCTGGTTTTGTGGACCTGCACCTCATATCAGGTACTGCCGTACCACTTTGTGCATGACTGTGTTTTTCATCACACCTCGTATGTTACACAATGACACAGAATATTAGTGAATAGGGTCTCTGTGCAGAAGGGAGGTGGCATTCTCATGGGTAACACATTATCTGTACATATGTTTTTTGGGGTTTTTTTTTGTGGATATTCCCTTTAATACGAGGGAGGGTGTAGAAAGATATAGAGAAGAATAAAGCAATTTTCAAGGCAGCATCTTCAGGGAAAGATTTAAAACCAACCCAAAGCTTCTGCTCCCTTCCCTGTGAAGATCACAAAGTTCTTTGCTTCAAAGAACATGAACTAGTCAACCTTCTTCTCAGTTCCTTCCAGGCTGATTTTGTTCAAAAAAACTGTGAAGCATCCTACTGTATTATCAAGACATCTCATTGTTTACTCTCAGACCTGAATAACCTTCATCCAGAGATAGGGTTGCTTATTTTTGTTACTCTGTAAATAGAGCCTTCAAAAAAAAAAAAGAAAAAATTGCAAAGACTCTAGATAGGTCTCTGTTCTAGCTAAGATAACCCCTTACAATCATCAAAACATTTCCTGTAGCTTTATGGTAACTTGCAAATACCTAGTTAGACAGTTTTTTTTTTAATTCATTCAACTATCATAAGTTAAGTTTCAAAATAAAAAATATACTCATTTCATAAGTGGAGGGAACTGAGCTTAGTGTTGTGCTCAAAAGCTTATGAGGGACAAGTCTGCTTGGTATTTTGCTCTTTGCTGTTGCCATGTAGGAGGCAGATGATGTTTAAGAACACATAGGTATTTTCTCATGAACAAATGCAACTTAACTACAGGTATAGCTTTTCCACACAAAAGAGATTAGGTACCTTGAGAAGTCGAAAGGCAGTCATCCAGCACGTCCTGCTTTGCTCATCTTCAGCACACAACAACCTCAGTTCCTTAGTTTCATTTCTCACTCTGTTGGGCTATAAAGTATTTGAAGGAAGTCAGCTACATTCATTAAAAAACCAACAACATTGTCAGTTTACTGCGGAGTAAAGGCAGGTACAGTATTATTCTGAGAACTGGCCAAAAAAAGCTCTCACCACCCTGAATTAAAGCTCAGGAGATGCTGAGCATGCTTTGAAAGAAATCACTTTCTCACTAAGATAAACTGCACTGTCTGCTTTGCAATATGCTGCAGTTCTGTCAGTTTATAGGAACAAAGTACTCAGGTCATGCTAGAATGAGAACCAAGGTGGTTTTTTTGTTTTTTTTTTTAAGAACTGTGAGAACTTTTATGAAGACCCATTTCAAGACAAAGAATCAAAGTTTCTATAAAGGAAGGTTACTGAAAGTCTGCACAACAGTTTTTTAATTCTCAAAAGACAACTACTTATTTCCATTTCCCAAGAAAATCTTTTTTAAATAAATGCAAACCTCTGTCCTACAATAATGGTACAATTACACTCTATCAGAGCTTGATCCTTTGTTGCTATATCATTCTGGTGCTAGCTGTCCAGAGAAACTTTCCTATTCAATTAAGTGTACTTGGAAAAAAAAGTTCATTTGTGAGGTGAACCAAGGCCACCTCACAGGCACACCACGCTTTGGCACTGAGCTGATCTTGCACAGAAATTTCCCAAGCCAAAGAAGCACCAGATAAAGTGTTAAAAGTGTCACATAAAATGATGGCAAGATTCACAGGAGGTGACTGCCAAATGAAAGAAGTTAAAGATCAAGTGCTCATGACAGAAATGCTTACAGAGTTTTACATACAAATCTCTTTTAGGGGGGACAGGAGTTAGAGGGGACTCTGATCTACCCACACCATCTTGAACTTTGGAAGAACTTAATGAGAAATACCTTTATACAAAATCCATATTCTGCAGGTGCATTGTACAACTTCTTGCCTGCTATCAACGAGAAGATATTGCTGTCTTCTAGGTCAGCCAACAATTGCAAATGTCTTGGCTCCTGGGGAAACAATTGGTTTTATCAGAGGTAAATGTAAGATTTTGGAAGATCTTGCTGCAAGCTTTGCAGTCTCTCAAGGCCAACCCCCAACAGAGGGCAGTGCATGAACACCATGCTCCTCTCTTAAGCTGCCTGATGTGGACATTACAGGTCACCTTTTCAATACCAGCCCACTAGCAGAAGATGTTGTGTACAAGAAGTTGACAAAATACCTATTCAAACACATCACATTAAAAATGGCATAACCTTTTACATTGCTCTGAGAAATCTGACAGTTAGATAATGTTAAACAATGTTTAAGATATTATTTAAACTAACTCAGTGAACCATGTGCTTGGAGACCGTGATTTCTCTTGCTATCCTTGTTAGCACTACTTCAGTAGCCACAATTACGTTGTCTGGCTAGCTTGGGTTTATTATATAACAATGCCATATAGCTATTTTCATGCATTGAGAGCCCAGGGCTTGATTTTCAATTGATCATGGCTTGCTTACCCTTTTCCATGTGGTAAAAAAAGGGAACACTGTGTGCAGATATTTAAAAACCAGCAAAAAATACCCCCTGTAAAAGCAGAAAATGCTTTTGCATGCTAATACAGTGATGCTACTTTGTTAATCTTACCTTTGAAGTTCCTTTTGTAGAACAATAAAGTCCTGATCTCCTCAAACACACATACAGTTTCTTCCAAGATTTCCTACCCAGCTCTTTCACATGCAAGAAACCTTGAATTTCAGGGCAGCTACTGGAGTTTAAAAAGTTCTGTTGGAGAGGAAAATGTAAATGAGGATTGTGTCCTATGGATGGATCATGTATTTACAGAACTGATAAGCAAATCGTGAACCACTTTGCTGCTTGGGGTGCAATTTCACATTATGCTTAAACTGGCCTAGATGTTTAAATTGATTTACAACTAAAATGTATATTCCTTCTCCTCCTGTTATGTCTACCTAGCTATCTCCTCCTGCCACTGTTATTTTCCTCTTCTCTGTATTACTACTTAAGACTCCAAAAGGCTAACCATTTCTCTGTTACCCCATTTTTTCTTGCACTTAGCCTGAAGGGACATAAAGTACGCTTCTTAATTCTTAAAATAATACTTTGTCACAACAATATGGGCATCTAATTTAACTTCGACACAAAGCCTGCAGCTTCATCCATGACTTTTGGACTGGGAAAAGCCTGTGTCAGTATTTCTCACGTTAAAGTCTTACGTATCGCATGCACCTGTCCCAGGACAAGAGGTATTACACACAACAGATTATTTAACTGAAAATAAAACGTAGAGCAAGTGAGTGTCAGCACTCATTTCAGTGTCAGCAGGGTTCAAGACCTGGAAGCATGTAAGTTCTGGATGTAACTACAGGGGACACATTTGGAATAATTTGATTTGCGATACATGGAAAGAAGGAACTAGCTATGGTTGGAGAATTGATGGATTGCTCCCTTATTACAATGGGACAGGTTATCAAATGACAGAGTGCTTGCTCAGTAGGTCAATGCCAACTCACAAATTCAATAGTAGGAAGAAAAATGCATAAACCTAGATGCCTCTGCAACTCTTGAAAGGTGTAGTTTTGGTGTTATTTGGTGGACAATGTCCACAGGAAACAAAACCAAAAAATCAGTGCCCTGTGTCAGAATTCTTAGTTGCTTTAAAACCTCAGGGTTTCTTCCAGTCCTCCTCCCCATTTCATCTAACATAATGGAAAAGAACAGTCAATTTTTCCTCTTATTTGTACTGTGAATCTACTTCTCAACTGTGAAAGGGAAAGACCAAAAGAAGAATGTATTATCTCTGACCAGCTAGATAAACCAAAAGGAAACTAAGATGCAAGATTTTATTGCATATGTGAGCCAGGATGACAGGATTACCAATGTTTTTAATGCTGTTGTTAAGACAAAAAATACTAGCTCTTACTGCAGTGTATGATATCCTGAGATGATATTGAATATTCTTCCCTATCTCGTGTGTAACTGGAAACAGCACACTGGCTCACTGTTTGAGGTGGCCTCAGGTGCAACACACTGAATGACTACTAGGCTGCTTAAAATTTACCTTCAACAAATTACATCTTTCATTGAAATGATGAAAAACTGCTGTGTGTGTTTTAAATGGAAAAGGCTATATAATGACAATGCTTTAAAGAAGATTTTTTTTTTATGGTTAAACAACCAACCAAAGAGCATGTCCCCATCCACTTTCCCCCACCCTTTTGCACTGCTAACTCCTATGAGTTATGCTTCTCCAGGACTGCACCCCAGCCTTCCCAGAAGCAAACTCTTGCATCTCACAAGGTTGCCGGGTTTCCCTTTCCCTACTGCTTGAGTCGACCCTTTTCTATCTTCCAGAACATCTTGCTCTTTTAGGGATTCCTGCTGCTTTTATTAACAAGCAAACTCACTTCTCCACTTACACTGCAGGGAAAAAGTTCCAAGGTGTAAACACCTTTGTTCCTACCAGACTGCAACGATGCCTGTTGATGCCAGTTATGGTTCCAAATTGCAACCTCAATGCACATAACTTTCGTGTTTAATTGCAGAAATAGGTTTGATTTTTGTTTTGTTTCTCAGCTGAGAGTGGATGCTAATTCTTTCTGAGTGAACCTGGAACCAGTATTTAATGGATTTTGAAGTGGTTACGGGACAAAATGAGTGCACTGATTCCAAAGTTGGCAGAAAGTTCTTTTATTTATACAGAGTCAGTGCACACTTGCAAACATTCAAAATTACTGAAATCAAGCTAGAATCAGTTATTTGTATGAATACTTTCTTCATATATTCGTGCCTTCTGCCTTATTATTTGCCTTTTATTTGTGGTACTGTCTTCCAGGCATCTTGGTCTTACATTCTCAATTTAGTACTCTTTTAATAAACTGTGATTTCAATTGGCCACATAGGTTGAATGTCCCCCATTTGAGAAAATAACTAAAGTGAAAAAGATTTAGGCTACAAGGTTTTGGACCAGAGTTCTTAAACTGAGAGGTTTAAGTGCATGAATTACTCGTCAGAGAGGTAGCCCACCCTTCAGCATCATCCTTGTAAGATAACCAATTGAGCAACCACCACAGTTCCTCCATGAGCAAGCAAGAAACTGTACAGTGAGATCAAACCTTCAGTGGAAACTCAGTGCATGTGCTGCTGCAGGGCAGATGACACAACTCTACCAGCACATATGCATAATATACACATCCCTGTAATTTAACTTGGGGAGCTTTAAATGGGATTACTTTGCAAATGTAACATACAATTTTCTGTAACTACTTGCACATACGTCTTAGACAACTACTTTTCTATATAAAAAAGCAACTAGTTGGCTGAACCCTGAGCAAGTTGGTCCTTATTGATTCTCAGCAGGCACAAACATGGGACACAGAAAGCAAAAGCAAGACCTCTTGCTAAATCAAGCCCATCTTCTAATGTACATGTGGATTTTTATACTTCATCCTATGTTATGATGTGGAATACAGAAGAGTACTTCTTTTGATTTTTACAAGGTATATTTGTTTTTCTACCAAGGTATCCACTGCGATTGTTTTAGGAACAACACTGGGTGGCCAAACCAGGTACCAACAGAGCAAGGAATATTAATGTACCAAACACGTATGAACATTAGCTATGAATACTTCATGCTTTTAACTTACACCTCAATGCCACTGAGTAAAATCTGTTAGATATTTTCAACATTAGTACCATATACTAACTCACTAAAACGGTCTTTCTTTGATTGGCTATTTCCAGACCTTTGAATTCTCCCTTTCTTCCCCTCAACCTTTTACTCTCCAGCTCCAAAACTGTCTATACGGGTAACTTACAGTACCTGCAAAAGTTGTGACTGTGGGATGCTGCCATTTGTTTGCTGGCACCAGGCAACCATTTGCTCAGGGAAGAAATTCTAGACACGAAAGAGAAGACAATTGAAAGTCACATTATATTTGAACACTTTCACACAGAAAAAGTAGAATTTTCTTCCTGGCATTAATTTTTTGAAACCATCACTCTTAAATCAATCTGGAGATCCCCTGACACACAAAGTAATACTAGGGCTTTCAAGTGCAGTTCTTCCCTTCCTTCTGCTCACCAAACGCCCATGCAGACAGAATGTGGATTTTTAAAATATCTGATATGCAGCATTTCATAAATGCATTTTTCCATGGCTTCCTCTTCTACTGAGGAATTTCAGAGATCTTTATCAGACTCTGCTTCCTAGGAAAGGACAGGATGAATGGTGCAGATTGGGTACACGGTGCCTTCTTGCTTGTGGCATCATCTCCTGCCACCAAATTTCTGAGCTTCCCTCTCTGTCCAGAAAGGGTGCTCAATTAACAAACTCTCTGTAACTCCACTTGCCATATGGAAGATGCGGAGTAGGAGGAAGAAGTTTTCTCTACCCTCACAGAAGTAAACTGGATGCAAATGCATTAAAAGAAGTCTCAGGTACAGATGCTGCATGATCTCTGGTATGTAAACCTTCGCCTTCGATAGCACTCTATCCAAAATACAGTTCTTTAGTTCTATATCTGCTTGATCACATAACCTGCTTAGTCCCTCAAGAAGGCTCCAAATGAAATGACATCTGCAGATCTTAACTATGAGAAAGAGCTCATATGTGACTCTTGATGCTTTGATTTGGTTGCTCAACAGCCAAGTTTATGCTCAGTTTGAAACCCTTCAATCAAGAGAAAAGGCCTTTGCAAGATCTGTCCCTGTATGTTTATATTTCAGGGTAATGTAACAGAGCCCAGCATTTTTTCTTGTAAGGGCAAGTCAGCATACATTTCATGAAATGAAATAATAAAAATTGATTAAGGACACATGCAGTAATTAGGCTCTGCGTCGCATGCTCTGCTTCATGTGCCAGATTTGAATAATCTCAAAGCAGGCATCTACCTCCTGTCCCTCATCCTGCAATCACAGAAGCAAATACTGTTTAACACACAAACGTACTTCTACAGAGCTTTTCAATTTTAGGCATCCAGTACAATATCTCATCTCTGCATTACAAGGGTCAGACCATTTTCTGACTGATGAACTGATGACTTGACTTCAGATTTATTCCTCTGGTTCCCCTTTTCATTTGCTATGTTTTAAAATGCCTATATAATTTCGTACACTAAATTTGCTATACACAGCAATTACATTAAGTCATTCTTGAAGTTTTTAAATATTATTTGAAGCATGAAGACATGCAAAAATGGCTGAAATAAAACAATGGCTGCTTGTAACAAGATGAATCACAACAAAAGTATTTCTAGTTTAGAACATCAATCACTCTTTGGGGCAATATAAATTCCAGTCTTTAGGGCACAGAGAGAAGGGCTGAAAAGGAATCACCCTTTTGCCAGGTAAGTTCCACAATGAATTATGAAAGCTAACATTTACCAGCCTGTCTTGAGTAGAAACAGCGCCATATGGCAAAAGCTAATGCAATGGATAGGGAGCTTTCGTATTCTTACCCCACTAGAATGATTTATTCTCTGATCACAGGAGCCTGGGACTGAATGCCAAGCATTCTGGGTTTTAGTCCCATGCTCTGTTATTAATTAAAGTATACCACATGAAACTAATGTGCTGGCTCCTATGGTACCAAAATTTATGTACAACACTGATGTTCATAGGTAATCAGATGGGAAGATCACCAGAAGTGAAAAATTACTAACACTCCATGTACAGAAATGTTTAATATAGTAAGGCACAGCCTCTAAAACAAGCACTAGCAGATGACAAAGGTACATGCAAGCACACATGCGAGGATGCAACAACTCTGCATTAGCATCTATGAGGAAAGGAAATGAATTTATCATCTGCAGTAACTTCAGAAATGCGTTTTCATGTGACCTCATGACCTTCTTCTGGTACCACAAATTCCTGGCTGACCCAAAATCTGTTCTCATCTAAACCACCTCCCTCTGTATTATCTTTCTTCAGGCTATCTAGATGGGTCGCACCATCTAACATTAGTTCATGTCAACAGCCCATTCCAATTTAATTTTTACATAAAACACGAAAGATCATGCCCAAATAAGCAGTTACACTGCAAACAGTTTAAAATTACAACACCCAAAAGACTGCAAACCCAGGAATAAGCACAGATACGACATGCAATACTTTTCAAGCACGGATATATACATGAGGACATAGAGAGGGATCAGTAAAGAAGGCAGAGTACTCTAGAAAAGCACGGCCATCGGGGAGACACTGTTCAACATATATAAACTGGAAATTCATTGTATGCAGTAAGTGCTTCAGGGGTTGCTCCAAAGGATTTTTTTAAACTGTTACTGTCAGAAACAAAAAGGTTTGGATACTACACACTATACAATCAATTTGCTTCAGATCAAGTAACTTTGAAGATAATGAGCAAATTGCACTTCTGATTGGTTTTTTTAAATCAACAAAGATTACCCTGACTTGGTCATTTTGCAACATAACAATAGCAGTTTTGAAAAAAGTATATTTGGTAACTTGAAAAAACTTGAGGTTTTTTGGCTGGGAGGAGAGTGCAAGGGATTTAAACACTGGTTAGATTTTCTTTTGAAAGAATTCTGTTAGTTGTTTGTGACTTTGTTGGTGGTTTTTTTTCAAGAGATGTTTAAGACGTAACAGCACCCAACAATGTTATTGCAATCCGTCCCTCTCTCTGTGGTTTAAACAACTAAGTAATGAGACTCACCATGGGATTTTTGAAAAATTCGTATTTTGCATAATTCTTCCTGAACAAAAATTTGCTTTCACTTCCCATTGTGGACTCAACTTGAACTATGAGCTCATGATCTTCCAAGCATCTCTCTGTGGAAAAAGAAAATGATGTTAACACACAGCAAACCAACCAAAGCAGCGAGACCCATTTCCAAAGAGAAGAAGTAGAACAATCCAGTGTAGCTCTGTTACCTTTGAAGAAGTTAACAAAAAATATTGTAGCATTAAAACCTCACTGTCTTGAGTTATTTAAAGGAACTACTGCATAAATATTACAAATTTTAATGTTACAGGGCAGTGTTCTTCCAAGATCTCCTACATCGAGGCTTCACAAGCACAGACTTCTGAGAAAGTAAAAGAACAAAGAATTTTTTGTGTGCAGTAGCTTAAATAATACACATGAACCTCTTCTTTTGATGCTGGCAATAGTCTGTGGAACTGGCAAGGTGGACAGATTTAAGGAGAAAAAAGTTGTGGAAAGGCCACTGTGACGTCTTGACCTATCACATAAATACAGTGCCCTATTTAATCACACTCTATAAAACCAGTTCATTTCAAGGTGAACTTCAGGCCTTTATTGTAGATGCCAGACAATGGGGTTTATTATGAAAGAGGTCACAGGATCTACTTTACAGGAATATTGACAGAGACAAATGTTTTGTACACATGACAGGGCAATTTTCTGCTCTAGATTTGGTTACAAGGTAACTCCCCATAACCATTACTTCTCTGGTCAAAAGAATGGCACATCAAAGCATGAGCAGATAGCTTAACAAATCCAATTCACTGAAAGCAGTAACTCAAAAGAAGGCAACTGGGCTAAGTGTGCACTACTTAATGAACTCATTCTCTTGGCAAACCTGCAAAAGTTTCTGAGAGAATATTTAGGTATTTTTCGTAAGTCGTAAGAGTCAGTACTTTCATCCCTTATATAACAAGAAATAAAAAATGAGGTAAAGCAAAAAATAAATTTCACAGTGCTCTATGCAAAATGCTTTTGCTGGCCAAAGCAGTTTGGAGAGTCGTTCAACACTTAAAAGTGTTCCTGCATCCTCCCACTGGCAACCAAGTTCTCTTGGGGTGTTTTCAGGATAGAAAGCAAGAAGTCATTGTTATCTCAAAAACTAGCAAGATCTTGAATGTCACTTGAATATTCAAGTTAGGAGATTAATGTAAGGTCTTTGATTGAAAATTTAACCTATCTCTGAATGATCCCATTGTCTTTTTCACCTGCACCTAGATTGTCAGTCGGCACCAGCTCATTGGTGACTTTAGCATTTACTGTGCATTTACAGTGTCCAGCCTCACTACAGATAGTGTTTCAAGCCTTTAACACTGAACATTTTCCATACTGGGCTGCCCTCAAATAAAGAGCTGCTTCCCAGTGCATGAGCCATAACTCCACTTCTAAGGAGTAGTTTTTTGACTAGCGTAGGTGACAATACTGCTGCTGGTAGCATTTAATTAAGGACACTTTGCACCACCTAAGCGTTCATCACCTGAACTTCCACATTATCTAGAGGCTTCACAGGTGAAGTTTCAGGTATTGCTGCTGATCTATTGCTACTGTCATGGTTTTAGGCAACTGGTTATGCTGAATCTCCTCCATACCCTGATAAGAATGGTAGGTCTATAAGGGTGGAGGGCCCATTTTTAAAATTCTGCTTCCTCCAAAGTCCATTTAATTACAATGGTATGAATCTTCATCACAGCTAGACCTTAAACACCATGTCCTGCTACTGGCTGCTTCTGTCATCACACAAAGTTGTGGTCTTTGCTTTCCTAATGCACTGGAGATCGCTTGCCCAAGGGCAGACACAACCCCGCTCCTGTTCATTCTGTCCTGAGGAACAGATATAGATGAACATTTGTCTATTTATTTTGCATTTGATTTTTAGTTCATGTAAATATACCCAGTGATTGTTTCTTAGATGCTTTAGGCAACTGACCTAGATGTATTTCTTTACTATGCCACCACCCCTCTGAGGCTCTGTGGTGATACTTCTACTGATTTAATGTGTACATTTTCATTTTGATGGTAAAAAACATCCAGAAAGAAGGGTGCAGCATTTCACAGCATGCACATGCAAAAAGGAAGCTTGTCCTGGTCGATTTGTTTCTACTTCACGTAAGTTGTATGCTTGGGAAGTCCTTGGTAATTTGCACCTGGGTTAGAACAAATGGGATGAACTGCCACTTGACACACCAGCAACTCAGCCTCAACCCTGCTTTGAGCTCCCCACTACAGAACTAGAAGCACAGTCGTCGGTCTATTGAGTTCAATGGGTTGGTCTGCCTTCAAGTGGCATTGCTGCTGAAGTGACCAGAAATGTGTCCTTTTAATTTATCTGATAGGCTCAACTCAGTCTCCTCTAGATGCTCCCTAGGTCAGAGTTGTTGTTTGTTTTTTTTTTTTTGTTTCCTATTTTAGCCTAAAATTGCGCTGTTTTAGTATTAGATTTTCTACAGAACTGTAGAAGTGACACAAAATGGGAAAAGGACTGTGAACATTTTAAAGTCATGGCACAAAATTCACAATTAGAGAATCACTACAAATGAAACAGGGGGACTGAAATGTGAAATAGCCTGCCCTGTTTTTGTATTTTAGCCAGCACTGTGTCTAACTGTTCCACATTTAATTTGTTCAGATTAAGGCAAACAAAATTCAGTACATATTTATAAAAGAAAATCTATGAATAAAACTATGCAGCAACTCTTTCTTCTAACCCTGTAAGTATTTCAGAGCCTTCTCATCTGTCTTTCCTGCTTCACTTATATTAAAAAAGATGTAGAGACAATTCTGCAGCAGGAAAAATGAGGTTTGCAGGTAGGGATTCTGTTAGTGTCCAGGCACATACTGTAATAACAGTCTGTCTTCAGCATTACTATTATTTCTGTTAATGTACAAGACAAGTGTCTCAGTCTCCAACCTAAATTGATACTAGCTAAGCATGGAGTAAGACACAGGGAGAATAATACATTTTAAGAGCAAGCTAGGTGTATTACTAGTTGCCAGTGAAATGATGGGACCAATTCAAGTTTCAGACTGCTTAAATCTTGACCAGAAAGTGTTTTAGATACTAGCAGTACAATGTAGCAGGAACCATTTCCACATGTCACATGGAAGCATGTAGATGGTAAATTGTCTTACCATTGTGTTCATGAGTACACAAACACTTGATGCAGTCCAATAGCTCAAGTTATTTTCAAGCATGGGTGTGCTTGAATATACGTGCAAAGTAAGCAGTAAGGTGAAAGTTCCTTAACAACTGGGACCTATAAGATCACCACAATGATCAAAAGACAGCTGGCTTCAAAAATTTGCTCTTGTCCTCAGACTGCCCAATAGTAAAAAGATGAACTAGGGTAACAGAGCACTGGGACAGGCTGCCCATGGAGGTTGTGGAGTCTCCTTCTCTGGAGACATTCAAAACCCATCTGGATGCATACCTACATGACCTGCTGTTGGTGACCCTGCTCTGGCAGGGGGTTGGACTAGATGATCTTTTGAGGTCCCTTCCAACCCCTAAATTTCTGTGATTTCTTTGATTCTGTGAACTGGTTCTGCAAACTAAGCTCGTCTGGAAAGTAAAAAAAAAAAAAAAAAAAGATAGTGTACTTACTGAAGTACTCGGAGAGAAGAACTCGCCTCTTTTAGTGGGCTTCAAGATTACCACATACAGCATTAAGTCAAACAAGGATGTCTTGAGTAAGCAGTGTCTTCTGAATACACACAATTCTCACTGCTCTAAAACCATATATCTCTTTCCACTCTGCTAAGTGTCTGTTCACCATTGTTTCATATTTAGACTAGCAACTTTATTGCTAGAGGGCAAAATATGGAACATCAGACACCTGATAATAACTTCACCTAAGGTGCAGACAGATTACTACCTTGATCTGATAAGTCTCTGAAACACAGGGAATCACTTAAGCTGCTGAGAAGCTACAAATAAGCAGATATGTAACAAAACAAAACAAAACAAAACATCAAACTGCAAGCAGAACTGGGGAGGAATGTGGAAGTTGGAATTTAAAGTTTACTGAATATGTCACAGTGCATACTTTGGTCCCCAGATAGGAGAAATTGGATGTTGTTGTCTCCCATTAAATGAACTCCTTTATTCCCTTTTCTGTCCACACCCTTTCAAATCTGTGAAATCTGTATCATTACATCTTTTTTGACGCTTTCAATACGTCTTTCTTTGTGTGTTCACTTTGCACCCTGAAAGGCTGCATAACTTTTCAGACAGATCTACTGTGTGGCCTACAGAGGAAAGCTCTGGAGCAGTCCCTACAGGAAAAAGTGGGGTGGCTGCTGAAGCCCCAACCTGCACACCCCACTTCTCTGGGACAGCCTGGGCCCCACTTTGTGCTTCACTCTGAAACAGAGGTCCAAGGCAGGCAGGTCCCCATGTATATAAATGCAGCCCGATAAGTATCTTGCTCTTTTCCCATCATTGTTAATTACCAAGTTATTTGTGTGTAAACAGAAGCTTTTGATTTCCTAATCAGCCTCCTGCCCGATTCATTCAGAGATGTCACACACCAGAGTTTGACAGCACAATTAGTCACCATGGAAGCTATTGTGATGTCACAAACACTGAATTGTGGCATCATTGAATGAATCTGGCAGGAGAAGGATGTTGGTTACAAAGGAGAAGGCTTCTGTTTACACAATACCTTGGTAATCAGCAGTGATGGGAAAGAGAATATAGAAAAAGAGAGCCTGGTAGTTTAATGAGCACTGATAAAACTGAAAATTTGTAAAGGTTGTTAGAAGCACACATGTGGCATATTAAGCTACACAGATAAAGATTCTGTAATTTATACCTTAATTCTTCACCTTGTCCTACGTCTCCAGAACTGTATGTATACCACAGACATATACAAATGCGAGTTTCATGTTTTTCACATATTTCTGTATTAGAAGAGATACCAAATAAAACCATTAAATAATCAGGATATTCTATGATTTTTTTTAAAGTGCTATTCTCTGGAGCAGAGAATTTATCTGTGTTGGTTTAGCATTGGTTTAGGACATTACATCCCTAGAAAATTGTTTCCTTTATTTATTTGTAATATTTTATTTTTGCACTACGTTTTCAGACGTAAAAAACATGTTAGCTACAGACAGCATTCACAGTTTCAGTGCGGGTGATTGCAGCTTGTGATTTGTCTTCCTCTATTTTCTAGAAAAAATTCCCTGTGAAGTGTATTGACTAATACTCCAAATGCTACTTTCTACAGCCTTACTGTATACCACATGGAATTATAGATAGTGTATCTGAGCAATATGCAGTTGCAAGCTGCACAGCAGAACCCTGCAACTGATCTGCCACAAAATAACATGAAAAGCTAGACTGAATAACACTGAGATCCTTTCAGGTACTGTAATTAAGCCAATTCATGGTGTTATTTAATTTCCCACCGTTCTTCCTCTTGCTGCCTTCTTGAAACTGTAACCATGACACCTTAATTTCAATCAGGTGGAGGAGCTGCTGCCTGGAGAGCAGATGCCACTGCTGGTCCAGCAATTGCCAGTGGATTTGCGGGTGGTGCCACCATTTTTTCCCTGCCTGAAGTCAAGTTTAGCCGACCCCCTCCCCCACCTCAGCATGTCTAGCTTTCATAAGCATTACTGTAGGTATGTAAGGCTGACTCTGTTCACCCAGGTCTTCCAGCTGGTGATGAGCTGAGCTGTTTCACAGGACCAGTACTCTATAAGGATCAAGCTTAATTTGCCTAAGCTGGTTATTTGCAATAGCTTCAGACACAGCAAGGTAGCAACAGAGCGCTGGCATGAAGATCAGACAACTGTGTTTCTTTTTCACAATAAAAAAAAAAACCAAACCAACAGGGTGGGAAATGAGAGAAGGACTTAAAATGGCTTAAATGCTTAACACATCAAATTGTAATACACAAAAAGCACATATGTGACTTCAGCTAGTTGTACAAATAAAAGCAGTGGAAAGAAAATGTTCCATTTGGAAGTACATAAATATGAATTACATATATTTTATGTTCCCAGGTTACCATGCCACCCCTTTGACCGTTCCCTACCTAATCCTAGGTGAGGGTGATGCTCCACTAGAGTCCAGCTGTTATCATCCACACAATGACTTTTGTAAACGAGCAGCTGACAGAGGTCCCTGGCTGTCATGTCTGCTAGAATCTCGACCACTTTGCTTGTTCCATCTTCACTAAAGACTTTTACATCCTGCAACATAAAGGGTACACTTACAGATCAACAGCTCTGAACACAGGCAAACCACACAGCTACCCGCAGAAAAGCATCCTGTCGATGTGAGGGTTCCAAGCACCTTGGCAGCCAGGACAGATGACATGGATGATTCACTTTATAACACTTTCTCCCGATGCCCCTTTGCCCTAATTCCTCTCCCCCCTCCCCAACACTGCCCTGCACTAAACAAAGATTCAGCAGCGTTAATATGACCATATACCTAGAAAAAAGTGAGAGAGCAGGTTCCGTATAAAGCTGTGTTAAGGTAAGCAAACGTGAAACAGTATCAAGAGAGTACTTCGGCAACAGTGGGTGGGAGAAATTACATCCAGTTAAACACACACAATTTTCTTTCTCGATCCTGTCAGAGGCCTCCAAACATGAACACAGGAGCAGGCCAAGACCCCGAAGATTAAAAATGGCTCTCTTGTTCCCCACTAACTTTTGACTGTGTCGCTGGGGGAAGTCCCACTTGCAGTTCGCCGGCAGATCGATTAGCCAGCACAGTCCACACATTTCTCTCCCTGCCCCTACTTCTCTTTTGATCCCAGCCTGAAAGTAGTTCAAAACTGAATGCACATACGCTGCACATCCTAAATATTAATGGAGATGAGAGAACAAGTCAGGAACCTTCTCCCCACCTCCTGAATTATACAGATGCTTTGCTCTTTGCATTGTTCTCCTCAAGCGAGAGACACTTGCCGCAAAATTATTTCTCCGGGCGAACGTGCACGTCCGAGATTTAAATTAACTCCGCGTTCAAAACGCTCCGCATCCTAGCAGGAGAGGGTGAATCTAACAAAAACCTGGAGGGTAATTTGATATGGAAAAATCTTACCTCAACGGCACGTAAAAGGCAGCAGTCGGAAGAACAAGATGGCATTTTAAATAGAGATTGCCTCTTGAGAGAGAGTTTGTTCTCTGCCTCCACCGACCCTTTGTAGCCTATGGCAGGGTGCCCGGGGTGCCGGCACCGTACCTGTCACGTAGCCCCTGCTATGGGCACTGTTTCTGGGGAGGGAAACAACTCTGCCCGAGCTCCACTCAAAGGGTTACACGCAATCTTTGCGGTAGTGAATCAAACCACACTGTGTAGACCAATCCTAGCCCTCCCTCCGACTGATGTAATCATTTCCCACACACTATCAGACTTCCAAATTATTCCCGCCCCCCCCCACCCCCNCCCTCCCTCCCCCCTGCTCCGCCGGCTACGGACAGATTCAAGCCCAGTGAGGGAGGAGTTAAAAGCCTCATCCAGCCCAAGTGACTCAAACCCGCGCCTTCAGGAAACGGCTTCATCTGACAGCAGGGATGAGCCAGCTCTTTCAGAAGTAGGCTCAGGAGGAGAAAGGAGAGAAGAGGGAGAGAGGGGAATCCCGGTTGCTGTAGCTCTGGGGGAAGGTATTCCTGCAGTACAATGTTACAGCTGCACTCCGGCTCCTGACAACACTTCACCAAGTCAGAAGCATCCTCACAGGCACAGAAATTGGTTGGAGAGGGGGGGAGGGGTTGTCCTGAGAGTCTATTTTCTGGAATTAACACCCATTTTACAGCACAGCAGCGCATTCTGTCGGCACTCAAAGCCGAGGCAGGGAGCCCGGGGAGCGGAGGGACGGGGAGACCGAGCGCCCCAGACACCCCGCAGACGTCGCAGCGCTTGGGTCTGTGTGGGGCGGGGGGGCCACAGCTCTCGCCCTCCCTCCCCCTACTAACAAGCACAGCGAAAAGATAGTACTCAACAGGACCGAAGTTGTTCTTGTATTTGTTTTAGGATTAGTAGCGAATGGGAAGGGACTAATAATACCCGCTCGAAGCGGTTTTTTTGTTGTGGTTTTTTGTTTTGTTTTGTGTTTTTTTTTGTCCCCCCCCTACTTTTTATCGCAACAGACTGGAAAGGAATGACACAACCGAAAAAGTGGTGCTGAAAAGAATTTTCTACTTTCGGCTCATTCTGTGCACCTAACTCCACTTTCTGTGCTGAAACTAAACTATTTCTGATAGAGTGATTTCCTGCCTCAGGAACCAGCCTGGTGACATCATTCATTCATTCATTAGTCACCGGGAAGCACAGCCCTGCACTCCCTGCCTCAGCCTTTGCCGGGGAGCTTTCACCAAGCATCCGCTAGCGGAATCACCCCTTTTGCCACAACTGGAACACAGAACTGCCTCTTTTCCTTCCCTGCGTTTTTGCTGGGAACAAGGCAGCAACATAGGGCAGGCTGCATCTGATCCTTGTCGCTGCCAAATCCCAGAAGACGGGGAAAGCTGTTCTGACAAGGGTGCCTCCCAAGTCCTTGCAGATGGAAGAGAGAGAGCTCTAGGACAACCACCATCAACACACTTCTCACTGCTCCCAAGGACAGGAAGACTTAATGGAGTATGGCCAAGGGAAGGAAGCTGCGGCTGTTTTTTATGCTTACTCATGCTGTGCACCCTCAGTATGAAGCACAGGGGTCACGGGCACCTGTCCTGCCCTCCCCCTCCTTGCCACCAGCACCACAAGGCTGCTACAGGATACACACATCAGCTGCTGTTCAGTGTGCCACTCGGCTGTAAGGCCACGTTCCCTCCTCCTGCTAGCCAGGCCCCACAGGCAGCATCTCACTGTTTCCCATGACTGCGGGGGCTGCCTTACAAATGTGGGCATGTTCATACACAGGGATGGTCAGCTACGGGGGTGTGTGTGTATATTAAATTATGCCTTTAAAGCAGGGACTGGCATGTAGCTGGTGGACGGCGTACACACGGTAACGAGCAAGTTAACCTCACTGACTATTAATAGTGCTGTGTTTGGTATCAAGGACAGCACAAGGCCGTGTATCACCACTGACATCATGGATATAGAAGACTGCACCAGGAAGGTATGTGATGGCCTGAGCTGAACCCTGCCCTAGAGGGCAGGAGAGAGGCAGAGGTGAGACAGAATGCTGTGCCCCAGGAAAGGCAAGAGCGCAATGGTCCCTAAGAGGCTTATGTGAAAGGTAAGGGGATTTTATGGCCCCACACAATGCTGCAGAGCATGGCACGTAACCACAAACATGAAACCAGCCCGACAACAAAGCTTTAGCTCAAACTTTATGACAGTTTCAGTGACAGAAGAGGCAGATAGAATATTCCTGTAACACCGAGAAGACTTAATTTGAAGTCAATTGGTCAAATCCAACCCTCTCACCTTTCCTTTTCTTTGTCTCTTCTTTTTTCAAGGAAACACCTCCTACTTTAAAATGTTAAGGGCTCCCTATCCTTCCAACAGAAACACTGTCTCACTTGCAGAACTGATTTAGAGCTTATAATCTACAAAGAAAAATGAAGCAAATTCATTCTGAATAAAATACTCCAATAATGAAACCACTTAGCCTGAAGAGAGGTTCAGGAAGTTAGCCTGACACTTTTGCCCTGCATCCCTCCAAGAAATGCAGTGAAATGCAACAGCAGACTGCCTGCAACAGTGATTTACAAAAGGCCCTAATTACGTCAGCAGCACAAGGCACCTTCTATTCAAAATTAAGGTTAAGAATGCTAAGCCAAACAGAGCACTATATTGGCTGAACATTCAGTGCTTTACAGTGCAAAGGAGCAGATAACAGACTGCACCATTGTTCTGCGAAGAATTCTTCCTCTAAGCTTTTTTTTTGTTTTCTTTTTTCTTTTTTTTTTCTTTATTGAAAGACAGAAAGCCTTAAAAATTAAAAAGAACATTAATATTCATCACTTCAGTGGTTTCACATAATGGGTCACGTATATTGAGTACCATCATGGCTGTTTCATCTTCCAGCCTTAGTTCCTCAGCCTTACTGCTGTATTTTGTGTGCATGAAGTATTGCAAACATTATTAGCAATGAGGACAAAAAAAATAACCCAGTCATGTCACAACATGCTGGTTTTTTTTCTTTTTCTTCAAAATAAAACCTACAAATAGATACTATTATTATTTTTAAAAATCATGCTTTTAAATGATGCTATGCTGAAAATGTTCAGCATCAAAAAAATAAAAATTTGCATTCTAAACTCTGAACATAATCACGGTGTAATTTATATCAGTGCAAACTAACCTTTGTTATCCTGGATTATGACTCCAAACTAAAGATGAGTGTATGAGTTATCAGAAGGCCCTCTGACTGAAATCTAATAATAAAAGGTTTCAGTACACTAGTACTTCAAGAGTTTCCCTTTATAAGAGATGAAGATCAGAGACATTGCAGAAAGCCATTAAGGTACACTGAAAAGCCATTACCATGAGCTGTACAAACTGAAAATCAGTCCAGCAAGTTTGGACTTTCATCCCCTGATTTCACTCATCAAGACTGTTCAGACATGAGAACCATACCATCAGTGAGGTAAATCGAAAGGAAACTGAACTGAAATGCGTTTATCTTAGTGCACGCAGAAGAAGCAATTTATTGCAGAAGGCACCGCTGTACCAGACAGGTACTCACTGTTTTCCCTGGAACTGTTTTAATGAGATCATTTTTTGCAAAAGCTTTCTGTACTCAAAGCTCATGGGTTCACAAGAGCAGTCACTGGAGGAATGAGAAAGCTTTCAATTAGGGTCAGTCATCTCAAAGCTGCTGAAGACTCAAGCTCTGCATGCACATTACTCCTGAACTGCTATTTGTCTAGCTGAAGAGGTAACAAAAAAATAAAGGTTTTGCTTCATGAAGTTGCAAATCTCTGATAAAGAAAAGCCTCTAAGCATGCTCTGCGAACACCTGACAGGCAAGCACCAGCCCGGTACCCCTTACTTGCCAGCAGCACTAAGGCAGCTTTATAGGACTCAAGAATTTCGTGTGCTGTGATGAAATAAATATATAGGTCAACCCCATGGCTCTTTTTGCCTCCTCTGTTGCACAGCTTGTGCAGCAAAAAACCCCCTTGAGATGAACAGCAGCAGCAATACATTGCAGATAGTCTCACTTATGTACAAGGTATCAGTACTTCCTTAGAAAAACAACTGAGAGTTATTTTATCATTCCTTTTTTTCCCCTGCATATAAACATAAAAAACCTAGAAAATGCTGAGGTTAAGGTTCTCATAGCAACATTAACTCTCTCCTCTGGCATATACTATATTTAGGTACACATTTAAAAGCTTATGAACAACAACGGAGAACAACTGTTGTAAGATCAAGATCTTAGCCTTTGGCTTTCACATTCAGAACAGCAATCCTGTTGCTGTTCAAAATAAAAAGGGGACAAAAGATAAAAAGGGGACTTAAACTGGCGACGTTAAAAAAACCTGATTCTGTTCCTCTTTGCTGGGCTGTTGAATTTTACACCCATTTCTGAGGGTCATAGGAATGAGGGTCATTTCACTTGAAGGGAAATCCCAGTATAATCACATGTTCAGTGGTCATCAAACCTATATACTAAAGGCATGAACTCTTTGAGGGTTGTACCAGTGAGACAAGTTTTGGGAATCACAGCGGCGAGGGCAGAGAAGGGCAGCGCAGAATCAGTGCCAGGTTCAAGTCAGCATCTATATTTGGAGGGTCAGTAGTAACGCCAAGGCCCACGTTCAGTCCAGGTAATTTTAGAGAGTTTAATTCCTTCTGAAGCTAAGGGAGAGAGAGATGGGGTAACTTAAGATCTAAAACACATGCTAAAGGCATTTGTGTCTCTCTGCTAGCTGCAGAGGAAATCTCCTGACTCTGGGCTTCAACTGGATGCCGTAAGCTCTATTGGCTGAATTCAGATGCTGTGACTAATCAAGCAAACATGTCTCTCTGCACTATTGGCATAATTACACACTGCAATTGTTGACATTTGAGCTTAAAAAAAAAATAAGCAAAGTGTGTAATGTTGCATATACACAAAGCACATCTACAGGAACATATAAGAGCACATTTGGGGTACTATTAAAGTTTAAAACCAAATACTTTAAAAACAAGCCAAAGCTGTACTTCCTCTCATTCAAAATAAATGTGAAAAATAGCTATTTGTTGTGGAGACACCAGATTAAGTCTATATTCATTATCTGTTTCTTCTTTATAAAAAACTGAAATACTAATGCCCTCTGTGTAGGTTTAGGCTTCTACAGAAACTGCATCAAAGCTTCTTCAAAAATCTCAGCTGTTTTACATACAAAGCTGTGAACTATGTGATGTACTTTTAAGAAAAGAATGTACAGAGCATGTTTTCAAGACAAAACCACTGCCTGCATGAAAGATTCTATTCCAATGTGTGCACACATACTTAGAGGCTGAAGGTCTGGAAACCGTAAGTTGCTACCCTGTAATTTTCATATTTTACAAATAAATAGCAGAATGCAGTTTTAAGTGATACATACCTACATACATACAACACACTGATTTTGTGACAGTATCCCCAGAAGTTGTCTCACTCTTTCCCACTTTGGTTTAATGCTCAAATGTCCTGATAAACCATTGACCTGCATGATATTGCCTCATCTCCCCCCTTTATTACTTGTTTGGTTTTTTAGGAAAAGAAAGGAGAGAGACTAATTTTCAATCCTTTGAAGAGTAACAATAGGCCTTTCTGAGTTTTGATGAAGCTTCTGGGTATCTGTAGGATGATGGTAGACAGAAAGCCTGGAAAGTAGTTTGGATTGGCTTTGACAGAATACCCACCCAGCACCAGTGGGAAGGCAGCCCAGCAGCAGCCAGGTCACCCAGTCCAGAAATCTGAGGGTCCAGACTCTTCCTGTGGTCACAGCATTGACAGATTGCATTTTCTTCGTCGCCTGCATCCTCCTCCACCCAGCATTTCCCATTAGTTTTAATTATACATCTCTAAATCAGCTCCCTTCTCTCCACGCAGCTCCTCCCAACAGCAATTGCTTTTCATGCAAAAATCCTTTCCAGTTTTGAGATTCTTTATGTATGGGAAAAAAAAGACAGTTACAGGCACTGTTATACTCCTTTGATTATGTAATGAAAGACATTAAGTGATGTTGCTGGCATTAACCTTTATCTTTCATACATTTTATTGTGCAATCTATCCCTAGACAGTTTGCAATCTTCCTCAGCAGTGCTTACAGAATGCATTATTTATTGTCTGAATTTGCTCCAAGATAAAGGTTTAGTAGAAAAGTTCTTGCAAGCACAATTTAAGTCGGTAACAACCCAAGAAAGGGTAATACAAAGAAAAAACATAATGATCTCTTGATTAAAATTCTTAACTAACCAAGCTATTTACAGAGTATTTTAAATTGTTTTGCCATTACAAATTGCTCTGTAGAAAAGGAATTATTACCACATTTTCCTTGCTGCACAGGCTTTCAACCACAAGAACCACATTAATTTGAAGCTTGGCAGACAGCAGAACAAGGCTCCAGGGAGCAGCTTCCCATAGGACTTAGAAAAATGGTACAGGTCCCGAAGGCTTGGATGGCTCCTTCTTTCCCAGTAGGACTCTGTGACAACTGCAGCTGAGGCACTTGCTCTCTGAGTGCCCAGGCCACCCTACAAGCCCAAAAGCCATTTCAGCATGGGGTCTGGCAACATACAACTGGCTTCTCACTTGAATTTACTGTTGTCAAAGAATGACTTCTACATGGGTAATTCTTAAAATTGCCCTTCCCTTGCACGTTTTTCTGAGGGCAAAGGAGCAGTGAGGTTGCAGAGCAGAAAAGAGCAACACCACTAAGGGTTGCATGTATAGCCAGGCTTGGTTTCAGCCCTCCATTTCCATACACTGGTCCAGCCACATAGGGATCAGAGACCACTTTTGAAGATGTCTTTGGACACTGAGGATTAGTATCTGAAAATATGGACATTCTTAATGCATCGGAAAACCTTTGGGCTGTGACTGTCTCTTACCTGATGCAATGGAACCTTGGGATTTTGACTGCAGTTGATACAGTAACAGAAATAAAAAAAACCCAAAACCAACAAGAGCCCAGCAATCAGGGATAATGCCAAATAAACTATATTTGGAATGCCCAGTCATGACAAAACAAACACATTTTTTTAAGAACCTGTACTTACAAAATTTTTCTTTAACAACTGCAATCCAATTTACCTAGTCTGGTAGCAAAGGAATCTAAGCAAGAATAAGACGTAGAGATGGATGGAAATGACAAACTCAGAATGCAATTAAGAGGAAGACAAAGATTGACCCTCTTTCCGTTCCCATTTCTTCCTTCCTCCTCCCCCCCAAAAATAAACACATGGAGTGAAAAAGCCAAGGATTTAAGGACATATGAGTTTGATTCCCTGGTGCTTGCAAGTGCACAGTTCCTAAGGTTTTCTTAGCAGCTCTGACAGCTAAAATAAATGTAAAATATTATTGAAAACAAGTGCGTAGCTGAAGCCCCAGCTCCTAGATCTCAAAAGTCTTGCCAGAACTGGTAACAGCAGGATAAAAGGAGTTTTCATAACATATACAGAGGTGCACTAGATTGAAAAAAAAAAAAAAAATTAAAAAATCAGTTATCTGTCTTTACAAGCGTTCCTTTATTCCCTCCAAATCTGACATCCCAGACCAGACAGTTGCACTAAAGCTGCCAGGAGAGAGCAGGAAGCTCAAAACTGGGAAAAAAAAAAAAATAAAAAAAGAAAGTTTTAAAGAGAAACTCAACTTAATATACATCAGCTTGACCAGAGAAAAATCAAGTATGGTATATAACATGGAGATACTATACAGGATACAAGCAACCAAGATGTGAAATATGAAGATGAGAGCCATTTAGGGCAGTGAAAATGTAAAGGAAGCTTATGGGGAAAAAATTTTTTTAAAAAAGGAAAAACACAGAAAAAGACTCCCAACAAAGATTGGCTATAACCTCCAGGCACTCAAGGAATGACGACCATTTAATGATGGGAACCTGAAGTATAAAAACACTAGGAAATTCACAGCTTAACAGCCTCCATATGCTGAAAATCCCAAAAGCTCAAGCACACCTTGGAAATATAAATTTCCTGCACATCAGTTGCCACTCACAATAGGTTTTCCCAACAGGGCTGAGTTCATCCTGCTCTGACAATGGGAGAGGGGTGCTTTGTAACGAGTGGGTGACAGGCTTAACTACAGCAGGCTAGCAAAGCATCCCTAATGCCCAGCCACTGTCAGCTGCCTCTTTGCTGTACAGTATTCAGCAATATTGCTTAACTTCCCGTCTCCCAAGCTACAGGCTCTGGAAGCTGGGGACTTCAAGCAGAGAGTATCAGCTAATTGTTGCTGCCTGCAACGTTCAGGATGTTTTATGGGTCAGTTTGTCACACACACACACAATAAATGCTTTTAACAGAGCTGCTCACATCAGGAGAGTATTTCTGTGCAACTGTGTAAGCACCAATTGTGTGGCCAGAATTAACCCCCTGCAGATCTTAGCCTAGGGAAAGTCATGGCAGGGGGAGAAGAGGGCTCAGAATATCCTCTCCTCAATGCACGTATCATTCCCTTTTTCAGAAATTGCTTTAATGGGAAACTGTTCCATAAAACTGCTCTGCTATTTAATTTTGCGTAAATTTAGAAATCAGAGGAATACAATGATTGTTCCCCAATCCAAGATTGAGATAGTAAAAGTTTCTTGGGCTGATGCAAAATCTGGGGTTATGTCATCATGACTAAGCTATTCTCTCATGGATGCAGCTAGCCCCATGCAAATCTCACTCCCTTCCAACCTGCTAAGAATTACAAATATTTTTGGGGAAAAAAGTGAGATAAATATCGGAGAAAACCCAAACACAACCATATAAGAGATTTATTAGCATACAGTATTTAACCACCCTGCATGACAACACCTATGATAGAGATCCAAGTTACCAAGAAATTTTCACATCTCTCCCTGCTCTCCTTCACTGCTGCACCCATCCATCCATGCATGCTACAGCAGGACCAATGCATAAGTTTCAATCCACAGCAAATGCCTCTGACTTATCTACTCTGAGTTCTCTCTTCAGAGCTTGCTCCAGACCATTTTCCATACCCCTTCCCTCCTGGTAGGGGCACCACAAACAAAAAAACAAACACAAAAAATCCCCACACAACCCAACCCTTTGCTTAGCTTAGAGGGACAAATTCCCTGCTGCCATGGTTACCACTCCAATAAAAAAAAAAAAAAAAAAAAAAAAAAAAGACAACTTCCCTGAGAACAGACGGCTATATAATGTTAGTCCTCCCTCCCCTCACTCATCATTGTTAGCCACTAAATCGGGTACATCTGGCATATTTAATTTGGACTAAATAAAATGTCACTAATTAAAAAGATGCCGAACAAGCAATACATGACATTATAGAAACAGAGAGCTTAGTATCTGAACACAGCTTACTAGGCATGGAAAGGATTCTGACAGCTTTTAAGGAAAGCTGAGAAACACAGGCAAGAATGGTCCTCTCTACAATCTTACTCACAACAATGTCCTCTGGAAGCTCTCCTTTATCATCCAGGTGTCCTGAGGTTTCCAAGCACCAATTCCTGGAGCAGCAGCAGCCCAAATGCATAGCAGTTAGCTCATTATAGCTGGTATTATTCAGCTGGAAGACTGCAGCCTTCATTACAACTTTTTAAAAGGTTACTTTGCTAAAGCTACAACAAACAAAATACTGAGCAGACATGCACACAAGTTGCTTTAAAGGACCTGTGTCCATGTTGCTTTCTCAACAGCAGCAGCCTCTCCTTTCTTGTGTTCCCCACACTATTTCCAGCAGCCTAAACTGAAGTACCACACACGACTCCATCCTTCCGCTCTTGCAGCTCCTCTTCTTAACCTACCCCTGAAGATGTCAGATCTTTGCATCTCCCATTGCAGGTCACACCACAGAGATTTAAGCATTGTTTTCTACTGCTGACCAACACAGGTACCTGTCTGAAAGCAGTACATCCTACCTTGACATCAATGCACCCTCCCCCAGCAATACACACCATACTCCTAGAGCAGGCTTTCACCTTCGTGGGTACCTCACTAGCAGTATTCCACTGACACTTACCAAAAGATTTCAGTACAAAGCTTCACTGAATCATACAAAACTCATTCCACAGCTCTTAAATGTTTTCCATCATCTTTTCTGCCAACTGGCAATCTTTTGTTCTGAAGCTGTACTACCCCTTATGATTAGCTGAAAAAGCATTTAATTGATTTGATTTTTTCTGCTTCCAAGGCTAAGGATTTCCCATGAGAACAGATCATCTCCTAAAGTGCTCTGGTCCAGGTTCTCAGTATTTATAAGCCATATGACTGCCTTCTCTCTATTTTTGATGATGTATGAAGCAGAACAAATATTTAGATATACTTTCATTGCCATTGCTTAATTGCACAACCACTGGGAATCAAGTAAGATTTGAGCATGCAAGATAGGAATCCCCCCCATCCAGTAAATTTTGACAGGATTTCTACAAGATTTTTCAAGTGAGTTACGTTGATAATGCTGGCACACACTAGGAAAGTGAAAAGATTGCTCTTCTTAGAAACTCAGCAATTCAAAATGAATTAACAGTGAGCTTCATCCTCATAATTCCAAACTTTAATATTAAAGACACAACACAGAGATTATTTCAAAATCATCATGCCTCTAAAGTATCACAGGATCACAGAAGGTTCAAGGGTGGAAATGACTTCTGGAATCTGGTCCACCCCTGTTGCTCAAGCAGTGCCACCTACATCAGGGACAACATTCAGACAGCTTTGGAGTATATCAAAGGATGGAGATTTCATAACATCTCTGGGCAACCTGTGCCAGTGCTCAGTCACCTCCACAGTTAAAGCAGTGTTGCCTGATGTTCAGAGGGAACCTCCTGTGTATCAGTTTGTGCAGGTTGCATCTTAAGGTGTGAATGGGCACCACTGAGAAGATCCCAGCACTACCTTCTTTCTACTCTCCTTTCATGTACTACACATTCACTAGATGGCCCTGAGCCTTCTCCAGAGTAAACAGTTCAAGTTCTCTCAGCCTCTCCTTTTATGAGAGATTCTCCAGTGCTTTAGTATTTCTCTGGCCCTTTGCTGGACACTCCCCAGCATCTCCATGTCTCTCTTGTACTGCAGAGCCCAGAACTGGACCCAGAGTTGAAGAGCTGTGGCCTCATCAGTGCTGAACAAAGGAGAAGGGATCACCTTACTCAGCTGGCTGACAGTGCTTTGCTTATGGCAGCCCAGGATGTCACTGGTCTTCTTTATGGCAAGGGCACATTGCTGGCTCATGCTCAACCCCCCATGTCTCTTCCTGCCAAGATGCTTTCCAGCTGGGTGGCCCCCAGCACATACTGGCACTTGGGGCTGTTCCTCCCCACGTGCAGGACTCTGCACTTGTCCTTGTTGAACTTCATGAGGCTTCTGGCAGCCCGTTTCTCTAACATATACCTTACTCAAGTAGTGCAGAGTTACATAAACCCTACAATATTAACTAAAACCAGACAAAAATCCAGTGATGTTTTATCATGGTTTAAGAACCCTAAATGGGTCTTGCCTTAGGATTTTTCATCAGTATTTTCCCAAGCTGTGCCATGGTAGTTTAAAGCTCACCTTAAGTGTTTCAGGAACACTTAAAAGTCCATTTGTCAAAGGCTGAACTGTGTAAATCTAAATATGAGGTAGTAGTAGTGCTGAAATCAATGTCACAACAAAAAAAAATTCTTCTTGATATAGAACTAGATAACATAATGCTAGAGATTTGGTGCCAAAGCTTGCACAAAAGAAAATGCTGCTTCTTGATTCAGCATCTGCTTCAGATTATTTTGCATGGAAGTCACTGCTGCTCTGAGGCTGTCAAGGCACAGTCAGATTCCAATTAAGCCATCTTATATTTTAAGATGATCAGAAGCAAAGCTTTCTCCTCCCTGTAGGCATCCCTCTAAAATTGGGTAATCTGAGATAATTTCCAAATGTCTGTATTTCGTGTTGTCCACCTAATTAAACATCTTGCATAAATGCAAAGAGCCTTCTCTCTAATTAAAAAGTTTATGCAACAATTTTCACAAAGCTCCCATTAAACATTTAAAATAATTAGTTGTATTAGAAAAACATTTCTATTCAAATAGCTCAGATGCCTAGTTTCTTTGTTTAGTGTAGGCAAATGAATATGAAAAAGATCCCCAGAGGAAAAGACTAAATATTGGGCAAACCTTTTCTTTAAGACAGCAGACACTCCCCAGAAACCAGTTCTACGTGGTATTAAATGTGAAATCTTTTAACAGTGGCCTTACTACTGTAGCTGATCATGGAGAAATCAATGATTTCCAGGATGCAGAAAGGCAATGACAAAAGGGTTGACTCTGCTTTTGTGTATTACAGACAACACATAACAGTCATGACACCTTAAAGCATTCTCCAGTATTCCCCTTCCCCCCTCTCTCTAAATTACTGGCAATAAGTTAAAGAAATCCACCATGCAAAAGTACCAGGAACTTTATTTCTTTTCCGGCATGAATGATAATTTTTTTAAAGGATTTTGATGGCTCTGTATTTACATCATGGATCTGCTTTAAGAATTACACTGAGATAAATCTAGGTCATTGAAACCTTCTGACACTGAACCACAGAGAAGCTGAAGGCTTTTTTTTTTTTTTTTTTTTTTTTTTTTTCCCAGATTGACTGGCAGAAGGTAGAGCAACCTTTGGATGTCTTCCTTATTCTGACGTTTCTATTTCCGTGAGTGAGTTAATTCCATTCCCATCCAAAATAAAACGTTTTCTTAAATGTGCATTTGGCAAACAGAACCAGCTATATAAGAACAACCTCAAGACAGCTAGGCTTAAAGGCCAAAAGAACAACTTAGGTCAACATATTAAAAAAGATATGTAAAGATCTCAGTTTAGGGTACTGGAAACATAATAATTGAATAGTCTCTTTCAGACAAAAGTTTTATCTATAAATAAATATATATTAATGTAAAGAGTGTTCACATACTGTAAACATTAGCATGTTTTTTTCATGAGTCTGAATACTAAAATCTGCTTCCTTTAAATTATATTCTTACTGTAGTCTTAAAGTAAACTGGTAACATATACTCCAATTTCATTCTATAGATATTAAATTACAGTACCTACTTCTTCCACTCCATCCCCATGAAGAATTTATTAGGTTAAATACATTGCTGTACATCTCAAAATGGATTTTTTTAAAGTTAAAACTGTCCATTAAAAACCTACTGCATTAATAATTGCAACGGGCAATCTCAATTAACTATTATTAGCTATTAACAATTACTACTGCAATTCTAGCTCTGTGTGCAACACAGAATCTGCTGATTTCAGCAAATGTCACTTTTTATCACTATTTACTCATTCACTTAGAGACAATTCTACACATGGGAAAAAATTTATTGCCTTTTCCAGCTTTAGAAGGTTGTGTCTTTGCATGGTGGTTTAGCATAACCACTGTAAGAATTTCAACTGGCGAAAAATCTATCCTGCCTTTTGTACAATAAAAAGTATCATGTTCGCTTCTTCCACAACTCCCCCATCTCGTTGCCCAAGATTACACATGGCAAAAGTTAAAATTTCTGGCTAGCTGCAGGGTAGCTGCAAAAAACGCTCTGTACTGAAACTATGTGGAGATCAACCATTGCTCATCCACCCTTCAACAAAGCAGACACTGATCAGACCCGAAGTGTAACTTCTAAGAAACAAGCAGTTTTGCAGATTTGTTGCCAGAGTTCTGCAGATTCTTCTTTCAGTGCACCCAGCTGTACAGAAAACAACCCAAGTTTGCTCGGCTCACATCAGCTGAGGCTTCGCCAACCTATACACTCTGTGAATTTCACTTTTTAAAGTGTAACAAAAAGTGCATGAACTTACTCAAGCTGTACAATGAAAACTGTGTTTAAAGAGTAAGTGAAAAGGTGCATCCTGTTCTGGGTGTCACGTAGCACATTTCCCTTCCATGGACAGTGCCTGTTAAGCCTAAAGGTTTAACCTTCTTGGCTAAAACCATTATTTTCCAAGTGTACCAGCTGGGTTAGATAAACCACCAGACAGCTTTACTCTGGGGTTTGACATGAAAACTACCTTGAGATAATAAAATTCAGCTTTTCTAACGAAAAATCCTAATGAAGTAGGAGATAATCAATTGGAGGAAATTAATCCTCCTTAGCCAGTCAAATTATGTTTGTTGCATTTGGTTTTCTACTCAAAACAAGAGATGAGGTTAGCTTGCTCTATTACAAAACCAGCAGGCAAATCAGAGGTAATTTACTTTTTGAAATGATGGTCCAATTCCACAACCCTCTACCTTTGAAACTCCTGCTACTCTTCTTCCCTATGGGTTTAATGGCTCTTTTAGATGAGATATTGCCCTCCCCCACCCCAGCCCCTGCTTCCTATTTGTTCCTTCCCCCAAAAAACCACAAGAATTGGCATCACTACAATGTATTATGAACTAGCAGCTAGAAGTACCTGTACTCCCTCCTCAAATCTTACAGATCTTCATTTATCGCAGATGTCTGCTTCAGGTGTCTGAACACTGCATACTGAGTTAACACTAAGGAGAGGTGTGGAAGAGCACTGACTTCAATTTGCACACCAAGAATGCTGTTAGAAACTGGTTGTTTTTCACAGGCCCCTAAAGGATGATGGAAAAAAATCATCCCTGCAGCTGCCAGCATCTCTTCAGATAAACAAACTGGTGTTTCTTCCAGCAGAAGTAACTGAGAAGAAGGAGGCTGGCCATCCTGGCAAATGGTCAACAAAAATTTCCCACTTAAAAAAAAAAAAAAAAAAAAAGGCTAGTTTTGGCCCTAATAAACAGCCTGGTAACTCACGGGAAGGAAAGGATCTTCTTCATCACAAATTGCTATCTAATTTAAGATTTGGTTTGCATGGCACACAAATTAAAACACAGGTGGTGGTTGTTTCAGCTGTTGCTGGGCACCTCAGTCAAAGTACATCTAATCTTCACTCAGCATTCAGTTCCCCATGTGGTCAAAAGGAAGAAGAGGTATTTCAGTGCAATTTATTGTCTTCTGTGGTTTTGCTATCCTAAGATGGCACGAATGTACTTGAAAACGAATCGTCGCACCCATTTCTTAAAAAGGCAGAAAGGGGGAGCCTGGGAACTACTGACCTGTCAAAGCTTCACCCCTGTGTCTGGGAAGATCATGGAACACATACATCCTCCTCAAAACTCTGGTAAGGCACATGGAGGACAGGAAGATGATTCAAGACAGTCAGCATGGCTTCACCAAGGAAAAGCCCTTCCTGGCCAAACTAGTGGTCTTCTGTGACAGAGTGAACAAGAAAGAGCTTCAGATGTCATCTATCTAGACTTCTATACAGCCTTTGACGTGGTCATCCACAACATCCTTCTCCATCAATTGGAGAGATTTGATGGGTGGACTGTTCAGTGGATGAAGAATTGGTTATATGGTCACATCCAGAGGGTAGTGATCAATGGCTCAATGTTCAGATGGGGATCTGTGACGAATTATGTCCCTCAGGGGTCTGTACTGGGACCAGTACTATTCAATAGCTTCATAAATTACACAGAGGGATCGAGTGCACTATCAGCAAGTTTGCAGATGACACCAGGCCAGGTGCTGTGGTTGACACATCTGAGGGACAGGATGCCACCCAGAGGGACAGGATGCCACCCAGAGGGACCTAGACAGGCTTAAGAAGTGGGTCCATGTGACTCTTACTAAGTCCAACAAGGCCAACTACAAGGTCCTGCGCCTGTGTCAGGGCAATACCCAGTATCAACACAGGCTGGAGGAGGAAAGGATTGAGAGCAAGCCTGTGTCCCTGTAATGGAGCAATTTAACTTCAGGTGATGAGGAGCAGAGCACTCACAAAGGTGCCTTGGTCAGACATGAGGTTAATCAAGCTAAATGTGGTTAGCAACACCTTCCCAAAATAGCACTCATTGCTATTAAGTTGTTTTTAATATGATGCAAGCAGCTATCTGAAGAGACCTGTGAGCAGCAGAATAGTAAAAGATTTGGACTATCATGCCTACCTCAAATTAATCTGACAGCAGGGGTCTGATAACCTAAAGGTGGTTAAACCCAACCCCGTGTCAGAACTTGTGTGATTTGCACCTTGAAGCTGGCCTTGTGGAAGTTTTGCATCAAGAGAAGTGGTTTGTACACAAATAATGGAAAAACTCCTTTCATATTGGGGTCAACGTTCTGCACTGACATGCAATCTGACCTACTACCAACTCGGACTTAAAATACCTTCTCTTCAAATATTTCTAATATATTTTTTTAACTCAGTGAAACTCTACTGGTTTGAAATTCTACTTCAATACTGTCACATATTTTAAGACCAAAAAAAAAAAAAAAAGTTTTTACTTCCCTCCACTTATGGATTTCAAAACAGAGCAAAAAAGCAGTCCACCACGAAAAGCCACTAATTCCTCTACACTCCATCAGTCCTCATTCTCAGATACTGCCAGTAAGTTGCACCTGCAGATACTTTGCAGTTTTATGTTTAGAAAAGCCATAACTGCAATAGAGATGAACTCAGTTATGTAGAAAGTAGAGGTTTCTGAAAGCTCATACAGGAATGAAGTAATTGTGAATCATGTCTGGCAATATAAATATTATTTTTCCCCTGGACTTTTATTAGGGTCTCCCCTCTCTTAATGACTCCTATCCAAATGTAGGGCAATTAGCAATTCCAAGACTCTGGCTTAGAGGAGATACAAGTCCTTTGCATGCACATCATCCTCAACCATTCTGCTAGACAAGGCTCAGTCAACCCCCACAGCTTTTACAGCTAGCTGCCTGTTAGAGAAGGCTTGAAAAAGAGGAAAAGAGGAGAAAGTGATGTGACCATGTTTTACGGTGCTGCAAGGTTTATTTCACCACCTTCAGAACTACTAGACTATTTACTTATTTAAGGGATCAAAGCAACACATAGAAAACTTTCTATAAAATTCACTCATCTCTTTCATTTTAATGATTATACATCAACATACCAGTTTTTCAATTTAGACCCATTTGAACATCTGTTCAGTAGACAAACTGCTAGAGACACTCAAAGCCAGCCCTTTGCTGTGCAAGAAATCTCCCTACCCACTGAAAGACTCCATCATGTTCTTGCATGTCCTCCTGTCTCACTTCTTGCAGTATTTCCTACCATAGTTTAAATGCTAAAGGTTTCTCCTAGACACAATTGACTTCTGAAGATTGCCCAAGAGTTATTCTAGGCATATGAGAGGGCAAGTAGTAGTGAAACTTTACAGACACAGCAGCTAGTGCAACCTGGGGCTAACCTTGTTAGCTATATTGGCTTGAAGTTCCTCTGTACTGCTTGAAGTGCTGCAATTAACTACTGCTCTAAGCTATGCTTAATTAGCCTGTAAGCAAATGCTCATTTGTAATTTGCATGCAGTGTAACGCAGAACTAAATGTTCACTGAGAGTAAAGGGAAATTACACTGAAGGTACATTGGCACAAATATAGCTGGCTGCCTCCTAATCTTCCCTTCTTATTAATAATCTAGAAAATATTGAGAAATGTGTCACCCTGTACAAGTGGTTAGAAATACACATTCTCTAACTCTGGAGCTGAATGTGGTGCTCTTCTGCCCTCCCCCAGCTGATGATCACTCCACTACCCTTGGAATGACAGCCTCTCTCTGCACAGTGAAAGACATGGGATTTAGAATACCTTTTTCACCTGTGAGGTCAAAAAAACTCAACTCTCCAAAACCAACCCACTCCCCAAAACCAATAGACAAATCATGATGGATTAGTACATTCACAGATAAGCAAAAAGCATAAACAAAACTTTCACAAAACCGAATTTGAAAAATTGACTGGATTCACACTCGGGAGTAAAACCCAGCCTTGGCACCTCTTGTGAAGCAGACAAAAGACACAATTAATAGCAGGTTGTCAAATATATTTAGGACCTTTTAAATGCTAAAAATGGAATGACATTATCTTCAGGCATCGGAAGAACATTTTTCAGCCGAGCATTATTTGAGTCTGCCTATCAGAGGACCTTCATTTGACAAGGCTGTAACACAAGAGGCAAGGCTCAGCCTGACTTGGATAAGCTTTACAAAGCTTTGCCAAGATGGTTTGTTAAAGAAAAAAGTTCAAAGGTCAGTCATGAAAGAGAAATCCACAGAACAAACCAGCTTGACAGAAATATACTCTGAGAATATAAAAGACAAAGTTTTATTTGTATAACTATTATTCTGTTTTATTCTGTTATTTGTATAACTGTTATTCCTGCAACATTAGCTTTCAGTTCTTTGCCTGATGAAGATGGTGATCTTTATATATGCAATGTCTATTTCTTTTCAAGCTGCTCCATAAATCCATTACTGGGTGTGTGACAGTACTGCAAGCAATTTTTTTAATCTCCTTCCATATGTACTCTCATACACACACATACATGTACTTTTAACACTTAAATATAATGCTACTCTGGAGTTTGGGATGACCCAGTAAAGAACATTCATAAGCTGAAGCACGACAGGTTTTTTCAATGCTAAAACCATATACTTGACACTTATCAAAGATCCTGTCTGTAGCTTGTTCTAGATAACTGCATGCCTGGGGAATGGGAATTGATGCAAACATCTTTAAAGCTATTTATAAGGTCTGGAAATACTGTGTCTGGCTTGCTTTCAGTGGATTTTAGTAAGCAGCAAAGAAAACAAATGTGACCAGCAACAGTATGACAAGCAAGTTACTTCAGAGTAATTAGCTGCTCTTAACAGTTTGCAGGCAAGGACAAGCTCAAAAATTACTCACAGAAGCCTGAGGGCAAATTGTCTGTAAAATTAAATCCTGGTGTTTTACTATGAGGATGCTGTGGTTTAGCTTAGAATAGTCTTTTCCATAATGTTTTCCACCTGATTTGTTTTTTTAGGTTTTTTTGTTGTTTTTTTTTTAAAGTGATGTATTTTTCCTTAGGGATGTCTTGTTCCTATTTTTGTTACCTTTTCGGGCAAGGGTAGTAGGGAAACATGATTTTCAAAGGTGAGAGGAAGAACACATGCAAGGTCACTGTAGGGTGAGGCAGCCAGCCTTCCCCTACAGCTGCAGGGCACAGACACCACTACCAGCACTTGAAGCCTTCCTCACCCTCCAGCCTGGTGCCTCTTGCAATGGTGTGGGCCATTTGGCAAGGGCAAAGTGCTGTTGCTGATGATGATTTACCCAGATGTCTGGATGGGCGGTGCACACCCTTGATACTAGGTGGGTGGGGTATAAATGAGTGTATATAGAGAATGGGTATAATGAAAACAAAAAAAAAAAAAAGGCAGAGCAGTTCCTTACTCTGGCCTGGCAAGAGATCTAGGCAGATGAAAGGGGTGGCTGGAAAGATCGGGATGCTTTAAAGCAGCACCTGTTTGGTGAGAAACAAAAGCAGCTTTTAGGTCTCTCCCACTGTACTCCTTTCCCACATAAAAATCTGCACAGCAGTGTTTTGCTTTGCTGCTAATGAAACTCCAGTGGTAATAAGTCTGATGAGACAAAGTTGCTTTATCCCCATTCTCCAGAAACATTCGGCCCTCAACGTGGGATCTCACATCCAAACTGTCCCAGTTGACGGTCAATCCATTTTGCCCCTGAGTGCTATTCATTCCCCTCTCAGCAACAGGAAAAAAACCAAACACGCCTAACATGAAGCATAACAAGAATTTTTCCAACTCTTGCTTCCGGAAATACAGCAGGAGAAACCTGCTCCAGTAACCCTGGCAGCAGCAGGGTCTTACCACTGGAGAAAATAAGCAATCCTAATGCCAAAAGAGAAACATGACATGCAGCTTTTATGAATCAGCAATGGCTTGTCTTTTACAAAGTTCAGATTAAACTTGCTTTTATGTAAATTTTGTAAATGATGTTCAGATTAGAGCCAGGATGGAGCAAAATTGAAGGTACTTACATTAATTAAACAAAATCACTTTTTAGTACAGTAATTCTGCACTCCTATTTGGAGAAAGAATAATATAATAAGACTTTGATAGCAATAAGAAGACTGTAAATCAAGAGAATTGAAACTCATCCCACAATGATTTAATTAACTCAGCAGTATTCTTCTAATGCAAAAATGTTATTAAATTCCAACTAACATCCACATTTCCACAGTTCACTGTCCAGGTAATGACAACAAGCCCAAAGAAGCCCTCCTCCTGCTGTGAGCGAACAGCATTGCTCCTAGTACCTCTGCAACCACTGTGCTGATAGTTTGGAACTAAACACTGGGTTTGCCTGCCTTCCCTAGAAGTAGATGCAAGCTAGCAAGCAAAACATTGGGAATCTTCCCAGTCCTGCACTACATTATGTCCACAGCATCCACATCAGTGGATCACCTCCTGCTCAGCTGCAGGTCCCAGCACAGCTCAGTAAGGGCTGCCTCAGATCACCTCAGACTTTGGGAAGGGCCTCATGGTCAACTCAGCTGCTGACTGCTGGCAACAACACAGTGCTCAGGGTCACATAGGATACACAGCAGAGGTTCTAACCCATGAGTTGGTGCTTTCTTGCATCTGGTCCTATTGGGCAGCAGGGGTCCAAAAAGGTTTCTGTGCAAAATGCCTGAAGTTGACCTGACCCTGGCCTCAAGTCCAGACAGTAGAGATGGGAGATCCAAGACTCAGCGTAGCTATTCCCACTACGTTGAGCAACTCTTTCAAGGCTACCAGTACAAAGTTATGACATCTCTGATTCATCTCACGTACAGTATAATTACAACCACTCGATATAGTTCTGCGGTTTTTAAATTCCCTACTGCACTGATGTTTACACCCAAACTCACTCCTGCCTGCCTCACTAAACACAGAATTAGAATGTTACTTTTTTCCATTTTTTCCCTGCACTCCCAGCCTGATAACTTTTCAGTTCTGTCAATTCCTGAGCAAAGCATAGGACAACCAGGCTGCATTCTCACTGTTTCATTAATAAATATCATCCAGAGCAATGTTGCACAACAAAGAACGTGCAAGGGCACCCATAACTAATATGCACACAAAAAAATTCAGAATGAATACACGAATCACAGGTACTACGGCAGCACAAACTGCTTAGGATTTACAGAAGGCAGTCCTAAAGGTTAATTCCAATGGCATTACTACTGTAAAACAGCTTTCTAAGATAACTGCAAATGTTACTGCGTGGCTGAACTCCAATGGGGCTGCCAGCACATGTGCAGTAGGACAGGTTTGGGTCAGGCTGGTCCTGTCCCATAGAGCATGCCAGATCACCCCTTGGCTGAGCGATGCGTTCCCCAGACTGCTGCTGATGGTCCTCACCCCGCAGCGCTCCTCTCAGCATGCTCCCACTGACGGAGCATCACTTACGGGTAGGGAGCCAAAATGCTCCTGGGAGCAGGGCCAGGTTTGTGTCACTAAAAACAAAAAATCCCAACAAATAACATACTTTTGGGTTTGAGCGTGAGACGTCCTTAATATTTCCAGTAATTCATGTTGGGACTGTAACTACTGTTCTGGCACTTCCCAAAAGCAAGAACGAAGAGCCTCATTTCTTTCTACCACCAAGCCTCTTGCTCTAACAGGCGTGAAGGAGAAACCACAGCATTGACTCCCTACTGATCCTGGGCCCCAGCAGACGGCAAGACTCCAGCTGAAGAGCTTGCAGACCCACGGACCACCCAGCACTAACAGCACTGAGGACCGCCTGTCTTCAGCTTAGTCCAGCAGACTTGTTAGTCTTCAGTTATTCATCACCCTCTTCTTCAGTAACAAGCAAATGAGACTTTCAACACCATGTGAGCTTGCCCCCTTCTATCCCCCCGACTGATTTCTTGAGGAGCGATGGGAAAACGTGTTTGTGTGATACAAGGGACAAGGTGACAAGCAAAGCAACCTCTTTCCTACACCATGTATCGAGTTTAAGTAGCTATGTTTGGAAAAATGTTAGTTCTCCAAAAGACAGAGAGGTGCTCAGGGAAATCCAAGGTCTGATTTCATACAATCAGATCACAGCCCCACAGTAGAAGCCTGATCTTTCCCCATTTTTCCCAGATACATTCACAGTTTTATTAAAAAGAAAAGGCATCCAAGTTAAACATGCTACAGAGCAATCTATGTGTGATTTGTTTATTTAGCTTAAGAGACTTTCTTTAAAGAAAGAACTGAGCAAAAAGCATGATATATCATGGCAGATACCCATGAAAATCTGTATTTTATAGGTGGACCACAGGGAGTGCCTGGACCAGGACCTACAGAATCATCCAGACTAATTCAGCTAAAAGATTTGGCTTGTTTAGAGAAAATGAAGTCCTGTTGACTCAAACTGATGCCAGAATTTATTTTCAAAATGTCTTGATGCTAAAGGTTATTCAACTGCAGGATTAAGTACAAAAATTGCTATCACACATGCACAATTTAACTTAGTATATAAAGTCTTCATTAGAGAAAATATGGTATTTTTATACAGCTCGTCTTTTGGTAATCAACATCCTTGTCTCCAAAAGAGCCAACATAAAAGTTTTACATTACGAAAAAAAATTTTAAACTGTGCATCATTAAATGTAATTAAAATAATTAAAACCAAGATGTCTGTTTACAGAAATTTCCTTGAAGGGTAAGTAAATCTGGAAAAATGAACAGCACTCATACATACTCATGACTGAATCTGATGGAAAAAGAGTAAATAATTTTGGTACATCACACTGCTATTTGGAAGTTTGCCTGGGCTGTATAGAAGAGGGATGTGAGAAATTTGCCCTATTTTTACAGTTGAAAGCTTCATTGACTCACACTAGATACTTTAGCCTAATATCCTGTGGCATTGCAGTGACCTACATGTAATTATTGCATGCTTTTTCCAAAATATTTGTACACAACCAGAAATTATAACCTACGTTACCAACCAGTTCTTAGTTTATACCAGCAACACAAAATGGACTTCAATTAGTGGTAACCTAGCTGTCTGATGCTTTTAGCTATCTTTTGGACAGATGTTTGGTCTTGGTTTGGTGTAACTTTCTGGTTTCCATTTTTCTTAGACAAACATAATTATACTGTTAAGTAAATGTTTTAAAAATTTAGAAATGTTTTAAAAATTTTAAAGAATTAGCTGTCATTTGAGCAGTTATGCTTCCTCCAAACAAGACTTTGGGGGTGTCTCGCTCACCAACACCAGTAGCTGAAGAACCTGCTGACTCAGTAGCACAACTAGTTGGTACTTTTCACCCAGACACTCAGCAGCTGGTTGACCAAGTTACTAACTACAATGGTGCAAACCTTTAAAGGAACCACATGCTGTTCACTAGCAACGAGTTGACACCTAACATTTCTTACTCATAAAACTTTGGTCAAAGTGGGATGTTTCCACCTGCAGAACTGTAACAAAGGATCACAGCACTGCACTCCTGAGGAGCGTAGATCTGCTTAGTTACATGCAATTTTTTAACCTCTGCTGCTAGATGTGGTTGGTCACACAACTGTACAGCCCAGACCCTGCCGCTGTGGAGGATGCTTTGATGGCCTTTGAAAAATAACTTAAAGGTTCACAGTTATTACTCTTCTAAGTCTTTTACTTTAAATTAAGTTTCAGTTACTCAACCTGCCTATATGCTTAAAAAAAATTCAAACCTGCAATACCTTTTAATCTAGGTTTTTCTCATAAACCAGAGAAGTTCAGAGTCAAATAAAAAACCGAAAAATCTGCAATGCTTTCAATAAACCTCGCATTGCAGTTTTACCTCCCGAACTGATACATTGATGCTCCCTTTAAATAACTATCCCATTTTCCTACACGTTTTCAGTTCTGTGCCAGTACAGGAGACGCCTTATATCTCACTGTTCTCTGTCTTCTGGGAAGCAGCTGCAGTATGCTCCTGCAGCCATCAGCTTTAATAGCAGTATTCAGTGCCTGATCAGTGGCAGAGCTAGAGGTTGCACACAGCTTCCTCCTGTAGTGAAATCAGCACCGTTACCCAACCGAAGCCAGAAAATGTATTAAAAAAAGAAATTATCCCTGCTATGTGCACTTTTTTGAGTAAGACAAAGAAAATGCTTCATCATCACGAGAAAAAAAAAAATCTACCACAAGAAAAGTAAGAAAGGTTTATTACAACTATTTTTCATTGCTCTACTGCTTTTACCTCTCTTTGCTGAGCCAAGAAAACAATGAAACACAGAACAGTGCATCACCAATGTTGGGAAATGCTTGTTAAAAAGTGTCTGCAACTTCATGAAAAAAATAAGGAAGCAGATCAGAAGCATCTTAAGAAGAAATGTATTTTTCAAGCTCCAGTTAAGTGAATAAAATTTTGCATGTGAGAAGAGATGACATCAATTTTTTTCAGCTGCAAATATATTTCATTCTTTATAACCTGAAAGCTCCTTTACTCTCTCTTTCATTCACATATGCACCCTTTCCTATAGAGAACAATATATTGGGAAAAAACTTTTAATTTAGTAAAACTAGAACAGAATTAGTATTCCTTGATGCCAAAAGCTTGGCAGTATTACATGAGACTCTTTTCTGTAACAGGACCAGCTCTTTAAATTCCTTTTGCATAACCATGACAAGGTTTTATCATTGCAAACTTTTATTTTATAATTATTAAAAAGTAAGACTAAGTTCTTCCAGGAGGTACACGACCTCCATCCACATCATGTGTGTGCCATGATGTGCTGTGTGATCAGAGCTGCTGCCCTGACAGCTGGAAATGCTGTCTGCCTCCTTACAATCAAATGCTTGAGAGGCACAAGGGAATTACTTTTCACTAACACCTCATACACCCCATGCAATCAGAATGGCTCATTCCAAGTTTCAAGTTTTAATCTTGTTTATAATTTGCCAGAAGGAAACCTGAAATTAAGCATAATTTTGTTTAATTTTGGTTTGCATTTAAAGTTGCATTTATATTTTTCTTAAAACATTGCTCATTTTCACTAGCAGCCAGTCATTAAAACATGCCACTGCAGCCCTGTAACTAAACTCATCGCTTACTTTGTTAACCAGCATTTTATATTGTATTTATGGATATTTATCTAAGCAAGAGTGTGTCCTAAAATAATTTGATCAAGTTCTCAAACTTTACATTTTTTTTAAATGGGATGAGATTGGAAAGATGCGTAACATTTCTGAAGTTACTCATTCTTTACTCATGATGCTTAGCAGACTCCATAACAGGGAACTAGAACTCTGTTAAACCCAACTGATGTCCTATGGGAGGCTTGTCAGATTTTTGTGTTATCTAACAACACTCCATGTTTAAAATTGAAGTATTAAACAGAAGTATTTTTCCTTCATGAAGAAAGTGCACTTACTCTTCTTTTTTGTTACGTTTGTCCATCAGTATTGTAAAACTACAGGACTTTTCAATTCTGTTTCTTTATTCCCTCATTAAAGAGAGGAAAATAATTCTTTAGAGGGGAAAAGAATGCTTTCCAGTCCTTCCTTCACCCTGAGCCAGTGTTTCTCATATGACTCTAATCAGTTGATAAACTGCAATGAACAATATATCTGCAACTACAGAAGAAGCCATTGTCTAACTCCTCATCTCATACTCTAAAAGTTTTACCATTACAGTGGCTTCTCTTTTAAATTAAGCTTCAATGGGAAGCTTATCTATGCAATATAAATATTTATTTCATTTTAGGCCTTGAAAACATTTGCCATAATTTTCTGTTTTAAGAGAAAAATTTTAAGTAAAATTATTAAAAACCTCCACACTTTCACTGTGTATTTATATATCCATCTTCTTACATGTATTCAAGGACTGCTTGTTAAACCACTGTTTTCTAAATTTCTTTACACACTGTTGCACAGATCATTTAGGATTCTTAAGGGTTTACAGAGTGATCTTTAGGATGCCTTGATTTATTTTATTAAAATATAAAGCTAGAAGCCAAACAATCCCCAAAACAGGAGTACCTAGAAAGGTAAACACAGGTTCATCACTAGTTTCAGTTTGTTCCAGACAGGCAGCTGTGCTATGCTCCTGTCCTCTTGGCAAGTACCAGGAGGCAGAAGAGAACTGTGCTTTGTACTGTCTCCCCCCAGGCCAGAACAGCACTGCCTTGGCAAAACAGCCTCTCTGCTTAGGTATCCAGGCCTCTGATGAGGTTCTGCTTAATTCCCAGCTGGAAGACCCAATTATTTTCCTAGGGCATTATCTGGTTGTCTGTCTTATTGTACATGTAAGAAACATAGTCAAGCCAATGAAGATGCACTGTCTTTTTCAAGAATGCAGTTGTTTATGGCAATGTAAAGCAATATGGAAGATGCGAGGGTGTACATTAGGGTCTACTGTTTGTAGCTCAACTGTCCACACAAACCCTTCCACCATCCAGAGAAGACATAGAAGCTACTTACAAACTAACTGAGCCATCACATGGAACATCCTTGTATCTTTGGGTACTCAAGCACACAACTGTTCTAAGCCAATAGTCATTAAGAGCAGCCCCTTTTTGATCCCCATGCAAATCAGCACAGTTTACAAAAGAAAGCTTTTTGAGCCCATCTTTTGTCTTTAAACATGCTCCAGGATTGACAGAAAACAAGACAGGTGTTCCTCAGAGAATGGAGTGGGATAGAGAAGAAAAACTTTGCAGTGTCACTGAGGTTATTGCTCTGTACGCCTTGAAAGCTCAGTCTCTGCTGTCTTCACTGCCAAAAACATAGAGAGACGCTCAACCAGCTTTCCCTGGGACAGTTCTCCTCTTAAGTCCCATTAAAAGGAGCTGTGCCCAGTTTCATGTGCTAAGAGTGTTATTTTGCTTTTTGAGGAGCTTCATTAAAAACATCAACATGAAGCAGCACCGTGTCCTTAAAAAACCAGACAGCTGTTCGGTGTCTTTCCAGCACTTAGAATACGCAGAATATTCACAGATCCCCCTCCAACTCTCAGCTAATTAACTTGACTTCTGCACTAGTAAATCATTACCTCAGATAACAAAATCTGAAGGATATTAGGCACTACCACTTCATTCACAACATGCACATATCTCAAAGAGACTTGCTTCATTTTCACACTTCATTCTTACAAGCCTTTTAAATAAAGTCTGAAGCCTATCTGAAGAAACTCTCTTGGCCAGTGCTGCCCCCGCTCACAGACAAAACCTCTATCTATTTACATTCATCTTGAAACATTTTTTCTACCTTCAAAACCAAGAAGTCTACTGCCAGTCTTAACATGAATGGATAACCCAAAGCTTCAGCCCATACTCACATGTTTACTAGCAGGTTGACTCTGAGGTAAAGATCCAGGGGCCAGTACTGGAGAGCTCGCAGGGCTACAAAGCTCTGGGAAGGGATTGGGGATGGCTGGCAGAGATGATGTTCTGAATTGCTGTTCTTCTTCTTGAAGACGCCTATAAACACAGAAGCACTAAGCATTAAGAGGAGCATACTGGTATCACTAGACCTGGATCTCCTGCTCCACCATTTACAATAATGACACTAATGAAAAACAATCAAAACCACTCTTCTAAGCAACTAATACACAGTTACAGCAACTGCAAAGCACAAAATAGGCAACTGCATGTGAAAAATGACCAGTCAAGCATCTATGCTTGCTCTGTTGCTTGTAACTCGATTGCTTGGATGAGTATCTGAAGTAACTGTGCACATAAAACAGATAGAAATGTCAGTCTGTACTCTGTTAAAAGCACATGCTTAAGGTCTGTGTGCCAGAAAGTCAGTTAAGTTCTTCCAAAGCAATGCAAAAGAGGAGAACACAACTGCAGTCACTTGGAGGCAAATTTCATGTAGATCTGTAACAAAGGTTTACCCCTTTGTTTGTGTAGAGTCTCTAAGGTGAGCCTGAAACCAATATTGTCAACTCAGTACAAAACCGATTCCATCTCCAAGCAGCTCAGCATTTCCTGGAGAAGTGAAAATGCAAAGACTCAGCTTGAGCAATAAACTGCAATTACATACTCCCACCTTATGCTAGTTGTATAGTTACTATTCAGACAAGTTTGAATCTCCTGTGTCTCACAAGTCTACACAGGACCAACAGACCTTCAGTTGCAGTTTCTAATACACCTGTACTACCCACATCAAAAAAAGGAAAGGTAAAGCCTACCACTTGACACAAAAAAGCTTGATAAGACCTATTCATGACCCACAGATTGCTCTGGGTTTCCCTGCTGTGGAGCATCCCCACTGAATATGCACAAAGATGTGACTGCAGCAGACTTTGGACCACAACGTCTTTGCAGAAGGCACCATCTAGTGGTAACCTTCGAAGTTTCCAGAGGCATTCAACTAACTCCTGGAATTTCAAACGTATATCATTAAAAACTCAGTCTGCTCTTATTTTTTTTCCAAAAAACAGAGCCTCCTTAACAGAGCTGCCTGGGAGACAACTGCTGGGTTTACCTGTGGCAGCAGGTCTTACCCTGGGCACACTCTGTCTCTGTCTGTACCAGAACTCAGGGGCTGATAAAATAAGTACCGAGAAATCTGCTCCACAGGTAACTCTGTCCTGTAATTTAGTTGTCTTGGTGTTCAACAAATGAGCCTTACAGATTTGGGCATTGGCTATAAATAGCAGGTTCCAACCATGAGCCATGCAAACAACTACTTGACCTGCTTTGACTTTTTTTTTTCTTTTTTTTTTTTTTTTTGTGCTACTCACGTGTGCACTTTGCTACAGCACAGAGTAAAGGACAGTGTAAGATTTCTTCAGCCCAGCAGACTTGTCATATCAGCAGCTGTGTAACAGTGCTCTGTATTGCAAGTTTTTTTGACTGCCCTCCATTATAATAAGTGGTACTAGAGTCAATGCAATTGGAAAGGTGGGGTTTTCTTAAAATGAGAACTGACTCCGATGCTGTGCTCTTCTCTGTCTATACTGCTTCAGTGTATCATTTACTTAATGACACATAAAACTATGTTCTTAGGAGAATTACTACAGTCAACCATTCTGTTCTGGCTGCAAAAAAGGGACAGCCATCCCTTTCGATGGGAAAGGGTCCTAGATAACCCTGAATAAAAATTTCGCCATTATTTTCTTTAATGATAAACACACGATGTTCTTGTGCGTATCGAAGTACAGAGTTCAGAAAGGCAGAGTGTTTTCAAAAAAGAATTGCTAAGTTTTGAAACGCCCCAAACAGTTTAAATTAAGTGTTTCAGTTGAGATATTTACAACACGTCGACAGTTATAGTACTTCAGAGAGTGCATTTTCTAGTGCAGCCCTGTTCAAGGTTAAATATGAAATACTTGTAAAAACTATTGCATCATTAGCTGACTTATTTGTACTGAGTTACTGCATACTACCCATTCATATAGAAAAGCTGCCTGTCTTAAGAATACCATTCATAGAAGAAATACATCAGCACATAAAACTAGGAGGAACCTTTCCATATGTGGGCTTTTCCTTTTATTATTACTATCACTTCTTTTGGAGAAAACATTGTTAACTAGAAGGAAAGGAAAACTTCAAATCTCTGATTCTGAGATTTACCTATTCATGCTGATAGGAGCTCTTTTCCTTCTTCTGCCTAAAAAGATTTTAAGAACCTTCTCAACACCACCTATAGACTCCCGTCACCACCAAGAGCATTCCACTCGAAGCCTGAATTCATGCCCTCACCCTGACAATAGGGAGACAACCCACCTTTTTTTTTTTTGGGGGGGG